>JAWWTY010000106.1:69744437-69826020 GCA_035222235.1 Margarornis squamiger | reverse complement strand
AAGGGGGGGGAAAAAGGGGGGAAAAAAAGGGGGGAAAAAAAGGGGGGAAAAAAAGCGCTTCATATGTGGACCGACCCTCCCCCATTTCCCTCACAGGAGGCTCACCGGCTGAGCTTTACCTGCCTTTCGCTGCACCTTCGCTTCTTCCCCAACCTTCCCAGTCAAGGGTCGACTGCCTAGTTCAGAAAAGCACCGCACCCGGAGGAAGGCATTAAGCCAGGCACACAGACCCGCTCCCAGGCCCACGTCCCGCTGCGCGCCTCCCTCACGGGCGGACCGGGCCGTGCTCTGAGGGCTGGGGGGGCCGGCCGCGCGCCCCCGGTAGCCAGGCAACGGCCGAGCCACGCCCCCTGCCCTTGGCCACGCCCACACAGACGGCTAAATCCACGCCCCTAAACCGTGACCACTCCCCCACTGGTGTAGCCCCGCCCCTCAGAGGAGGGTGAGGCGGAGCCCACGCCGGGGCGGGTGGAGGCTGCGGGGCGGGCCCGGGGCTGCGGAGCTGTTCCTGGTGCTGACCGTGCTCCACCCCGCGGGCAGCGCGTCCCGGCGGAAGCAGCGGCTGCGGTCGCGCCCGCCCCCTCGCCCGCCGCGGGGCCCGCCGAGGGGCCGCGCCTGACGCTGCTCCGCCTCACCCTCCGCCGGCCCTGGCCCTGCCCGTGGCGGCGGCGGCGGCGGCGCAGGCGCGCTCCCGCCGCTGCCCGTGGTCGCGCCTGCGCGGTGTCGCGCGGGCACTTCCGCGTTGCCGCGGTGTCGGAGTTGTGTCCGCGCGCAGTGCCCGCGGGACCGGCCGCCTGTCCCCGCCTGTCCCCCGCCTGTCCCCGCCTGTCCCCTGCCTGGCCGTGCCTCGGGGCCGCCATGCCGGTGGCGGCCGCCCCGCTGATCAGCTCCGTGCAGAAGCTGGTGCTGTACGAGACCAGGGCTGTAAGTAGCGTCCGCCCCTCCCGGCGCTGGGGGCGTCCCGGCTCTCCCGGCCCTGCCTCGGCGGGGCTGCAGCTTGTCAAAACCTGCGCCTGGCGTCCCTTTCCTTTTGCTGCGGTCTGGTTCGTTGTGGTCACACGTCCCAAAACACTCGCTACGCTCGTTCTGCCGCGGCCGGGCCAGCAGTGCCCACTCATGTGCCAGGGGGGGTTAGAACTGCGCAGAGGGAGGTGTCCACAGCTACAGAATTCGGGTTGGAGTTAAGACTTTAATCAGGGTGGGCCAAGTGGCTGCCGCCCGCACCGGTCTGTTCGCTGCTTCTGGCAGGTTTGGGCCCTCATCGTGTGCGAACCGGGGGTGAAACAGCTCCCAGAGTTTTGTCTGGCCTCTGGAAGCAAGCTGGTGGAGATTTTTAACATTCCCTGTGCCCTGTTGTGGAAACTGTAGGGATGTGTTACTCACAGTACTTTTTTGCCGTAGGTAAAGTGGGTTGGAGGCTTGAGTGCCAATTGCTGCTTCAGGCGCGTGATGAGCATAGTGTGAGTCAGAATCCAGTTCCCGGTGTAAATAGCCGGAGATAATACCACTGTGTTTACCATATTTTAACTCCAAATCGAGTTTCTTTGTGTAGTTTCCCTTGTTTCATAGTGTGTTGGGGTTTTTTAACTTAAGGTAGTTTTGGGTAGGGTTATGCACCATGGCTTTAAATGCAACACTTAGCTCTAGCTCTAAGTTCAGATGTTACCTGTAGTGATAACAGAAAGATGGTTTGTACACTGAAGTCAGTGTAGCCTCCTGGAAACTTACCAGAATGGCATGGATTGGATGAAGAGGATGCAGCTTGGTCTGCATGAATGGTCTCAGTTTGAAGAAGAATCTGACTTCCAGCTTTGGTTATGTCAGAAGTAGGTTTGTGCTTTTATGCTAATTCCCCATTAAACAGCCTGTGGAACAGAGAAGGATTAAGGCATGCAGAGTTAACAGTACACGTAAATTAAAAAAATGAAGTCTAGACTCCAGAAAGTCGTTCCAAAATGTCACTTTTTTCCTATGCCTGAAGGAATTTTGAATGGTTGCCTTAATCATCTGTCTCATTGTTACTGGAAAAGCCTGATTGTTGTTTTATTTTCAGTTAAATTGTTGCTCTATGTGAGGAGAGCAATGGGAAAATGTGATTTCTGAATCAGGTCCTAAATTACTGAGTTTAGTTGTTCTTGGCTCACAACACATGCTGCCTCTCAGCTGAGTTTGGGCTTCTTGTGACTGGCACACATGGATATCTGGCCTGTTTCTCTCTGAGCTGTAGGCTCCATTGCTGACATACAACATGTGAGCAGTGACAATATTGCCCTTTAGAGTTCTGTCAGCTCTCTGCAATTTCCTAGGCCTCTCAGGTTGATCCTGTTAGTTCAGGAAGCACAGTCTTTTACATCTGGCCAGTGGAAACTGGCAGTACCTGCCCAAATGGATGGGTGTGCCTATGCTCGGCTCTTCAGAATTCAGCAAGGGCAGATCCAGCAATCCTGATCACTTCAGGAGGGCAGATGGTTTCCATTGCTTGTGAAAGGTAGTGGTTTGTGGATGAACACGTGCCATTTGAAGTGTCTCAGCTGAGCAAGGGTGTCTCAACGCTGTTCCCTTAGTCACTTCTCGGGAGTGATGAAAATGGAATGTTTTTTCTGACTGTGGTTATGCTCTTATTTAAAAAATTAAAAAATGAGAATTGAAACACTTTGTGTTTTGATATTAAAATTCTAGTCATTTTTTTCCGAAAGTTAAAATACAATAGGAATCATTTTGGTGTGATTATATGAAAAGAGTTGATGCACTTAATAAACTCATGGACTAAGGTAGACATAGAAGGGACTTCTGGAGATCATCTAGTCCAGCCCACTGCACAAAGCAGCTTCAACAAGAGCAGATTGCTCAGGGCCGTGTGCAGCTGAGTTTTGTATGGCTCCAAATACACAGATCTTACAGCCTCTACAGTCAACATGTTCTAGTGCTTGACCACCCTCATAGAATAAAAAAAAATAAAATAAGAAATTCCTTATAATAAGTTGGCATTTTACATGATTCAACTTGTACCCATTGAATATTGTTCCATCCACTTGAAAGAGTTTGTTTCTGTTATCTACACCTTTCTGTTTATGTAGTTTTAGACAGCAGTAAGATGCTGCCAAAGCTTTTTGAAGGCTGAACAAACCCAGGTCTCTCAGTCTCTCCAGTGAATCGTGTTTTCTGTCCTCTGGATCATCTGTCTGGGTAGCTCTCTGCTGGACTCGCTCTGTTAGTCTGATGTTCATCTTGTACTGGGCATCCCGAAACTGGACTTAAGATTTGATCAGGTCACAGCTGCTGTTGCAGCTGATTCAGTGTCACATTGGGCTGCTGACAGAAGTTCCCACTTCCTCTTCCTGAGGTATGCCTCATTGGGCTCCTTTGCCTGAAATCTCACAGTCAGGCAGTTGCCAGCTGTGACAGTCCCTGGTATGGTGTAAGCGTCACCCAGACATAAAAATGAATAGCTTTCTCCTGGTTCAGGTTGCTCTTCTGATTTCCCTAAGGCCATAGGCTAGCTAGATCCAGTATGCAGGATCTGGAGCTGTATCAGCTACAGGGTGACATCAAACTGTATCCTAAGATTCCTGCTAGAGACCTTGAGTGGACAATGAAATGGATGAGAAAGTAGAAAAAGTAAAAATAGTTTAGGGAGGGTTTTTTTCATTTGTGTGGGGTTTTTTAAGTTAAAAATACAGTAGTATTAGTGAAGTCGAACAGGTAAGGCTCTTGTAGTGTTATCAGAGTAAAATGCGAGGCTGCTGGAGGTGAGAACTGAATTCACAGTGTCAATTGAATCAACAGAGGGCAAAATTCTATATTTTCTATTAATATTTATATTTAGGATAGTTGCTGAAACCTACCTTTTAAACTGATGCTTTGGGTCAATAAATGCCATGGAGATGTTAACTGTATCTCCTGTTTGTCCTGGAAAGTTGAAGGCTTGTTTAGAATTAGTCAGAAAGATGAACTGAAGGTTGAATTCAGATCAATGCCAATTAGTTTTCATTTTATACATATATTGCCTGCTGAAATGCACACCAGAGGGCACTAAAGATATTTCAGCACTATTACTAATAAGAGATGAATGATATTTTCTTCTCTTCTTTAGGAAAAGATGGGACTTTTGTGTATTCCCCCAAATGAAACCCACCTGAAAGTATAGATTAGTTCATTGGAAAATATCATTCCTCTGAGATATTGTGACATTGAACAAGTCAGTTTATGTCATCTCTGTAAAGGCATATCACTGGCCTATGTTTCATAATATTATGAGGCTTAATTAATAATATTTTATTCTAATCACGTTATTCTACAATCTCCATCTCCACAGTATTCAAATGACTTGCACAAGCTTATTAAGCAATGTGACCTGCATAATTACCTGTAGGCTTCTCTGCCCGTTTTTTTGCCCTGGGGAAGACTATGTGCATTTGTTTTGTTTTAAATTTAATTTATTCTGATAATAATAACTGTAAATATCTTTAGAGTAACAAAACCAAGGTTTGCTTATTTAATGAGGAAGTTAGTCTGTGATCAAATTGGAGAAACTGTAATGTAGAATATTTCACAAAAAAAGCTGCAGAATTTTTACTGAATTATGATATGCACTGATTTATATATATGTTTATCTGGTACATTTAAAAATATTGGAAGTAATGAACAGCTGGACAACCACTAGCTATCATAATTTTCTAGCTAGAAGTGGCTATGAAATTTGGCCTCTTTGGAGCAGTTTCATTAGCAGAAGATAGCCCCTTTCATCTGACTGTCCTATTCTGTGTCATGGCATTCTGGGAATGGTAATGATGTAGTGGCACAGAGTATGGTGCTGGCACAAGAGAAGGAGTTTTGTGAAAATCAGGAAAGCACTGTTTCTGTCCTAAATGTCATGATACACTGCCAGGTATATGGCAATAAAATACAGAAACTTATTCAACTGGCAAATGGGGGATCTGAGAGCTTCTGTGAGTAGGGCAGATACTTGATGGAATAACAGTAATGAGAACACCACAAGTTTTGAAGGAGGTGTGCCATCCAGGAAGAACAAAAATAAAGTTCAAAAGTGGTAGCACCACACTGCATGTGAAAGACGTGCTTTCAAATGTCTGTTGTTCTGGTGATATATTTTTTACTTCTTTGGTCCTCTGTTGTCCTGGGTGTCATCATGTAATCACTAGATTAATAGGAGCGAGATACACTTAGAGATTTGATTTTGTTGTGAATTCACCTTTCTGGGGTAGATTGTGATGACAGGCTTGTGAATAAATGATCACAGATTCATGCATTTAAATGTAAGGATTCTAGGGGAAAAAATACATACCTAAATGTATCAAAGGATGAATAAAACCAGACATTTTGTATTGCTATTTTTTATTATCAAAACCTAAGTTTGTTATGGCCCTAAAACTAAATGAATGTTTTTCCTTGTTTAAAGTAAGAATTTACTTTGAGTATGAATATACTGAACAAGGGGTGAAGACCAAATGATTAACAAGAATAAAGTTATGAAAAAGGGATCAATCCTTGTTGAGGTAGAAATAAAATTAAATATACTAAACAATGGAATGACTGTAAATATTTTCAACTTGCACAAGTAAAGAGTGGTGCTGTGACTGGAACATGACAAATGGAATATTTAATCCTTTCTGAAGTCCCACACATAATTATTCATAGAAAAATAATTGAAAATTGAGGCAAGTGACATAAAACGGAGTCTAGACTTACAAAGATGCTATCAGATTAACCTGGTTGTATTGCAGATCTTCATCTAAAAATTAGATGGCCTTATGTATTTAAATCAAATCTTCTATGGAAGTGCAGTGCCACAAAGAAAATCTCTGGCTTTGCAATAGAAAGAGGGAAGTTAGTAGAGAAGTTAGTAGATAAATTAGTGTGAAGTGAATGAGGAATCATCTAAAAGGGATGATTTTTTCAATTAACGTTTTTAGGACTGATGTACTTTGGCATTTTCAGTAATGTTGTTAGCTTAAAATGTGGGGCTCTGATTTTGAAATATTGGAAACAATTAGGATAATCAGAGCACAAGAAAGCAAGAAATTATGTTGACCTTCAGGAGTAGATAAATAATTTGAAATAGAATGATATGCTGTGAAACTTCATGCACCTTAGGATAGATTACACACCAGTAAAAGTTTGTTGAGTATTTATCAATTCAGAAGCAGCAGAACGGAAGGAAGAGGACCTGGGTGTTTTGTCTGAAGAAGGGGTGGGAGGTTGAGCTGCAGATGAAGTGTAACTCTGAAAAAGGCAAATGTGGTCTTTTGTGGTCTGGTCATTAATGAAAAATACTAATGTATCTTTAGAATGAAACCTTGTGTTGTGTAGACTTACTGTCCATATTCATTTAAGAAATAATTCAACCAGGAACAGGTTCAGTGAGATAACATGTATGCTGGCAATGTCTTGGGAGGAGCAAAGAGACAGCAAGATTTCTCTAGTCTGTTGAAGTGAGTGCTGAAAAGGCATCCAGTTACTTAGATTTCTGAAAGCATTCCAGGAGAATAAATGCTAAAAAGCAAAAAAGTATTTGGCTAAAGGAAAATGTGTAGATTGATAATTAATAGCTTTATCTGAAAACTAGAAGGGATCCTTTAGTGGAGCAGCAGAGCAAAGTCCTGTTTGGGACAAAAAAGCATTGGTTGATTTGGGACAAAAGGGATTCATCAAATGCTGTGGCTGTAGGATGCAGAATGGGTACCCATTATTACATACCCTGAGAGTGGTGCTTGGAGCATACATTCTGAAAATTTCTCATGTTGGAAGACCCTCTTTTGAAGAGTTTCAACAGATTATGGGAAGCAGATGGCATGCCAATTGAATTTTTGCTTTTTTCAGGTACCTCTCTTTGTCGCTTGTCATATCTTCCTTTCTTCATGTTGTTCTCCCAGTTTCTATGAGAGATGAAAGACTAACACTTCCTGGATTGCTGTAGGTTCTGTAGAAAGACTGTGGTGGAGTTTTTGCTGTACCTTACTTTGAGGTGTAATTATTCTATGATTCTGTTTCAATTGTCAATAAATTACATACATTTTGCCCAGGTCAAGTCTGTTTTGTCTGTAATGGTAAGTGTTAGGCAGTATTTCTGTCCTCACCTTGACCCATCAGCTTTTCCATCTTACTTTTTGTGCCTGCCCTGTTGAAGACAGGGAGTGAGAGGGTGGCTGGGTGGGAGACTGGCTGCTGGCCAACATCAATCCACCACACTTCTTCAGGGCTTTGTGTTTTTAGGCATATCCATGGTCTTAATGGGTATCTTTTGCAAGCATTTTGTCTAAGATCTGAAGTGTTTTCTTTATGCTCTTTGCACATTTAAAAATTGGCTGAATTAGTGCACTGCTGTATTTTGCAAGTAACTTTTAGTGCATTTTCACTTTTGTTGTCCTGCTGATTGAGCTGTTTGTAGCTTTTTAACTGAGAAGTGTAATAAGTTTTTTGCAATGCTAGCATTTCTTAATGATAATTAGTCTATCCAAAAAAGCAAATCATAATTTTGGACCAGGAGTTCTAAGAAGTAATCTTAAAAAAAAAGAAAAAGGAAACCAACCCAAAAATCTGAGCAGATTGTTTGATTTCAGAACTATTATCCTGCCATTAAAAACAACAATTTGCAGCAAGAAGTTTTTTATTTTGTTTAGATTCCTTTTAGAAGCAGCTGTTTTGTTTGGTTTGGCTGAATAAAAAGATTGATAAAAGAGGGTGTAAAGCCTTTCAATTAGCTTGCTTCGGTAAAAACTCAGTCCCAGGTGGAAGTGACTAATGATTGTTCCTATCTTGTGGTTGCTTAGTGATAACTGTGCATTAAATTCAGCTCCAGCCCAGATCCCACAGCTGCATGGTGCATTACATGGTTGGTAAAGTGCGCTTGTTACCCAGTTTCAGCAAAGGCCAAGGGCAGACTAAACCTGGAAGCAGCGTGTGTCACCTCAGGTGATGGTTGAAGAGCTCTGGCCAGAGCAGTGTGAGGGAGGCTGCACAGTTTTGCCTTGTGTACTGTTCTCTGGAGAAAGCACTTTGTTGGCCAAGGTTGTCCCTTTATCTGAATTCAGGGCTTTGCTGTGGAGTAGAAGAGTTTGAGGCACTTGAAAAATGCTTCAATTTATTCAGTTCAACTTCATAATAAACCAAATGAGATAATAAGGATAGAAACTCTCAGAAAGGTTTCTGTAGGTTACCTGTGGATTTTTTTTTTTTTCTGCAATCATTTCTGTTAATCAAAAGAATTGTAAACAGTACAGCATATTTTAGCTTTGATTAATTTTGCAATTATATTACAGCCTCAGAAATTAATTTATTTGATGTTACATTCTCAGTGTTGATTTGCTATTTTTCTTTATACTTTCCTAGTATTCATGGGATGGTAAATTTAATTGCAGTACCTGCCACTGATAAGGTTTTATTTGTGCTCCGTGTCATCCAGAAAGGCAGACTTATTTGTTCATTAGATGCATAAATTAGGTAGCAGAAACAGCTAATGCTGAAGTGTCTTTTTTTATACTTTTTTTTTGCATTATTAGTTTTCTTACAGTCTTTGTTTTCCTTTCAGATCTGGAAGATGAATATGAGTTGGCATATAATGCTGTTTTTCAAGTAATTCCTGGGTTGGTTTTAGCCAGTCCTGAAAGTTTCCCAGATGGGAGTCTAATTTCAGGTTCTTAGTTTTGAACACTAGTCCAAATTCAAAAGTTTTTGCAGATTACTTTACTACTTCTTTATTACTTTATTACTTCCACAAGAATATCATATAACATGCAGTGGGTAAGATTCCCATTAGCTAAATAGGGATGTTCCATTGCCTGGCTTACTTTAAGTCCATTGATGCTCAGCTTTGATGCTGTTCTCAACTGACCTTCCGTAATACATTACACAGCCTCCTAACTTAAATCCCCTGAATTCGTCCTTAAAGGACTTCAAAGAGAGCCTGTTAAGTACGGCTCATTATGGTGGTTGCTTCCCTGGGCTGCAGATACAGTTACTCCTCCTCAAATCTAACTCTGCTGCTGTTCTAAGTACCACCAGTGCCTAAAGCTGGCCCTTTAGCTGTACATAGACCACTGTAGCAGCTGTGGTGCAAACAATGCATTCTTCATAGCTCTTCTTTATGCTTTATTGGTTAATTAAAATGGAAATGGAGAAGTATCCAGTGAACTCCCTTAGTAATAGCGTTTGCAACCCTCTATGCATCTCTCTCTTTCTGTGTGTCATGTGCCATGTTGCAGTTTTAAATGTGGTTTTTGGTACAAACAGCTCTTTGGACAAGCTTCTTAAGGTTGTACAGAACTGTTTTTGTTCGGGATTATTTGATGGTAACCATAGGTGTCACTTCACGAAAAAATTATGCTCATTTAACAATCTGGACATTGTGGGACATCACTGTGTTGTGTTGCGGTATCTTGTATTACTTAAAATTGTTTCGCTTTAATTAATTAGCAGCTTTCTATAAATAAAGAAGCAGCACTCTTAAAATGCAAGCTAATTTATAATCCATGTATTACAAATGTTCCCTCTGCCCTTTCAGCTCCTGCCACATGAAGAAAAAGGTGGTATGATGGCATGGTCAAAGGAAGTGTCTGCCTTGGTGGTTTGGTGTTTCCTGCTGGTTGGTAATGACAGCAGAAGAGCTCCATCCTCCACCTTTGTGCCATTCAGTGCCACGCACTGTCATTATGATTTCCCTCCTGGGAAGCACAGATCTTGGCACTAAGGGATCTCCTGTGGGGGCTACTCTGAGGCAGGGCAGGCTGGGGAGCCTGGCTGAGCACAGCAGCACAATGCTACTAAAAAACCTGTGTGAAATACTTTCCCATGCCAAAGTGCTGCCTCAAAGGCTTCAGCAAGGGAGTGGTGTGATGGAATGTGCCTTTGAAGGGCCATCTTACTATCATTTAGGAGTAAACAGCAAAACTTGCCACTCGGTAAGCACTGTAATGTCAGTGTGCTAAGTGAGGCCAGAAGTTGGTGCTGTTTCCTTTTATGGCTTTCAGAGTTAAATATTTTATTTTCTTTTTTGGAACTTACTGACTATCTACATGCTTTTGTGAATTTAAGGAAGCTGAAGAGGACTTAAGAGTTCTTCTTTCACCCTAAGTATTTTTACTGTAGAGATGTTTCTTAACATCTAATTGGTATAAATTATGAAATCGTGAGGTTTGTATGAATGTTACTATTGATTTCCTCTCCCACATCTTAAGTCCATGTGACTTCTAAAGTTAAGAGCTGACTGCCTAGATACACATGAATTTGCCACACTTTCCTACTAGGCTGAGCATTATTGGTGACTTACACCTTGCTGTGTGGTAGCACCACACTGATTAAATGAATTAGTAAAATGAGAACTGCTTTTAGCAAGCCAGTCCTGCAAACTGTGCTTATTGTTTACTCCTTTAAATGTAAAAATTAATGTATAGTTTGATTCCCTTACATGAGAAATGGACATATTATATGTTTATCTGTGGTTGTTCTTTCATATTTTAAATGTGAAGTAAAGCTAGTATTTTTTAAAAACAGTAGTATTGTTAATGAGCAAATTTGAGTATTGTGGAAGAACATTCGTGAGAAGTCTTATCATAGCAAATATGAATGAAAATCAAAGAAAACTTGCAGTAGTGAAGTTCTTAAAATTTTTCTGTGTTTAGTATGGATCAGGCAAGACTAGTTGTCAGAAATAGCAATGGAGTACAGTATAGCAATAGTACTTTTAGATCATGAAAAGTTACAAACTCATGTATAAGCTTCTGCTAAATTTGACAAAGCAAGCGGGAAGACAGTAGTGGCTGGGGCAGGGTGCAGTTGGACAGTGCCTAGTGTAAGTTACATTTTTTCCTCTCTAAACAGGTTTTCACCTTTCTTCAAATTTTAATTTTCTCCCCTCCTTGTACAGAGGAGGGAAGGAGGTCTTTTAAGTTGTAAAGGTTGATTGTATATAAATGTACCTACCTAAGGTACTGATGACTAAACCAGTTTATTAATAGTCCATACAGAATATTACATATTTGTTAGTTGAAATAGATCTAGTCTAGAAGCTGTGTAAATGGCATTGCTGATGTCTTATGATACACTGGGTTTGGTAGCTTTATCCTGTACAATATTGTGACATTTTTTCTTTTTTTCTGTAGCGGTACTTTCTAGTTGGAAGTAACCCTGCAGAAACCAAATACCGCGTTTTGAAAATAGATCGCACTGAACCAAAGGATTTGGTTATAATTGATGACAAGGTGAGTGCCTCTCTATTTAATTGGTTTTGTTGAGTTTTTTTCAGTTATTCCAAGTAATACTGGCTAGTTGTTGGTAGCACTGAAATGGGAAACAGAGGATGTAGGGGAGGCCTTTGGTTTATTGTATATTAAGTAAATTCTGCTGTTCTCTGATACAAAATAACGTTTAACTACCAGAGCAGTAACTTAAGTGACTTTTTATTTTAAAGCATGTGTATACACAGCAAGAGGTGAGGGAACTTCTTGGACGTTTAGACCTGGGAAACAGGACAAAGATTGGGCAGAAGGGCTCCTCTGGGTTATCTCGAGCTGTCTCTGCTTTTGGTATAGTAGGTAAGTGTTTTGATTGATGTTATAAAATCTTTTGTTTCCTTAGGAGGTGAGGCTTACTGTGTCATGCAGTATATCTTTCTGTCTCCCCTTGATTTTATTTACTTTTAAAACTGAAGAGGATCTAGAAATTTTTCGTGCTTAGTAAGTTTCTGTGTATTTTGTGAAAGCCGGTGGCCAGTACAGGGGTGAGAGTTGTGCTGTAACAAGTCTCTTTGTCACTAGAAAATAGCCAAACTCTAGAAACTTGGTTGAAGATCTCACCAAACTCATATGGTCTTAGGATACAAATCATGCAAGCCAGGGAAAACCTGGTTCCTGAATTCCAGAGCTGGAGTGCTTTTTAAAAAGAAAATGGAAGTTGACATTCTTTATTAGGCTGTTTCTTTATCATACACTATTCAGAAAGATGAGTTAATTTTCTTTTTGGTTAGCTTTTTGCAGTGACGTATTTAAAGATTTCTTTTTCATGTTTGAACAAGTATAGCTGACTGGCATGTCAACTGAATTTTAAAATGCTGCTCAGTTGTCCATAATCCTCAAGCATTGCTTCAAGGATTTAATAGCTTCTAGTTTCATCTGAAAGTCACTACTTTCCTGCCTATTGTCTGATACTGAGGTCGATATATTGATGGGTGATGTCTCTAAAGTAAATGTTAATGTGTGCTGTGAGAGGCCCCAAGAGCACTTTGCGGTTTATTAGAGTCAATATATACCTGGATATCTAAATTTGAAGCTGCAGAGAAGGTGGAGAACGCAGTTACTTTAAAAGATGCTCCTGGATTTTGCATAACAATCAAAACACAATAAAATTTTATTCTACTCTAAAGTGGCAAATTAAGCAGACTTTCTTCTCTATTCTTTTTGCCTATGAAGCATTTTGGAACTTATCAGTGCATCCGCTTTTCAGAAATTCCTCTGGTGGGGCTTGTGTTCCTTATTAATGTAAAAGTATTCATAATGTGGGTAAACCTAAAGAAGCTTCTAACAGTCTGGCAGCATTGGGGTTTTTTTGCACAAGCCATCAGTGCTTCTAAATATGTGATAATATATTCAGTTGGAAAGTGGTTGTGATCAACTAAAACTTTGCATCCCAATTGTATGACTATATATATGTACTCTTCATAACAGGAGAGTTTCTGTTCAGTAGCTGGACAAATTAATTGGTTAACAGATACAGCATATATGTTTCTAGATGACTTTTTAGGAATAACGTGCTCTCTATCATACATACTTCCAAAGTATATGGTTTAGACATCTTCCAGTCTTGATTCTGTCTAATTATATCTCTATAAACATGAAATTTGAGAGAATGCAATTGGTTGTTTATTTCTGCCTCCCAGCTCAGGTCAGGAGAACAGGGCTATTTTTTGTAAAATAGTAAAGGACAGCTTTGTTCTGTTCTGTAGTTATTTTGCTAGCCAGATGCAGTACATTCAGTGCACTCAGAATGGGGGTGCTGATGGGCTGAGTTCTCTTTACTGTGTAGTGTTTAATAGTAGAAATTGCTTTTAAAGGGAGGGAACCAGGCCAAGGAGAAAGGCTGGGTTCCTTATCAGATTTCCGTGTAACTTTTGGTGAAATTCAAAGGATAGAGGCTATTCACGTAAGTGATTTTGGTACCTGGAGGATACAGGAGGAACTGTGACTACTATTTAACAGCTGAAATTCAATAGTCTGGCTGCTTCAAATGAAGGTTTGTTTCTTACTGTCAGCAGGGCCTCCTGTCCTTGTGCGAATGAGAGCATTTTTCCAGGGGGGACTAATAAGGTAGAAGAAGAGATTGCAGTTCATTTGATCACATTGCTGTCTCCAGCAGTGGCAGGGAGGAAAATGTGTGCTCTGCTCATCCTTCTTCTTTACTCTGTAATGCAAAGCTAAAACTGAATATAAATACAAGTAAAAATGTGAATTGTGTCTGTATGTGTTGTGTTGTCATTCCCCATCATGGACTTCGGCAGGGTTAACTGTTGGTATCTGAGAGAAAATCGAAAACAAACATTGCCCCTGTTGCTCTGAATGGCTGATTTTGGGGAGATGCTGCTTTAGTCGGGGAATTTAGTTCCCTGCTGTTAAGAAAAGAGAGCACAAAAGTGTTGTATCCACAACTCCTTCTGCTGTTCCATGTCCCTCCCCAGCAGGGAATACGTAAACCTGAAAAGAGAACTGGAGATTGCGATTCCTCCTAGCCCTGGAAAATGAACCTTTGGGGCATCTGAAGTAATGAGAGTATGCCTCACACATGAGAGTCCTATAAAAACCAAATACAAGTACGTTAAGTAGACAGAAACTTACTTGGAATATTCTGCAAAGTCTTAACTCTGCTACCAAATATTAAATGTACGGTCAGTGGAAGGGAAAATAAGTAAAAACTATCTACTTCATTGATTTGCACTTACTAGGAGTGAATTTTAAGACTCTATGTCTTTGTATATATATACATGTGTATGTATATTTATACATATACATATGTGTATGTATATGTGTTTATGTATATGTACATTGTGTATATAACATTAACAACAAACTAAAATTCTATGAAGTTTTGAAACAATTCTGATGCTTTTTTTTCTAAATGTGTTTAATCAAATCAACACAAACATGCAACTAAAAGCATTTTAATGCTGTTTTAACAGGTTTTGTCAGGTTTTTAGAAGGCTACTATATTGTGTTAATAACAAAAAGAAGAAAAATGGCAGATATTGGAGGTCATGCAATATATAAAATAGAAGATACAAATATGATCTACATTCCAAATGACTCTGTAAGAGTCACTCATCCTGATGAAGCCAGGTAAATAATGTTGGTAATCAGTTTGTACTTTTCTAAGCCATGTTTAACTGCAACTAGAAATTTCAGTAATGGATTCCTTTGTATTAGTATGTCAGTCAAGCCATTTTGTCTTAGTTGGATGGAAAATAGGCTACAAGTTCTGTGGCCTTAACCTGGAGAGTAAATACAACTGTTACAGTCTTCTGGAGCTTTTGGTCCACTTCTCCATGTCACCTACGTGCCAGCTTAGCAAATCTGCACCAGGAAGCATCAAATATAAGCATTGTTCCTACAAGGGCAAAGTAATACTTTTACTGGTTTGTTTTGTTTGGGGCACTGTTCTTCTTCTAGTAGCTCTAGCATGATGTTAATCTCACCTGAAGAGATCTTTTGTGCCCTTCAAAAAGTGCTGAATACATTATTAAATGATTCTGTGCTGTCAGAATCTTGTGAATGTTGCTGTTGTAAAGGGTGATGAATTGATTCACTGGTAAGTTTAACTGCTTCTTTATTTTTGGGAACTTTTTTTCTGAAGGCGGAAATTTGAGCCTTTGGTCATCAGGAAACCTTCTCTGAAATGGACAACTATGTTGTAGAGGTGTTTTTTTCAGGGTAAAGTAACTTTACTTCTGTGAAATACTAGGCAACTGGTATCAATAAACTCCTTTTCAGTTTGTACCAAATATGAAAAGTCAAAAAGTGATGGTTTATGATATACTTATGTCAGGTAATAAATCAAGCCAGTGGTAAATATTGAAAAAGCTTTCACTTGAGAGTAAGATTGATTGTAGACCTCAGTTTCCACTCTTAGTATGCAGCAGACCATATTATCTAACCTACATATTTATGATGTCAGCCATTTTATCATTCATAGACAGTGTTAGGTTTCTTGTGAGAATTTGCTGTGACAGGTTGAGGTAGATATTTCTTTTCTTATTCATTTATTTGAGAGTAGCTGAAAAAAAATTATTTCTTGTATAGTATTGTTGAGAGTTTGCTTGCTTAAGTCCTGAAAAATTGTGTGAAATAGAACTATAATGTTATCTACAACTGCCTAAAGAAACAGAGTATGTGCATGGGTAGACACTAGACTTAAAAAAACCCCCAAAAGATCATTTGATTTATTTAATCTAGTGAAATTGCCTGTCAAAAGAGTTACAGTAAGATAGGAAAGGAACATAGGGCAAGAATTAATGTTATATGTAGTTTGATTTCCGAGATACTCTGAATGATTTTTTGTGGTCTGTCTTACTATACTAATAATTTTTCCTGTAACTTGAATTATTTTGCTAGGTATCTTAGAATCTTTCAAAATGTGGACCTTTCTAGCAACTTCTATTTTAGGTAGGTATTAGTTACTATTCCTTTAAAAAGATGTGCACTTACACTTGCTATAATATTATAGGTTTTGATTTTGGTACCCAAGATCTTTATGTTGATATTCTGGGGAAATAAGATTCATGATCATTCTGCTTGTTCATTTTCATCTGTGTATTTTGAACCTGCTTTCTTCCTTCAACTAATTGGTTGGGATTTTAGTTTCTATTAGGTTAAAAATTATAGAACTATTAGTGGCATGGTAAAAAATAGGTACTGTGAAACTGCTGTTTTCACTGACTGTTCAGCCTTGCCGGATTATGCAGAGGTTCTCGCCTTAGAAAAGTATTATATTTCAGAGGGTTTGCTTGTCCTATCATTTTTTCTTTATTGATCTCATTTTCCATAAATAAAGCTTTGCATTGATTCAGAAACAAAAATAGAGAAATAGGTACTCATTTAAGATATACCCTTTGTGGGGGTATGTCTTTCATAGAATCTTCTAGGCATTACCAATTCTCTCACTTATTGTTTCATAAATGCCATACCTAAGACAAGTTTCTGTGTCCCAGCTACTATTACATGAGGTTTTTGGAACAGCAAAAAAATGTGATAAACCTGGCAGTAATAGTTAGAAGATTTGAAGACTTAAAAAAAAAAAGAAACAAAAAAATCCCTCTTGCAAGTATCAAAAAGTGTATCAGTCTAGAAGAAAATTTCTTGTAGAAAATGAAGGCTTTTTGTCACAGCTGGATACCTGTGAAGACAAAACCTACCAAAGTTTTACATGTGTTTCATCTTTTGCATGAGAAAGCTCTTTCACAGTATAAACCTGATTTTTTTCCATGCTTTGTCTCCCAGCCCTAACATTATTCAACTTCCTCCCCCCTGGCCCCACCTTGCATGGAGGTGATGAATTTGTACGGATTCTGTGGTTGTGCATAGAGGAGAAAGGAGAGGGTTCTTATAGGACTCTAGTAAACACATTTATCATAGAATGAATAATAGAATGGTTTGGGTTGGAAGGGAGCTTAAAGATTATGGTCAGGGACATCTTTCATTAGATGTGGTTACTCTGAGTTCCATCCAACTTGATCTTGAACACTCCAGGGATGGGGCATCCACAACTTGCTTGCACAACCTGTTCCAGTGTCTCACTACACCGACAGTATGGAATTTCTTACTGATAACTAATCTAAATCTCTCCAGTTTTAGTTTAAAACTATTTCCCCATATTCTATCACTATCTGCCCATGTAAAAAATTGCTCTTTCTCTTCTTTTATAAACCCTCTTTAAGTACTGGAAGGACACAATGAGGTCTTCACAAACATTTATTTTCTTCAGGACAAAACTGTAGAATTAAGATAAACTACATATTTAAAGTTTCTTATACAGAAAAAAATTAATAACTGAACGACTTGTACAAAAGTATGTTTTTGGCACAAATCAATCCCCTGTGGCATAAAATAAAAACTTTCCTGCTGGCAGATAATTTACTGTTTGTTTCATTTTTCATTAAAAGAGTCTTTTCATAAAAGTTTTTTATGCTCTGTGTTTTGCCTACATATTTAGATTGATTTTCACTTTCAAAAGGAGAAACAGGATGATACCAACATTCTTTCTTATTGTTTAGAGTCAATTTATCAGCTTCATTTAAATTGTTCTTAACTGAATGCATAACATATTTTTCTGCATGGTTTTCATATAAATCCTGAAGAAGATTAGAAGTCTGTTCTATGAAAACATTTGGTCTAAGGGGAGAGTGGAGGAACAGTCTGAACATGTCTCTTACTAGGATACTATGTAAAGGTTCTGTTCTATGCAAACAGAGCATGTTACAGACTTTTTTCCCCCTAATAGATGGGCATCACAGGTCGTTATTATGAAAATGTAGTGGATACTTTGTTATCATTAGTGATAAATCTAAACGTCCAATGTTTAAATAATTTTTTAGATCTTTACTTGTCCTCCTGTAAGCTCTAGATGTTCATTAATCACTGATGCTGTCTTAGACTAAAATGGAAATAAAATAGTAGTGTTTTAAGTATTAGTACAGTTGGAGAATAAGGGCTTTTAGAAAAT
The DNA here is from genome assembly GCA_035222235.1 of Margarornis squamiger. NCBI lineage: Eukaryota > Metazoa > Chordata > Aves > Passeriformes > Furnariidae > Margarornis > Margarornis squamiger. The sequence goes on along the minus strand of JAWWTY010000106.1, from coordinate 69,808,302 downwards.
TCCTCTGCATCTACAGTTATTAATAAATGTTAACTGTTTATCAGTTACAGCTATGATCTATCTCACTCCCTTCAATATAATCTGACTATCCTGAGAATGCCACTTGAGACATTAAAAACTGAAACAACCCAGACCCGACAAGAGAGTTTTGATATATTTGAAGATGAAGGACTTTCAACACAGGGGGGAAATGGTAAGAAAACATATCTCATTAAACTGATGTTGTCGGTTGTGAGTACAGTTAAAATATGTTCTACTTAAGTTTACTTTTGAGAAACATTCAGGCCTTCTGTTATTGGTCAGTAGTCTCCTAACAGTGGGGAGTTAAGAAAAAGATTTCATAAAGTGCCAGTTAGAGACATTTTAATTTGAACAATGCAATTTCTAGAGGTGTGTAGTCATTGTTTTAAGTTACATTGCAACTCAGGGAGATGATTGAGCATGCTGACATTTTTCAGCAATTGATTACTCAGCTGACTTGTAAGTCTCCCAATAGGACTGAGTTACAAAGAGAGTGGGAAGCAATAACTGATTAAGTACTAATAAGTCTATTTTGATTCATGTTGGAGAATTCTCTGACAACAGAAAAACTGTATGAAGTTAGTATCATCTCAATTAGTAACCCCTATCAGAAAGTCTAAGAAAAATTACTGATTTCAGTTTAAAACTACAGACTTCAGTTTGGATCAAACATATTCATAAGAGTGCAAAGATGAGCAGCCAGAGAGAAAAACTATTTCTCCCTTTTCCTTTGCATGCACACACACACACACACACACAAGGTTCCCTTGAAATTCCTAATATTGGATTTTATTCTACTGAATGAAACTCCCAACCCCCCAAGAAAAGTATAATAGTAATATGGTGATATATATTAAGAGATCAGGAATTGGTTTTCAAATACTACAATGTCAGAAAGGACCATAGGGAGTGGAAGAAGCAATAGTTTCTCCTCTGCAAGGACTCTTACCTGCAAAACCCTTCAGGAATTCCTACAAAGGCATCATCTCTTCTGTGTCTTTCGTGCCTTGTGTTTCTTGTTGTTAGTGCAAATTAGGAAAACCACATTAAATTCTGTGAAAGAAGATTGATGTGCTTTTTGTAAAGGGCTTATGCATGATATTCCAGAACCTAGTGGGTAACTCCAGAAGTGACTCAGAATTGAAAAGCGTATGGAGTTCTCCTATAAGAGCACTTAATTGGAATTCACTTTATTTCCCTTGTTATCAAATCCCTTGGTACTACTGTACAGAGATTTGTTTTTAGTACCGAAGTATCAGTAACTTCTGTATGAAGGCACTTAATCACTACAGTGACTGGCAACTGTAGAAAAACTGCAAATCTTCATAAATGCTGGACTTCAGCATGTGCTTGAAATTATCTGGTTTTGGCAAACTTCAGGGATACAAGTAAACAATACATTGAGTTTTAGTCAAAAGAAAATCAAAACAGAGATCCAGTGACCTGGATTTTAAAACAGTCCAGGTAAGCTTGTTTCTTAATTGCTAATGCATTTTCATTTTAATAACTTCCTAGGTGTATTTGGGATTTGCAGTAAGCCTTATGAAAAGTATGTCTGGAATGGTAAGCTTCTGGAAGCAGTAAGAAATACTGTTCATCGTGACTGGCTGCTGTATATTATTCATGGATTCTGTGGGCAATCAAGTATCCTTTCACTGTTGTAATCAGTGTTGGTTTATAATTTTTTTTTAAAAAAATTTGAACATTGAATGATTTCTTTGTCATATAAATGCTGTTCAGTTTCAGAATTACTGTTTGACTTATATTTTCATTGCTTTTCTAGGTATTATGCTAAACAAAAAATTTGGTTATGCTCTTATAACAAGGCCCTGACACAGCAGACCACATTTTTGGTGAGGCTCTTTTTGTAAGTGTGGGGTTTGGTAGTAAGAACTTGAGAAGATTTTAAGGCTTAACTGTATTTATTCACAAATGTTTGAGGAAAGGGAGAAAAGCTAAGCAGAACTGAATTGCTGTCATAGAAACTTTACTAATCTTCTCTAAAATACTTTTTAATACCGAGATTTGCAGAAATACTTGTATTTACTCTGTTTCTGTTGAAGACAATGATAGAACTTCAGCTCTGCTGTGTGAAGGTCACTGATATCTGAAAGCCTTTTTTCTTGGCTATATATTATTTTATTACATGGATCTATGTACATTGTAGCAGGAGGAGAAAAACCCAAATGTATATCACAGTTCAAAGAAATGTCATTTCAACGTCTTATGTGATAGGAATTTAGTGTGTTACAAAGACATCTAATTTCTTCATCCACAGTATCATGTTAGTTTAAAAGCCTGTCAATAAAATTTCTGGGGAAAGAAATACAAGTATGAAGTTAAGGTTAGTGGTGTCTGCAAAATTTAATTTTGCATTTTTAAGATTGTAAGGCTGTTGGTCATTGGCTTAGTCCCCAGACAGAAAGCTAGATCTGGTTTTATATGCTGCTATTTCATTTGTGGTCTTATTTAATCAAAGTGGTAGCTGTGGATCTGATCACCAGCGTTATGCCTGCAGCTGCTTAATGTGTTAGCAAATGTCGTCTTTCCTCTTCCTTGTGTCTCTCATGCTAAGGAAGCAGCGATCCCAGGCAGTCACCCTACGCATCTCATTCTATCTGTTTTTAGTAAAATATAAAAAGCCTGTAAAAAAGCCACCACTTCATCTGTAACCTGTTTGCCTCTGGCTTTCAGTTGCTGTTATTTAAGTAGTTGTGAATTTATCTATTCTTCTACACAAGTAATTAGAGGGGGACTATATGCTCGATCTGAAAATAGAAGCTCCCAAGCTTTAATCCTAGTATTCACAAAAGCAGCATTTGAGAGTGCTAGATATATCCTGTACCTATTTAACCTCTGTTGTCACTTTATTAAACAGAAATGATTCTTCTCATCTGTGTGTTACGAAAAGTGGTTGATGTATTGTAATGCAGATTCCCTTTCCAAAGTTCTCAAAACTGATTGTTGAAAAGCGCAGCGTTCTCTCCCAGCTGGCAAAACAAATTTGGAAGTGATACTGATCACAGTTAAGGTGATTTTTGAAAATCAGATATTTCGGTTTCATACACTTTTGTTAGATTTTAGTTTGGCTTGCATAAAATAAGTGAACAAAAAATTGCATGTGACATGTAAACCTTAACTTCACTTTCAAGAACTGTTAATATATGGTCGCCCTATATATGTCACTCTGATAGCCAGAAGATCAAGCAAATTTGCTGGAACACGCTTTCTGAAACGAGGAGCGAACTGTGAGGTAAATCAAATATGATTTTAGGGGTTGTCTCCTCCTGCCCCCACGGTATGAAAGCTTGAGCTTGACTGACTGAAGAACTGAAATGGCTTGTTAGGATTTTGGCTATAAATTATGCTATTAGATAATGTTATCACAGGTATGATTACATTTTTAATTGAGGTAATAAAGTTGTTCTTAAAATAATAAATTTAATAATTCTGAATCAGTTGTTTTAGTTTTTTACACTTAGAGATAATGTTATTTCCCAAACAGAGGGGAAAAGATAAAAATCTGATAATACACATTTAGGGACAAATAGGAATTTAAAGTTCAGTGTTGTTCTCTCTGCTCTGATTAGGTGTCTTAGAGTTTAATTGTGCTGTTTGTAATGACCAATTCTGTGTAATGCAAGCAGCTCTGCAAAATGTCATGTCTACATCATCTGTGTATTTCTGTTTGGTTTAGGGAGATGTTGCTAATGAAGTGGAGACTGAACAAATACTTTATGATGCTTCAGTGATGTCATTTTCTGCGGGGAGTTATTCTTCCTACGTTCAGGTTCGAGGATCTGTCCCTCTGTACTGGTCTCAAGATATTTCAACTATGATGCCTAAGCCACCCATAACATGTGTGTACAAATTATTCTTTGTGATAGATTATCGTTAGTTCTGTGTCCTGAGGGAATATCTGAGAGAATAAGTGAAAACTGAATTTGCAAAAATGAACTAACTGTCTATGCACTTGTGCTTTGGACAGCCTTAACAAGATAAAAAAAAAAATAAGGAAAAATCTCCATCTTAGACTTCACAGTCAGAAATGGAATACAAAAAGTTTGTGTTTGAATACATGAGCTTTCTGTGTGCTCATTTTTTGTACAAAGTTAACTACATTTATCTTGGTGTTGTGGATAAAATGTTAAACTTATTGAAAATGGTGGAAAATGTCTGGGTTAAGATCAATTATTCTGGCCTCATTCATAAGCATCTCATGAAAGTTTAAGAAGTTGCCTCCAATTTGGAGAAGGGAATATTTTTTGTAACAGGTTTTGCAACAAAAGGAGGAAAGTATGTAATTGTATCATTACTACCAGATAATTAATATATCTTTTGTGAAGAGTACTTTTAAGGAAAGTTTATTTAACTGACTGTATAGCTTGCTTATTCTCATCCTGAGTATATGTATTTGTTGCAGTGGACCAAGCAGATCCTTTTGCACATGTTGCTGCTCTTCACTTTGATCAAATGCTCCAGAGATTTGGCTCTCCCATTACTATATTGAATCTTGTGAAGGTACAGTATTTTCAGTATGTTCTATGTGGTTTCTAGTTTTTAATATTATGCTTATTTCTGAAGAATTTTTGTGTATTTCTGGTTATGTTCAAAACTAATACTGGCTTATAAATGGAATATTTTTTTCATAAATCTCATCCTATGTAATATAGTGCATAATTGCTTCCTCTACAGCCTTCAAAAAAACATTTCCCACATTTACATACCTCTTACAGTAACCTTTCACTGTTGTTTTCAGGTTTTTGCTATTACCCTTTAGATGTAAGTCCAAATAAATTTACCACTGAATTTAATTTACCACTACAAAATACTAAAATAGAATGGTTCCATGCAAAGTGCCATTTGTAAGTTCCTTGACAGAGGTGGCTGAATTATTTGAAATATTATGAAGACTTGTCTTCTGTTCTTTGCTTCCATGACTCTGCCTGGTTCTGGGTGACACTGTCATTTTGGTCATTACATCTTGTATTTGTGTTGAAGTTATTTTTGGTTTGGGGTGTTTTTTTATGTTCTGATCCAGCCAATTTCTGTGGCGGTCTATGTTCCCACATTTTAATTTAATATATTCATTTGTTTTCCTTGAATAATATCTTATTTCTTTTAGTTCTTAGTATAAAAATGTAGGTAAAATATAAAGGGAAGGCTTTTAAAACTCAAAGTTTGAATAAATGGCAACTAAATAACATATTTTCTGTTTCTGGAAGCTTTCCTGTGTAGGAGTACTTTTAAGACTGTCTACAAGTCTGTGGGATCAACTTAGGATAGCATTTGTTGGCATGAAAATCTTTGTCTCTTGTAGCCATAGCTTTTAAAAGTCGTGATCGTGTGAGTCTGAGCTCACATGATCTGGACTCATGAATCATTATATGCTTTTATTCACAGGGCTTTTAATACAGTGGCTGACAATGCATCTCATTCTTTCCTTCTCTGTAGATACCCAGTATTAAGATGCTAAAATTCATGCTCCTTTAGTACTTTATGTACTTTTAAAACATTAACAAAAAAAGGCAAGGAGGGGTAAGCCCCCAAAACACCTTTTTTTTTGAGGTATCTGTTGCTTTTACAGAAATGCTAAAGGCTTTTCTCTCTTTTATTACCTGGTTTCTTAGATTTATTTTTCATCAGTATTTATGCCCACTTATATCTGTCTATCCTAGAAGTTTGTTAATTAGCAATGAATGTATTAGCCTTCCATTGGGTTTGTTTATTTAAGACTGCTGTTAACATAGAAAGACAGTTTCTATAGTATAGTTTCAGTATAGGTTTTAGTTTGGATGGAGAGAAGGCAAACCATATTAATATATAGAGTGACTGGTTCAACACCAGGTTGGATAATGCCCTGAGCAACTCCTGGCTATGGCAGAGAGTTGGAACTTTATGATCTTTAAGGTCCCTTCCAATGGAAACCATTCTATGGTTCTATGAAAACATGCTATATTCAGACAATGACAACAGAATTATAATTTTTAAAAATTGTTGCAAGACTGGGAGATAGGAGCTGTTGTTCCCCATTTCCTGTCAGTAATGGGGAAGAATTTGCCTTGGTCCTCTTACACCCCAGAATTTAATGGGATGCTTCCCTTTCTGCCTTTTTCCTTCTCTTTTGTCTTTGTCCATTTCATGTACACCACCACTTTTGTTTGTGTGCTCTTCTTTGCTCTTACAGTGTTCCATTTTTCAGCCAATGATTATGCACAATCAAAACAGGTGACTTTTACTTCTAATACAGATTAATTGTTAAAAACTAGAATGTTCAGATTTTTGCCCCTTTTGTTGTTAATTTACTTGTACTAGTTATGAAGAACTGCCCACCATTGTTACAGCTTCCACTTTTAATTTCCATTATATATACATACATGTAGATGTGTGTGGGTTGCTTACATTTGTTCATGAAAATTATGATGTTAACTTCCTTTTCTTTTTCCTAAAGGAACGTGAAAAAAGAAAGCACGAAAGGATTCTTAGTGAAGAACTTGTTGCTGCTGTGACATATCTCAACCAATTTTTACCCCCAGAGCATGCAATTATATATATTCCCTGGGATATGGCCAAATACACTAAAAGGTAGAAAAGATCCTTATTTGTACTAGTGCTTGTAGCCACAATACAAATAAATATGCTACTGAGTGTGTTGCTTTTCAGTTCAGTGTAACTTAGGAATGTTGGGGGAATTTTATTAAGATCTATGGACAGAATAAAACCCCAGCTTTTTGAAGGATTTTAAAGGTTTTCTATGGTTTCTTAGCAAAGTGGAACAGTGCCTGAAAACTTTGAAGTTCTCTGCACAGGCAAATTTTAGAGAAAAGTCATAATAAAAAGAAAAAACCATCAGCATTCACTTTTCATTTTGAATTAGTCAAAACACTGTGTTCTGTGAGGTATTCCATTTCAGTCATTGAATTTATTGGGTTGCAAATTTTTGAAAAACAGAGGCATTTGTATCAATCAGCCTTTTCTATTTCCTCTTCCAAAAGGAAATGAAGGCGTTAATTTCAGTATTACAAAACATTTAGGTTATTAGAAGCACGTCTCTTAGAAAGGCAAATATATTCTGTAACTTTTTATTCTGTAATTTTTGACAATACTAAGATCGTGTGAAAGATTAATGTTTTTCAAAAAGTAGGAATATTTACAAGGGAGGAAAATTTTAAACCTACAGGTATAGTTTGCTATTCTTAAGTTGCACACAACTCAGTCGTAAAGCTTTCTGATATGCATATATTTACTGTATGTTGTCAGAAATTCATGAGGGATGATAAGAATTGTTAGATCATCTTTCAGGTGTCTATTACTATATCAGTCTGAGCAAAACAATGGAAAAACTGGTTTGGTTCAAAGGGCAGGAATATAATTAATATGAATTAAAATTTTGTGGGGAAAAAAAGTCTGTGGAAAACAATCTTAATTTGCTCTTCGCAATTACAAGTTGGTTGATATGGTTGGTCATGTAGGTATGAAACTGTTACTTTAAGGTTTGCCATGGTTTCATGCTACTTTCTTTATTTTAAAATGGAATTGTGTACAGTTAGGTGTATATGAAATTGTTTGTGTTATGATTAAATAGCAAATCTCAAAATAATCCTAGATTTCCTTTCAGAAGATATGCTAGATGCAAATTCTTGAGCTTCACATCAAATAATGCTGATGAAGCCTTGTGATCTGTCCTGTATGGGAAATTACATTAGGTGATCAAAGGATTCCTCTTATAGCTTTAAGCTTGAGGTATATTTATATACATATCCACTCTAGCACAGATATAAAAAATACCTGAGGGCTTTGAACAAGATTATTTGCAAACAAGATTATGTGCAAAATTGATAGTTTCAGGAATACTGAGGATGCTTTTGTTTTAAGACGTAATTTTGAAGTAAGTTTGTTGGTGGAAATGTTCTGAAACATTTCTTCCATCTTAGTATTAGCAATCTTTAAAAAATAAATAATTGGTTTTGTTAATTGAAATGTAAGCACTGTAGTAAAAACCTTGAAAATGAAATTATGAGTACACAGAAGTTAAAGTCCCCCATAATGAACAAATGGTCACCAGGATCTGAGCAGGAGGTGCAGGACATCATGAAGGCCACACATGGAAGCCAATGTTACTGAACAAAACAGCACCTTGCAAACCAAACAAGGAAATATGATTTAGCATAGTCATGTATCCTTTTCTGCCTCATTCGTGTTTTGTGAATTACAGAACGTCTGGTAGAGAAAAATCAGTGTGATGCAAAAGTCAAGGAGTTTTAGATTTTTTAAGTCTTCCACTTTTTGTAAACTGTTTTATCAAAAAGAAACAAAATTGCTCAGATATGGTCAGTTTCTGTTTCTTAAGTCTGTAAAGTCTAAGAAAATAATAGGCGTAGTTATTGTTGAATGAATGAATGAAGTTGCGATGTGGGTCTGTCTTTAAATCATTTTTGTTATGGAAAAACTTTTCAGGTGTTGAATTTTTTTTAGCGTTAATGTATCTTGACTGTCTTTTTTTTGTCCTCTCTCCTCAGCAAACTTTGCAATGTCCTTGACAGACTGAATGTGATTGCAGAAAGTGTAGTAAAGAAGACCGGGTTTTTTGTAAATCGACCTGATTCCTACTGCAGTATCTTGCGTCCGGATGAAAAGTACCTGTGATTTATTTGATGCATTACAAATAATATCTATTCCTTGGAAAGCTGTTTGGAATTTCTGTCTATTAGATTATTTCTAATTTTGAGACTTATTCATTTGGAAATTAATAAGTGACTTCCTTTATGCCTACTAATAAGATAATTGTCATCTGAATGTTAGTGGTGTTTACCAGTGGATTTTATGATATTAGTAAATACAAAATTTAGGACTTTTCTTAAAAACAGAAACTGTATTGGCTTAGGCTGCTGCACATGAAGTGTCTCAAGTCCCTGAAAATCCAGAAGTAAAACAACTTCTACATTAGAAGTTCAGTAAGTTTTTGATTCACGTTTTAATGTTGTGGATCTAATTCGTTGTTACCCAAGTGGGTGTTCAGATTTTGCATGACAAGCATCCTTGCTATTTTAACCTGTCTTAATTTTGTGCACTCAAGACCCAATCTAGCAACACTTGTGTTGCTTATATTCTGTTTTATGGGAATCAAAGGAAATATTTTGTATGGCCTTGGAATATTTCTACTGTAAGACCAGACTTTTTAATTTATTTTCCAGTGTAGTTTAAATATGACATCTTACTGCTGCATAAAGCTCTCACTGCTTTCTGTTATTCAGGGATATCAATTTTACTATATTTCAGGTTTTTAATTGTCACCATTTTTCACTGAGTAGATCAATACATGATATCTGTTATTTTTTAAATTATTTGAAAGTCATTTTATTTTGTTTCTCTTTCAGGTGGAATGAACTAGGAGGCTGTGTTGTTTCCACTGGTCGCTTGCAGGTACTAAGATATTCTTTTTCAGTTTATAGTTAGGGTGATGTAGATCAGTACTCCCAAAGAACTAGTGAACCATTTCACTTAAATACCTGATTGGTGACTTACAGACTGGTCTTAAATTATTATTTTTATAGTACATGGTATTACTGCTGTCCGTCCTAGAAGTCTAATTGGGAATTAGGGCCTTAAGTTCTTGCATGGTACCCCAAAACTTTATGGTGTTGGAATTGTGTTTTTGCTGGAGGTAGTCTGAGAAGTGCTTGTATTTTAAACTAGTTTCCATTGCTATTTAGTCTGTAATGTTATCAGTGCAGTGAAAGTTAAAACAGCAGCATTTTAGCATCATACAAGGTTATACAGAAGTGAGAAATAAGCATACTTAACCCTGGTAACATATTCATACACATGAACATGGGTTACTAAAAGCATTTTCTCCAGTGCAGAATATTCTGGACATTGTTACTGTTTCTATCACTAAAAGAAAATAGAACTAGAAACATGTCTTTCTTTAAGGTCAGAAAAGTACTGACTAAATTGTAAAACATACAGTCCCAAATTTATACCTCAATGTTACGATTATATACTCTGAACACAGGACATATTCTTAAGAAGCATTATTTGCTTTTGACTTACCATTCATAATTTTATAGTTCACATCAGTTTGACATGTGATTGTTCCTTTACTAGCTGATCACTCTTGTATGTTTGTTAAGGGCAGATAAACAGCAGAACAGAGAGAATTTGATCTGTTTAAAAAAAGAAATCAACCCTAGTTAGATTTTTTTCCTGTTAGAATTACGGGTTTATCTGTATTAGGAGAATGGTAATTTTATCTTTAATAATTTAAGATAGTCACCAATGAAATAAATGTAAGCATGTAGATCACAGTTCATCTCTGAATAGACATCTTGTGACTCACAGCCAATAAGTGCTTCTTCAGGGCTGTTTCTGAGTTGAAGGAGACATGCAGTTTGTGTGTTGATAAGAGCAAGATTATTTTGAAAGTAGGCATTACAGCAGTCTGATGTAGCTTGCTAGAGATTAATTGCTTTTTCTTATAAGTGTCTTTCCTCAAATTTTTGTGAAAACATAATTTGAGATTTGCTAAGACTTGGAAAGTAGTAAAAAAGTAATAATTATGAGTGTAGTGATTTGTTAATTACGATAAATCTTTTGTTTGGATTGCTTTACCAGACTGGCGTTCTGCGAACCAATTGTGTGGACTGTTTAGATCGCACTAACACAGCCCAATTTATGGTGGGGAAATGTGCTTTGGCATACCAACTCTATTCATTGGGATTGATTGATAAACCAAATCTACAATTTGATACAGATGCTGTAAGGTAAGATATGTTAATAAAGTGTGTCGTGATTTTAATTCTTAATTTTGAGTCAAGAGATTTAAAGTAATTATATCTAGGCAGAAGAAGAGTGCAGCTATTTCTACTGGAGTGAATTAATAATGTTTTTCATCCAAGTTTAAAAAATCTTCCATACTTGAAATCTTGAGAAAATCCAATCATGCTGAAAGTTAACTCTTCCTGAAAAGTATGTTAATCAGTCTTCTTACAAGATAACCACTTGACTTTATTTTTTTTGCATGCCTAAACTTAAAGGTAAGAGTTTTCCTTTGAAATAAATGTAACAAAACCCCCACCCCAGTCTTTTTACACTTGCTTCAATTGCTTAAGGCAAAATGCTGACTAAAAGTGAAAATAAATACATGCTTTTGTGGAGAATGCCAAACTGGTATTTGTATAGAAGTACGTCTTACCTCGCTATCTCCTACTTTTTCTTTAGAAAAATTTTGTGGCTTCTGATTTATTGAAGAAAAGTTTTTCAGCAAAATTGTTCTTTCAGATCAACTATCAATTGTATTTATTCAAGCATCCTCAAACTATTTAAGAAAACCTAGCATTTATACTGAAATGCTTTGGGGGTCAGGGTGAACTGAGCTACTTATATTAATTTCTGAAACATATGTACAAGTTAAGAGTCCTTGAGGTGCTGTGTTTTTATTCCTTAAAGCTGTTGTTGTGACTGTGAAATTTAGGGCTTCATTGTTGGTTTTGACTAGTGGTTTGATAGTTTTAGAACATGGAGACATAACTCATATTCAAAAAAGACAAGTAGTTGGGCTTTCATCCCGTGTACTTGAGACATACCTTCACTTCCTCTTCTTTTTTTCCATTAGTTTTTCCATTAATTTCCAGCATTTGCCTGGTACCAGGAGCTGCTGTGTGCCACAGAAACACCCTCAACCTGCAGCGTGTTGGTTCACTGTGCAAGTGGTGGCCCCTGGCCTCTACCTGATGGTCGGGGAGAGCACCCTGCTGGCTGTGTTAGCAATGTCTGTCATCCACCGTGTCCCAGCTGCTTGGAGCTGCATGTTTACTTCTGGGAATAAACAATTTCTGCTGCCAGTACCAGTCGCTGTGCAGCCTCTTGGGGCCTCAGCAATGCTCTACAGCTACCACTTACTTGGGCACCTCAGGCTGCATTTTACCATCTTTCCTTAGGTGTTACTACCTTCCCCTCTCCCCGCCCTGTTTTGAGGGCCCAGTTTTCTTCTGTTGCTTCCTGCTGCAATAGTCTCATGTTTTCTGTCTGTATTCTCTTCTTCCTGTTTCCTCTCTATGCCTCAACCACCCAAATTTCCAATTCTTACTACCATCTCTTAAGATTATAGTAGTTGCTTTATCTCTTATTTTCCTGTTAATTTATTTCTCATTACGTCTCTGAAATATAGTTATTGTTCTGATATAAAAGGTTACCTTTATCTGGGCACATCTGACTTATTTTTTTCATCCGTTGAACTACGTGTGTGCTTGTCTAAAACAGATTTTATCATCTCTTAAGACTTGTTTCTGAATTACTATATTCAGAATAATTTAAAAAACCTGCTCCACAATGCAGCAAATTCTGAATACAGGATTGTGTTATTCTGTTTCTCTGTTGTGCAGTCTTTCACTTTTTGACCTTCTGCATTCTTGTTTCTTGCATTGTCTCCTATCGAGCATCTGCTTCCTGTGTATGCTGCCTCTTCTAGCTGGCCAGAGAGGGTAATCTTTCACAGTCTTAATTTAGCTAACATGTCTGAAAAACTAATTCTTTTTTTCATCACATTCTTCAACTGTTCTCCGTATAATTCTTATTTTCTCATATGGTCTCCGTGACTGGCTACAGTCTGGAGTTACTGTTGAACTAGGTATCTGAAGTCAGCAATTTATTTTGGTTGGCCATCTTGGTGGATAAAGAAAGCGTGTCTATTAAGATTAATTTTCTTAACCACTTTGTTGCACAGGACCATTTCTGCAAGGTCTGTTTCTTAGTGATTCCTTCAAGTGTAATTGTCTAGGAACTTTCTTAGGTAAGACAACAAGGTGTACCTTAGCAACTTTATCACGTGTAGTTAACTTTTCTCTCTGCAGAAGACTAGTCTTTGTGTGATTGCAGGCTTAATGTGTTCAGGCTATGGAAGGGTAATTTAATTCTGCAAGGCCTTTCCAAACCAAGTGGATCAACATTCTTAATAAATTTCTATGAACCTTTATAGCAAGGTCATTTGAACTCTGTTCATCAATCCCCATGCCTGACTGGGAAATTTTTGAGAGATATCCTTATACTTGCCAGTTCTCACCTTCAGCCAGTTTTTTAGCTTTTAGTTGGCCAGCATTACTGGTCAGACAAGAACAAATCAACTCATCAGACCCAAAGAAACAAACAAAATTCTTGTACATGGTGTCATGAACTCTGAACAATTTGTGTGGAGGCAAGTGGGTTTTGGGTTGTTTCTTTGGGGTTTTTTGTGCCTGTTGTTTCAGGGTTTTTCTATTTTATTTAAAGTTACTTAGTAGATGTTTCCTCGGAATTGATCTTACTGTACTTGACCTTGGGCAGAAGATTGCTGGACAGCTATTTGGTTTTTACAGAATTGATTTGCTGGTTAGATAAGTGTTCTTCATCCAGAACCTTTTGAGGAGGACTTCAGTCAGATGGTTGCTAGGTTACCTGTGCAGTACTGTCCCTTGTTGGAAACTTTTTTAAGGTAATCCTTATTTTTATTTAATTTTTATTTTATTTTATTTGTTTGTTTGTTTGTTTCTGTCTTCCTTTTCACTTCTTAAGGACTTCTTGCTTCTACAGGTATTACATGCAGATGCCTGAGTTACTGTATCTCCCTATACTCACGTGAAATAGATTTCCCCGGGTTTGGTGGTTGGTTTTCTTTTTATTCTTTTATTTGTCTGTTTGGTTGGGGTTTTATTTGGTTTTTGGGGTTTTTTTTTTGTTCTGTTTTGGTTTTTTGTGTCTTAATTAAACTTCCAACCTCTTCTAGCAAAATGTCATCCTTGTCATTGTCTGGCTCAAGCAAGGCCATAGTCTTCATTTCTGAGAAGCCCTTCTCAATCTGTTGTTTTTAGACTGGGTCTAAAAACATCTCCTTGGGACAATTTTTTCTCAGTCTGTTGTCTTGTATTTGTCATCAATGGGAAGCTTCTTAATTTTTGCTATATGGACAGTTCTCAGTTTGGATACTGCCCACTTCCCGATGCAAGAGGACTGTGTTCCTTTTTAGGCAGCTTTCCTTGTTCAAGTCAATTCTTAGCCAACTCTTTCTGCCTTCTTACATTATGATTTTTCAGGTCTAGCAAATGTTATCTGACTGCTCTACACTTTTCTTACAAGTCGTGTTTATTTGGTTTTTACCTCTGAGCCATCATTATTATATTTAGGGACACTTTTTGAAGGTTAGGCTAACTTCATTCCCAGGGGACTCAACAGAAAATGTATCCTTGAGATATTGACGTGTTCTGTCCCATTTAGTGTATTTAAAATACTTTGGTTTGTGAAGCTATATTGTTTGTTTTCTCCCCCTGGACTAGTGGGACTTGATAATCTTCTCCCTGAATCTGCAGAACTGTGTACTCCGTAGTGTGAATGCATTCTGTTATATTAAAAATTAATGAAAATCTCAACGTCTAAACCTTCTTAGTAATTACTGTGTCTGAATAAAATTTCCATGTATTTATCTGAATAAAGGAGAAGAAAATGTATTGCCTTTGCAGGAAGACTTTATTATTACGAAATTTTATTTTATTTTCTCTTTAAAAAATTCTATTCAGAAGTTTGATAGATGACACATTTTGCTTTTCCTTCAGATTATTTGAAGAATTGTATGAAGATCATGGAGACACGCTTTCTCTGCAATACGGAGGTTCTCAGCTTGTCCACAGGGTAAAAACATATAGAAAGATTGCTCCGTGGACTCAGCATTCCAAAGATATTATGCAAACGCTCTCAAGATATTACAGTAATGCTTTCTCAGGTAAATTTAATTTTAACTGCTTTCCTTTAAGCCATTATTGGCAAAACGTCTTACTCGTGATGTTTCAATAATCCATACTATGATCTTATGACAGAGATCCTCTAAATTATAATTTCCAAATAATTCAGTAACATGAGGGATATCAAATAGGTATTCTGATGAAATATTTATTTATCCCGTGTTGTAGCATGCAGCCTTATTTGTTAAAAGTTTGTGAACTGATACAGGGATTATTTAGAAAATGTACCCCTGTAGCACTGAATCTGTCAGTGACATTTGTAGATCAATAGAGAACCAGGTCATTGTTAAAGAGCTGTTAAAATTTTGAACAGAAGGCAAATATAAGGAAGCTGATAAATCTAAGCACAAGTAGAAGGCTCCATGTGCAGTATTTCTTATGATATTTCTGGGGGCTTAAAACAGAAAACAAGCTGTAATGGATGTAATTATTTCGCATGAATAGAAGCTGCAAACTTTAAATTTGTGCTAGAAAAGACAAAATTAAATTCAAAACTCAAGCTCTACCAAGTAAATAAGCCATTTTTTTCAGCTAAATAAGTTGTAAAATATTAACTTACTCCTTTTCTAGCTTGTGTCACTCTTCAGTAGAACACTGATAGTGTTCTACTTTCTTCTGAGAAACGTTGCTAAGGGGAAACATCTTTTAAAAATGCTGAGCCCTGGCTTATGCAAAATAATTAAAAAAAAAAAGTGTTTTAGAAGTCATGAAAAAGATCTAAAAGGATGATCAAAGGATAGTCTGAGGCATGTCAGAAGAGCAAACACCGAGTGCTACTCTGCTGCTGTATTATAAATACTGTGTCAGTCCTCTATTACTCTTTTTCACAAAAGCTGCGTAGTCAGGGATGGAAGTACCTTTTTTTCGCTTCGTAGTAGACTGCAATCATCAGGCTATATGAACTTTAAAACAGGCTAGAAATACTTCAGTAATCTCTGATTTCTTTGGCTGAAATGATTGCTTCTGTGTATGTAACATACTGTGAGAGCACACCATTTAGAGTCCTTTTCTGAATGTAAATCATGGAATTTGTGTGTCATATTTGCCTAAATTAAATGAGAAATACAGAGCTTGTTTATTTCAGTGTTATGGCCTCTTATTGCTTACATTGGCAGTAAGGTATGACTTTGTCTATTCTTATGAGCAAAAGGTAGCACACTTGCTGTGTCACCTACACAGAAAATGGAACAAATCTCTGAAGCTATTCACTTTTATCCCAGCCACTGAAATGTTTAGGTGGAAGCTCGAGCAATGTTCTAAATTCTACATTTGGGATTGTGGTCTGCTGGCAAGGATAAGTCATGATATGCATGTCTTCTAGTAGTAAAAGAATTTGTTCTAAAAAAGATGTCACAAAAAAAAAGTAGGATGAAAAATGTCTTTCTTGTCACCTGTGTGAACTAGTAGCAGAGTACACAATCAGACGTTAGTTTTTAGTGAAATCAATAAGAAAAATCAAACTTTCACAAACATGCTGCACACTTCCCCTAATTTACTTATGATTTTGGTATTTCGTGCCATTTGGTATTTGGTGCTTTATGCATTCCTTGTATTTGAAGATGACATTGTTGAAATGTAGCATTCAATGTTGTATTTACTGCATTTTTAGTATGGAATTTTAAAGTATTTATTTTAATGGAATTTAGAAGTTCACTGTCCAGCACTGCCTGTTCAGATGTTAATGTGACACTTTCAGAGAGATCATTTTATTCCGGAACTTTTCTCAGAAAGGAGAGAAAAATGAAACATTTTTACAATACGATTCTAACTTGCTATGCTGAATTTGGTATTGTTGCTTTCCGTCATCTATTCTTTAACATGCAAACAAAAATCTGAGGGCTAGCCAGTTCATGAGCCAGCATTTCCTTCTGTTTCTGATTGGAAAAACTTTCTTTAATGCTTATATATTTTAAATACCTGTAGTAAACAGACTTGGAAAATTTTAGTGATTTGCTTGTAGTCATACACTGCATCAGACTCAGAGCAGGACTACAAGTGGCCTGGTACCAGTGCCTCCTGTATAAGTCACTAAGCCACACATGTACTGTTTGTCTATCATTAAAAATACATGAATCTAAAAAAAGTTTACATTTTTAAGAAAATATTTTCATTTGTTGACCTCAAAGCCTCTTGAATAATTACTACTAATTAAGTTGTACAGATGAGACAAAGTATGACATATATGAATTAACTGACTTGCCTGGAGATACTACTCTGGTAGATAAGCCTCAGACTTGTAGGAAGGGTAATTTGTAATGTAATTTCACCTTCATTTATGATATGTGGCTTAGCTTTTCTGTAGATTTTCTGTGCCTGTAAATTTGTAACATGTTGCCACACATAAAAGAGTGAAGCATTAAAAAAATCATTGTCGGGATCAAGTTAGTGACTGAAGCTTAGAAGAAAACCAAGGTTTCCTCCTGAAAATATGGGACAGTTAATTTTACTGTAATCTGAAAAAATCTTCCCTGTGTAGGCAAAAAATCTGACTTCTTATTGTATGTTTTTATTCTAGCATTTGAAAAAAGTAGAGAGTGCAGTAGTTTGGGAAGTCTACTGTTTGAAGTATCCTGGAGTTGTACCAGAAAAAAGATGATTATCCAACTAAGAACTAGGGGCTCATTTGACACCTTCTCTGGCAGACACTCTGATTAATTGAACTCTTAACATTTTTCTTTGATTTGCAATTGTCAGAGAAATTAGGAAATAGTATTCCAAATAATATTCTTCTACCTTTATGCCTTTTAGAAAGTAATGTGATGTTGCAGACTCCAGTACTAGAGTTGCAACATGCATAATGGATCTGGAATAATCTATTTATCCACAAACAGGACTCAACATAGGAAATGTCCTTGTAGTGTTGTATGAAAGTAAACTTAATTACTCTAACCTTTTAGTCATGGGGTGTTATAGTCCCATTTGTTCTGAATCTCTCATGATTTAGTAATCTGTCATGTGGCGTAGTTGCAAACTCAGATTGAAAGCAGTAGATTATTTAAGCTAATTCAATTAACTGGCCCTTTCAGTTCATATTTTCGCAAATGGTCTTAAAAATGTGCTACTATACACGTACATTAGAGTATCTTTTGAAAAATCAGTGGAGTCTTTCTATTTGCTTGCATATAATTATAACATTCAGTGATAGCTATGAAGGGAGACGGCCTGTTTGCCCTTTTGTGTTCCACAGTGCACTGACATGTTCTTGAGGGTTTTTTTGTTATTTTTCTTTCCAGATAAGAAAATTGATCTGGAAAGCTCAATATTCTCTTTTCTCTGGCGAGTGTTTCAAAGAAAGACAATAGTTTTTGCTATTTTTGTTCAAAATTAAGTCATTAAATTGTCCAACCATTAATGTAAGGCAGGGGGCGGATAGTCACCTTTCAAGTTAAGGATCTCAAGTTTGTGCCAGCTTGAAAACTGAAGCACAAAGAATCTTTATTATTATGGGGTTTTACCTACTTTTAAATTATAAGTTGAGAAGTAAGAAGATGGTAGAAAGGCATTGTCTGATAAATGTCCTCTAATTCTGTTAAGTTTAAAACACAGCTCCATAATTGAAACAAGAAATGCAGAACAGACTTTGAGTCCTTCGGCAATTTAACAGCAGTCATTTTTTGCTATGAAAGAAAAGTAAGAGTGCTTTAATGAACTGCTGTTATACACAGTTTCAAACAATGAATTGATTAATTCAGTCGGTATCAGTTTAAATTCAACCTGGTTTTCACAGAACAAATTTCATTTCATTTTATTTCATTTTAGTATCTGTCATAGGAGTAGTTGTAACACTCCAGCCTCGGAGCTGTGGGCTTACTAAGAGTATTACTTTAATATTTATATCTATATCTATCTGTATCTATAGGGTTCTTTAATACCTTATGGGAACATCCAGAAAATAAGCCACGAGCTTGTTTCTAAGGAGTTTCTTATTAATTTAGGGGAGAAAATAAGGCAATTTGGTAGTGGTTCAAAAGGGCAATACAAGGTGTTCCACCACAATACCAGGGCAGGGTGGGGGGCTGTGTTCTCTCAGTCCCTGCCAATCCGTGCTGGGTTGGGGCTCTGGGGGCTGTGGGGTGTTATAGTTTTCCTGGGCTGTTTGTGACTGGCAGCTGCTTCGGCGCTTCCCTGTGTGGGTTCCAGGGGCTGCCATGGGGGATATGGGGCCACCCCGTCTCCATGAGGTTCAACCCATCCTTGCCCCCTGCACACACACGCACACGTGCACCACCCACAAGGTGGTTTTGAGCCAGTAATCACTGATCTGACGTCTAACACTAGTGACGTAGTTTGGTAGCTGAATTAACTTGTTTTGCTCTCATTGTTTTACAGTTATTTAGTTAACAATTTCAGTATACCTTCTGTTCCTGGCAGATGAAACAGAGGAATGAACACAGGAGGCTCATCTATCCCTTTAGCTTTCAGAAATCACCTCCAGTGCTGACCTATTTGCTCATGTTAATTAATTTTGTCTTTAGCCCTCCTCCAGTTTCTATGGTTAGAGAGCTTTCTTAGGGGTTTGTTCAGCACTTTCTTTAAACCACTCACTAAATATCAGGAAGAAAGAATACCTGTTACTGCTTAGGACTTTTCTTTTTAATTCTTAGTATTCTCAACAAGGTTGTTTTGTTTGTTGGGGGAGGTTTTCAGACCTTTTTACCAACTTTTCTTTCTGCACAGCTTTCTTGCGCTGTTTTTGGCCTTCCTCATTCTCTCCTTACATCTTGGTTAAACTGTGACACTGTTTTGCAGAAAAAATATGGTCTGCAAACTATAAGGACCTACATATGCTTTTGAGTATTACTCAAAAGAATTAGTAAGAATTAATGATTATATAATAATGTAGAAGAATTAATGTTTATAAGTTGATCCTCTTAAGAAAAATGGGAAGGTGAGGAACAAGAAAGAAAGAAGAGTATCTTCTTGAATAGTGCTCTGAGGAGAATGGAGGGAGTATGAATGGATAGGGAGGGAAGAAAAGGCCCAATTCCAGATGAAGGGTCCCCTAAATAGTGAAGGAAACTAAGCAACATCAGGAGGTTCCCCTTTCTTTCCCTTTTCCTGATGCCTTGCCCTCTTACACCATGTGACTGTTTATAATCCTTCTGTCATCAAATTTCTACATAGCACTTCATTTGTCAGCTGCTTTTGTGTTTGTAAAAGGTACTTTATGTTGCACAGAGGGAAGAGATGTTTGAATTCTGGGGAGAAGGAGGTATTGTCTGTTTTGTGGACTCTGCCTGTTTTTTTGCCTGCTTTTTGGTGTACTGAGATTTTGTCTTTTTCATGGAGTGTGTTGCTAAAGGAAAACTCAACTCTTATCATACTCTTTTTGAAATGTGGAGAGAACTGACAGAGTAACGCTTTTGAACTAGTCTGAGCCATTTCTTGTCTGATGATTACTGAAGTGCAAATAAGAGTGGAGAGAAGAGCTTTCTACGTGCACAAATAGAGCTCAGTTCTCCACACATTCCCCTATACCTGAAAATCTTTTGAGTGCAAACCTTCCTCTGCCCCTATGGCTCTGCTTGCAAAGCTGTCTTTATATAGTTCACCATCCCTGAGCCCTCTTTTGTTTCTAGTGTTTCTTCGTATCTGTTGTAACTCATCCTGTCTGCAGCTAGGCAGCAAGAGGGATTTTAAAGATGTAAGTGAACAACATTTCTTACCATGCTTCATTTACAGTGGCATGTGCTACTGGATTTTAGCGCTTGCCTCATTTAATTTGATGGAGCTTAAAATACGACAAGAGGAATGGATGATTTAAACCAAAAGGAAAAAAGGCCAAATTATTAAAAGGTGTTTGTGAAGTATAATTTTTTTACTGACTTGGTTTTGGCTAGAAATCACGAAGAATTCATAATTGTTGTGTTTTGTGGGAAACTTGTGTTGTAATACATTTAATTTCATTAGATAATTCTTCAGTTATTTAGGTTGCAGTAAATTCATCACAATATGTCAGATTTCCTGAAACATGCATAAATACATGCACATGCCTCATGCAGAGGTGGGAGACAGAGCTGCAGCACGAGGTCTTACTTCTGCAAAACTTTGCAAAGCTTTCCTGCCAAGGAAAGAGGCAGCGCGGGTACCAGCCCCACGGGCACTGCAGTGTGGCAGAAGGTCTGGATTAAATGAGGTTCCATTTATGCTGCTTGAAGCCCAGAGGTCCCTGTGGCAGTCTTAGAACATACACACTGTCTCTGAGGAGCAAACAGAACCAATGTCTGAATGGGCTTTAGCTCTACTGTATTCCTTGTGTTAAGTGTGCCTCTTGTCCAACAGATGCAGACAGGCAAGATTCTATCAATCTCTTTCTGGGAGTATTCAAGCCTTCAGAAGGAAAACCACATCTCTGGGAGCTTCCCACTGATTTTTATTTGCATCACAAGAATACCCTCGGTCTGTCACAGACCAGGCAAAGGTATTTTGCTGTTTTGTTTTGGTTGGTATTGCTCCAATAAATTTTTAAAAATATCTGTTGTTAATCAAATAATTTGGTCAGCCTGTCAAAAACTTGCTTACTGTTTTTTAATTTTATACAAAAGCTTTAAAAAAAACACCTTCAAGAGATTACCCAAAAATGTTGAATATTAGTGTTTTTGAAGGATTTACTTCATTCTGTTATTTTCCTGTTGCACTGAAAAAGGAAGTTTAGTTTCATATGAAATTCTATCCTACTGTGCAAAATGCTTCACTAATTTACTGAAGCACAGTACTGCACTTTCATTAAACAATATACAGGTGCATTGTTGATTATCAGATTTATTAATAGTTGAATTTGAGATTAGGTGATGAGGATAACAGTTTTTTATTTTTCTGTCTACTGTACTTAGTCTGCAGCTGTGCATACCAAAAAACACATGATTTTCTACCCTCCTTTCAGCCATGCCTAGCCTGTTTTGAAGACTATTTTTCTTCATTTGCATTCCACTGTATTTGCATGGTAACATACAGAAGTAGTAAAGCATAAAAATTTTAAAGTAATTTGAGTGTTTCACAATGTGAAATTACTTTGTTGAAGATTGTAAATACTGTGCATTAAAAAAAAAAATCCATTTTAACAAAAAGGACAGTACTAGACTTGTCAACTAAATAATCTCTTAGCAATTTTGACAGTTTTATCTTTGCTCATTCCATGAGTCTTAAAGCTCTTTGTTATAAATGGTAGATCTGAATGTCTGCATTTAGATTTTTTTCTGGACAAAATTGTAGGTGTTTAAACTGTGTGATCAGTCCCTGTTGGCTGCTTATTCTGTTAACCCATCACGGCAGCTGGCATATGATATGGCTGTTTCTAAATTTCAGTCCTTTTGTATTGTCTCCTGAGGTTTCTCTTGATGCTTGCTCATATAAGCCATACAAGCAAGTGCTACTTCAGGCACATATGAAACATGCAATATTAATTTTCTTGCCTACTGGTTCTGAACATTAATGTATGTCAAAAATGATTTCAGCTGATATCTTGCAAATATGAGAATATTCTAGTCTCCCTTTCATCTGTTACTCGGTAACAGCTGTCTCTTGTTTGTCAGATACTATTCACAAATGAGGTGGAATATTAAAACAAATTGTTTATACTCTTAATTTCCTTATTAATCAGTTTTACCTTTCTTTCTGACTAGAATTTCTTCTGAGCAGTTACAATATACAATAAAGATGTTTACTCATATGAAAAAATTATGCCTTCATATAATAACTAGGTGAAATAGGCAAAAAAACCTCTTCTATGTAATTTTTGGTTTCTACCAAACTATCAGACAAATTCTTCATGTAATTTCTTCCTGCCTCTCTGTGCAGTCCTCTCTTTTGGATTCCCTGGGCACAGCAACGAAAGAAATGAAATCAAGGATATAGGAAGAGAAGGAAGATGATGTTTCCTGTCACTGAAACTTCTTTTGACTATCAGTGTTTTTCCTATATTGTATTTGCCTCCCCATTAGAACAAAGAGATTTAATAATGAGTTTCATATAATACTTTATATAATTTGTGATTCACATGAAAGGCCAGTGAATACAGAAAAGACTTTGTGTTGCCACACTACTTGTCATTTCTGCAGGCAGCAATACTGGCTGTGTCTGCATAGCTTCTGGAGGCACTAGAGAAAATAGCTTGCTAGTGTGGCCTGGTGCAGGACTTGGAGAAGAAGCAGGACCATCAGGCATAACTTGTTCCTTTCTGTCTTAGGACATATGCAGTTCTTGGAACTGATTTTCCCTGCCTGTTCTGTACCGTCTGCTAAATCCCACTAAAAAGTCTGTCTCTGGGTTTGGGAATATACCCGTTGTGTCTGCTCCAGATGGCTACATTGACATGAGTAGGCGATAACCACACTAATACTCAGATTACAGCCCTCACAGTATTGAGAATACACACATATTTGAAATAAAAATCAATGAAGACAATTGTCTTTTCATTCTATGTAATGAAATGGAAGAAACTATCAGAATAATTTAGAGAAGAAATTAAAGTATATTTGGGAATAATATGTGTAAACGTGAATGAAAGATAAAACATGCTTTGTTTTATGCATGTTGCTTGACTTCCTTTGTTATTTTATAGGAATCCTGCATAAGCTTCCAGCAGGGCTTAAATTTTGCTGTTAGATATGCCAACATACAGTTCTCAGACTTAGGATAGCTGTTCCATCAAAATGTATTTCTGTGTGTAGGAGTCAGCTGCCTTGACAGTTATCTGACTTTATTATCATTGACCTTCATTTCTTCATACCCTTTTTCTAAATTTTAGGATCTGAATAACACTTAAGTGGGAAGAGATGCCCTTTTTTCCCCTCCCCAAAGACCAGAACAAGAGAAAGAAATACATACCTTGTGCATGTAATAAGACCTTAATTTTCAGTACTGTAGAGATAGGCACCTGAAATGTATTTTTTTTAATGAGCCAAACCCACTCTTTCCTTCATACCTGTACTGAGCTTCATGTGTTTAAGTTTCCTAACCTGAGAGCAAAGTAAGACTAGAGACCTGTTGAAATCCTCCATTCAAGGATAATTCCTTACTTTCTTTTGCACTTGAATTTTAAAGCAATGTTTGCTGAAGTGACACTGTATGGACGGGTAAATGTTATGTGCAAACATTTTGACTGTTTACAATTTTCTGTCTCAATTGTGTTTCTGTTTTTCCTATAGCTATACTTACTGGTGGACCACAGGTGTGCTAAAGCATTTACCTCTTCCTTTTGATGAAGGTAGGAACTGTATTTTCTCCTTGCCTTGCAGAGTATCTTGGAAAAGAAATTTTAGTTACTCATGATTTTTAACTGTATTAGATCCCAAATGTGAAAACATTCCTGTTGCAGGTGACATGGTAGAGCTAGTGTGTCTTATTTCTCTGGGGTACTGTGAAGCATGTTTTATTAGAAACTGTCATCATGAAGGGAAATCAAATTATGGTGGTTGATAATGCATATTTATTAGAGATGTGCAATGCATCTTCTTCATGTCATATTTTCTTATCCCAGGGGGTGTATGACTAGAAAAAAATGCCTGGTAGGGCAGCTAGGTGAGCGGGCTACTGGTTTTTCAGATTTTTTCAGTAGTTGTTTGTAAAAAGATATTTTTTTCCCCCAGTGACATCTGCTGAAAACAGACGCAAGTTGACAGTGAAGAAATTCCACAAATATGAAGAGGAAATTGATATCCACAATGAGTTTTTTAGGCCATATGAGTTGAGCAGTTTTGATGAGACCTTCTGCTTGGCAATGACCAATTCCACACGGTATATTAGAATGTTTTGTGGCTCTAAATCCTTGACTGGAAGTTGATTTGGTGTGAATTAAATGTGCATGTGGTTAAATATGTGTAACTTCAAATTTAGCAAGGTTCTTGGAACTAAATCACAATACTACATGGAAATGTTGCCCTAAAAAAAGAATAGTTCTGTTTAAAGAGTGTTTAAATTTCCAATTGTTTTCCATTATGGAGTTCCTGATGCTTGGGCTCTTGGAGGCTGAGAAATGAACTTTTATATGTGGACTCTGATCACAGAGGCCACCATCAACACATTTGCTTTCTAGTGGTTCTGCTGTCATGGTATGGTTGTTTTCTTCCACTCGGTTCTGACAGCTGGCCAGAGATTTTGTGGGTTTTTTGTTGGCAGGAATCAGCTGGATATTCTGAGTATAATCTGAATTATGCTTTAGCTAAAGACTTCTAGGCAGATTATGTTTCACGTAGCTTTTTGACCCAGTTTGAACACTGGCAGCATTTTGAAAACAATGTATGAAGCCCTGAGTTACAGAGCTTCTTCAGCACAAGGAATGGAGCACATAGTTTTAGCATCTTTGCCAGGTGGTAATATTTGCAGCTGTTTTATGGGACTAAATAATGCAACTGAAAGCTTTTTAAATACCTAAGGGGGTTATATGTACATAACTTTGACTTTTAATGATGAAGTTAGAACTTGATATCTCTTTTTATAATGACTTTTTTTTAATTAAAAAATAGATGTTAGAGGTAGTTCTTCCAGAAAACTTAAAAATTTTCTGTGTTGAACTTTGCTCATAAACAGTTTTTCCTTTCTGTTTTGACAGAGATTTTATGCCTAAGAATGTGGGAATTGATCCCAGTCCATTTACTGTTCGTAAACCTGATGAAACTGGAAAATCTGTGCTGGGGTAAGTGTGAAATGGGAAATTTTGTTCTGATTTAATAGTAATGAAATTATAATGAAAATGTATAAACTCTGTGTGTATGTCTTTTTAGCATGTTCTGTGTTACGTGGGAAATAATTCAGGTGTTATACTGTAGAAGTGTACACATTGAAAATCACATCTAATTTGAGATTTTTATTTGACAGTAGGAATTCTTAATTCAGACTTGTTTAGTATTTTCTGTTTTCTCATATTCCTCTAAGTGAAATTCATGAGAAGATTTTATCCATAATATAGAGGAGTTATTAAAATTTGATAATCTCTTCATACCAGTGGCAAGTGTACTCTCTATTGGAGATGACAGGAAAGCATACATTCTCGCTGTCTTTAAAAATGATACATTTTTCATAAATAGAACATATCCTGAAACAGCAGTAAATGCCAATTTCAGCATAGTTTTTGGTAAAAAGTGTTATATAATTATATAAAACAATTCAGCAGCAGTTATTAGGGCAAATGAATACTTCATTTAGCTGTTTTTGCATCCTGGACTTGCTTTGTTACTCTGTTTATTCCATTGCTGTGTTTGATCTGCTGTATCACACAAGGGCTCTGTGGACTCTTCCTGAATTCCTTTTCTCATACCGCCTATGAAGGAAACCTTTTGTCAGTAATGGTTAACCCTGTGCAGTCACAACATTATAAGTTCCTCTGGAAACTTGCTGTTCTGTTGGACACTAGGACATTTGACTGTCTCATGTTGTGCTCTGATTTCATTGTGTCTCATTGGCAATAAATGTTAAGAGTACTATGCCTATCATTAGTAGAACCTAATTTCATGCTACCGATGTTCCCTGGGAGTAAACAGGAAGACTGTTCAACTGTTATACGGTTTATCTCTGCTAAGAATTGTGAGTTTATGGGTACTTTGAGGATAAGCTTTATTCTTCCGCTTTGGTATAATGTCAGATTTTGGACTAAATAATTTGTCTTCAGATATTCCATTAAATAGTTGACCATTTTACGTTTTTCTCAGGCACTTTGCTTTACGATCTCTGCTGTGATTGTTAGGGATTGTTACAAGACAGAGAGTCAGCTCAAAGCCACATTCCTGGACTCACTGAGTATTACTCTTAAGGCTTGCTCTGCATTGGCTGTATAGTAGGATGAAAGGTGGCTTCACTCTTCCACCTTACCCATATTTAACCTTTGGTAGAGGTGGTACCTTCACCCTGCACATCTGTCATCATCTTTTGATCTATGACATTTCTGAAGGATTTAGTTATCTCTTCTTGTCTGTGAGTGTTCTGATCCCCAGGACAATTAGATCTTGACCTCTTCTGAGTACATACTGGGAGTGCGGTGGGGATAACACTGGATAGCACTGGTACAGGCTCCCCAGATCAGTGTCACAGCACCAAGCCTGTTTAAATTCAAGAAGTGTTTGGGGAAGTCTCTCAGGCACATAGTGTGACTCTTGCAGTGTCCTGCACAGGGCCAGGAGTTGGACTTGATGATCCTGATGGGTCCCTTGCAACTCAGCATATTCTGATTGAACACTCTTACCAGTGTTTGGCTACTTGCTCCATTCTTCAGCTTTCAGAATGGACTGCTTTTCTTGTGACCTTCACCTCGTTTAGAAAAGTAGGGAAAATAACTTTAATTTTCTCTAAAAAGCATGCTTATGTCTTCATAACTTTCTGTAAATTTCAATCTAAGGAGATGTCAGGTTCTGCTGAGTTGGAAATTAAACTTGCCAGTAATGTTTTCTCCTGTAAAGCATTTGTTCCAGCTGTAAGAAATCTTCTGATATATTAGTGTCCTTGGAGGTGGAGTATGCTCTCAGACCTCCTTTGGAAGCACTCTTCTACTTGTTTATACATGTTCCCTGAGCGTATAAAGTTTAGCTAATTCAGTACAGGAGTAAACTGCTGTATGAGTTTGACTTCAAGAGACAGAACTCTTTGTAGCAGCTGTGGTGTGCTCCCCTAGAGCTCAAGTGATGCTCCTGAGAACACTAGACCTGCAACTCAAAATAGCATTTGCACCAAACTGCTTGCTGTTTTCAAAGCCTCTTAGCATGCTGCTGTCTTCCTTTAGAGTAAGTCACACACAGTGTCAGTAATACATGGACAGCCTTCGCAGCAAGGAGGGGATGTTGCTTCCCTGTTTCCAGAGATTTGTCTATAAACTGTCTATTCACTAGTTAATGTCTATTCATTAATTGCCTTCCCTAGAGGATTGTGACAGTGCCTGAGAGAAAAGAGTGACCACATACCCTTCTGTGGCCAGTAGGAAAGGATGCAGAGGATATGGTATAATTTCTGATGGGTAGAGTAATGTATACCTTTCAGAGTGTATACAGTTAAACAGTGTTAGTCTACTTACATATAAATGCTGTATCTTGAAGACTTTTGCAAATAAGGCACCTCTTTGCATTGACTAGAATTTCTTGAGTGAGAAATACACACTGCATAAAGAAATATTGCTGATTAAAGAACTAAACTGAGGAGAGAGGTATGGAAAAGAAACAAAAAACCCTGTCATTATCATTAAGATTTGGGATCAAGATTAAGAAAGTTACTGGAGTGAATATGGTGATTAATCAAAGTGAAATTTCTTCCTGGATCAAAACCAAAGATGTTATGTCTCAGAGAATTTTTATTCTTTCTTATTTATTCAGCTAAAGGGAGGGATTTTTGTAAAGAGTCAGAGAATTGGTGCAGAAAAGCTGACATAATCCCTTAAACTCTCTTTTAATGCCCTGGAATAAGAAGAGATTGAGGAAAAGAAATCAATCAGGGATTTCAAAAGACGAGCAACAAGTTGCTCCAGAGGATAGAATTTATTTCCCCAGAAAGACTCTAACCAAGATTAGGAATTTTAAATATTCATTGTTAATATCTTGCTGATTTCATAAGTACACACTGCCTTTCCTAATAGGAACAAAAATAATAGAGAAGAAACAGTGCTACAGCGCAAAACAGCTGCTAGTGCTCCTCCACCCCCAAGTGAGGAAGCAGTCTCAAGTAGTTCTGAAGATGATTCTGGGACAGATAAAGAAGATGAAGGTGCTGTTTCTCAACGTTCAACTCCAGTAAAGGTGACTGATACAGGAGACAATACAAAAATCACAGAGGTAAGAAATTACTGTGATAGGCAGGAAGGCTTACTTTTCCCATTTCCTTAAAAAAACCCCCAGTAAATGTGAACATTATAGAACAGTCAAAAATAAAGCACTAAGGCATTTAGTGAAAAAGGTCTCCAGTGTAATTTTTTGATGTAGATATTAGCACAACTGCTTATAAACATTCTCTGTTCTTCTTGTGTAATAGTGAAACACAAAAGAAAATAGCACTGAAAAGACACCTATGGCATTTGAAAGGTACTCAGGTCATTACATAAAGCACAAAACACACCTCTAACACAGATGTGTGTTAATTCAGAGCAGTAGGTCACTGCTTATTATTCTCACTTAACCATGCTCTGGCACACATCCAGGTGGCCTTGGAGCATGTAAATAGGACAGCTTTTCTCCAAGAATGTACTTGTACTTCCTGCCCAATCAACATTTAGTGCATGGGAGCTAATCTGGAGCAAACACCCTGAAAGACATGTAGTATGGGCCTGAGGCCCTAAGCACCACCTCTTTGAATTACAAAGCAATTCCTTTTTGATGATGGCACGTGCTCGGGTCAATGGAACAGTAAATTAACATTCAATCTGTCTAAATTTCAACCAGATTTATGTGAACAGTTTTAAATTGCTGTTTCATAATTATAAGGTCTGGCATTTAAAAAAAATCATTAACTCCAAAAATGTGCAGGATAATGTTATCTTGTTGGTTCTATGATATTACTGCTACTCAGGTCGAAAATAATGGCAGTGAATAAAATAGTGAAATAAATTGCATATGCACAGTCAGATGGAAAGAATGTGTATTCTCAGTCATGGGCTCTTAATCTTTTTTTGCTAGCATAACTCCCACTTTCTTGGAATCCCTTGGATGCTAATGTGATGAAAATATTGAGTTGTATGAAGTATTACAGAAATACCTATTTTATTAATTCATGTAATAGTTCTTCAAATTCTTTCTTGTACCACTGCAAATGTCTTAGCTAAAGGATGTGCTAATGGAGACTATAGAAATTTGGAAGATACTTACATTGTCTGAGTGGTGTTGATTTTATTTTAAAGTCACAGCTAATTTGAATGGTTAGAGTGTTGTGCTTGTACATGTTACCACTTTTAAAGAAAATTGAGTTCTTATGACCTTAGTCAGTATAAAATGTAGTGCCTGATAATCAAGAGACAATAAAACTGCCTTTTTTTTTCTGCCACAATCCAGATTTTCGTTTTGTTCAGTCCTTAGCCTAGGGTTCTGTGTTCCCAGATTTTCAGCCCTGTGTACAGCAGTGCCTTCTTCCTAACCACAATGAAGCACTTTCAATAAAATAACTGTGAATTTATGTGCGATTAATTTTGCACATTTTGGATTAAGCCAATAAAAGTGCAGTTCTTTCTGTTTATGCAAGATATTTTATGAGAAAGTTTTCCATTATCCCTGAATAACTGAGTACCTGTTTTCTAGCGAATTGGATTGTTTATAGATTTTTTTAAACAGAAATCCAACCTGAAGTTTTATTCATGATTCATACTATTGCACAATTTATGTCATTTTTTCCCTCTATTTTGAACACACTTCAAAGTCAGACCTAAGGTAACCTTTTTAGATTTCTAAGATGTTTAAACACAATGTATGATTTAAAATACTACTGAATTTCAATGGCTTTAAATTGGTTAAATTGTTTTGATTTTTTGTTTTTTTTAGTAATGCATATGAGGAAATATATTCCAATCTATTAACACGTTTTCATTCACTGAATTTTAGTCGTAATTTGTATTGTTAATTCTTGCTATTCCATATTATTTGGGGAACCCAAATAGCCAGTTCCTATCCTATCAGTTGCATCTCTGAGAAGTTCATAAAAAATGCTTTTATACTTCTGGTCAGCACATATCTTTCTGAAGTTCTTTGACTTTGGATCTTTTTGACCTAAAAGAAAACTGTCTTTATAGCTGACTTGCAGTCATATGTGTCTTGTCAGTAAACCCCCTCAGTTTGGCACTGAATCATTAGACACAGGGAGTGTAGTATTGCAGGGGCATTGGTTCCTTGTTATAGTTGACTGACATGATTGCGTAATGTATAAAATAAAAATAGTTTTGTTCAACCTGAGGTTTGTAATTATTTCAGAATTGACAGCAGAAAACGTGAAAGCAAATGTGGGAGCATGTTCTGAACGAATATGATTTATTTTGTATTAAGTTTCAATACAGAACAGAATTTAATAACCATCATTATGTTCTAGGAATATAATTTATTCTCCTAATGTTTTTTTATCTGATGTTATCTTTGAAGAATTCTTAATTTTTTGACCAAATATGTTGAATAATGTTTTTAATATAAAAATATGCTTAAGCTAACATTACTCTGTATATGAGAAACTTGCTTGTTTCTGTGCACATTCAAAATTATTTTTAAGTTTAGAAAGGGTTCCATGCTTAAAGGCAAACTTTTTTTATGTTGTTATGGTATTCTCAGTTTGAATCTTTCTTTTTATGTTCCAGAATGTAGTGCAATCAACAAAAGATGTGTATGGAGTCAATCTTTCAGATATTCCATCAGAAGATGATCTGGCAATATATGCTAGGTGAGATAAATTTCTAGTGGTAATCAGTAAAGGATGATTTCAGCTAGTTAAATGCAGTTTGTCAAAGTGCTGCCTTTGATCAAACTTAATTAAAAATTTTAGAGATACCTGGATATATATACAATTCTCTCTTTAGAACCAAACTGTTTTCAGATGTCTGTGTCAACTCTGATTTCGGTGGAAGTTATGCAGATGTCTCTGAGTGCAAAATCTGGAACTTCGATTGAATGAAAGAGGCTTCAGTAGAAATACCTGTCACTTAGTGTAGTCCTACAAATTGATAAGTAGATTCCATAGAAAATCCTTATTCCACCGATAAGTAAATTCCGTAGGAATGGTCCCATGATTGTAAGTTTTGTTGTCTGTGCTTTTTGCATTTTTCAAATGTTGAATCACACTAATTCAAATCAGTCATAAGTGAAATAGGTTATTCTGTAAAAATGCATGCAAAACAATAGAAGTTGTTTTTTTTTTTAACATGTCTTACTCATAGAGATATGTGTTAACTGTTACCTTTTAGTCAAATTTCAGTAGTTGTGTGATTTTTGAAGGAAATAGCTTGGGACTTTTGAAGGAAAATTGCTTTTCTGAGTAATATTCAGCTTTTTTTCTTGTAACATCTTGGTCTTCTGAATTTGAAGTAACTTGGACTGTTATCCTCTAGAAGGCAGTTGTCACCATTCCTGCAGGAGCTGTGAACTATCTGCTCCCCAAGAGCAATCAGCAGATTAATGATACACTTCGCCAACAAAAGGCAGTCACTCCCATTGTACCAGGAATGCAGTTTCTGAATTGCCATAACCTCATAGAGAGCACTGGCTATTTGCTACTCTTGTTAAAAAATGTGTAGTTACACTATTATTCTCAAATATCAGCCCTCAATATCACAGAATAACATTGAAGCCAGAAAGAAACTGGTTCAAATTTTCATATTTTCTTAAACCAGGAATGAATTTGAACATTTTGAATTTCTTATTTAACTTAAACCAAAAGTGAAATAGAATAATTTCTGTTAACTAGAGTAATTTCAGTTGCAGCCGAACTAGAACTGAGCCAAAAAAGCCACTTATTCAGTTCCCTGGTGGAGGAGATTCTCTCCTACACTGCAATGTTTTTCTCTGAAAACTAGTTGCAATAATGGGAATTAAGTACTGGAGATCAGCTGGAGAAATTTAGGTCCAAATTGAAGACCCTCTTAGTTCCTAAAGTCTTGTAACACTGTTGTCAAGAGAGCAGTTGCTTATGCAAGACATCAGGAGTGCAAATCAATGACACTTGCTTAATAAACTGTTTCAAATGTCTGCTTAGAATGTAGAATTAATGATGTTTGAGAAAAGAGGTGTAAGAAATCTGCACATTAT
This sequence comes from Margarornis squamiger, assembly GCA_035222235.1. Taxonomy (NCBI): domain Eukaryota; kingdom Metazoa; phylum Chordata; class Aves; order Passeriformes; family Furnariidae; genus Margarornis; species Margarornis squamiger. Next base: position 69,775,829 of record JAWWTY010000106.1, on the reverse strand, counting down.
CTCAGAAAAACACTGTGTGTATATTGAAGTGAATACTTGTGAAACATGCATTGAAATGGCCTTGTGTGCACTTCTGTTTATTTTCTAATGTGTAATATCAGTCACTACCTTGTTATATTTGAAATGTTTTCAATTTTTGAGAGGAATTTTAAATTCACTATGCTATCTTCTCATTTGGTGATATGTGGCATTTCATCCTGACTTAGTTCGTTCATACACTCAAAGCGTTTTTTTTAAAAGTCTTTTTCTGTTAATTTTTCTTTAGGGGTATCTACTTCTCTTGCACCTTATAGTTCTCTGAAATTCCCATTTCTACCTATTTCTTACATGCTGAGTCATTTGAAGATAGTACATTTGACTAGGGTTGAAGAGGATATTTTTCATTATCTCTCAAATTTTTAAGTTCACCTATGCCTCTAACTTTGGTTTTTCATTTTAACCACTAGAAAATGGATGCCAATTTGCCAATTATCCTTTGATATAGCAGATAATTGCTGTGGTTCTGCAAATGGCCCAGTGCAAGCTGGTGTCTACTGTGAGTCTCTCTGTGCAGGTGAACAACTCCATGATAACATCCAGAATTGCAGCTACTTCCCATTTTATAATTTTTCAGGCTGGACTAACATTCAATCTCTTGTTACTCTAACACAATTAACCCCAAGGGGGCTTTGAAGCTCCCTATTCATATTTTTTTAAGACAAAAAAAAAATTGCATTTATTTGATTTCCTTCAAGCAATGCAGGTTTTAAAAATAAAACAAATTCCTTACCTCTTTTAGCCAACGAGACATAGTGCTATTTCTGGTCTGATGTGCTGATTTATGTAAAAGGATATCAGTAAAATCTATACTTTCCAAAATGTACATCACTTGAGAATTGCAGCAATTTCTTTCACAGTATGATTACAGTTCTCACATCAAGTTTTCTTCTGTTGTAATAAAGGAAATGGGGCTGTAGGATCCTGACTTTACACAACATCATTGGACGTTACATTTTTTTTTCTTTATTAATATTAGAGCTTTGCAGATTTAAAACACTTCAGGTGAAGTTACTTTACATCCACTGATTTGTATTATCAGCCTATTTGCAAATGCAAATTAAAAGTAATTTGAATCTATTCAGCCCATTTTCGGTGTTGGCTGAGATAATTCTCAGAAGTCACAGAAGCACAGATTGGTTGAGGTTGGAAGGGACAGGAGGTTTTTCAGATAATTTGAGGATGTAAGCTGCAGATCAACTGTGCATGGTATCTTACTGATATCTGGTAACTTGCTTGTGTACATTTGGGTCTTGTTTGTTTCAAATATTGAATAATTTAAAGCAATTAATTAAAATACTTGTGCTGTTAGTTTTCCTTTGGTTTTTGTTTTTAAAGCTGCTTTAATAGCAAACTCCTGCACTAGAAGATCTTAATTATCTTGATTATAATTTTCTTATTTAGAAATGTAAGTATTTATTCCCCCAACATCCAAAGTGATGTTGCATGTTTCTGAGGGTTTTTTTTCTACAGTACAGAATCTGAATGGAGCAGAAAGAAAAGCTGCAGTAAGTTGTTTAGGAACGTATTGCTCATTTGACTTCTGTACGCTCTTTCATGCAGCTGGTTTTGCACTGGTAATCATTGCCTCTTAAAATGCAGTAAATATTCCTGAAATAGACCAGTAAGACTTTTTAAGCTAAATGGAAGATAACTCTTACGAAAACCCCTCTGCCTCAGAAAATTAAAGTATCAAATCACAACTAACATTTACTTCTCTTTTCCATCGCACAGATGTGTTGGAGAGTGAAAAAGCTGAGTGCAAGATAACTACATATATGCATATTTGAAATCCTCTTACTTTTAGGCTGAGTGACTAAGATTAGTGATAAACTACTTTTAAAAAAACTTTTCTCCACTTCATTGTGAAGAAAAAATAAGCTATGACAGTATTTTCCATTGGCAATGTCTTCCAGCAAATATTTGGATATGGTGGAATTGCACCAAAAGGTTGTGCTTGTAAATAAGTGATCTGGACTAACAGCATTTCAGATGAATAAACTGGCCTGAATTTAGCAGAGGACTGGCTTAAATCTGAAGCTTGAGCGACTTTATCTCTTTTGGTGATTTTTCCCATAGGCTATTCATCAAAATGATTGTTTTGAAAAAGACATAGGAAGTTGACTCTGTAGCAGGATGTCTGTTTCTTAGGGGAGGCCTATTTCTATCCCATGGCACACTAGGTCACACTGTTTGATAACCCAGGTCTGGGTTCACACACGCAGCCACTATGAGCTTTTAAAAATCTCTCTTGTTCACCAGAGAGGTACATCATGATCAGCGACTTATATAGTGTGTCTCAAACCCTCATTATTTAGTGTCAGTTTCTTTCATTTGATGAATGTTTTGGGGATAGTTCTTTTGTTTCTTTGATTTATTTTTCTCTCTACTGTTTCTCACAGGTTTGTTCAGCTGGGACAGTGTCAGCACAAACAAGACAAGGGCAGCCAGCAATTTTCCTCAAAACACAACTTGGATAGGGTTATAAATTTGTAAGTATAATTCTTTCTCACTTTAGTCTGATTTTGCTTTTGTCATTAGACATGAAAGAACAGGTGCATTTGATGCTAAATTGTTTGAGAGTCACACTTCCTTTTTTTTTTTTACTGCATAAAGGGATTCAATGCATAGCATGAAGAACTGGGTTTTTGGTTTGGGGCTTTTGAGGTTTGGGTTTTTGAGGGCTTTGGTTTTTGTTTGTGTTCCTTTGCAAGGAGTTGTTTTCTGTTTATTTTTTAGTTTTTATAGTATCAGGGATTTTGTATTCAAAAGTCTTAACAATCCTGAGTTAACACAAAGTGCTGAAGATACTGAGTTTAAAGGGCAATTTCTTCTTGCTGTGATTACTTTTGAAAGAGACAGTGTGAAAAATTAGTTGCATATTCTTCATTAAATACATTCAAAGTGTTGCATTTGAATCTTCTTAGTACTAGTAGCAAAAAAAAGGGTCATGGTATTATCCAAATGTCATACTATTATTGAAGCAGGTCTTAGTGTCTAGATGAGCAAGTCCTAACTTCCTAGTTGACATCTTCCTGTACTGTAGGCAGCCTTTCACCAAGGCAAGGCAGATTATTATTTACTTTTGTTTCTAGGGTGCCATGATCTTTTATCCAACAGCATGGCCACCTCATAGAACTGCAAGACCTTTACTGCAATTAATTGATTTACAGAAGCCTCAACTTTGTTTCCTGCACTGCCTCTAGTCCACCCCTCTGTGCTGGTGAAGTGAGGGAACCTTGGACACAGCATTTATCCAAGTAGGGATAGAGACTGTGGGTGTCTCAGTGGGGCTGAGAGAGGACAGTAACATTAAACAGATGTAATGCTGTGTATGGGACAATATTGTCTAATATCAGTGTTTAGTCATTTGTTATTGTCTGCATTTAAAGTGATGATACCACATTTGTAGGTAAACAAGACTGGAGTTTTATAATAAAATTTATCTGATGAGCTTATTAAGAAGATATTTTGTAATAAGAAGAATATTTTTCTGTGAATTAAGGCAATTTCTTTTTTTCTACTTGCAAAATCTCCTGGCATGTTAGACAGTGTAGGAGATAATCATTCCTTTCTTATCCCTTCAAAAGTAGAATAAATTTTCCCTCCATACTTTGCTGATGCAAAATAAACACATTAAAGAGAATCTAAACATAGAATTCTAGTGTCTTTTGGTAGTCAGATGCTAATTTTTCTCTTTTCCCAAGTGTAATTTCCCTGTGTTTCTGAAGAGTAGAAGTGTAAAAGTCATAGAGCACACAAATCTGTGCCTCCTGTCACTCCTCCTCTTTCAGTCATGTAGATCATCTTTGCCAGTTCTACCAAACATGCTTCTCTGTGTAGATCTGAAAGAATAGAAGGTATCTTATAGTTGGTCATTTATTTTTTCTGAAAGTATATTTTTTTACAGCTTAAAAATTTTCTTTGGGTAACTTTTTAAAAATGTTTAAATGCTGTTTGGATGGTGACAGATTATTCCTTCAATTAAAGTCATAAATATAGCCATTCTTTAAAGACACGTTCATTTCTGAAACAAGGAAGCTTTCTCTTACTGAGGTGGAATTGCTCCACTGAATCAGGAATTTCCTTGGAGAATACTAAGTTTTTAGAGATAAAATAGAATGAACTAAGATTAGGGAGAGAGGGAGGGTTTTCAGTAACAGCAGCTGACACACATTCTGCATTTTTTTCACAAGGAACTCTTGAAAAAACTGAAAAATTATGGTAACTTGTAGTAATTTGATGTTAGGTTCATTTTAAATTGAAAAAAATCTGGCAAATTTAATTCTCTGGTAGTTCCTTCTAGTTACAAATGCAATTAAACCCCAGTTCTTTTCACAGTGAAGTGCTCAGTCTAAAACTTTGATTTCTCATCAGCAATGAGATATAATTTAGGCCTAGATTGGTTGCTGTCATTTCCCCACTTTTCCAGAATATCTTTTTGAATAACCCCACACCTCACAACCTTAAAACACTTGACCATTTTTATCAAATACATGAAGGCAATACAAAAATAAATACTTCTTATTTTTAGAAGGTCACTTCAGTGATATTTATGGACTCAAATATGAATTGTAGAAAGACTGAAGAGAAGGTTCTGGCTTAAATTTAGAAACCGTAAGTGTAAATCAGGAATAAAAAATGGGTACTTGAACGGGAGCTGAAGTGATGCACTGACATAATACTGAAGTTGAGTGGAGAATGTGGAAGGATATTGAAATTCTTCTTTTTGTTCTTAGAAATTCCATGAAGGAAAAAAAGGGTAGAATTTTACTTAGAGCTAAATAAAGCGAAGCAGAGCTGGACTATTAGCACAGTCTATTATACTGTATGTGAAGAGAGACTTTGAGTACTGTAGTATAATTACTGTGGGCTGACACACTGCACCTCTTCATAATTCCCTAGTACTCATTGTGGTGTGATATAAATAATACTGTTGTAAAAATATACTCTCAAAACCTTTTCAAGTGTACTTCATGTATTTATCTAGGAGTACAAGGAATTTTATTCCCTCCTGAACAGGGAATCGAACGTTTTGATTCACTGCAGCACAAAAGAAGAGTGTGGACAGTCCTAAACATCCTTATAATAGAATAGTAGGTGGTGCATATATCAGAGTCCAAGCTGTCTTCAGTGCCTGAGCTAAGTGTAGCCTGTGCAATACAGCAACAATACTTGTGCCCCAACTTTAATTTATCACAGAGTCATAGAATGGTTTGGGTTGGAAGAGACCTTAAATATCACCTAAATTCAACCCCTTTGCCATGGGCAGGGACACTTTCCAGTACATCCAGTTTCTTCAAAACCTGTCCAACCTGGCCTTGAACACTTCGGGGATGGGGCAGCCACATCTTCTCTGAGCATCCTCATAGTAAAGAACCTTTCCCTTATATCTAATCTAAATCTCTCCCATTTTAGTTTATAACCATTCCCCTTTGCCCTATCTCAATCTGCCTGTGTAAAAAGTCACTCTCCCTCTTTTTTATAAGCCAGTTACCTCAACCATAGGTACCTACTCTCCTGTTCAGCTTTGCAGGACACTGATAATACTTAAGCAGGGGAACACTTATGAGTGATATCTGCACCTTTGTCCAGGGTTATGGTATCCTTAATAATTTAAAAAACATATACTGTCTTCAGAAATATATCATACAGTCTATGTTTTCAAAAGTTCTCTTCATGTTGTATGTGTAGTCTTTTTGTTTCAAATCAGGACTACCTAAATTCTGCTCATCATTCAAGTACTGATCAAATTTGACTCAAGTTGAGTAGCAACTATCTAAAACTTAGCTACTAACTATGTACAAGTAGTATGTGGACTTTTTTACTGTTTGTTTCCATATATATACACATTATTTTCTCACCAAGATAAAAGTAATTAAGCAAATTCCAGTGAACAGTGGAGCTCTCTGTATTTTTCATTTTTGTTAATTAAATGCTCTACTGGCATATTTTTAGTCTATAATACCACTTTAAAATATAAAAGTAAAAATAGAGAATTATCATCCTAATGAAGTGGTTTACAACCCTAACTACTTTTAAAAACTGTTATCTCAGTTTAGAGCAATTCTCTTGTTCATTCAGTACTTCATATAACTTTTAGTGTAGGGGTATTTCTTGCAGAATTATATAAAAAAATAGCTTTATATTTTTAAACGTGGCATTATTGCTTATAACTGTACTAGAGAAAAGGCTGGTACTGAACTTGTCATCTTTCTGTGTGTTCATATCCTAGGATTTCTTGGTGGGTTCCTTATGTTGAACAACAGAAGTAAATGAATAAAGGATGTTAGAATGTTCAGTATATTAATTTTTTTGCATTAGACCTCTGCATAATATCTAAATGGTTTCTTGGCACTGCTGTGGAAACAGTGAACCAAGAGACATTATAATTAATCAACAAGTGACTTTGGAAATTAGAGGTTATCTTGGATTCTCAAGTGTGTTTATACTTTCACAATACAGTGCTTTTTCTTGCATGCTCTTTGCTTCAAATATGCACCCCAGTATGTTTCTTCACATCAGAAAGTTAGATAAGCTTCAATGAAAGTGTTTCCTAACATATTAGGAACTTTTTATGAATAATCTTGGAAATTATAGGTAAATAAATTTTTTATATTCTATCATTTGTTTACACTGATCTTAAATCACAAGAGTGTCTTATCTGTCTTCCTGATAAGCTGGCAGTCAGGGTTTCCTTTTTAAAAAAACCCCAAACAAAACCAACCAACCATATTCTGCTCTTCAATAGAGCACCTTCCTGCTATATAGCCCTTTGTCAGAGCAGCATCTTCCTTAATGACTTCAGTGAAGGACTCAAAGGAATACTATAGAAGTTTACCAAGGTCACTAAATTGGGAGGAGCTGTCGACTCCCTCAAGGGCAGAGAGGCCTGCAGAGAGACCTTCCACTGGACCAGGTGCTCAAAGTGCCATCCAACCTGGCCTTGAACACTTCCAGGTATGGGGCATCCACATTTTCTCTAGGCAACCTGTTCTGGTCCCTCACTGCCCTCACAATAAAGAATTTCTTCCTAATGTCTAATCTAAACCTGCCCTGTTCAGTTTAAAGCCATTCCCCCTTGTCCTCTCCCTACATGCTCTTGTAAAAAGTCCCTCTCCAACTCTCTTGCAGTCCTCTTTAGGTACTGGAAGGCTGTTGTAAGGTCTCCTCAGAGCCTTCTCTTCTCCAAGGTGAATAACCCCAATTCTCTCAACCTGTCTTCACAGAAGAGGTGCTCCTGCCCTCTGATCATCTTCGCGGGCATTTGCTTAGGATCCAAACAAGGCAACAGAAGGCATTTTGTTTCGTTCCTTAGATATACTTTAGAGACTTGAGGAGAACTAATCAATGTTGAAACAAATGTGGTGCCTTTCGGGTGACTGCTGTGATTCTGAGAGCTAAGCACATCACCATGCACTTTTCCTTCAAAGTACAGATCATCCTCATTGTAACTGAAGCTTTGAACTGTACCTTCTTCTGCTTTAGAGACAATGGTACTCTTGGTGCAACCATAACCCTATGAAGCCTGCTTACAAGGGGGATGAAAATAATTGAAAATTGCACGTCAAGAGTGCTGTCCTGCACGACATAGCGTTTATGTTCCTATTATGTGATTTTCACTGGGAGGCCATAAAGCCATAGGTCTCTAGGGAAATCTGATAGCCAAGTCATAAATAATGTGTTCTCCTAAATGACTGTTGTCAGATATTAAACTTATTAAGTAGAATAGATTTTTACATGAATAGCGTTAGAGAAATGACTTTTAATTAAATGACTGGATAATACAAGCATTCTGCAAATAGTTACAGCTTAATACAGGGTTATTAATCAAAATTGTCATGCGTGAACATGCGGTTCTTTCAATATATTTTTATCATGTTGAAGCAAGTAGGTGGAAAATTGAGATTTAGTTACTAAATGCTCAAAATTGAATGCACTTTGCTACCCAGCTTCCATTGTGCCTAAGGAAAGGTTATTTGTTTCATTAGCGCTTCAGAAATACCATGTCTTTAGAAACCAATCAATAAATAGAGAAGGTATCACATTAGTGTTATGGCTCTGTTTTGTTCTTCTATTTAATTGTCCACTCACTAGTTGACTAGACAATTTGAGTAAGTGACATTTTTGTTGTTAGATAGTGACATTGGTAAGTTAGTATAGTGTGCTAGTGTCAAATACTATTGCTAGAGTCTCAGCTTGAATGCTCTACAGTAGTTAAATAAGTATCTGCAGAAAGTATGGGTGCTTTGGAAAGCAATCTACTTCTAAAGCATCTAGATAAGAAGTTAGATGGACTAATGTTTTTTCCAGTTCTGAAAACATCCACCTTAAATAAAGTAGAAGAATTGATAATGAGAAGAAAATGGCATATTGTTGAGGGAAAAAAATTAAGTTTTAAGTATGCAGCCAAACTCTGTGGGTGGCCAGTGATTTTATTGTCTCAGGTTCAATAATATACTTGTATAAGTAATTCTATCATTGCAGTCAAGTATAACCAAATGAATGTATGGCTATGCAAGTTGAAATATGAAATTGAAAATTATTACATTAATCTGGAAACCATTTTATACAACATATTCCAGTTGCAGTGCTATAGTTCTATATAGTGTATTAGGGATACTATACCACATGACACATTGAAGTTGCTTTTTAAGGCTGATGAATTGTAGCATGATGAAACATCTGAAATACAACATATTTTAATAAAAGGTTGCAAAATACGGAAGCAAGGTTTTGTGGTAGTTTTAATGGAGATCCTGATTTAGGAACAGTGTCAAACATTAGTTTATGCTCACAATGCAGCTAGAAGTTTATTATGGCATTTCATTTATATAAAGGCTTTGCCATTGCTGAAGTGTTCCAGTTCTTCCTTGTTTTTTCCCTTTAAAAGAGAAGATTCTACACACAAAAATAACTTCTTGTCTCTTGAAGAGCTCCCAGATAGTGAGTCATGACTGTGGCTTCTGTGAAATATGACAATGATGTTAATATCTGAATGTTTGTTGCATTTGGGCTGGTCAATGTTTGCTTTTGGAAATAGTGAGATTTCACAGTAAGTTGCCACTGTACTTACCTGAGAAGTTTTGAACCCAAAAATATGTGCATACGCTAATGCAGTATTTAACAATAGCAGTCTGACTTTTTTCAGCCACTGGCACTGTCTACTACTCCAATATACTATTATGTAGAGCACCTAAAAATTTCTCTTCTGTAGCTAATGTATTAAATGCAGTTTTGGTAGGCCTTGGAGCTTGACATTAATGGCAAGGTGACAAGATTGGTCAGAAAATAACTAGTGTATGAGTAAAGATGAAATACATTTGGTTCTTTGATAGTGATGTGGAGGAGGCAAGCAGAGAATGACTGTTCACCGTTTCTCCCAGGATTGGAATTACAAGCAACCCAAGTCTGTGATGGCAAAGGAAATGAGTGTCACATCAGACACAATTATGTAACGGAACTCATTTCCACAGGATTCTGTGATTGCTGAAATCCAGGAAGATATGCTAGAGAAGGGATTGGTTACTACCTGTTCTTCTTAACAGGCTGTCCTCACACCTTTACTCCATGAGACAACTACTGGGCACACTGAAATTTTGGGTCCACCTATGAGGAATGCTCTAATGTAGAAAAGTGTTCAGTGTACATGCTGTGGGAAAGGGAGTCCAGAATTTCCAGAATTGACATCTTTGTGTTGCACTGGTTACCTAGACAGCTTTGTTTATGTAATTTATTAAGCAGAAATATTTTAATAGCTATCTAGAAAGTAAATTAGCTTCTCCGGCTGAAATATGAGCTAAAAATGTATGAAAATGATGATTTAGAGAACTCTTTAAAAAGTGTGTCATTTTTCTTCTTAAGTGAGAAATAACTAATTTCTCCTGTGTAGCATTTATAGATGCATTGCATCTGCTGTTGTAGATAATCATAGTTCTGTCAAGTTTTTTTTCTGGGAGTTAGTTTCAAACTTTGATTTCCCCTAAAGCAAATACTATTGACAGAAGGAAAAGTTAATATATAGGTTAACTTAAGATGGCAATGTACCAGTCAGAATGTTTTGTTGTGGAATCCCAACTGATATGCTATCACACAGATAAAACATCTGTACTCTGCAACTCTGGGAGTATTTTATAAATAAATTGCTAAAATATTGCAGGGAAATGTACATACTGTACTTATGAATGCAGCTTTCACAGTAGCTGAAGTGCTTAAAAATAAAGTTACTTACTATACAGATACTTTTAGTGTTTACTCATTTATTATGTATGGAGTATAAATAGTTCTGTTGCTACCTTGCAGTTAGTTGTGGAGTTGATTGTGGAGAACACATTGCTGCTGAAGAGTTTGTCTTAGAACCATAGAATATTAAAAACAGCAAAGGATTCTAGAGGTCATCTTCCCCCCATGCTCTGAGAGGGACTGTATTAGACGAGGTTGCTCAGGGCTACATACACTCGACTGTTGAGTATCCTGAGGGAGAGAAGTTCCACTGTCTTTCTGAGCACCAACAGTGATCAACAACCTTCACAATGGAAAAAAGTTCCCTTGTATCTAATCAGAATATCCCATGTTGCAATTTGCATTCCCTTTTTGGAATTTTCTTTCCATCACACTCCAAGAAGAGTCTGGCTCCTCACAGACACCTTTCCACTGGGTAGTTACAGATGGCTATAAGGTCTCCTTTAGCTTCTCTTCTCCAAGCTGGACAAACCCAGCACTTGCAGTATCTCTTCATATGCCATGTGCTCCAGCTCTCCAGTCGTCTTGGTGACCTTTGCTGGACTCATCTAAATGTTTCACTGTGTTGGAGACCCCAGAGTGGGCCCAGTGTTCCCAATATGATCTCTCAAGCCCTGAATAGAGGGAAACAACCACTCTCCTTGACCTGCTGGCCGTGCAGTTTTCAAGAGCTAATAGTTGAAAGACCAGCTTCTCCCTTATGAGTGAGTCTGACAACAGTGCTTAGGAAAGATCTGAGATTCAAGTTCTTGTAAACTTTCAAACTTTGTGTGTTTCTCATGAGAGGTTTAAATATTAGCATTCAAATATGGTATTTATTGTATGAACATGATTTAAAAATGTTTTCATAAAACATCTGCATGCTGTGGCTGATAATAAATTGTCCATTTCCCAATAATTAGATGGAAATTTCTTACCTGATAACTCCTTTTTCTGTGTTGGTTCAGAGTATAAACACTTGCTTGTTATAATTGCTACTAAGTGGATAGCTCAATAAAGTCTTCCTATTATCTGCCATAATGCATGGCACAGATCTGTTTCAGCTGGGGTACTTACTGACCGTAGCAGGTCTGAGGAAGGATGAAGAAATGAGGGCAGGGTGGAGGGAAGTGAGAAAGTATTCCGTAAGGCGATTAATGACAACTTACCTAATTACCCTACTTGGGAAGCTGGGTCTTATCTGGTCTGCAGTAGTGATAAAAATCTAGGTAAATGAATTATCTAGTGGGAAGTTGCCCTTTCATTGACTCTCTCATGTATATTTCAGGGCAAAGAAATGCTCTTCTCTATCTGTGGAAAAGTCTTACCTAAAGCTCCAAATATTGTGCATGTTTGTTTTTTTCCAGAGTACCAATCTCCTCCTTTTCTCAAGACAACATTTACGAAGTCCAGCCTCCAAGAGCTGATAGGAAATCAATAGAGATTTTTCATGCACACATTCAGGCTGGAAGAGGAAACATGCAGCCCCTGGGAAAAGATGACTTCCTCATGTACAGAGAATACATTCGAAACAGATACATGTAAATTTAAGCTGGATTCTCCCACCAAGTGTACTGTATTTATAGGTCATAAAAATAATTTTAGAAAGAAAACCTAGTTTTGTTCTTTTTCAGTAATGAATTTATTATCTAACTTTTCTATTTATTATTCTTTACTGTTATTCATTTACTGTATTGTGCTTTAGGAAAAAAGGTGGCTTAATATCTGCACTTTAGCTGAAAGAGAAAGTGTATCTTAAGAGACTAAGTGAATAATCAAAGCACTTACAGTCACTGAGGAGTATGAAGCGATTTATGGCAAAGAAAATATTATATCTTTAGTTTTTTATATTAATCTCTTACATTGCTATGTTTGCTAATAGAACTGAAGTGATTTGTACACAAGAATCAGAAGAGGATAGTTTTCTTCCTCTTTGTTCTATGACAGCAAACAATCTTTTTTTATAGCAGAATATTTTCTGATATTTCTTGAGAAATATTTTCAGTGAGTGCTGGAATGATTGCTTGTAATTTGCTGCTTTCTTAAGCAAAAGTGAAAAATATGTGGCTGATGTCAAAATCAAAATTTGCATCAAGACTAATAAACTTTGTAACCCCAGCAAGTGTCAAAACTAGTCTCACTGGTTCTAGGAGCCACAGAATCTGTGCCACATGCAGGGTGAAGATGGTTTGTGACTAATTATCACAGGCTTCTAGAAGGAGTTTGAGGTGAACCACATACCGACTGCATCTCCAAATGAAGGAATGCTCTCCACTTTACTGGGCTTGGACTCTCAGAGGATGCAAAACCATCCTGCCATTTTTCTGTGTGGCAGGCATTGTCATTTTTGCAGCATACTCTCTCCATCCCTGTATTTATGCTCCTGTGAGATGCCTTCATGTTCGAACCTATAACCTCCCAGGAAATGGGTTCATTCCTACTGTTTGGAATTGCAAGCTAAAATTCCCAACACTTTCTTGCCCATTGCCTTGAAAAATACTGACAGCATCTGCAGCATCCTTGACAAGCCATGTTATTCCACAAGCTTGTACAGACCATATTTCAGAATTTTCTGGAGTAGCGGAATAACTGTTTTAGGGATGTAGCCAACTGCATGTAGCAGATGTAGAGAACATGTTTATCTTCATAGTAAATTGCTTTTCAGGCAGTTACTGTAGATTCTTGGCTGCATGCTGCAAACATGTTCTGATATGTTTGAATATTTTATAATTTTGCAATAAGTTGCACCTCTGTCAGTATTCAATGTAAGAAAAGATGCAGTGAATAAAGGGAGAAAAGGTTTCTTGTGATAGAAGTTTGTGTTTCGGGGAATGACTTGTATGCAGGCAGTGAGAGAACGTGGTACCTTGAGCTACCAAAGCATTTTGGTGTACACTCTCTTTTGCTAATTGATTAATAAGATTTTGAGACAAAATGTTGTATTTTTGAGATATAAGAATGGATGGTCACTTCAGATAGTCACTTGGTTGCACCTGTCAACTTTTATTTCTGTGGAAAAAAAACCCCCTGTACTGAATTCTTTTGTCCAATATGAAAATAATTTGAAGGAATAAATGCTTGCTTTGAAAAAATGTGGAGCTGGAGTCAGTGTCTTAATGAGACAAATGCACACTTTTCTTATGGCTCTTAAACTATTTCAAAGAATGATTTCTAGACAATCACAGTCCTTCCTTTTGTTGTTCATAGATGCTGGTAGTTCATAAAAGTTACCCTTGAGAGCACACCACTTAACCACAGGTAGTGGAAAAGATGATACTCCCTTTTCCAACAACTAATTATGTTGTTGCAAAATGTAGGAATTGCGATGATTTTACTACTCTAAAAGAAAATATGTTCATCCCTCAGCAATTCGGACACTCTTCAGGAGAAGACTAAAGGAACTTGATTTGCCGTTCTGAGAGATGAATGACATCTCAGGCCATTGTCTGTAATATAATGCCAAGCTTGTTCAGTGTCTCACTAAACGTGTGTTGTGACAGTCCTGTTGTGGCACCCCCTTGAATTTTTTAGGATGTGTAACTGCCACGTTTCTCATAGCTGCTTATAAGCATTTAAGCCTTGTGCTTTACTTTCTGTGAGAAGATGCTTGGGTATTAACATTCAGGTGATGACTTGTATGATCTACCATCACTGTACTCTTAGCAGCTGTTAAGAATACTTCAGGGTGCCTATGTCAACTTTTCGTAGGTTTGCTTAAAAAAAGGCAATGCACAAACTTGGACTCCCAGCTTAACCCTGGGTAAACTCCACAGTCTGAGTCAATCTGCTGCTTGATGCATGTAAATGTTTATTTTAAAAAGAAAATACAGTCAATCACTCATCTAACAAGTTCAGTTGAACAAAGGACTCCGGAGATGCTGCCTCTGCATCTGCCTACTTTATCCTGTGATGAGGTGATTCTTGTGATAATAAGGTTCAATTCTCAAGAGTGTTAGAACTTCAGAAGTTTCAGAAACTGAGGAAAAAGTGTATAAAATAACTATAAACACAAAAAGAGTGGGCTGTGTTGGCTCTGAAGAGCAACATGGTGCTCTTTTTCACTATTAAGTGCTAATGATTACCTTTAACCTTAAACTATATGGACAGATAAAATATTTGAGAAATGTGTTGATTTTCCTTCAAAATACATATAGTTTGTTTCAGTGTGTTTGAAGATTACATTGACATACAATTCCAAAAGGTACACCTGGAGAATAATGACTTTTGGTTCATTTCTTATGGAATCAGGAAGCAAAAATATCAGATTAGGACTGTGTCATTTCTACGCCAGTGGTTTTTGATGCCAGTCCCACAGCTTAAGCTTCATGCTGTGGCCCTGTGCCATCAGGAGTGGTTATTTTCCAACAGTTCCATTGGTAGTTTTCCCTCCTTGTGAGTTTTGTCTCCACTGGAAAAACCCACTCTTTCTCTCATTTTCCAGAGGGATTCAGCTGTGGCCCCAAAATAGGACCCTTCTAATGTTCACACAGCTGCCAGCTCCTAGGGGAAGAAAGCAGAAGAGCTGTGTGTGGTTCTGGGGTGACACTTGTGGCAGCTCTTTGTTTTATTACTGACTCTTTGAGATTTTTGCACGGGATCCCAGGGAGGTTCTCTTGGTTTTCACAGACTCAGGCCAGCCTTCACTTACATAAACTCCAAGGCATGTGGTCTGTCAAATAGTCATGTTTTACAGTCAGAGGAAATACCAACTTCACTCAGGAGATAATTTCATTCTCCGCAGGGGTTTCACCCTATCAGTGCTCCCTGAATAATCACATGAACACGTCCAGTTCACCGAGGATAAAACTAAGGTATGTACACAGTAGTGTTCTATTTGCTGGCATAGTCTCAATCCAAGTGATCGCCTGGAGCCTGATAGGGAAAAAAATGCAATGTGCTTGGCTCCCAAATGCCTCCCTCTGTTTTTTATATATTAAAAAATCTAATTAAAGTTGTCACTCTTGGTGGTGATTTAAAAGTATTGTGGAACTAGTGCAATACGTTACAAAAGATTAATAAAAAAATCATACATTGAAATTACAACCCTTGCAAATATCGATAATCAGCAGTTCCCTTCTGGAGTTATTAAATCTACATGCTAGAAAGAAAACCATTGCAGCTGCTAATCTGTCCACTGGAACCAAGGAAGAGAGTGCTGAGAAAAAGCATATAAAACAGTGTTTAGTATTACTGTGTATTGCTCCTCTAGAAGTACATGGTCTTTGCTGGATGGATCTGCCCCAAGGTTTAACTAGAACATTTAAATTCCATTTCTGTTTTAATATATTCATCTTTGAAGAATAGAGAGATAGTGTATTAAAGGTAGGATAGGCAGCAGCATGTAATGAGCCATCTCTGATGTTGCATTTGCATTTTCCCATTCCAGGTGCAGCTGTGCTACCAGCGCTAAAGCCTGGTGTGGATTTTAGCCATTGTGATAGCCCCAGACCATGCATTTGTGGTCGTCTTCCCATTTTTAGCAGGCAGCATGTAAAAGATCATGTCAATGCTTGAAACATCCAAATCCTCTCAAAAAACCTAGGCCTTAAGAGAGCACTGCTGTTTTGTATTCCCTGGCAGCACCTTTTTGTCTTTTTTTGTGTTACCTTTTGTCTATTTCTCTTCTTTTTCTTCTGATTTTTTTGTAGTTTGTTTGATTTTTTTCTCCATCTGTGTTTCAGAATCATGTTTCTCTCACACAGCTGAGCCACAAGTTGTAGTTTTCCCATGATATCCATCTTCTCCTTTGGGAGTTTTCACTTGAAGCAAAACAGTAAGTTTTACCTTTTAATTGGAAAACCTTAGTGCTTTCTTCAGCAAACCATATCTCTCCCTTTTTAGTGCAGGCTGTGCCATCATCTGTCCTGCCTGGTTTCTTGCCTCCTGTGGTGGCGACGGACGTGTGTCTTGTCTCTCTTGGGTTCTGTGCATCTTGGTAACCTCCTGGGGAAGTGCTGCGCTTGGGTACAGGATGTTAGTGCTTGAACAAGGTTGTAGGCATCACTTCAAGTCTTTTCCTCTAGAGAAAGTCAAGTGCTGCTCTAATTAAGGAAGTAAGAGAGCATTTAAAGTGCTCCCTTCTGATTTTCTCTAGCCCTGCTGCAGCAGCACTCCGTGTCTGACTGCGTGGAGTTAGCCAAGGTAGAGGGAGGTGGTGTTTTGCCCATACTCCCAATAAAGTGGGTCCAACCTATTTGAATAAGCCACTCTTGGCACGTGTCAAAGCTCATTGGCGTGTTCAGTGAGAGATTTTACAGTGATAAACCTGGCTCAGGTCCCTTGGGGTTTCTTAACCTTTCCGTTCTGATGCCTCTGTTGCCTCCTGTGTCTATTCCTCGACATTAGCAGTGGGCTTAGACATGCAGAGGGCTGGGACTTGCATCGCCACTTCCTGTGGCTGTTATCCATTCTAAAACCAACAACAACCATCCTGTGGGTTAAGCTTAAGTGAAGGTTCTGCTCCATCAGGGCCCTGCCATCCCCAAGACAGCTCCCACCCTGGCCAGGGGGTGTGGCAGGATGCCAATCACACACACACATGAAACACAGTGGCCCTTCTGGTTGTGCTGGCTACAGGGAGGAGGATGTTTCTTATAATCGCAGACAAACCTGGGGCAATTAGCCCAGTAAATGCTTACTGTAAACTGTACTGGTGTAAACAGCATTCCTAAATTATTATGGGCACCTTACTTGCGGGGCTGTGCTGCAGTCAAGATCCTGACCCCTGTTGGTCTGTGGGTATGTTTGCCACCTGTGTTTGACATGGCTACACTTGGCAAGGGATTTCCTTGGGGTTGTATTGCAGTCGGAGTTGTTCCATGGTACAGATTGGTTAAAAGTTTTTTTGTGTGTTTTTGCTTGTTTGTTTTTTCTGTAGCCTTCAAAAGCAGTTTTGCCCTGCCAGGATGTTCAGATGAGGCATTTTCATACTTCTGCCCCTTCTGCCCCTTCTGCCCCTTCGGTGCTGACCTATCTGTCCAGCAGCCTATTTAGGAGCCTTTCTGCCTTCGGTTATGGAATCATAGAATCATTTAGTTTGGAAAAGACCTCTAAGATCAAGTCCAACCATTAACCCAGTACTGTCAAATCTACCATCAAACTGTCCCTAAGTGCCATATCTACACATCTTTTAAATGCCTCCAGGGCTGGGGATTCCATTACTTCCCTGGGCAGCCTGTTCCAATGCTTGACAACCCTTTCCATGGAGAATTTTTTCCTAATACGCAGTCTAAAGCTCCCCTGATGCAATTTGAGGCCCATTGTTGTTACAAGCAAGGTGGTTGCATTGCTGCACTCGGGAAGGCATTGTGCAAAATGCCAAAGGCTTACCTGTCCTCTGCTGTTCTCAGTCCAACCAGGAAAACAAGATGCAGTTGATCTAGCCTGGTCTTGAACATCTGCAATGATGGAACATAGATAATTTCTCTGGGCAACCAGTGCCACTGCCTTATCACCCTCATAGTGAAAAATTTCTTCCTGCTATCTAACCTAAAACTTCTTCTAATGCACCCTCCTTCAGCTAAGGCCATTCTCACTTGTCCTGTCATTACATGCCTTTGTGAACACTCCCTCTTCAGCTCTCTGAAAAGAAAGTTTAGATGGGCACTGTCAGAATGCTGGACATTGTTTTAAACAGCAGATCTGCTGCTTTTTGTCACCAGCCTACAAACTCATTGTGTCTGAAGTTCTACCGAGACCCTTTCCACTTTTCCTGGGATTTCTTGTTGATGTGGCCCCACACAGTAATTGCACTGTGATAAAAACTGAAAACCTAACTCAGCGTTATTCTAATAGTATGGCAAAGATGCTAAGACTGGAGTATATGCATATTTTTTGTTTAGTTTGTATTTCCAATACATTGTCTCATTTGTTTTGTTACTGATGTATTCACAGTTTTCGTCAATGAGGCAGTTTAGTTTTTCTTAACTTCTTAAATTTTCCACATACTTCCCTGGAAGTACAATGTGGATCATGTAAGGAGAAAGAGAAAATAAAAGGAGAAACTAAGGAAAGTGGTAAGATTTTGACTCTCAATCAAACTTAAACCCATCTCATTGCATGCAGACATCCTCCACAGCCCAGAAATCGCATAATAACTTCTCCCATAATAAAATTAAATGCTCTGTGCCACCCTCTTCCCATGTTTTTTCCTGATCAGACTATCGGATAATTGACTCAGATGCTCACAAGTCCAAGCTATGAAACCCATTGCCAGGTTTAAGGCTCTGCACTCTATTTTAAGAGTTTTTGTTTTTCTCCTCCACAGCTTACAAGTGTATTCTCTAGGCTCATGAACTCCCTTCTTAGCAAGAGGGGAACAAATCAGCAAAATCCTTCCAAACAAAGGCAGGATTTTAAAAAAAGAGTTATACCTGTCCTCTGGTAGAGAATCCTTTTTACCAAAAACTCTCTTAACCTTTCTACAGTATGTCCTAAGGGAGATTTTTAGGTTTTTTTCTTTTGGTCTCCCTTTTCTCCACATAAATCACAGTCCTTTACAGTGGGCTTATTACCAGGGGTGAGCAAGAGCTAACGTGCATCATAGTGACCGAAGGGGGAAGAAAAGGGCACATAAGGGAAGAGCTAGAGCTGTCTGGGTGAAAAAGAGAGTTGGACCTCAGTTACGCGTATTTGAATAAGCAAGCTGATGTAGAGGGGAGAGTAGATTGGTGGGGAGGCCGCAATTTAGTTGCTAGGAAGTGCAGAAGAGCTGTGCATGAGGCTGGGCACATGGACATGGTTTGCTCTCACGTTGTCAGGCAAGTGGGCAGGTTGATGTTACAAAGCCGGAGCACACCGTGCGGCAGAGCCCCGGCTGGGGGTGCGCGCGTGGGGCCAGCACGCACAGACACACGTGGAGCAAAGGGCTTGTGCTGCTCAGGCAGGGAGGAGCCTGGGTCGCAGCACATGTAAAACCAGCAGCAAGCCTGCAGTTGAGACATACCCCATATCCACATGAGCCCTGACGGGAGTCACAGCAGTCATTTGGAGGATACATGTGCCAAGCCTAATTTGAATTTCCAAAGGTCGCATTTGTCATTCTCGATGTACCAGGATTCTCATTAACAAGTGTCTCCAGGTGGTCCTGTGGCCTTAGGACATGCTGTTGTAACCAAGCAGTGCAGCACAGGGCTTCCCCCAAGGCTTCAGGCTCCTCTATTCTGCTCTCCACTTAAGGGGTGCCGTGGGAGAGGGGACTGGGTCCTGGACACACTACATAGGTGTCCAAATTTTGACCCAGCACAAAACCCACAGAGCAGCTTTCTGGAGGGGTAGGTTGTTTTGTAGCACCATCTGATTGAATTCCATCTTACCTGGTGGCAGTGGCATCAGAGCCAGGCAGGCTGTAAACAGAAAGGAAGAGTTCCAGAGGTGAGTCAGATCACCTCTCTTTGGGTGGGAAGAGTTATACCTCTGCAGCTGCTTATTTATTCCCATTGTGCCACCTTGGAGGGGCATACATGGCTAGCTTAGCCAAAATACCTGCATTTAAACACCTAAAATTAGATCAGTTCCTTGGCAGCCTTTACAAAACCTGGCAAAGCTGTGAGATAAGTGAACAGAGTTCTAACATTACAATCGACAATGGGTCCCTTACAAAAGGATTTTATGGCTTTAACTTCAGTCTCAACTACTCCAGGCACATCCTCTGATACAATGCTTCTCTGAAAAAAGGGCATATGCCACTTTAGAGCTACCTCATGTTGTTAGGAGTAGATGGGACTTCTAATCTATCACCAGCCAGAGCAGAGAACAGGCTGCTGAGGCTCAGGATAGCTTGTCAATCATCAGTCACTTTAACCAAAGCAGAATTTGTCTGTGTCTTCATTGCTGATGAAGACATGGTCACCTCTCTAACCATGTCAGGAATCTCATGCAGGGACCAGCCCTCCCTGACTCCCCTGGGACTCACAAAGCTTAGCTCTGCTTCTCCTCTGCCTGCTGTCAGCATGTTCTCCATCTGCTGCCTTGGCTTGGATCTCTGGTGAACATTTTGTTAAGGAACAGCTTTTCCAGTAACATTTATACCATTAGAGTGCCCACAGACCCATCCACTTCCCACTCAATAAATGCTTTTCCTTTGAAGGTTGGTTTTGGAGATTGTTAGCTTGCACTAACAGCAATCTGCTGAGCAAAAGCCACATGGGGAAGCTCCTGGGAGAGCTTCACTCTGCCCAAAGCACAGGAAAGTGTCCACAGCATGAAGATGAGTTACCTGCTTTTTTGATCAGAAGTAATTTGTCACAATTCAGAATCTTCACTTATCTGGCATATAAATACTACCTGACCCTCATCTATCTCATGCATCCTGCTTCTGGTTGTTTAATACTGCATGTGTCCCACAGATCACGGAATCAACTGGTATGTTTTAATCATCACCACTCATCTCCTCCATGCTGCTCTTTATTAAATGTTGATGAACTATTATTCTCCCATTTATTAAATGCAAAGCATACAGTGGTAGCACAAATACTACACTGGTTTAGTTGTTTTCCAGATGAACCCTTTACATTTGTTTTCTTATAACTTCTAACTCATAGACATCTTTTTTTTGCCTGCATTCATTCTACATATCTTTGCCAATGTTGATTTATCCATCTTTCTGCTCATCATGAGTATTCTGGGTCTGACCACAGGGCCACAGTTCCTGCTCTGAGCAAAAAGTGCCCTTCATCTTCCAGCTCTATAGTTGCACACATGAAGGTGAGAAATTCAGTAAAGGATGTGTTTCTTGCTAATTCTTCCCCTAGGCATTACTTTGCTGCTTCATTGTTGTTTCTGGACTGCAGATTTGGGCTGACTTGGAAATAGATGTCTCTGATTATATCCTCTGATATTTTCCTTCTGTTTAATTTTTCTCTTTTTCAGTGACTTGTCTATTAGCTGTACCTGTAGAAACAGGGGCTGCAGTTCATAAAGGTGATTAATATCCTTTCTGTGCTCTCAACAGGTTGTCACTGAGTGAAATTGCAGCAAGGTCCAAGTGCTGAGAGTGCAGTCCCAAAACGCCCTTCTAGGGCCACTTCATCACTTCCTTGTAAGAGGAAAGGCTATTCAGAAAAAGCCTGAGGAGAAATAAATGAAGTGTCTCTTTGCGCACTTGAACTTCATCAAAGACTAGTCTCTTGCAATTGTCTCAGCTCTCTCCTGCTGCAACCTGAAATCTGACAGTGCTTCACTCCCATGCCCATGCAGGAGAGAGCCCCCTTCTCTGCTCACACAGAAGATGGAAAATGTTCCCAGATCCCGCCTGCATTCTCACTGCTAGGAATGTGTTCCAGGCTGAGCATCTCTGCACAGCTGTATGTCAGTGCACAGGCAATGCAGATGGGCTGCCTTGGGCCAGGAGATGGGAGGCATTTTGAAAGAACATTGTTTTTTTCACAGGACTCCCTGAAGCTGAACAGTTTTATTTTCTTTTAGAGGATAAGGTTTCCAGTACAAAGTAAAAATATTATTCAAACACTGCCACTACTGCAGCGTTTGGTACACTATGAATTTTTTCAAAGGAACTGTTTAACTTGAGCTGAAAAATGTTTATCCTCAGTGTAAGTGCTATGACTTTGAGAAAAATACACATGCCTTCCTCATAAGCATAAGATGCTTTTCAGCTTCTAATTATGGAGCAATCACAAACACCCCTGTAAAACAATTAATGAGCTTTGATATTTGAATGTAATGAGTATTTCTCTATTTCTCAGGTTTTTTCTTGTTATTGACAAAAAAAAAAATAGAAAAAAAAAAGGAAGATTTGCCAATACTTTTAAGTGCTGTGATTTTGGAGCATACATTTGCACTCGGCTTAGGGTCATTTTGCATGCTGTGATGTTTGTAACTCAACAACTGCATGTCCAGGAGCACAAGCAGGAAGTTTCCAGTTCTCATCTGTGCCAAGCACTGCTCCTGGGGTTTTGTATTCTCAGCCTTACCCTGCTACAAGGGGCCGTAGTGCAGGCTCAGCCAGGCACTTGCTGTTGGAATCCTAACTTCAAGACTATAAACATCCCCTTTGCTGACAGTCTGCTTTGTGCCAGCATGGCTTTTAAGCTTTCCTCACTCTCTCCCTCCCTTTTCTCTCCTCTGCTTTGTAGTTTGTTCATGCTGGCATGCCATGCTCCATGGGCTCCCTCTCAGATAGTCCTCCAATGACCTCAGGGGAGTTTGGAGATTTGCTACTTGCTTCAACATGCCTGAAAGCTGTTGCTCTCACTTCAGTCTAGGCAGAGTATCCTTCGTTTCAAAGGACATCAGCATGAAGGGAGGTGTTCGTTGCTTCAGCTACAAAGGCTACGGTGGAGTTTCAGCACTGGAAACAGGATGGCAGAAGGAAAGTGCACACATTGCTTTGCCTCTGCTTCATCAATAACAGTGCATTTTTAAGGACATTGATATCTAGGGCCTAGTTTTTCTCACATGGAGCTTTGTGGGAATACTGCTTTGAGTTCAGTGGGAATAGCATCAGGCCTAAAATGTGAGCATAAAATCTTTCTAAACCCTGTGGTACATGGGTAGAATTATGCCATACAGTACATGCACAGTATTTTCCTCACATTTTCTGGTTGTACCATATTTAACAGCAGCAAGGTTACAGTTTAACCAGAAGCATCATTCCAGTGACACTCTGAAGATACCCTGGACTATAGATGTCTTTTGTGGGCTGTAAAGTATTGACTTTTCAACATATGTTAGACAAAAATAACTGAAAGAATATATTGTAAACCCTATCCTTCATTTACTTAGTTTCCTAGAAAATAGAACCAACAAAACAATTTCCCTCAGAAAGGCATTTTTAAAAGAAGTGGCCTCATCCCTGGCCAGGCTTGTGGCTCTCTGGTCATTGCTTTTTGTGCACTTCCCTTTCACACCTTGTCTCTCCTCTCTTCCTACTATGCCATCTCAGAATTATTTCCTTGCTGTGCTGACCTGTGGGCAGAGCGCAGTGGCGAGATGCCAAAGCTGCCATTCCTAGGCGAGGATGCAGGCAGGGAAGAAAGCCCATGTGGGAATGAGAAGGAAGTAAAAGCAATTGCCCAGAGGCCCACTGCTGTTCCTGCAGTCACTGCCTTTTACAGGGAGTGAAAGGAAGCCTCATGCTCTCCCTCAACTGACAATCAACAATTTTGTTGACTCTCAAACAGTGTAATTTTGTCACATTATTTAGGGGGTCCATGGCCAGCATTGCGTCAGTGGATCCATGGCCCTGGTCTTCTCTGCTCCAGACCACAGAGCAACGAACAGTGCTGAAGTTTGTGACCTTCTATACCAACTAACCACAAGGAGAGCATGAAATAGATGTTTCCCTCATACCCTCTGGCACAGGGGCACCAAGTCTGGGGAATCCTGTGTTTGTTTCAGGTTCTAGTGGGAATGTGGTATATTTGTCATCCTTTTTTATGCCATGGCTTCCTCTCATCTGCCTGATGTTTACTACTCACTTGCTTTCACCCACATATTTACAGTCTTTTGTCCTAACACCTCCCTGCTGTTCTCTGTATGCCTGACAAGTAATGCTGTCCCCTTGTGTCCCCCACCTGGGGTGTGCTTTTGGGGGAGGCAGACATTGGGGCACGGTGATGTATCTGGGCTCTGTAAGAGGGCACAGGGAGGGAAGGCCACTAGTGTGGTCTCTGGATCATAGTTAGGTTGTTTGGATTTAGATGAACAGTGCTGAAGTGCATTTAGGTTGAATGGAGACTCCAGGATAGATTTGCAAGAGAAATTTCTGATTTCTTCCCATCCAACCATTAACCATAACTCTACCATAAAAGACTATACTTTTTGAGTTGAATGAGACAAGGCTCAGTCTTATCAGCCATGGAGTAAATAACTTTCTGTTCAAGCAATAGAGAACATAACTTGCTCTCAGAGCAATAAACCATACATTGATCTGAGAAGAAAATCATTAACTTCAGAAACAAGGTGTATATTTTTCTGAACTGGAGTTAGTTCCATTACTACTGAAGGTCTGTCTGCTTAGATAAATTGACTTCTACTGGTTTCGAAATCACATGGAAGATAGTCTGGTCAATTCTGTAACAAATGGTTTCAAGGAATACAGGCATTGCTGTTCTAGCCACAAGACAAAGGCCATTGTGGATGCACTCAGTTTACATGGCTAGGTTTTGGCAGCAGAGGGTTACAGGGGTGGCTTCCATGAGAAACTGTCAGAGTTGTTCCCTGTGTTCAATAGAGCCAGCTCCAAGATTGACCCATTGCTGACCATGGCTGAACCCATCAGAGATGGTGGTAGCACCTTTGGTATAACAGATTCAAGAAGAGGGGGAAACAGTCTGTGCAACAGCAATTGCAGCCAGAGAGAGGGGTGTGAATATGTGAGAGAAACAGCTCTGCAGACACCAAGGTCAGGGACGAAGGAGAGAGAGGAGATGCTCCAGGCACTGGAGCAGAGATTCCCCTGCAGTCCATGGTGAAGGCCATGATGAGACAGGCTGTCCTCCTGCAGCCTGTGAAAGTCCACAGTGGAGCCCAGATCCATCTGCAGCCTGTGGAGGACCTCACACTGGAGCAGGCAGATACCCAAATGAGATTGTGATCCTGTGAGAAACATGCTGGGGCAGGTTCTTGACAGGACGTGTGGGCCCATGGGGAGAGGAGCACACCAGAGCAGGTTTGCTGGCAGGACTTGTGACCCTGTGGGGGACCCACACTGGAGCAGCCCATTCCTGCAGGACTGCACCCATGGAAGAGATCCATGCTGGAGCACTTCATGAAGAACTGCAGCCTGTGGGAAGGACTCACATTGAAGAAGTTCATGGAAAACTGTCCCCTGTGAGTGGGACTCTACACTGGAGCACAGGAGGAGCATGGGATCTCCCCATGAGGAAAAACCAGCGCCAGAGGCAACCTGAGACGGCCTGACCACATTCCCCATTCCCATCCCCTTGTGCTGCTGTAGGGGAGGAGGCAGAGAAATCGAAAAGTAATTGAGTCTGGGAAGAAGTGGGGGGAGGTGTGTGAGGTATGACTTTTTATTTCTCAATATCCTACTCTGATTTGATTGGTAATAAATTAATTTTCCACAAATCAGGTCAGTTTGCCTGCTACAGCAACTGGTGAGTGATGTCTCCCTGTCCTGATCTCAACCCATGAGCCTGCTGTTTTATTCTCTCTTCCCTGTCCAGCTGAGGAGTTACAGAGCAGCTTTGGTGGGCACCTGACATCCAGGTAGGGTTAACCCACCACAGTGACAAAGAACCCAGGAAGAAATAGTTGAGATTAAAGACGACTCATCAAGAGTTAATGACAGAAATTACACTTATTTTTAAAATTGCACAATAAGAAAGCACTGACCTGCATTTGTTTTGAATTTTGAGTGGTCTGGCTTACCTTTCACTTAGTTTGAGCTGAAAATGTGCTTATTTTAGTGTTTAAACTGCAGAATTTGGGATACATTATCCATTATCCATATTACATGGTGCACACAGGCATTATAATTACCAGAGTATGCAACCTGTCAAAGCCCCTATGCATTTTCCTGTGAAATGTATCCCAGGAATTGTGCACATTTATGAAACACCGAGAGGCACATGCATCTCTGACTGTGGTTTTGATTCCAGCTGTCTTCTCAGCAGCAGCCTGAGTGACAGTGAATCTATTATGCTTCCCTGACCATTTCCAGAATCCTGATTTTGGTTGCTATGCCTTTGCTGAACTTCACTGTTTGGGCTGAAATTTTTCCTGGCAGGACAGCAAGAAACTCAGGGTTGCTGTTGTTTTCATGCCATCCCTTCAGCATATGTTACTGACTGATATGAAGGAGACAGGGTCCACCCTTTATATATATATCTATATATTTATTTTTTTAAATAATTTATATAATACAATATGCATATTAGATACCACATTTATACTATACTATACTACAATATACACTATACCACACTACATATAATGTAATATAATATGTAGTATAATGTTTTTTGATGTGTTTTTGTAATAGTAACCCAAACTAGATAAGATGTATTGTTTGTCCTAGCACTCCTAGGAAAGGGGCCAGGTGGGCAGCCTTTCAGTAGGACAGTTCTGTTTGTTCATTTGGGTAATTCTTGCATCATCACTGGGAAGGGGAAAAAAAGGCATTTCAAGATCTTACACATGTCATTTAGCCTGGATTTGGAACCTCAGGGCTCTGCACTATGGGTTTTTCTGTAAATGGTACTGCTTAAATACTTACAAACAAGCATGTCCTTAAGTGCTTTGCCAATGGAAGGTCAGACAACTTGGCAGCCTCCTGGGATGAGCCCTCTCCTCTGTGCACAGCATGGTGCTGGGAGGGAAAGAACTCAGCTTTGTTCTCCAGTCACAGCTATTTTAAAAAATGCAAGGGAGGGAAGAGAAACCAAACCAGCCAACAGGCAATGGGAACACCTTGAAGGGGGACTTCTGTCATCTTTATCCTCCTCTGACCATCTTTGCATCCTAGTAATTACACTGATTTCAGTGGAATAGGCTGTTCTTTGATGTATATTGAGCAGACTGTGGCCAGGACTACAATCAATGTACATGTTCATAGATGATTCATAGGGTAGGTAAAGAGCTACAGCATGAAATGACAGAAAGTAACTTGAAGATGACTACAGAGAAGTCCAAAATACATCTAAACAACAAAGTTTAGGAATATGGTCCTGATGGCCAGGCCAGTGAGCATATCATTTGCTTCATACCCTGTTTTGAATGCTGTTCAAATGTAAGAAGGGAATTTGACTATTTGGCCATTGGAAGAAATGTCCAGGCCACACAGCAGCTGCATCTGGCCTGGGTTGGGTTCCCTGGACATGATGCATGTATCTCTGGTGTTGATTTCCCAGATAAAGAGACAGGAGCACTACCAGGTGCAGACCTCAAAGGCGCTTAATGCAATGCACAGCGAGTAGCAATAGCTTGAAAGGACAGAAGCATCAAAGAAAACCTCTGCAGCTGCTTCTGACTGCAGCAAATACATGAAAGGACAATATCATGAGGGTCTTTTATTTTTTATTCCCTAACAGGGAATCAAGAAACAGATCAAAACTTCACCTGCACTGAAGTGAGGGACCAAACCACAAAAGACTGATTTCTCTGAGCTGACTGCGTGAATGGATTTTGAAAAGGGGTGCTTAAAGTGCTGCCCTGGGACTGTAGGCAGAGAAGGGGGCGTGCACTGGCATCCCTGGGAATGAGGTGCGATTGTCCCTGAGGAGCTGTCGAGGAAGGTGCTGTCAGCAAGGAAGGATTCTCAGGCTTTCAGCAATCTAATAGGGAAAGGGGAAGGGAAAAGATGACCAGAATCAGCATTTAATAAGTTTATTCAGCATCTTTTGAACACAGCTGCCTTATTGCCTTTTTTTTTTTTTTTTTTTTAACCGCAGACCTGGAAATAAAAACCTTTATTTAAGTGGTTATATTCAGCCATATCAGCACTGCATGTTCCAGCATTAAGGCTTTGATAGAGATATTTGATATGAGATAATTATTTGCTAAGCCATCAGGTTCAAAAGTAGATTTTTTGGAAATAGGTATGACCAGAACTGTTTTTTAAAAGTAACCTGCAAACAGCTTTCTAAAACTCAGCAGCTTTGCCTTTTCACTGTATGTTGCCTCATATTCAGCAGGAACTGAGTTCTTTCCTGAGCACTGGAAAGGTGTCAGTTCTTGACACCCAGTGCATTAATTGTCTGGGTTTTTCAGGTGTCCCATCCCTCACCTTGTGAGACCCATACATATTTAGGAATCAATAATCTCATAAACTATTTCATAATGGTTACAGATGGGTCTTCATTTTGAATCTTGTATATGCTAACAGTCAAGTACTCCAAAATAAAGTATATTTTGTGTATTTTGGTGCTAAAAACAGATGACTGTGTAATGAAAGGTCTTGTAGTTAACATTAAATTAATGCTAACTGTAATTAAAATGCATTCTTAAATTCTTGAGCTTGGATTTTTGGTGACTCATCCAGTGCCTTTCTCTCTGTATCAAGATATTTTTGGAGCGTGGATGAATTCCAAGTATGAAATCTCAATTTAGACAGGACAAAAGAGATAACAGCAGGTTGGGGAAGTGACCAAAATAAGGGCAAATTTATACCAGCTGTTTTGATGAAGATGGTTCCTTCTTTTCTGCCTCAGCATCTTAACTCCCCGCCCCCAGGAGCTGAGGGTGCAGCAGCCACAGCTGGGACAGGCTGTTTTTTCTCATGTACTGTTGAGTCCCTCCTCCTGGTGCAGCCAATGCCACCCTACTTAGTAACAGTGTCATGCAGAAAGACTAAAACCCACTGTCAAGCTGCCCTGGGATAGCTGTGACCCAAAAATCTCTGTTCCCTGTACCTTTGTGTAGCTGCTTGCATAGCTGGCATCCAAGGTGCAGACCTGCAAGACTTATGAGCCTATGTCTGCTTCTGTGTTTAAAAATATACATGGCCATTATTTCCACATCCCAGGAACAAACAGTTTGTTAACACTTCTTGGTCTGCAATCTGGGGCTTGACCTTTTAAAATCCTAAAAGTTTTAGAGATTGGGAGTCCAACCTTCACAGCTTGATTAAGGCAATGGTACCTGTGTGGGGTCCTCCTGGTACAACAAAGTTATTTTATGAAGTCCCTTGGGTGGTCAAACCCATCCCACATCTCTGCTTTCTTCTTTCCCCACAGTATGATCTGAAATAACCTGGATTTCTTAAGCAGTAAATCTTTCAAATCCTGCAAACAGCCAAGGTGTGATCTGAGGGAGCTTGGTGACACTCCGGGGCTGTGCGAGGTCCAAGAGCAGGCAGTGGGAGGGCACGTGTGGAGGTTTGTTGTCTCTTGGCTCACTGGCACCCCGATGGAGATCATTATCCCCATACAGGAATTTCAGGCAATTCCTTGAAAATACAGGGGCAGCGCAGCACAGGCTCCCCCCCACCACAGAGAGAGACCCAGAGACACCAGCACCTGTTGTTCTTTCATCTGCTCTGGTAAGTATGAGAGCAATGGGTTATGAGTGAAGGATGAAGTGTCCCTGCATACAGGTGTACTGTTTGTCTGTCTGCAACAGGCTGCTGAGCAGCAACTCCTACATTGGGAGAGGTCCAATGGAATAAAAACCCACATGCCCAAGGAAGCAATGTTTTTCTGTACCAGTCACCTTTGCATCACGTTCCTCTCCTTGCTCGGCAACTGCATTTTCCTCTACAGCCACTCAGCTGTTCACTTCCAGGGTTTTTTAAAGGTCCCTGGTGCTGCCCAAGAAAGGAATTAAAATCCGTTTGGGTGGTTAGAAATGCAACCCAGGAGAGCATGACTGGACCAGCAATTCTGATAACGTTCACATACATACTAGAGGTATGCATCCCCCCTCTTAGAGATTAGATCATTTAGATCACTTATCGGACAGAATAAAAAAAATGTGTTTTAACTGTGAGTATTGTTGGAGAAAGTTGAGAGATAACCTATAAAAAAAAAACCCATTAGATTTCTATCAGTGCCACATGCACACACACAAACAAATCAAGCTTGTGCTTGATTTTGACACTGCACATGATCTCAAAACCACCAACAAGGAAGTCATTACAAAAGGAGAGCTCTTACAACTTTGCTGGCTTTTTACTTCCATGAGGAATTCACAAGGTTTTCTGAACAATTTGGTTTAAATACAAGTTACTAAACAATTTGCTCAGAGAATGGTATCTGAGAATAAATGGTGCTGTCCTTTCCCTCAAGTAACAGCTTTTTGTGAAATATATTAATTTATAGTGCCAGTGTTTTAAAAAGCAAAGAGAGACGAGGCTTTATCTGGAGGTTTTTTGGCTAATGTAT
This sequence comes from Margarornis squamiger, assembly GCA_035222235.1. NCBI lineage: Eukaryota > Metazoa > Chordata > Aves > Passeriformes > Furnariidae > Margarornis > Margarornis squamiger. The sequence goes on along the minus strand of JAWWTY010000106.1, from coordinate 69,745,773 downwards.
AACTGTGAATAGCAGAAGGGCAATAAACAAGAAGAGCTTCAGGGCTCATGGAAATTGCTGACTCGTGTTTGATGATACAGAGGTTGTCCAAAAGCCACCGGCTCTGGAATGAAGTAAGCAAAACATTGTGAAGCTCAGTGTGCAGCGTCCTCCCACAGCACAAAGGAAACTCGGATGGGACAGAAATGTCATCACTAATCCACTCCTCTGCAGGCAGCACACACAGAGAGGGACTTTGCTTCCTGCCTGGGACTACCTCCATGGGGAGAGGCACTGAGGGGTGGGCAATGAGAGGGGTGGCCCTCCAGCCTCCAGTGGTGGGATCCCTGCTCCACTGGCATGGGATTGGACCCCATTGCCATGGAGCTGTGCTGCTGAATTCGTTTTGGCTGGTTGGTCAGCTTTTGGGTTTTTGCCTTTAAAGTGAGAATGAGGATCTTGCAGTCACTGTGAACCTCATGTGCTGGATTGACTTCTCACAGAGATCTTCTTTCCCTTTTCTCTGTGTGTGTATGTGTGTGTGTGCACAGCATGCAGGTGTGTGAGTGTGTGTGCATCCATGTAAATAAGGCCTAATAATACCATTAAATTAAGTCCTTCTGTTGCTATGGGAACACACACTGTTGCATGAAGTGTGTGCAGCAGAGGTAGGTGCTATGGCCAACATCAAAGCAGACCTTTGGGTTTATCTTCTAAAATGTTGTGGTTTCTTTCAAGGCAAACCAGGGAAAAATTGGATTGGAGTGTCTGAAGCCGGGAGGTGCAAATCAGGAACTGGCAGTCTTTTCCCAGCTTGCAAATGAACTGATCTTCACACCTAATATTAGCAAGCCCCACCTGGCATGCCAGCCTGCACCTGGGGCTGGTTCCCAAGGAGATGAGCTGTGAGCTGGCAGGGTGGCAGGAGCAGGCAGTGCAGAGCACTGGCTCTTTCAACACTTCCCAGTGATTTGTTGGGCTGAGGGAGAGAAAACCCAAGCCCCTAAGCCCATCCTAGGAGTAAAGGCTTGCAGGGCAGCTAAGGATCCCAAAGTCACACTCTCTCATGCCAAGAAGGGTTTGCTCCTGAACCACCTCTGCTCTCAAATGAGCATCCCCCTGTTGGATGGCAAATGTGCACCCAACTGCCCCACACCGATGGGCACTGTTTTGGGGGCACCGTGGTACAAAAAGTACCCTGCCCTAACCACCACCACCGCTCCCCATGCTGAGGGCTTGTGCTGGTTTAAAAGTAAACCGGCAGGAGAAAATGGACCCACCACTAGAGAGATTATAAGTCAGAGTTGCAATTTAATGAAAGATATTACAATAAATACACTGACACAAAGAGAAACTG
>JAWWTY010000106.1:69711656-69744337 GCA_035222235.1 Margarornis squamiger | reverse complement strand
AATAGAGGGTGGTAGAATACATAGCTTTGATCACCCCCACACAGTGATAACTGGCCCCACCTGCTGAACTAGGACAGGGCTTCCTCCTGCCCTGTTTGCAGCACAGAGAATGGTATTTACACAAAACTTTAGTGGCAAGGCCATACAGCTCTCTCCTTGTGAGGCACAGATTAGACCCCTCTTTCTGAAATGGGCAGGTCATCTGAGGAATATTTGCTGTCTGTTCATGGTCATGGCAGGACTATGATTCCTCTAAGGGGAAAGACCTTTTTTTTCCTTTCTTTTGATTTCTAGTCCAAATTTGAACTCACCTTCAGCAAGCAGGCCCTCTCTTTGCAATCAATCTCTTTACAATCTTATTGAAGATCAGAAAAGTGCAAAGCAACACAAGAGCTGGAAAGACCCTCCACTTCACTGCAGATACCCACATTCATCCAATTTAACCCCAACCATCTCTCCACACTCCTCAGAACCTGCCTTATCAGGTAGCTTTAAAATTATTGCTAATTTCCACTTTAACAAAGCAATTTCTCAGCCAAAACTTAAATGCAAGAGTGATTATCCATGTCACTGGCCAGCTCTTCCTGGGAGCCACAGCTTTCCTAGACAGGGCTGTACTCTCCATGAAGACTTTCTGGGAGTTGTTACAGGTAGGCTCACCTATCATTTAATCACAACTGAAATGCATCAGCTCAGGCTGCAATCCTTCGTCTAGAGGATCCCATTCTTCATAGAGCAGTACCTTGTCTTCTTGTCCCTTACAACACCACTAATCTTTGTTGTGACTTTACCAGTAGTAGTTTGGGTTTGGTTATTTTTAATAATTTTCTGATTTGTTGATATGGTATGATTTAGAAAATAATAACAATAATAATAATAATAATAATAATAATAATAATAAGGACACATCAGTGAAGGCACGAGCTTCGATTCCCCCTTACCCCCACTTTGCACTACTTGCTGCAATCTGGCAGCCATTTTTGACCCTATATGCCTTGTTAATACCATGTCACAAAAATGTCATGCCACACAGTACTAAGTCACATAACATTGGGGAAATCCAAGTGTATTTTCCTGCACAGAACTGTTGGTCCCATCCCACTTAGGTGTTTAATCCTGTCACAGAGGGAAAGAAAACGTTATCTAATGGGATCTGTCCTCTGAGAAGTCATGCTAACCACATTAGTTTTGAAGTGTATAATACTTAGCTGCTAAAGTTACCTGTGGATCTTCTCTAACCAGGATGTCTTTTCCTCAACAAAACATATTGTGGAGGGCTTTCTGGTGGTTGGAATTTTTTTTGTGGATTTTTTTTTGTGTTTGTTTCGTTTTGTTGTTGTTGGGTTTTAGGGGGTGTGTGCATGTGGGGCAGAGTAGGGGGTTGAGCTTTTTGCCACATTTCTGGAACTGTATCTGCAGGAACACCCATAAAATGATCTGAATGATATCTAGGTGGCATCAACATTTCCACATTAAGCTCACAGTCTCAGTCACTGCATTACACTTAGGAAACCTGGCCATCTTAAAGCCCTAAATATACATCTGAGTGGCTGGTATTGCATTCTGTTTGAACAATATAAATGTCAACAGAGGCTGACCAGGGGTACCTAGCAACAGCCAATTTTGAGGTCAGTGATTAACTCTTCTTTGTCAGAATGCAATTTACCATCAAATTATCTCTAGCTGAATATAGCACTTTCTGGACTAAAAATGGTTTTCTTGCAATTTTAAGACACTCTGACCCATTATTAGTGGTGGCAAGTGCTGTTTGCTGTATTTTCTCCTGGTTGAAATACTGATGTCCATGAGAGAAGCAGTTTCTTAGAGACAATGACCCCCTACTCTGGGATTCCCAAGAAGAGGAACCAAAGGTTGAGCTCAGTCACTGCACTCTGTGCTGCAGTGGTTATGGCCATAGCAGGGAGCAATCAATTTTTATTTTCTATGGCACATATACACACTTCCTTGATTAGTCCAAAAGTGGATGCTGCCAATTAGCACATTTATTGACAGTAAAGTATTGATGCTCAACTTGTATTTTTCTCTTTCCCTTCCCAGAGCACTTCGCTACCTTCAGCTTTTCAAAATCCCTAATTTTTTTCATTAACTTCTAGCCAGCGACTCAACCCATAATTTTGAGTTTAAAGCTCTCTATTTTCTAGCATGGTATTTCAAATCCCTTCTACTATCTTATAAGGCTTTTTGGAAATAAAAGTGAAAACCAGATATATTAGAAGGTCCTTCTAGTGGTCACCTCAGGAGGCAGGCTGTTCTGCAGGGATTACAGAGGTTAAGCAATCTGGAAATCTTCCTGGAAAAATGCTCATTTATGATCTACATCAGCGTGGGCATTTGTTTGGAGGACTCCAGGCCTATGGCATTAGACCACGGGGCTCTGCCCCTGCATTTGGTGCTGCCAGGCTGAGCATGTGCTCAACTGTGGGATAAGGAGGAGAGGGCTGGATGCCTACAGGAGGACAATGGGCTTTGCTTGCTGCCAGCACCTGAGTATTGCTTTGTCTGTGGATTTTTCTCAGCCTTTCCTGCTGCCTTGGGAGATGTAATCATCTCTGTCCCTATGCTCTGTCCTGTAAGCACCCTGAGATGCTAATCACTTCAGCCTTCCCAGCTCTACCCTTGGTTTACTCTTGTAAAGTTGACTTCACCAGAAAAAAAAAAAAAAAGTTTTCTGAGAATTTGCAATTCTTTTTTACTGCCACAGCTAAATAATCATCAATTTGTTTTCTTGCTGGCAGGGACCCAGACTTCTGAGCAGTAACTGGCTTGTTTTGAAGGTGCTCTAATTTGTTGCCTTAGAGGAAATATCTTTGCTAATGTTTGTCAAGCTGACATGTGAAGAAATACAAAACTATATTTGTACCTGTAAGACTCAAATAAAATATGCAAAGCACTAAACTTTATAATAACGAGGGAACATATATGCAGATCTATTGGTTTACACCTGAGTTATTATCTTCTCTGGGTAACATCTAATTTGACATATAATTGGCTAGGCTGTATGGATTTGTGCCTGTCATGCTGAATTCCCAGGCCAAGCACCTGAGGACAACATTCCCCCGGGTGGGTGGGGACCTTGCTTTATCCCCATGCTTGTGGGTGATGATGGGACTGTCTTCTTGCAATTTCTAAGACAGTTTCAGAGAGGAAGATGGGCACCGTGCTTTTTTCCACTGTGAAATTTATTTTTACCTTTCATTCTACTATATGGAAAAATTGTTCTCGAACTCACTGTTAACTTTAATGAAAAAAATGTATCTACACACTCCTGTTTGACAACTTACAGGATCACATGAAACAACACAAACATTTTAGTGAAATAAATTTGCAATTTCTTTTTACAAAGCTGCAAAAAGACATCAGTTAAGTGAACTCTGGGCTTCCTCTCTTAACTGTGCAGAAAAGCCCTAAAATAATGTAAAGACTCGTAAGCCATGTAAAAACTTAAGCAAAAAGGTTTTGCAAAAGTTTAAAAGAATGAGAACAATATAAGACCTTGTTCCACTGCACTTGATGACACATCTAATGATGACCTTTCTTGCTGCTGCTTTTTTTGCATCAACAGAACAAGCAGGACAAGGAAGGAAAGATTGCAAAATATGTGTATTTAGCTTCAGTATATTCATCACTAATCTCTAGAAATAAACAAAGTGGACCAGAGGCTATCTTTTTCATGAACACAATCAATGACCATGCCTTTCCTAACAAACTCTATACAAACTGAGTTGCACCTCTTAAAGCATCCAAGAGTTGCTGGCCAGCATTATTCCTTCTGAAGATAAGTGAGGTCCTCTGGCTTAACCTGGTTGGCTAGGGGCAGTGGGCTGACAGATGTGGAGTTTGCTAGGCAGATGTGTGGCTTGTTCTCATAGTCACTGTGTCTCTACCAAAAGACGATATGAAAGCTCAAGCATCTGAAATAAAAGAAACATCTCTGCGTGGTGAGCACTCAGAAGAGGCATCTCTGCCTGACCAAGCTTAAGAGGTCAAAGCTGCATGCAAAACTCATACTGTCTGAAGTGGGAGTGGTAGGAGGAGGGATCATAACCTGAATTTATGCCTCTGTTAGCTATGGACAGAATCAGCAGCTGCTGAAACTGTGGGATGGGGCAGGGCAAGGGGAGGCTGGGTGAGAGCCCTACCCCACAAAGGAAAAGGAAGACTCTCACTTTAAAGTGTTGCAAAGTCCTTTGAAGTGAAAGCTCAAAATAGTGTTCACTATGCTTCTATTTTTCTGTACATACCTGCATTTACATTCTCTTTGCACTGAAAAAGAAAGGCATGAGGGCTCAACATCTGTGGGATTCAAGCTAAGGTTCAGCCTGAATCCATTTCTGATGGCCAATGTTTGTTACACTGTTGAAAGTTGGTTTTCACCTGCTTATGTGAAGTTTGTCCCTGTACTTTTTGTTAGTAATTCAGAGACCACATAAGACACTGTACCACTTTCCAAAGCACTCATAAAATCCATTGGAGAAACGCAGCTTTGTGGGTGCAACAGAGTAAACCAGAATTTTCAATCCAAACGTGCTAGAAAGAGTGTGACAGTGTTTTCATGTGTTTATGCAGTCCCATGTAGCTTTACAGTGCAAGTAAAATAGATTTCACAGACATGCAGGCTGTTTTCTGGATGGTAGTTGCATGAGGGACAGAGCACCCCAAGCACCTGGAGACTCATCAAAAGGGAGTGATGGCACTGTGAGCACTCCATCAAGAATCACAGTCAAGGACTGCATGGGAAACACAATATGTGATGGAGAAACAGGACTGTGAAGGATGAGATTGAAATTCTCAATGATGTCTGAACCTCTCTGAGGTTTATGTCACCAGTAAGTTTTGCAATACAGCATGTTTGCAGGTGGACACCCATCCAAATATGAGGGATCCACCAGAGAGTATCGTTAGTAAAGACCTAGTAATCAGTGTCACCAGGTGACTAGGCTGAGTTCACCAAGTCAGGAAAATGACAAACTTGAAGAAGTGCCTAAATGGATTGCTAAGGGTTTAAAACATCTTTTCACACCAGCTGCATAGAAATCTCTGAAATGCCAGCGCTGGTTAGCTCACCATCTGTGTTATCCCCCCGTCTCTTCCCCTCCTCCAGCCTTTATTTTAAGGCTTATTTATGTTGCCAGAAAAGAAATAACTCTTCAATATTCTCAGCATGTTATTGGAAAGATATATTTTGAAGTGAAATTTTTGTTGGTTCCAACTCTTGCTATGTAAAGCACATTTAATAATACTTAACATTTACTCACCCTACTTATTAATCATTAAAGAATACCGACTATCAAAATAATCCATAGTTAACTGAAATTAAGTAATCACATATTAAAATTACACCATAATATTGCTCAGATCTCAGAACAGATGGAGAAGTCAAGCAGAGAGTTTTTAAATAGTTTGTTTCAGCAACTTTTTAATTTTGTTGCTGCTTCATTTTGAGAAACTCACAAAGATAATTACTGAGTTATATCATATGCTATGCTTAGGTATGCACTGCTGAAACCATAGCTTTTTATATTTACATTCTCCTTTGAGAAGGCAAGATAAAAACATCTTGATGGCAGTACAGGAGGTCTGGCCAGACTTCTCTCTCTGCTGCTTCTTATAGTATTGTGGTAAATGTAGTGGCTCATAGACCCCAGCTTTATCTAGTCTTTGATTCCTCTTTTTTCCCCACAACCAGTTAAAACTAAGAGCAATTCAGATAGCTCACCTTTTGTTGGAATAACTGATGCAAGAAGCTTTACTGAGAAGATAAAAGGCCTTTAATGACAGTTCTGGAAATATAAACAGTTCCCAAGGAGGTGTAACCAGTTTAATAAGCGTGGAGTTGATCACCAACCCTGCCAATTGATACTTGGCAATGTGAGGAAGATGAGGAAGATGCACAGGGCTGCTCAGGAGGAAACTCACAAGGGCTGTAAGAGCACCCTCCTCTTGAAAAGGTGAAAGTCCAGAGAAATGCAGGGGCTAAAGAGCCAGAACAACTCAGAAAACACTTGACAACAAGCAGTAAAGTCAAGCTGGACACGCATCTCCCTTTCAGAGACACACTGTGGTGCTCAAGCAATTCTTTCACTGAGTGAAATATGTGACCACAGGCAAGGGGTGTGAGACTGGATTGCTCACAGGTTGAAAACTCTTCCTGCATCTTACTCTGAGATCCTAACAAGGTTTCATCACACATGAAAGGACTTCTTCCTCTGCAGCATGGGCTGTTAATGTTTTCAGTTAAGAAAAAAGAAATCAAGAACACTGAGATTTAAAATGACATATATCCATAACACCAAAAGCATACACTGCCTTCTGATATACATGCTATCACAGCCAAGACCTGCCACAAACTTGCTTCCCAGAGGTAAAAGGCTGGTCAAAGATGTGACAAATTACCCACAACCAAGACTTTCCACACCACATTTCATTACTGAAAAGCAGATAAATTATATGTTTCTCTTTCTGCTTTATAGATGCCGTAAAAATACTGCAGACCTTACAGCTTCATTGTGGAGCCCATCTGGTTCATTCTTGCAAATTTAATTTGCTAAGTTTGAATGGCACACTTTTAAATCCATTTTAATGGAAAAATGTTTGAAGTAACTTATTCTACTGCAGGCATTTTAATTAATGTTGAAATAAACCATTTCTGTTTGGGGACTAGATTGGAGGATTTCTTCTGGGCAATTCCAAAATTTTACTTTACCTTGGATTTTTCCTTACCTCCACTTAACTTGTTATGTAGCATGTGTTTTCACACTAGGATTCTTGTCTCAATCCAAGTTTATGTTGACTGTACTCAACCCACTCTCTGCTTGGCAAAGGAAATAGGATAACTGCTGTGTTCTGTAGAAGTGGTACTTGACCAAGTGCTTGAGCTATGTAGACTTACAAACCCTTCTCAAACCTGCTTGAAACTGGTTTTGCTGCAGTTACTAATGTTGTTGTAATGCCTGGAAAGGCATGCAAAAACATAGGGGTGGTGGGACACCACAGAGGGGCTGCAGGCACAAGTCACAGCGAGTGCAATTACTAAATAAAAAGGAAAAATCCTTATAGCTGAGGGCAAAGCACAGGTGCAGATTGCTGTACAGAGAGGCTGTACAATCTCCTTCCAGGGGGATTTTCAGGCTTGGCTGAACTAGACCCTGATGAAAACCTTTGCACGGTTGCAGGTGGTGGGACCAGAGACATGCACCAAACCTGACCTCCACTGGTCCCTTTCAAATTAAGCTATTCTGAGATCCATGTTTCAGAAATCCTGGGAAGCAATGGTTCCAGTTTTTTTACAGAGATACAGTGTTCTTAATAATAGCATTTAGCAGGAGGTAACAACGGGGATGGATGTAATGAATGCTGACATTAATTCCCTTTGAATGTGTCCACCTTTTACCGTGGCACAGTCTGCATGGGTTTTTTTTTCATTTGGACTGTCGAGGACAGTAAACTCATTTTATTTTAATGAATTTTTCAAAATTGTGTCTAAATGGTTTGCATGCTGTTCCCATAACCGAGACGGCATTTTATTTCCACGTTCTTTTGATCATCAGTCACAGAATGAACACACACTCCCAGATTAGGGTGGGGGCAACTTTTGGCTTGTTCCCTAGGAAAGCTGCATTGCTACAAGGGGGGGAAATTATCCCCTGCACATATTTGTTCGGTACCAGTTTTGGTAACAAGGGGCATGAGACAATTACCCTTTGATCTCTTCAATACGTAAAAGTATCTCAAAGGCAAGTGTCAAGAGGATGGTACCAGGCTGTTTTCAGTGGTGCCCAGCAACAGAATGAGGAGCAATGGCCACAAGCTAAAACACAAGAAGTTCCTCCTCATCATGAGGAAGAACTTCTTTATGTTGAGGGTGGCAGAGCACTGGAATAGACTCCTCAGGGAGGTCATGGAGTCTCCCTCTTTGGAGACATTTAAAACCCTCCTGTATGCATTCCTGTGTCATCTGCTCTGGGTGACACTGCCTTGACAGGGGAGGTTGGACTGGATCATCTCCAGAGGTCCCTTCCAACCTGAACCACTCTGCCATTCTCCTTCACCTGTTCCTGTGCTTTAGAGAGGAAACTCCCCGGCTGTTGGTTCATTGCGGGACACAAAGGAGGAGGCAAGGAGAGTTCTGGTATCTTTTATACCCATGGGGTTGGATCTTCTGTGGTCTGACTTGGGGAGACAAGGAGGATTCTTGTATCTTTTATACCCATGGGGTTGTGTCTTCTATGGTTTGACCCTGTCATTTGGGGGACCTCAGGAAACAGCGCGGATCCTTTGGCGGTACACAGACTGTTAATCCCAGAGTAAACGCTGTTCGGAGGGTGCAGCTGTGGGACAGGCTTTTCCACAGCATTTTCTGTCGCTCTTCGGACACGTTTCCCTCCGGCGGGGCTCGGAGCCCTTACAGCAAGCGCCGCTCGGACGGCACTCACGGCGGGAGGACCGGCTCGGAGCGGGGGTAAAACACCCGTGGGAGGAGCGGCTCCTCCCGCCAGCAGCCGAGCGCCCCGTGCCCCGCAGCCGGGCTGGGAGAGCCGCCCAGGGCTGACCCTGCTTGCCTCGGCACCACCGAGCGACCCCATCGCCCCCCGCCGCCGCAGCCCACCCGAGCCCTGCCGGGGGACTCCCGGTGCCCCCGGCCCGCCCCTGCCGTGTGCGCGGGGCGGTGCGGGGCGGTGCGGGGCTGGGGATGCTCGGGGCGGGGGATGCTCGGGGCGGTGCGGGGCGGTGTGGGGTGGGGGATGCTCTGGGCGGTGCGGGGCGGTGCGGGGCGGGGGATGCTCGGGGAGGGGCGAGGGGGCTGGCCGGGTCGGCGGGAAACTTCTGCGGCTTCAGCACCACAGACAGGGCGGCCGCGGCGCCGCTGCCCGGCATGCACGCCCCGCCGGCACCACCGGCCCCATCGCCGCCCCATCGCTGCCCCATCGCCACCCCATCGCCCCATCGCCCCATCGCCGCCCCATCGCCGGCCCCCGCCCCGCCTCGGCCCCCGCCGAGCCCCGCGCGGCGATGGAGGCAGCGGCATCCCTGAACGAGAGCGGGGCTGCAGCCCCCCTGGTGCCGGCCGGCGGCGCCGGCAATGCCTCGCTGGAGCTGTCGTCGCGACCCCCCGCGCCCGCCGCCCTCAACCCCTGGGATGTGATGCTGTGCGTGTCCGGCACCGCCATCGCCTGCGAGAACGCCCTGGTGGTCGCCATCATCTGCTACTCGCCCGCCCTGCGCACCCCCATGTTCGTGCTGGTGGGCAGCCTGGCCACGGCTGACCTGCTGGCCGGCCTCGGCCTCATCCTCAACTTCGTTTTCCAGTACGTGATCCGCTCGGAGACCGTCAGCCTGCTGACCGTGGGATTCCTCGTCGCCTCCTTCGCCGCCTCCGTGAGTAGCCTGCTGGCCATCACGGTCGATCGCTACCTCTCCCTCTACAATGCCCTCACCTACAACTCGGAGAGGACGGTGCTCTGCATTCACACCATGCTGGCGGGGGCCTGGGGGGTCTCCCTCTGCCTGGGGCTGCTGCCCGTCCTGGGCTGGAACTGCCTCCACGACCCCGCCGCCTGCAGCGTCGTCCGACCCTTGACCAAGAGTAACGTGACGCTGCTGTCTGCCTCTTTCTTTCTCATTTTCCTCATCATGCTCCATCTCTACATCGAGATCTGCAAGATCGTCTGCAGGCATGCCCACCAGATAGCTCTCCAGCAGCACTTTCTGACTGCTTCCCACTATGTCGCCACCAAAAAAGGAGTCTCTACCCTGGCTATAATCCTCGGGACTTTCGGAGCCAGCTGGCTGCCTTTTGCCATCTACTGTGTGGTGGGGGATCCTGGCTATCCTTCCGTGTACACGTACGCCACGCTTCTACCCGCTACCTACAACTCCATGATCAACCCCATCATTTATGCCTACAGAAACCAGGAAATCCAGAGATCCATGTGGGTGCTCTTCTGCGGCTGCTTTCAGGCTAAAGTGTCCTTTCGCTCCCGCTCCCCCAGCGACGTCTGAGTGACTTTTCTCTGCCGTACTGCACCGAGTGACAATCTCCTCAGCGAACTATTACAGTGCCTGTTCTAAACTTCAAACTACGTTGTGAAGTAATTGGAAACATGCTTAAGTACTAGCACTTTATACATATTTGTATCTCCGAGAGCGGTTCGGGGTATGGAGTTTTGGGTTCCGTGTAAAAAATTACAATGTGGTTGTATATAAATTTGCACATCACATTTGTAAAGTGAAGACATTCCGGTATTGCTTAATTATAGCACCTTATTTCTAGCTGCTGATCTGCCAAAACAGTGTTGCCTTTCTGAAGGGCAGATAGAAAGAAAGTTGTGTTTGTGTTGTATTTGTGTGTGTGTGTGTTGGTGGGGGGGGGAGGCAGAGGGGGTTAGGGGTGTATGTATGTATGTATGTATGTGTGTATCCATACTTTGCTGCACAATATTGATAAATTATAACATTTTGTATACAAATAAAATATGTAAAATGTAATATAACTTCGTGTGTTTAGATGCTTTTAGAAATAAGGCAGTTGGCAAATTTGCCTGTTGAGCAAAGTCCCTTGAAAGCTCCCTGTGTAATTCTGCCTAAAGAGATCATCATTCACTATGGAGATGAAATACTGCACCAAGAAATGCACCTTCCTTCTTTCTTGTTTGTTTGTTCTCTTTTTTAGTCTGGCAAAGAGTAACAAAGAGAACAAACTCCTTTTTTTTTTTTTTCTTTTTTTTTTTTTTTCCCCTCCAGCAACCAAAGAAACAAAAAGCCGGGTCAAATAGGCTGCTCATTACAGTTATTAACCATGTTTCCAGTAGCTTGCTTCCTCAAGATATAAGTTAGCCCTTTACAATAATGATCCATTTGAAAATTATCATATTGTGGGCAAAAATCATTCTCTAAGCTGGGTGCTTTTTTTCCTGTGTTAGTGTAACAGAATGAAAAGAGAAGGAAAAAAACAGGAAGATTTAAAAAAGAGGAAAAAGAAAAAAAAAGGAGAGAGACACGGTACTCTTTCCTAAACCCCTGTAAAATGCCACAATAAATTGACTTTTCTTATAATCCACAGTTCTGAGAGGAATCTGAATTGCTTCTCCTCCTCCTTTTTTTGAACTGCATGCTGTAGAAAAATCATTTAAGTGCATCTTTGCTGTCTGCCTGTCTTGAAGCAGTATACAGTTTTCTGATAATCCCATGGCTTAGTGGCTTCAAAGAGTCCAGCAGAGGTCAATGTTCAGAGTTTGGAACACTCCTTCACTCAGCTTCATATTCACCCCCCACTGATTTATTTAGAGCAATAACACATGCAGCAGACTTCAGAAGCACTGTTGCTGCTTATTTACATATAGTTGTGCTACACTTGCATCCTGGTTATGTTATAAACACTGTATTTTCAATCTGTTTTTAGGGGCTGAAACAGACTACTTTTATATGCATGGTACCATATAAAAACTTTGGACTAATGTGTTTCCCAGCTTATGACTGGACAATGCATCAAACATCTGTCTGCTGGAGTGGCTGGGGCCACAAGGATCCAACAAGCTAATACAAAGAGATTTCACTTAAAAGAAAAATTGGTGTTCCAGATTCTATTGTTTCCACTATTTTTATCAATTCTAATAATCACAAATGTGACATTATAATTGATTAATACTTTCAGGCCTGCAGTTCTTCAGGGAACTGTTGCAGCGATGTTACAAATATAATTCAAACCAGATTTTATTATAGGTCAAAATGCTGCTCTAATTAAGAACTCTCAAGTAGCTGGTAAAAAAGACTGCCCCTCACCTTTTTAAGCCCCCATCTCATAAGCTATGCCTAAGCTAGTAGATAAAAGAGGGCAAGGCATTCCCTCTAGTGCTGTGGCTGGGTGGCCCAGAGCGTGTTTAAGCTCCCTTCCCCTTGCAAAGCCAGGGACCAAGGCCAGGCTGGAGCATCCTGGCCCTGCTCTGGCCACCTGCATAGATTCAGCCTAAGGTGCTGCATCACCCACAATAGTAACTGCTGAGAAAAAAGACCAGTGAGTGCCTCAGAAAAGTGAAATGTGGCAAAACTTTCTGGTAAAAGTGAAAAACTTGCCATCTGCTAGGCTTTAGTCTCATAAACCTTTGCAAAACCACAGGGGAGGGTTTCCAAATGAAGCTACTCACACTCTGGCACTTACCTTGCATCCAGGTATGAGATGATGAGTGGGACCTGAGCAGGCTTCTGGGAGCCATGTGCAGGTTCCAAAGACCAGCATTGGCTCTAAAATGCCCCAGGAGAAACTTCTTGTGCTTACTTTCAGTCCTTGAAGTTATGCAGAATCTGCTGCAGATCACCCCTAGTGCAACCTCCCTCTTTTAACTCTGTCGGGAGCTGGGCACTGGGGATTTTCATCATGCAGGGGCAACCTGGATAAAAATTAGATAAAGAAAACTTGGTTGAATAGAATTCTACTTCAGTAATAGACCACTTAAATGATCAGTGGAAAGGACTTAGGTTAGTTTGTCTTCCAGTTTTAGTCCATATTGCTTTAAATGAAACTTTGTTTCTTTTTTCCGTTGCATGATCACATTTTCAGTTTTCCACTTTCCCCAGTGGTTTACTGTATCTCCAAAATAAAGCTGGATCCCTCCTGTTTAAAATGTGTCACTTTTAAAGTGGTTCCCCAAGCATTCCTCTCTTCTGGGACGCAAACACTGATCGTAGCCATTCATTTTTCTGGGGCTATACAAATGCAAGAGTTTTTTTCTATATACCACCTTCAGAAAGATTTGCTGACTCATAGTTTCTTGGAAAAGCTAAGGCAAAAGAGGAGAGAGTATTTTGATGGTTTTTGGTTAGCCTTGACAGTGGAATTGACATCAAGCAACTTGCAGTAAAATACGGCTTTTAATTTTCAAAGTGAGTCGGATCTGCAGGAATACCTGAGCAGAATAACATAAGGCAGACTACATAATCTCTTCTGTCCCCAAATAACATCTCACTTTAGAAACAGAAAAGCTGCATTTCCTGATGGAGGAAGTGCAGGAATTGTGTATAGTGTGATACTTGTATTTTCCTTGCTGAGTTTTTTATTGAAACAACATAGATGTGCTTGAGGAAATGGTGCTACATTTGCAGTATCTGGACCCACCAACCCCTCTGCTTGTCAGATGATGGTGCTTTTACTGTGGTCATGAAATGATTTGGAGTGACAAAAATTCCCAGAGTCCCCATTTCCAGTCACTGGGCAGGGCACAGCTGTGACCCTCACGCAGCGACACTGGGAAGCCACCTCAGGGGACAACTGTGAGTCTGACCAAGGGGGACGGTGTCTGATCTTCTATTTCCAAAAGCCAGTGGGCAACTTAGACTGCATCGAGACCAGAACTGCGATGGCAATTGCCATTACCGATGGTGGGGACAGATCTTTCCTTGTCTCTCTGAGCCCATTTTTATGCTCTCACATCAATGATCCAGTCTGTGAGGGGAGAAAACACACACTGAGTTAGGTGCAAGGACCAGGCCCAGCGTTTGATAGTGGTATATTCTATGTGGCCTTTACTGGAAATGAAAATGAGATTTCCTGCTTTACCACTCTTAAGCATTCCTTGCCTTATTTTGAGGTAAAATAATGGCAGACCTGGTCAAAGGAGCTCCCAACCTGTTCCTCCTGAAACCAGTGATGCTCTATTGCACATCAGCCAAGACAATGGCAGTATCTCATTACAAAAAGTTACCATTTTGAGGCAGTCCTTGGCTTCAGCTCCAATTTTCATTGGAACCTAATGGTTTATTACTATCTTTGAAAGTCTTCCCCTCGAAAGTTATGGGACTTGCAGTGCCTCGAAAGAACAGATCCTGGCAATTTAGCTTGTGTGAAGTACCTCTCGCTGTGATTAGCTCCCTTGTCCCAGAAGGAGCAATTAGAGAAAAAAGAGCATAGCTCTGGTGAGGAAAGCCTGGCTGGGAGGTGGGTCTAAAGCACCCCACTCTGCTTGATCTTCTATGGGGCTTCTACCGAAATCAGTGGTAGAACAGTGGAAATGAGACGGACTCTGCAGGCTGCTTTGTATGACTCACTGTATATTAAAAAGCCAGCTGGATCCAAAATCACAGGTCAAACAAAACCTCTTTATTTAGCTAAGCAAACAAAAGGGAAAAACACTTCTGAACCTGAAAAGTGAGTCTGTACATATTTTTATCAATGTAATAATCCACAGGTACTAAGTAACATCCAGCAAAGCACTAGAACCTCTAACCTCCATTCTGCCTCTCTCATTTTAAAAAGGATAAATTTTTATAATGAGGTAAAAATAATTTCTGATAGTGCAGCTGCTCCACAGCATTTCAGCTAGCTTTTGTGGCAGTCATTTAAAAAGAAAGCAATACAAGGGGGAAAACAGAAAAGGTGGATTTGACTTGGATGGCAAGGAGTGATGAGTGAGTGTGAGGGGAATGAGCACATACGGATCTCACCTTAGCCCTTGCTGAGTCTGCTTGTTTGAGGGACACTGTGTTGTGAGGTGTCTCCTCATTGCTGGGTCCTCATCGAGTGAGCTCCTCCCTGGGACCTGCTGCAGCCAAAAGCTCACAGAGCAGCTCCCGGACTGCTGCATTTTGCTTGGGAATGCCCCACAGAACTCCCCTGGGTAGAAAACCGCTATGCCTTTCTCTGCCCTCTCGATGTTTAAGTTCTTTCCTCTTTCTGTTTCTCCCAGGGAAAACATTCCCCCAGGGGTGATTTCATTTATTGAGGGCAGGAACTCGGTGTCCTGGAAATAACCCAGCTGCTGCTGGGGCAGCTGGAGAAACGTAAGCGCTGACTCAGTGCTGACAGTAGAAGTGGCAGCCAGTTCAGCAGAGGCAGGTCTGCTCGTGTCAGCTCTGTCTGCTGCAAAGAAGTGACAGAAGGCAGCAGGAGGTGAAGCAATGGTGAGGTCTCCATGCAGGCTCCACATGTCACAGCAAAGTTCAGCAGTGAAGGGCATATTCCAGCAGCTTCTCACTCTCTTTTTATGATTCTGCTGTTTTGGCATTGTAACACAAGTGGTGGGAGAGAAAGAGCAAGAGAAAAGATGAATGTGCTAGTATCTGCATAAGGGAAAGAGCACAGTGGTTCACACGGTGACTCACAACATGGGAACAGCTCCACTGGCAGGTAGCTTGAACACATTCCAGCAACGGGTTGGTGCCACACACAAGACAAAAGATCAAAAATACTTGTTCACTGCAGCATTGTCTGAGTTATCCTCAATCCTAGACACCTCAAGGAGATTACTGCAAGTGCAAGCAGGTCTCTTGAGTTGCCTAACCTACTGTTCAGCCAGTGAAGGGACAAAACATAATCCAGATTCACCTTTTGCCCTGCTTTTGAATACAATTACACTTCTAGCTGCAAGACCAGACTTGACAGTGACCTACAAGACAATGTATCTTTTCCATCCACCGCTGGTCCCTGGGATCCTGACACAAGATGCTGGGCCTGAGCATCTTTGCACTGTCCCTTGCACCTTCCTCTGTTGCACAGGCTTTTTCTACCCAGGCAAGACCAGATCTGTACCATGTCAGATTTTATAAAGATGTGTCAGCATTTAAAAGCGAGAATTAGATGCTTGGCATCAGAATGAGGTAAAGGATTTAAGCACCAGTATTCCTAAAGGTGGGCATCTCAGCAATCTTGCTTGCTGACTGCACCTACATGGGCCAAATTGGTCAGCTGCTTTACATTTTTATCCTTCGTGCCCTTATAGCCAGGCAGGGGCACATGCACAGAGTACTTTGTCCAAGCAGCCTGGAAACTGTTTTTTCCCACTATGCTTGGTGGGGATTGAGGGAATCTGTGTCCTTACACCTGTGTTTTCCACATGGCTCTGCTTGGCATGAAAGCACAGAAATACCGAATTGTATAAAAACGATCCAAGCCTTTTGTCTCTGCACTGGCCTAAGTTTCTGCAGGCTTAAATGTGCTCCAGCAGAGAAAGGGGCTGAGTCCAGGATATTGGCAGAGACGGGGGGGTTTATGTAATGGAAGTTTATCAGCACTGTTGAAAACACTTGTTTCTCTAGCAGGGATGAACTGGCTGCAATGCTTCAGCCACAAGGGATATGTGGGGTCAGGAGGAGGTGAATTGTCTCTCGGGGAAGGAAAGAAATCCTGAGCTGGGGGAATATTTTAATGTGGATTTGGGTTTTTTGTTTGTTTGTTTGTGTTTTTTTCATGCTACTCACTTTCTAGCTCCTGGCTGGTTTAAAACAAAGTTGTTTTTCAAGGGAAGGTTTTCTCCAAGCGACCTGCTTGTTGTGTAGTTACTTTATTTTGTAGTTTAATTGAAAGACTGGGATTTTTCAGGGACGGATTGGAAAAAGATTTTAAAAATTAAGCTTGAACCTTCTGTCTTTTTTGAGATAAGGAATATTTTGTGTGGATCATTGTTTATTTTAACACCACCAAGATGAGGGCATGCATATTAATAATTATGTTTAAAACCAAGGCCAAAGGAGAGGTTCTGGAAACATTCTCCAAGATGTAGATTGTTTAAATAAATATTCAGGCTCCTATAAAATGTAATTAGATCTATGACACTCTGTGAATGAGTGAATTATTTTTTTTTTAATGAGCACCTTCAGTGACATGTTACCCTTTGCATCACAGTGAGGTAATGTAATTGTATACCTGCAGGTAGATACAATTTGTCACTTCCAGTTGTTGCTGCATTTTATAGGAAGAAGTACATCTACGTAATATTAAGATGCTGTCAAAAGAAATTTGTTCTGTAGGAAAATGAATGTGTCAGTAAATATGGGGACCATGTTGCATTCCAGTCTCTGACTTTTGATATTGTGGCTAATTTTTGTTAGTCAGTAGGAAGTTAGGTTTTCCTAAAGAGTTTATAATTTTTCCAAGCAGGGGTGTATTTTCTTTTAAATGCCACTGCTCAGTGGCAATAAGGAAAACATGAGACAGATAAGGGCTTCCCTTTTCTGTATGCTTGCAGTTCCATAAGCAGCCCAAAGAAAATAATAAGTTGCATTGAATTATGCTGTCAAAATAAATGCACCAGAAAATCTTTTGCAGGGAGAGTTTGGGCATGAACTGTGGTCTGTGCATGAAGCATAAACAGAAGGCTTAGAGCAGGTGCCATACCTGATGCTGCTGAAGATGGACTCCTTTCTCCTAGGGTTCTGAGCTGCTCCATGACAGACAAAGGCCATCACGTGGGAGACAGGCATTGGCAGAGAAGTCTATTGTATGAGGCCTCACTCATAACACCGTAATAGTGATCTCTAAGGGTAATCAGGTACCGCCTATTCATGAATGAGAACAGCTAAATGCATTATTTTTATTTTGAATGGGATTGAAAAGATTGGAGTACTTTGCTGTAGTTGCTGTCGCAGTGTTAGTTCCACATGAGACCTGTTTGCAGGAAATAAAGACTCTGTGGAGCCCCACAACACTCCCAGCTCTGTTAAGGTAAATGCTCTGCTGCTACCTTGTCTTGCTGAAACCCACTGCCACGTTAGCAGCATGCAGCTCTAATTGTGTCAACCAGAACATTTTCTTCTTTCATTAGACATTTTCAGGAGTTAGAAAAGGCTCTGTCTCTGCCTCAATTGTCATTAAAACTAGGACTTTTTGTCTAACCCTAGTGTCCACAGTATTGGTCAGATCCATAAAAGCTTCCTAATAATAATCTCCTATCCTGCCATGCTTTGTCTGAAACGAGCACTCAGTACTTTATCTGAGCAGACAGAACCATGCTGAATGTCTCTGATACTCAAGCTGGTGATGTCAGTCCAGCTTCTCTATAATGCATGCAGAAGAACTGGTTTTCTGCCCAGCTAGTTATTTATCCCATTTGCCTGGCAAGCTACTGGGCTGTTTCCATCTCTCCAGTGATTCCCTGGTGCCTCAATCAGTATTAAGCAGGGCACAAGCACCCTGACACTCCCTCCACACTTTATCTCTGCTGCAAACTGAGGAGTGTGTTGGTGGCACTCAGTTCTGTGGGTGCTTCCCGATTCTCATGAGTACAGCACACCACTGGCCAGTGCAAGGCATGAAAGCTGTCTCATATTGTCCTGTGGAGCATCCCTATGTAGTAACAGGTGAGAGCTGGATATCTGTGTGAAAACCTGTATTTTGTATATTTTTGTATTTTGATCCTCCTCTTCTGCAGAGCAGATGATGTAAGAAAATAAAGTAGCAGTGAAATTTGCTTGGGAGCTGTCAAAGAGCATGAGAAAAGTAATTTTGCTCCTGAAATAAGGCATTTGCATAAAAAAGAGAGATAGGATGCAAGTCTTCAGTTCCCATTTTGGCAACATCCATATGCATTCCTATTGCTCTGTCTTCTTGCTCTGACACCCCTTTCACCTTCTTTTTCTGCCCCAGAGGTTGCCTTTACTTCTTCTCTTCCCTGAAGGCCCTATGACAATGGTATGCTTCCTACTCTTGGTATGACCTGCCTTTCCTCAAATATGTCTCCATTTTTCTTTATTTTCACATGGTACTGCTGCTGCTTCCCTCAGAGGGGTTTAATGTGTGAGGAGTTGGGTGGACGTTGCCTCAGAGGGGACTGTTCCAAAGAGAACAATGTTACTTCTGTGCCACTTCTGATCTTGCTGCACCTGGGAAAACTATTAATAATAGAGGTCTATGGGCCAGTCTGGCAGTGATGCAAACAAAAATCATAGAATCATAGAACCATAGAATGGTTGGGGTTGGAATGGACTTTAAAGATCATCTAATTCCAAACCCCTGCCACAAGCAGGGGCAGCTTTCACTAGATCAGGTTGCTCCAAGCCTAATCCAATCTGCCCCTGAACACTTCCAGCTTCTCTATCATGCAGGTTTCTGCTCAGTCAGTTGCCTATCCCACGTGTCTGCCAAGCTTTGTGGCTGTTTCCATGTCTCCAGTGATTCTCCCATGAAAAATGGCTGGCTATATCAGACCTGTAGCTTGCTTGTCTCACAGTGTTCCAGAGTGACTGGTGGAGTTTATTCTCTGCTTTTTCAAAGTCACCTACCACCAGAAGTGAAAAGACACAAAAGGAGTGGTATTTTTCAGGATACCCAGTGTATTACACTACTAAGGACTTCAGAGTGAGCACTGTAGTGTTAGCCCACCTTACTGTTACATGCTGGTTTATGAACAGGATAATCCTAAAAGGCATGTCATTCCACTGGACTACCCAAAGGACGTCTTCAAGACCTGTCTTTAGAGTGCAATAGGCAGCACAATGCCCAGTGGATCATTTTTTCCAGGCACTAGGTTAGGAGCAGAACAGTGGGTGTAGTGGTGTAGCCCCACTGACAGAGCACAGCCAACATGCAGGTGCATTCAGGTTGGTCTAAGAACACATAACAAGCTGCTTTTACACAGAGAGATCAATCAGAACCTTTGGTGGAGGTAAACATTCTTACCCTGTGGCAGCCCTTCTGGTCATGGCTCCCTTTTAATATGGACAAGCAAGTGTGGCTGAAGCAGAGGGAAGGGGGCAAATTGGGTAAGATAGGGAGGGCAACCAAGCTCAGGGAGCTACAGCTGCAAGCTTCACCATGAGCCTGACCGAGGCTCCTTTGGAGGGGTGGGAAGCTTTCCTCTCCCACTCGGATTACATAAACCCCAAGTATGGGGCAGGTGGCGGCGTCACTCAGAGACCTTCCTCCCCACTCCATCTTGCTGCCTTTCAGAGAGGCTCCAGTCACAGTCTGGAGTTTGATGGCTTTCTTAATCAGAAACTGAGACTGAGAAATACACATTTATGTCCTTGCACATATCAACTACAGGCAATAAAATTATCTTTTAAACAACCTAAGGCATCTTTTACATCATCTTGCCTTCATTCTATTCCCAAATGCCTTAATATGATGTTTATAACTTTGTCTGTCCTGGTATCACCTCTCTGTGCTTCCACATAGAAGCCGTTTCTGCTTCTTCAGATTACTCTCAGGTGGCCTCCCTTTAAAATGTATAACCCTATATAAATCCATAGCAACAATTTCTTGGCTGTTCCAGCACTTTGGGCTATTGATTGGCTGTGATGTGCTTGCTGTGCTGTGGTTAACCAGGTCCATACCCCCGGTTCACCCCAAGCAGAGGCGAGAGAAGAACTATTGCTCGGTGCGGTTTCCCGTCAAGCTGCATTTCCCAAGAGCTGTTTGCACATTCCATCCATCAGAAAGATGTTGTCTTTCTGCAAGATCCTTTATGCCATAACCCAGCAGCAGAGGTTTCTGACTTTTGAAAGTGTTCCTTTGTAGAGAGATACAGCAAAAAACTCCATGGTTTGTATTACTCTTTTCCTGGTTTTAATTGTCAAGGTTTTACCTGGAGCTGATAAAGGCATCGTGACCAGGGAATCTACAGTACCTGAGAGCCTTATTATTGCTTGTTTGTGTCTTGTTTGTGTTTATATTTCTCTCTACAAATACGACAGCTGCTATATGAATATGTCCTTTATAGCTACAGTGAAAAAGAAAGCCTGACATAACCCCCACTCCTGTGTAACCTCTCAAAAGCAAGGGAAGAGAGCTTCATTTGGGTGAAATTTCTTTGCAAAGCACCCTTTGAGAGCACTCACTGGGGTGTGCTGCCAGAGCAAGAGGATGTACTGAGTCACAGTCTCAGACAAAGTGTGATTCAATTTTTTCATAAATGACCTGGGTGACAGAGCAGGGATGGTACTTACTCAGCGGGCAGCTGTCAGACATCAGGGGCTGCAGTTACCTTGGAGGACTGGCTTGGTGTTCACCACGATCTTATCAAGTCTGAAAGGGAGTCTGGGAAAAAAACAAGAGACAGTCTATTAGAGGTAAGCACAGTAATGTGGCAGGAAAATCAGCAGTGTAAATCCAGGATAGAGAGCAAACATGTGGCAAACCCATGAAGGACTATCTTGAGTCAACAGCTTCTCCTCACCATTTATGAAAGCTCAGGGGAGCTCCTCTGGTATATGAAAGCTACTGTAAAATTAAAAGGAAACTTTGTGCATCTAACATCCATGGTTTGTAGAACAATGAATGATGAGCTTAAACGGCAGCAGGGAAGAGCCAGGCTTGACAGTGAATAACTGTCAGAAACAAAAGAGCACTGGAACAATCCCTGTAGGGATGTTGTGGGAACTTTGCCACTGGAAACCTCTCACAGCAAGTTGCAAACATCCATCTGCAACAGCACAGGGAGAATGATCCTGTCTCCAGACCGTGACCAGTTGAATAAATGTATGTGGTCTCTACCAGCACTATTTTAGCATGTCACTGCTACAGTCACGTGTACTTCTTTAATTTGCTGTCTGCAAATACTTGAGTAGCAGGTAGTCAGGTGCTACAGGTGCTACAGTTCTCTGCCTTCTGTTAAGTCCAGACTTTGTGATTATTCTTCCCCCATTTCATACACTGTCTAGACACCAGGATGGAGCCCCTGTCAGGAGAATTGTTTATGAATAAATATAGCAGGTCTTTCTCCCAAAATGTTTCCTGCACAGTGTCAGCATCTTGTTAATCAAGCACTGAACTCCCAGTTTGCCTATGTGTATGTATATACACATCTTTTTAAATCAAGGGGGGTTTTGTTACATTTCTTTACATGCAAGCCCATTGCCAGGAGGGAGTGCTACAAATCGTCCCTCACCACAGGAGGTGCTTTGGTACACTTCCTATAATTATTGCACCCAGCTGACCTCCAGGATGTTATAGAGAAATGACTGGAGTCATCTGAGGCCAGCTGTACCTGCAGGTACCAGCCAAAGTGCTCTGCTTCACTGAGATGCCATCCAAAAGTATTACGGACTAAATCATCTTTCCTCTTTAGCTAAAGCTGGCTTTGGAAACTGGTGACAAACAAATAACAGTGTAGGGAAAATGTCCCAGGCAAGCTGTTTTCTATGGAAATGTTCTTTATTCCATCTTATCTACAAATGATGGGAGGAAAGGGTTGCTGAATCACTGCAAACTCCTAATTCCAGACTGCCAACCCCTGATCTGAGTTCTTCCCATTGATGTGGTGTGAGTGACCACTTGCTGGGCAGGGTGAAGGGCCTCCAGTGAGCAGGGGCTGGTGCTGCCCAAAACAGCAGGGGGTGAAAGAAAAACTCCTTGAGATGCGCATGTCTGCTGTACATGCTTTGCAGCAACTGACATAGCACCATAGGGCCTGCAAATTAAATCATAACAATGTGGATAAACAAATGGGGTCAAATTCTAGCCCATGTCATAAGGACATGGGCATTAATTTTAATTAATGGTAATTGTAACATAACAGTGTCTGACAGCAGAACTAATGTAAGTGTGCACATGCATATGTGCACAAGTCAATGCCTGCAACCTCAGAGGATAAACCTTACAGCTTTGACAGAAAGGTCAGGGTTGGAGGGATCTTAAGGGATCACCCAGTTTCCTTTTTGCTCCCGCCATTCAGAGAACCTGTGGAAAGTAGCAGAAAACAATGCCATCCCTGTGACAAACTTTGGCCAAGTTTTGCTGAGAAAACTGGTGTAAAGCAAAGAGTCTTCTTGAAGCAACTTCTACAGCTGGTAAATAAAAGCAAATAAGGGAATCGATAAGTAATAATGTAGCAGATAAGCTGACGAGTGAGAAGCTGCATGTGTTCATATGGGATAGATCACATCAGACAAAATCAATAGCTACCTTTGTCAAGGCTATAGGCTTGGTGACTGCAGCAGACATTTATCTAAATTACAGTAACTTTCTGCAAAGAACCTTGTATAAAACCCACGGAGATAAAATCTGTTCAGGTAACCATGCTGCTGAGTTTGAATCAGTCAAACTTGATTATCTAATAAAAAAAGGCAAGAATTCAGTTTTCTAGACCCTCCCAGGGATGCTGACAGGACATATTTTGAATAAGGATCAGTGTTAATAAATTTGAATAATCATCAGTGTTGATGCTCTCCAACACCCATGGAGGTGTGTGCTGCACTGATCACTCCATGCAGAAACTCCAGTCATTCACTACCCTGAGTAATTGTTGGTTGAAAACCTTTATACGGCTTCGAAGATCTCTCTTGCAGAGCAAGTTCACTGTGACCAGTGTCACTTGGATACATCTTTCCAAGGACATGTGAGCCCCAGGACTGTGCTATGGACACAGTGTGCAAAGAGATGCAAGAACTGAAGGAAGAAAAAGAAGGCTTCTTGGGCCATGGGAATGGCATGAGGGAGCTATGGAGATGCTTCTTTCTGGGGCTGGCAAGGCAGCATGCAGCAACAAGTGCCTCCACAGACATGTCATTTCTGCTGTGGGTGCATCTGGATACAAGACTCACAGCACTGGGTTTGCCCCAGGACTCCAAATGTTGCTTCCTCAACACAGTCCTGCTCCTTGGCCAGGGTCTGGGGTAGGGTTATGGACTTGACTCACTGTTCTTTCATTTTTGGCAGTGCTCATCTGTAACACACTCTGTACTGTCTTCACTGTGCACACCTAGGACTTTTGCTAACCGGTTTTAAAATGGTCGTAGCAAAGCACAAAGCAGACATGCCGGATTGACTGCCAAATAAAATATGTTACCCTTGTTGATATCCTCCCAGAGCATTTACTTTTCTGTGAACATCAGGTTAATACAGATACTGAGTACAGCCATGCAATTGCAATAAAAGTTAATATTGTTTTATTGCTGGCTCTTCATGTCAGCTTTGCCTAAAGGAGAAGGGGAGAAAACTTACAGCATTTTCATTCCGTATTATTAAAAATATTCCTGCTAGGAATATATGTGACACAGGAATATGTGCAGTGATAGTAGAAGTCTAATCCACAGACAACTAGCCAAAAGAAAACTAGTAATTTAGCCAACATCACCAGCCTGATTCACTGCTGCCCATAAAAGGAAATTCTACACTTAAGCTGCTGAAATCAAGGGCACTGATATCTCAATATCCGGTCACTAATAAAGGTACAGCCCCACTGTTTGAATGAAAACATTTATGAGAGGGGGATCATTTACTTATTCTAAAGTGACTCATGTTTGCCTTGCCAGCCACATTTATTCCTGAGCAGTCTGGCTTGGCTGAAGCCATGCTGCCTTGTGCTGCAGCTCAGCCCTGCTCCACTTGCCCAGGGTCACTGAAAGGGGCAGAAGAGGTGCAAACCAGGGAGCAACACCACCCCACACGCACATGGATGCTCTTGTGAGGCAGCAGGCTCTGGACTTATTCAGATTCATTTGTTCCCTCTTGTGAAATGGCTAATTCTGCCAGCTCCACACAGAGGGCACCTCTGCGAGCCAGTCACCGTGGACAAGCAGCTTTGCTCAGGTGAAGATCAGGGCTTGTCCTGTGTATCTGAGACACAGGGAGACCTTGGTGTCATCCCTGCCATTCCCTGTCTCCTTTCTGGGGTGACAGTGGAAAGAGGCACTCTGTGCAGGATGCTGCTCCCCAGCCCTAGACGCATTAGGAGATGGGTGCAGCAAAAAATGAGTGAAAACCTGGGGAGTTCCTGATATGCTTGCCTGTAGAATGCTCATTTTAACCTGAATGATGTTCTTGGGAAATGCCCCTGTGGCAGCCCACCTGTCCTTCAAGATCTGATTAAAAATATACATTTTCTTGCAGTGTCTCAGGACTGCAGACAAAACGGATTTTCAAAAATTCATTTGCAGCCTTTAGTTTTCTTGACTACTTGAGTATTTTCAGTCTAACTATGGTTTCCTGGTTTTCAGCATCTCCTCCAAAATCTCCGGGGCATGACAGCCTTCAGTTTGTCACATTATCAGCTCCTCTATTTATATGCTTAAACCAGGACCTGGGAGCTCAGCTTTGGCCATCTCCAAGTAGGTTGTGTTGTGTTTAATGCAGGGGGGGCCAGGACCCAGTTCCCTGCCTCCCCAGTGCCAACACTTATGTGATGGTCACGATCCAGTACACCATAAAACAATTTGAGTGTTGGCAGCAGTGTGTCATTGTGTGCAGCCCTGGTACAGAGGGGGTGGCCCCAGAAGGCAGCCCCA
Organism: Margarornis squamiger; assembly: GCA_035222235.1. Taxonomy (NCBI): domain Eukaryota; kingdom Metazoa; phylum Chordata; class Aves; order Passeriformes; family Furnariidae; genus Margarornis; species Margarornis squamiger. The sequence continues at coordinate 69,719,389 of JAWWTY010000106.1, read as the reverse complement.
TGGGGCTTGGTGAGGGATTTCTCCTGCTGCCTGACCTGACAAATCTCCAGGAGCAGACAAACTGCCACAGTGAGTGAGACAGCCAGACCCAGTGCCAGCTCCCAGGCACAACCTAGATGGGGTGCCCACAAATGCAAGGTGTGGTGGGTGTTTGGTCCCACGTCAGGGAGGAGATGCTTAGCCATGCATGAAGTTACCAGGGGCTACAACAAGTGTCCTGGGCTTGGGGCTTCAAGTAAATGGAGCAGTCCTGGGTGCTTTTGCTCGAGGCTGAAGTAGCAGTGCCACCTTCCCTTTCTGAGATGGCCAGGAGTGGGGGATTTCTCAATCATTCTGGAGCCTTTCACAGGGCTTCTGCAGGACCTTTCTCCCTGGTGAGCAGAAGGATGCAGGGAGCCCCCCACAGTCCCCATCCCCTTGGGCAGGTGGAGGCCCTGGTCCTGCAGAGAGCTTCCCATGGGTGACACGGCTGCCCTGGGAGAGCTCTCCTTTGATGCACACCCTCGCTGGGGCTGGGGTGGTCAGCAGTGCTCCGGTGGGAGGGAGACCCTGGGGTGTTGCTCTGGGTGCTGCGGGTGGTTTACTGCCTTTTTGCTGCCTCGTTTAACTCCTTCCCTCTCCTAAAATAAAGTTGGGGAGGGGGAGGGGGTGGAGAGCTAAAAAAAGGAATAAGTAGTAAAAGAAAAGTATGCCAAACTTGAGACTTGGGAGCAGAATGATTAAAACCCGCTGTTTTTCTCTCGAGCAGAGCTCGGTGCCTGGGCCAGGCGCTGTTTGCCGGGCTCAGCGCGGTGTGTAAATGCTGCCACCTCCCGATGCGCATCCCTGCCGCGGCCCCGCGCCCGGCAGCTCCCGGCAGGAATTCGGGGGGGATCCTTCGGTGCCTGTGAAACACCGTCACCCGGGTGGGTTTTGGCACGGCCTGAAGGGGTTTGTGGTCAGCCTCGGGGGCAGGCAGCTCCGCCATAAAGCAAAACTGCACACGCCGTCTCCAGGCACGAACAGCACAGGAGCACCATCTGCATCTCGCTAATTTGCGATGGTTGATCAAGTGTTATCTCATGGGGGGTGTCAGTGAAACAGCAAGGTCGGACAGGGAAGGAACGGCCTTCCCCAGAGCGAACAGGCAAAAGGAAAGCATTCTGCTTTTAGTTGTATTTATTTAATCGTGATTACTGTTTAATTATTATTCTTGCAGTGAAATGAGGGAAATAAGGGGGGAAATGTGGAGATGAGTAGTTCTTACTGTTCAGCACAAAGTGGCATGTATCATTCTTCTAAAGATTTATGACCTGCAAAGGGGGAAAAAAATTCAGAAATCCAAAGGGTGGCAAGCCTGCAGGCAGATAGGAGTCTGCTGGTTGGGTCCACCTGCCCAAAACAGAAAGGCTAAAACACCCCCAACTGACATTATGGCAGGAATGGGGACCACTTCTGAAGACATTGTCCCTCTGGGGAAGTTCTGTGTAGCACATGGGGCATGGAGTCAGGGTGTTTCATCTGCTGGGGCACTCGGGAACAGGCAAGAGTCCAATTTTGTATCCAGAAGGGGACTCTCTACTAGCAAGGGAGATAACATGAACTCAAGGACAGTGGTAATGTGGACTTAGGATAAGGAGTAATGGCTTTAAACTGAAAGACAGTAGGTACAGACTAGATATTAGGAAGAAATTCTTCACTGTGAGGGTGGTGAGACACTGGAACTGGTTGCCCAGAGAAGCTGTGGATGTCCTGTCCCTAGAAGTGTTCAAGGCCAGGTTGAATGGGGTCTTCAGCAACCAGGTCTAGTGGAAGACATCCCTGCCCAGGGCAGAGGAATTGGAACTAGATGATCTTTGTGGCCCCTTCCAAACCTAACCATTCTATGGTTCTATTATTCTATGAAGGAACAGCACTGCCCCATAGCTGGGCTGGAGGAACCATCATGGCTGGTACCAACAAAGAGTGCTCTTCTTGAGGCTGCCAGAGGGCTTCCGGTGGTGCCAGATCCTTAATCCCAGAGCCTGGATTTGGTTCTGCACCATGTCATGATGAGAAAAACACTCACATGGGCTGCAAGTGCCATCCATCCTTGATGGATTCAGGAGGTGCTACTTGCCCCTGCTCCTCCGCACTGCCCTCCACAGGGGTGCAGGTAGGCATGCTTGACACAGAGGGCTGTCTTTTGAGCAGGCAATTACATTGTTTTCCCTCTTCCTCCCTTTCATCTGTTAGATAAAGTGCTTTCAGGTGAAAGATCTCAGCTGGCACATGTTCTGGAGTGACTGCAGGCAAGCACACCCAGCCACGCTTCTGAGCTTGCTCCAAAGTGGGGTGATATTTTTGGATGCACACCACAGCACTTGCTTTTCACTGAAGAGGGTGTAGCTTTGTATTTTAAGAATAAATGCAGCGTGCAGTCAGCATGCTGCCCTGGGCACAAAGGGAATGGCCACGCTTCCCAGTCAGGGAGGCAGCCAGGGACAACAGGAGCAGGGTCTTGCTCTGCATCTCTCGGTTACAGAGAGAGCAGGGGCTGAAATTTTGCTCCAGTAATGCTAAGAATAATATGTAAGATCAAAAGGCTGGTTTCATCTCTGGGAATTGCAAGTCTGCTGAAGGTTTGCTGTAGGAAATAAGAAGAGAAAAGCTGTTTTGGAAAGGCTGGAGTGGCTGGGAAGCTGTGGTGATGCACCACTCTATTTTTGGATAGCTTTCTGTCAAAAGCAGCCTGTAGTTTGCTAACCAGCTTCTGAGGTTATAAAGCATGGTGCTTGTTATAACTGAAGGTTTGCAAGGGTCTTGTTGTTGCACTGAATCAGAAGAAATGTTTTTAGTAGCATACTGAGCACAAACGAATCTTCTTCTCTCCACCTCATGAACAGGGGTAAAAGCAGAAAGGTGACAGACTCTGGGGCCATGGGCTGGAGAAGCAAGGAACCACTTTCACCTTGAGTAAAACCTGCCACAAGCACGGGTGAGGGCTGCAGTCTTGGGAATGTGAACCAGGTGCTCAAGAGCAGCAGAGTAGTGGCTGCAGCCAAGTCGGGATGCAAGTGCTCCTTCCCACTGCTGTCCTGGTCTGTGCAGAGCTCTGGCTCCTTTCATGTAATCAACAAATTAGATTCTGTAATTTGCCTTACAAACAAGACTCTCATGCACTCGCTGCCTTTTTTATTTTAGAGGTTTAGCAAGCAAACAGTGGGAGACCAGAGAATTAAAGCCATAAAGTAATCTGGATATAATCAGTAATGATCATGAATCAAACCCTCCTTCAGTTCAGCTGGTTATTATTTCCCTGATAATGTAATTCCCTGCACTAACAAAACAAGGAAATGCTCATTTTCGCCAGAATAGCAAATAATTTCCTGCTGTGACTATAATACTGTATCAAGCAGTTTAGTGACCACATAAATCCAGCGAATGAAATTTATGGGGACCATAAGGACTACTGAAAAGAGAGGAAAAAAACCACCTGAAAAAGTAATAGCTCCCTTGTGTGTTGTGGGGGGGAGGATATTTTGCCGGCAGATGTCTGTTAAACACTTTATTACAGGTGTCACTGACTGGTCAACACTGGGAGTTGATGTGAATAATAAAAGAGTGTTCCAGCAGGAATTTTATGTAGCCTGAATGTGGAGTGATGGCCATGTGTGGCTGCAGCCATGGGAGTCCCTTTTGCATGACCTTGGATCTTCTCAGTCCTTGTAACAGAGGGCACAGTGGCCACCACTGAGGCAAGGCTTCAGCCCACATGTTCCCAAAAATGCCTCCTGGTTGCAAGGGGCATGAAGTCAGCATTGCCACAACTGTGGGGACAGGGCCAGCTGTACACCACACTTGCAGGTTCCTCTGGAGACCCACACATCCTGGGATTTTGCAAGCTGCAGAGATGTGGCAAGTCAGTGGAAGGTTTCAAACACCCAAAGAAACATCCAAACCTGGCCTGAAAATCCCTGGGATTTAGGGTCATAACTTTTCCATGTGACCTCAGAGAACTCCATCAGAAACATCTACAGAGAGTGAGTTGCAGGAGCTGCCTGGGAAGCCCAGATATATTTGGTTGCTCCCAGAGCTAGGCTCTCCCTGCCACGGAGACAGGGGCTGAGTTGCTGCTTCCTACCTCTGATTCATCTGAAGATGGATCATTGGCACCAAAATTTCCCCTGGAGAGAACAAAATATACAGAAGCAAGGGAGTTATGCTAATGTTTTCCTCTAATTAACCACAGCTGAATTCCTGCCAGGAATCCTATTGACCGGAAAAGGATGCTGGCTCATGGGGAACACCTGTTCAGTTTGGGAGCATTGCTAACTTCTTTGTGCTTTTAAAACCCAGAAGATGCATGTCTCTCTCTGTGGTGTAGTGAGGGAGAGCAGCTCTTAGCTCAGGCTGCTTGATGGCCTTCTCATCCCTGCGGGGGGCTGTGCTGGCCACGTATTCTGCTGGCAATGCTTACAAGCTGGTTTTGGCTTTGCCAAAAAGCAACTGGGAAAAATCCAGCCTGTGGCGTTTCCTTAGTATTGGGGGAAATTGCTAAACTACACCAGCATGCCAAGACCTGGACTGTGAGCTGCTTTTTCATGAGGTTAAAAGTCCTGGGCAGTTTGCTTGAATTATTTCTGGCTGGTAGTGAAGTGCAAAATCAAGCTGTGATGATATGACACCTAGCGTGGATCCTTGCTGCACAGGAACAATTAGGGTGGATTGGGAAGGAGACCTGTTCTGAGAATTTAAAATTGTGGTGAAGGAAATGCCTCACAGGGGAGTAGAAGTGGCTAAAACACAGTATAAAATCTCACTGAAGGGAGTGATTTTTGAAGGTTTTTTTGGAGTGACACTACCATGGAGCTGTGACAAAATGTCACAAGTTTTGCAATAAATAACACTCTTATGTTAAGAGCATTAAAATGAGGGAGCAGGAAAATGGAAACAACCTGTCTGTAGGGGGCCCTCAGCTGTCGTGTGTCTGAAAGAGAAGCTACTGAACCACCACAGAGAGAAACATAAGGAGGAGGATATTCAGCCCTGTTTGTCAAGAGACAATACCTAGTCCAATCTGTGCCCAGATGTTTCCAGTTGCCAAAAGGAATGTAGCTGGAGCAACTGCCCAGAGCCTGCAGATACTGTAAAAGTAAGAAGAAATGGGATGGATGCAATTTCCTTCATAGGCTGTTAGTGACGCTGTCGGGGCTGCTGGCAGTTGGGAGCACCAGTGATGACTAGCATGGCAGAATCTATTCTTCAGGCAAAGGAATTAGCAGGGGGGAAGATGCCTGTTTGCAGCAGGCATGGATCAAAGGGAAAGCACGAGCTGAGCAGTATTAAGTCTGTCACTCCAAGAGGACTGCAATGGGGTGCACAGCTCCAGCCTTGCAGGGTCTGCTCCGTACCCCGTGCCCATTTCCTGAGGCTTGTCCATGTGTCCTCTTCTAGCAGCAGCTGGGATGGTGATGAGTTCCCATCCCCTGCCTGCTCCTCTGCAGCTGCCTGGTGATGAGCTGCCAGGCATTCATTAAGCCCTCAGAGCTGACAGCCAAGTCACTCACTCACGGGAGCGCTCCCCGCATATGTGCTGGCAAAAAGCAGGTTCCCAAGTTGACAGGGACCTGCTTTTTAAGCAGATAAACCTGACCCAGCTCATTAGGGCTGAATCAGGGAAAGGAGAGCTGTCCCAAGCAGCTCAAGGAGCAGATGGAGGGAACTAACATCTACCAAGGGCTGGCGAAGCATTCAAGAAGCAATCTGGGAATCAGTAAGGTCTGTCCCAGCTGCAGCCACAAAGAGTGTGTGAAAAGTCCTCCATGGGCAGGATACCACTCCTGAGAATCGTTCAAGTGTGAAAAGTACTCAGAAGGGGAAAGGAGAGGGGAAAATTGACGAAGTGGCTCCTAAAAGGGAGATCACTATTGCTGCCCCTGGCCTCTGGCTGTGATTCCTCTCCTGGTGTTTAATGTCACCACTTGCAAAACAGAATCAGAGAGAGAAACTCATTCTGGCCTGTAGCTGAAAGGACAGAACAGACACTTGATGGAGCTCAAGGTGAATTTCTGTCAGATCTTTTTCTGATACAGCCCTGGGCAGCAGAGCCTGTGCTGAGGCTTTGCCTCTGTGACTCCTCTTGGACCTGCTCTGGTTTGTGGAAATGCTGGGTTTTGGAGCTCTGGCTGCTGGCACAACCCTGCACTGCTATGAGTACGCTGCTGTGAGCTGTACCCAGCTGTCAAGCAGGGGTTTCTGCACCATGCCCTGAAGCTGGTACTGACACCCCCTTCCTGTGGGGGTCCGTGGGCTGGAGGAGCCTGAGATGTGACAGCCCACTGCAGTCTGTGCTCCCGTTTCCATCCTCAGAGCAGGCCATGCGCTTGGGGCCTCCAGGTAGATCATGTGGGGATACGTTTCAGGTGTGGCATCTGCATCCAAGCCAAGGAGGCCCCAGCACCCTGAAGGAAGGCTGTTGCAATGCATCTGGGGCCTTTGGGTACTTGCCTGCACGCTCAGATCCCACAGCACCTTTTGAAGAACAAGTCTTTGCATCAGACACTCAACGGTGTGTCAGTGTCCACCTGAATGCTGACAAGTGCACCCCTGTGCCACATGCAGGAAAGGATAATTTTATTGACTAAAAGTCTTTTTAATATGCTTCCTGCTTTTTACGACCCAGTATACTGGGAGAAAATGTAATCCCTTAATGGTATGTAGTATTTAAGGGTTACTGTTCACAACACACCGCTAAAAGAAGGACCAGAATGATGTCTCTTTGTAAGTTTTGTTTCTGTAGTTCTTTTTCATTTACCTATTTATTTTCGGTCTGTCCATGATGGCTGCTTCAGTACTGTTTTATCTTTTGATAACCTCCCCAGTCTTCTGCTCTGGTTCTGACTTCTGCCACCAAGTAACTTCTGTTTCTCCTTTCTATGCTTTTTATATTGCCCTTCCCTGCCCCCTCACCCTCCAATTTCTCAGTAGGAGAGGTAGATCATTTTTAACTGTCCCAGATCACAGTTCAAGAAAGGCGTGAAGATGAACAAAGGTTATTCTTCACTTATATGGAACATTACTGACACATTATTTTTGTGGCAGACTTTGAGCCTCGGTTTTAACCAGCTGCTGTAAATGTACAGAAGTAAACAACAGACTCTGTAAACAGTTCAATACATAAGACTTGATTTAGTACCTTACAAGACAAAGCAATCAATAATCTATTACACATCTAATCACAGGCATGAATAGCCCAGCAGCTCACTGCACAGTGTCCCACCAAATGAGAAGGGCAGTTGGAGACCACAGTAAAAGGGACACAAATCACTGAGATTGCAAATGCATCGCTTGAAGTCGATCTATAAATGCAAATATTCAAGTTCAGCAATCACCTCTCACTACTGGTGAATCACACTATTGCTATCTGGAGACTAGTTGCTATGGCAGAAAGCTGTAGCAGTGGCAGAAGGCCAAGAATCCTGCCTTTGAAATGTTAACTGAATTTAACTCTTGACTTTTCTCAGACAGGGTTCATTACTTCGTGTGACTGTGTCATATTAAATGAGTGCTTTGTCTGCCCTGGGTACCGGCTTGGAAGGGATATTATTAATCACCAGGACAGCGAAGCAGGTCAAATAAGAACCATTTGTCAATAAGGATTTTTCTTACACCTTCAAGTCTGATATGTGGTAGCTGCAGTCACATAAGGACCCTTTTTTTTTTTTTTTTTTTTTTGTTTATTTTTTTTTTATTTACTTTATGAAATTTAAAAA
>JAWWTY010000106.1:69696582-69711556 GCA_035222235.1 Margarornis squamiger | reverse complement strand
GCTCTTCTTGCAGGTAGCTTGGCATAGAAGCTCTATTATATTTTATATGGGTTTGTACACTTTTATCTTTTTTTTTTGCTTTATTTCTTTTTTCTTTACTTTAGACAAGTTAAACACTGTTCACAGCTCCTGGATGCACTCACAGCATACCCCAGTGCAAGTCTGATGGTGAGGAGATCCTCTGATTTCAAGTTACAGCCTGGGCACAGAAATGCTGCTGCTCCATTTAAGTGACCATGTAGGCTGCTGCCTGTAATATCCACCAGAAAAATCAAGAGTTTAGAGACTTCAGCAAAGAACAGGTATAAATATCAGTCAAAAAGTAATTTTGTGAATGGCACCACTACCTACACACTGTAATTATGGGAAAGCTCTCCTTTCGGCTGCCTACAGAGCTGATCTGGCTACCTGCTTACAGGGTAGCTGCAGGTGTGTATACTGCACTTTGGCTTGAAGATCTCAATCCTTCACGGCTGTGTAAATGAGATCCCTCACATGTAGTTACTGGACCAGATTTGGCCAGTTAGGATTAGTGAGATCCAAGGAAACACCTAAACACCATCAAATGCTCATGCAGCAGTGCTTCTGACATATCTCCTTTAACATTACGACGAACTGTTCGAAAGGACGTGCACTTTGAAAGATAACGGAGAACAGCAGAACAAACCAGATGGTGTTACCGTGAAGACAACTCTCAAAGACAACAGTGTACAGAGAACTGCATCCACAGTTATAAAGATGCAGTTTCACAGTGATTTTTACCCCACAAACACAACACATGCATTACTGCTGCTGTGGGAAAAATCTGGAGTATAGCAGGCCCTGTAAAAAAACTGCAGCGGAGGCTGAGATGGTGACAGCGAAGTTGGAAGGGTTGCTGTACACTATTCCTACCCCAGTCTGTACCTCTGGAGTTTTGCCCAGTCCGAAGAGTAGGTTAATAACCACATGTCCCTGCAACCTTGCCTGTAGAACACTTCATGTTCTACCTTCAGAAAATCTCATTCTTTCAAGACTTATTTTCCTCTATTATACAATTCTGTCTTCCAGGAATTAGATTGCAGGGTAAGAGTGCTCTTGCACTTTTTCACATTTCCCTTCTCAACAGGCTTTTGACTGTGTACTCAGACTTGAAGGAGTTATTCCAGGGAAGAGAAACATGAAGCCCTGCACAACATGCACTACACTGCTGGATAGCACTTAAAAACTGACTTTGCAATATCACCCATGTTCTTCACTATCTTTCAGTAACCATGATTTTGACTGCTACCTCTCCTCAAGATACACTGATGGTAAAGTGTTGCTGTTTTTTTTAAAACAACCCTAAAGCACATAAGCCACAGGCTCCCAATTCTGTATTTGTATTGTTTTTTTAAACTAAGATCACAGTAAGATTTCAGCTTTTTTTTCTTTTTGTAAATATGCGTATAGATATAATTTAATGATAGTTTTCTTTTAGATGAAGTACAGAATATTCACTGTAACTTTGTAGACCACAGATTAAACACTTGAAATCCAAGGGTCTGTCAGGTATACCAGTGAAAATCAGGCCTCATTGAAAAAGCAACACCCAGAAACACTTAAAATGAACCATTTATTAAATCAAACTGTTATTTTAACAGTTACATAAGTTACACAGCATGTTTAAGTCAAAAGATTTCACAAGGAAAAAAAAATTAAACTTTTATTATGCAGGCAAACATAGTACCACACAATATGTACCTGGGAGGGAAGAAGGCAAGGGGAAAATCTAAACATTCAAATAAGGCCATAATTATTTAAAAACAACAATAAAACAATAATAAACCCCCCCAAAGATCCATTTTCTTTTCAGTGTGTTCAGTGCTGCTAACTATATGTACTTTTAGTGTACAGGTGTGATCGAGGCAGTGATATCTTGATAGCTAGGTTTAATGTTTTAGAACACTATCAGAAGTGGAATAAGGCTCATTAGTACATACAGCTGCCCTTGGAATGTCAATCTCAGTTGCCTTCATCAACTTAAAATTCACAAAGTGCACAGTTAAGATATGCCAAAAAATTTAAACTGCTACTCTACCAACAGCTGCCCATGCTTAATACTTAGTGGTCTATCAGAACAAAGTATGTTCTTTCAAAAAAGATGTGTAAGAAAAGCCACTGTAAAACATTTAGTTTCAAAGATGCACTAGGAGCTTTTTGTAAACTGAAAAGTAGAAAAACATGGATTAATTATGTAAAGAAAAGAATACAAAAAACACTAGAAATGACCATCAAACTTTCAAAGAACAAGCACCACAATGGACATTAGCATTCGATTTTGCAGTGTACAGCAATGTAATAATTTTACTCCAGCCAATCTACTTCATCAAATTCCGAATCATCTTCTGAATCACTGTATTCCACAGCAATGCGACGAGAGAGTATAGTAGCAACATCGTTCTCAATGCGCTCATGTTTAGCTTCCTGTTCACGTTGCTCTTCAACTTTGCGTAGCTGAATACCTAAAGAACATCAAATCACAAACATGTTAGTCTCTTCTTTTATCACTGTAAAGGTATGATTCCCAAAATGCAAGCAAAAATGGAGACCAAGGACACTGTCCTCCTCAGATTCTCTTGCTCATTTTTTTAAGAGAGGAATGTCAGAATTGCAGTGGCAGACTTGATCATGAGTCCTACTATAATATCCTGGTTCTGATTTCCCATTAAAAATACACCTACATTTTCAGTACTACTATAGGTGATGAAGCCATTTTGCTATTTGCATTTTCAGACACTTTCTATTACTCTCTCTTCATGATTTCAATTAAGAGTTAGGGCTATTTTGAGGATACTAACAAGACAGTACCTCTTGTAACCCTATTTTTATCACATAATGATCTGTTTTGGGGTAACTTGGGATTACTTAAAGATCAAACACAATGGAGATATAATACATATTAACAATATGAGAAAGTTACATATTATTATATATATACTATATATTCTTATATATTTTGGTTTTATATTCACAACATCCCAGACTGACACAGACATTGGACCTACATCCTATCCTTAAGATTCCCCATTGTCAACTGACAGGCAATCCAACCACAGGACTTGGTGGAATTTAAGCTGTGGAAACTCAAGCCGTTGTTTCTTGGGCATGACTTGGTCAAAAGTGTTTTAAGCAATCGCTGAAATGAAAACCAGCAGGCTCTCCTTTCTTAGTGTTTTTTTTGCTGACATTGTCCATGAAATGGTTCATGCACCCCTGTTGTACTCAACTGTTGTTGACACTCCTAGCCCACCATGAAGGAGCAGCAGCAGCACTCGTGGCGCAGAGGGGATTTTTCTGGCCATGGGCATATTAAGCTGAAAAAGGTACAGCTTGTACACACAGCTCCTCACTAGATCATCAGGAAACACTGCCCTGCAGCTCCACCATTCACTTGCACTCTGCCAGTGGGCACCTTGCAATGTAAAGGCTGCTTCACTGCTGTGCTGAGACACGTCGAGATTAGATACTCAACAGCTTTAAGTCTTCACCAATGATTTCTGAATGTCATTTATATGTTGTAATACAGTGACATATGATCAAAATTCTGATGCCAATCAATCTGTTCTGCTTTTATCTAATAGTCTGTGGAAAAAACAATGTCTTCTACACAATCTGTAGGTTACCAGAAATAACTACATTTTCAAGTAAACAGAAATGAAAAGATAATCTCTGTAGATCATCTACAAATACATGTACTTTTTTTTTAATCTAACTTCCACAGAGAACCAGTTATGCCATCCAAACTAAACATCAGATAAATGCAATTACAAACTGAAAAAAATCTGTCTACTTGGCAATGCATGTCCTGTAGAGAATAGAAAGCAGAAACAGACTTAAGATGCATTCCTCTAACTTCTTACACATGCAAAATATCCCACCTCTCAAAGCTAATGTGTATTTGGCAAGTTTCTGAGACCATTCTTTTTGCCCCTTAGAAGCCAAAGATTACCTTTCCGTATTGCTTCCAGCAGGACACTTCTAGCATCACTGATTACAGGAAGAGTTGAAGGATGACGTTTGGGCTCAGGAGCAGGAATCACTTGGGATGGTGGTGATGGAGGCATTAGGGGCGCATGGGGGCCAGGGACAATGGTTGTGGGAGGAGGGTGCAGAACGGGAGGAGGGTGAGAAAGGGTTGCAACTGTGACAGGGGAGGAGGGTCGAATGCCAGGAGGTGGCAAGGGAGGAGGTGGGGGTGGTGGAGGAAGTCCCTGTACTTCAGCTTGTGGAGGAACTGGGTGAACAGGTACAGCTTCACACACTTGGGCAGCTCTAGTGACAGGAGGAGAGGGTTGTGCTAAGGGAGGAGCAACTGGAGGTGGAGCTGGATGTAGAACTCCAGGAGCTATCTGGAGAGGAGCTGGTGGAGGTGGCACAGCTGGGGCCTGCAGAGCAGCTGTGGGGGGAGGCGGTGGGGGTGGAACTGGGGGTGGAGGGGTGGAAGTCATTGCAGCTCTTAATGATGAAGTTGACAAAGCAGATGGAAGAGGTGGTGGAGGAGGAGGAGGAGGAGTGGGGCTCACAAACACTGGTGTTCTGCCTGTTGCTGGTGACTGAGGACGATTTTCTACCAAGCCAGTAGTAGAACTGCAACATCCAATAACAGAACAAAGTTATTAGAGAATGGGAAAAAGAGTAATAGATTCACTTCTGCAACTTAAGAACATAGAACCCCGGGTATTGAAGAGCATTATGTACTACGATGATTTCAAGGTATTCATTCATATCTCAAATACAAGGAAATCTTAATTTTCAGTATGGAATATGCATGAGTTTTCCAGCAGATCTCTGCTCAAATTCAGCTATTAATCAAATTCATGTTCTTTTACAAACTTGCATCTTTATCAAAGGTTTCCTATACTAGTATAATTCTTCCCTGTTGTCCCTAAGTAAAGCCAAATTATTTTTCTGAAGTAAGAGAACTAGCAGTTGAATAACTGCTTTGATTAACAGAACTTTTAAAACAAAACAAAACAGTACAAAGAATGAGGACAAGTTAGATTTGAAATACATATTTAAGATGTGATGATAAACCCAGTGACACTGATACCAAAGGTCATCAATTCCATGTACAGAGAGGTACAGTTCTATGATAGATACTTGTTACAGTGCAAGGCATAGGTGAACAAAAGTGAGCAGTAAAATTATTTTCCTGAAAGACCACTAGAAGATTTCTTTTAGCTGTTGTGGAAAATTAATCTAAAGAATTATGCATTTTTGTGTGTGATCCCCTAAACAGTAAAAAGCCATTCTTTTCAAGGGACCAACATCTTGCTGATGTTGCAACTACATTTGAATTAACTGTCCTCTTTCCAAGTTGTAGGCACCTGACCATAACGTAAGATTTGGGGTTTAAAACAACAGGGGTGTGACAACCAAAGCCTCACTCTAGAAAATATTCTAAATATGAATCCACTTCTGGAAAGGCACAGAGAAACAGAAAATAAAAATACCTGGAGGTGGTGAGGGGAAGCACTTGCAATTTAGAAAATCTGATGAATATACAGTTTTGACAGCTGTCTTACTGTGATATGTTCTTCCTTTCATGTAGGTTGAAACACAGGTCAGTTGTGCAAATTTCCAAAACTCCAAAGCTACGTCCCAAGATGCCAACGTATTTCACAGAAACATTTTCCATAGTTATTTGTCTTGCCATTTAACTCAGAGGGTGTCCTAGTTACAGTGGCAGGGACCAGTTTATCACTATGTGGGTGTAACCGACACTGTGTATTCTACACCCTCTGTGTCATTTCTGACAAACTATTAATAATGGATCATTTGCAGCAGCTGTCCAGGGCACACCTGACACTTCAGACTACAGTCTGGGTGTTAAAGAACCCTGCGAGGCATGGGAATGTTTCTGTCTTCACACCAGTGACTCAGCTGTGATAACTCCCCTCTGAGGAAGCATCAGCACCTTCACACCCAGCCTGAGGGGTCACATCTGCTAATGGGCCATTAGGGACTAGCACAATAGGCAGTTGCAACGACCTAGACCATCAAAGATTCCAAAAGTATCCCATGACTTAGAGTTAAATCACTCATTGTGAAACTCCTGGCCCTGGGGGAAGTACTGGGCATTCCCACCTGAACCTAAGGATATATAATCTTCAGGTTTTGGGACTTCTGGTACCACTTGCCGGATCCAGAGTAGGAGCAGAAGCTCAACAGGACTGCGACTGCCACTCTCGACAAGACTGCAACCATCATCCTCACCAACAGGTTTTCCTTTCCTTTTACTCTGCACTTAGGGGGACCATGTAGTGCTCAGCACATGGGCTAATGAACACTCTTCTGATCGTGCCCCAGGGTGCTGGGCTATACGTCTGTTTTTGTGGGTTAAAACCAGTTTTTCTCTGTATCACTCTATTTATTGTAATCCTTTTAGTAAATTGTAACTCTGACTTGTAATCTTTCTTGAGTTCAGTTTATTTCTCCCACTGGTTTACCTTTAAGCTAGCACAGAAGGCAACACAGTTGCAGTATTAATGGCAAGGTAAGGCCTGTGTCCACCATGGCACCCGACAGGGCTTAAATGCTGGTCTTCTGTCCAACTCCCGTGTGCCCTTGATGCTGCAGACACATCAGGGCTGGGGCCTGACACCAGCCCTCATGATGTGTGTACTGCCTGGGCAGCATGGAAATCATACAAACCACTATCAGTGAGTGGTGAAAAACTAAAATGCCCCAATAAATATGCCTGTGGCTTGACTGCTTTGTACCTAACACAAGGAGGCACAGGTTTCACGTCTCCTGCTCCATGCATTGGAGGTGGTGGCGGTGGTTCATGTGGTCTGACCAACACTCGCTCCTCAGCTCTGTTCAGAAGTTCGGACATCTGGCTATAGGGTAATGCAGAAAGTGAATATGATCCATCGATATGGTCCACATATGCTTGAGATCTGTAGAAGAGCAGTGAAAAATGATCCAATTTAACCTCTAGTAAAAGTAAGCATTAGTGCCCTCAGCTACTCTTCCATACTTCAGTTTGATTTCTGAACACAAGTATCTTCTCTGCACTAGTGCTGCAGACTGTGTATCATGGCTTTTCAATAATTCATCCCAATTCCCTGTCACTGCTTCTGGCAGCTCAAGGGTTTGATTTTGACAGGTATATCAGATAGTTTCTACAGCATGTGTGTGACCTTAGTGTTTATTAGTCACATAATTTTGAGATAAGTAAACACAGCCATACAATGAGAACCACTCGTTTTTAAGTCATGAAGCATCCATCGATGTTAGAATGGTAGAATTTACAACGGAATAATTTAGCTGAACTTCTGTCAGAGGATCTATATTTCAATATATACAAAGAACTCACTACCTTAATAGACATAAGACTCAATAAATACCTATTACTGAGTAGTAGCAATAAAGATGATTCAACTTAGTTGTTAACGACAACTTTAGACACAACTCAAGGACTTGATCATTTAGAAAATTTTAATTAACTACTTAATTACAGACTCTTTTTTTAAACCTCTATTAAGTTCACAAAAGTGTTTGCAGAACATTTTCCAGCTAGTAGAGGAAACTGTACATTTCCATGTACTGCCACCACTGTAGTACCTACTGAAGTTTCTACTCTGTTCTTCCAAAGCACGGTGTAATTCTGTATCTGAACAACATGCTCTGCACATGTAGTGCTCCCAAGCACTTCAGCATTATTCATAATTGCATTACTGATCCTGAGATAATCAAGGTTTAGGCCAGGATCCTGGATACAAAAGGATACCTGTAACAGGCATGTCTGAAGTGCAATGAAACATACAGCAGGAAAGCAGATATTTCTGCCATTGACCTGACACAGCAGTTTACAGAAATACTCTACAGCTGTTCCTAGAAATATGCTAATCACCATAACTTCAGTTGTACCCCACTGAGTGAAATGCACTGAGACCATTTTCACATTCTGAATTGAGCTAAGTCTTCTACAAGCAGGTTTTTCCATTTTTTTCAGACAGCAAAAACTCTCACTATTGAGTTTGTTTGAAGACCTTACAAAGCAAAACAAAATACTCTCTTATGGTATGCTTTTGGCAAGAGAAGGATCGGGGGGGAAAACTTTAATTGTTCTCTGGAGGACAATGAATACTTTTGAATTTAAAAGACAAAGCAAACAAAAACCCCAGGAAAATCATGCCCCCAAATCTCCTAATATGAATCGTCAGCCCTCTTGGCTATCAGACGTTTCTTGGCTGGTAAAATGGACTTGGTTTTGCACAAACACCAGAAGCATAAACACAGAAGGTGTTTACCATGTGAAACGCTACTTTTAGCCGCCAGCAAATACGTGCTGTGAAATGAGAATTCAACAGGTTGGATTTTGTAATAGGCTGTAACCAGAAACGTCAATCAAATCTTGGATTTGTTCAAGAGTAAAGAGAAGCTCAGCATTCTCATTTGAGTTCCAAGAGGACATTTGTTCATATCACACCCACCATATAGTCTTGGCACTGTCTGCTTAAGAAAAATCAAGAGACTGGAATAATAGGGATTTTGTAGGTCAAGACTGGAGGAATGTAGTGATGCACTTGGGTGCAAGCTTGCAGCAGTGACACTACACCTTCTTCAAGCTGTAGAGGACAACATCCTCAAGGATACATGCTAGTCCTGAAAATAACAACATAATAGCTACTCTTTTAAGGACACAGTAAGTATTTTAAAACTGAGTTTTGATTAAGCTAAATCAATGATTTCCAGTGCATTTCTAGAATAGCAGTAGCACCTCACCCATCAGTGACCGTTTCTCATGCATGCTCACTATGTAATACAAATATACTTGATAAAGGATAGAAAGAATAAAAAGGAACCTTGATTCAAAATGTGAGGCTGGGCCATTTGCAACTTCAATGTGCTTATGTAAGAGGTTAGCATCATCTTCTGCAAGCTCTGGACCTTGGGCTAACTTCTGCCACTCTCTCCGTCTGTCATGAGGTGCCCTTGGCACTTTTTCTGGTTCATGAGGGCGATCCAGATTTTTCTGCTGTAGGAGAGTTGTGCAAACAAAACTGACAACTTAAGACAGTGTTTTTTAATTAGCTGCATATAAACATCAGCCACAAAATAATGGAAAACAATTCCAATTCAAGTGCAAGAAAAATTATTTTCAGGCTAACCACAATATGTAAAACAAAAAGGCTTGTAAGAGCCAGAAACTTCAGTCTAGTGTATAAGTACCTGAATAATACAGAGAAAAATAACTATAAGTAGCTTTTTATTCTAAGTCTGAAATAAAATTATGAGTTGGACCCATATTTACTCTATAACATATGAAATACAGAGAGTAATTGTGAAACAAAAAACATTACCTTTTGCAAAAGTGCTTGTTCAATTTAAAGAAAACCTAAGTAAAATGCTCTATTCCTACTAATTTCTTTCTAGTTTAAACATATCTATTGGAATGTCATTCAAGCTTTTTTACCTGTGAGTGTCAAAATTCTGTATTAAAAATAAATATTTGAGCATAATTCTTTATTCTTGCTGTATTTCTCCTTTTTGAATCGTTGCTAGAATACTTAAAAGCTATGGCAAACCTGATGTTAGTTACATTAAAACTAAAGTATGAAAGCTTTAGATCCTTCTATATTATTTTACTACTACTATTATTATTATTTAATTATTTGTTGAAGTTGATGGAATTGAGTGAATACAAGTCGTTTTAGTTGAACAAAGATGACTCTCTAAAGTTTGGATTGTTATTAAAGTAGCATATCTGGAAGCAAAGCCTTTCCAGAAAAAAAACCAACCAGAGGCTATATAAAGTTAACATACATACCTTCTGCTTCCTCTTTTCTTTTCTTTTGTCCTCAGTGTCCTGCAACATTTTTTCCTTCCACAGATCAAAGAAATATGAAGGATTGGTATAGAACTTCAAACCCTCTTTTCCATCATCCCTGAAATACAATGACACAAACAGGGCATACTATTTATTTGACAACACATGAATTCAAACATTAAGACAAAGGAAAGGCATGTTAAGGAACACACAGTATCTCAGACCCTGAAATATTTTACTGAGGAACATAAAGAAGATGATCACTGACTTCCTGCACTATCAGCCTTTACTATCCTTCCTGGCATCCAAGGTCCTAATTTTAGAAAGGTAACCTTAATGCAAGCTGTAGTCAAAAAAAACCCTACCATAAATCAGAGAACTCCCCTCCAGTAACTCAATTCTTCTTGTTAAAATACTAAGCAAAATTGTGTGGCTGCTCATGTTCAGC
Source organism: Margarornis squamiger (assembly GCA_035222235.1). Classification (NCBI taxonomy): domain Eukaryota; kingdom Metazoa; phylum Chordata; class Aves; order Passeriformes; family Furnariidae; genus Margarornis; species Margarornis squamiger. The sequence continues at coordinate 69,701,309 of JAWWTY010000106.1, read as the reverse complement.
TACTGATTCAAATTAACTTTGGGACAATGAACAGCATTTACAGAATCAAAGATTATTCTCACTTGGAAGGGGCGCACAAAGATCATCGAGTTCAACCATTAAGTGACTGGCCCATACAGCAATCAAACCCACAACCTTGGTGGTACTAGCACTTGGCTCCAACCAACAGAGCTCATCTCATTCATTTCCATTAAAGACCTTTCTTTCTACGTACTTAGCTGCTTATTTTCTTCACATCCAAGACCATTACACAGTTTAATAAATACAGATAATAAAAAAAGGCTTTTTCTTACCATTGTTACACTGCATTAAAAACTGAGTAAAATAAAGTTTTAACGCTTACAATGTCTTCTGCTGCCTTTATTCCTCCAGCAGCTCTGCAATTTTCTAGTCTGGCTCCTTAAATATTCAAGCTCTACTCAGCATGAGCAAGGTGCCTGGATATGGCCTCTATTAAAGAATGGGTTTGATTAATTTTGTTTTACTAACCTGTAAGGAGTGAGAATGTTAAGTGGAGGAGGCTGCTCACAAATGTCGTAAGTTTCTTGCAAAGGAATAGGCAGAGTTTTGCGGTCAAACAGCTGCTGATCTTGAATGGTGGAGCTCCGGAAAGCTTTTCTCATTGTAATGTCCTGCAGTGACACTGAAAGGGGATATTGCCATTTAAAAAAGCCCACCAAAAATATTTTATTTGGATTAATCTGGAATGGCTTAATGTTGGTTAAAATACAAATATGAGGCATTGTTACTTGCACCTTAGGCATTTTACAGTAAATGTAAATTCATCTAGCACTACTACCACGGCAAGATATTGTCAGACTATGTGAAAAACATGTTTCTAATGTTCTAGCACTTTACCCTCTATTTAACTTCACAGGAAATTTTTCTCATCTGGATAGATATCAGAGCTCTGTCTCTCCTAAGTATTTCAACAAATTGCTTACTGTAGCTAAAAAATACCATTCCACAGTTCGGAAGTACCTAATAACATTCACCAACTCCATTTCATAATCCTTTTGGTACTAAAACCTCTCTATCTCGAGGTACAGATTTCATCTTTATGCCATGAGCAAGTCAAACTTTGTGCTTCTTGCATGTATGCAGCAGGTCCACTGAACGCCCACTGAGATGCCAAACCATCAAATCACTTATGCAACTGAGATCAATGAATTTTAATGGCAGGTGATTCTGTGTTCCAACACATGAAACTAGTCGAATGATGTTTTTTAATCTGACTGTTCAATTGAGATGAGACTTCTCTGTTTAATTCAGGTGAGCCTCTTGGACTTTTTAAGCACATTAATTAGGAATAATTATTTATGTAAGATTCAAAGGAAAACAACACTATGTGAATGCAACAGATCAAACAATGATTTCAAATATTTCACTTACTTCTGTAAAAGCCCACATATCCTTTTCTATTTCAAAATCATTAAAATTTAGATAAAAGATTAATGGAAAAGTGACCACAACTGATAAGCTTTGCACTTTTAATTCTGGAAACAGTATACTTATTTAGTCTCCTATTTCTCTCCCTCCCCGTTCTTCAGTTACTACATTTGTGAAGTCCAGGTGTGTCTCAAGGATAACTTTGCAGCCAGCCTTAGACTTCCATTAGATAAAGCAGCAGATCTTTTCACTGGTTTGAGTTCTTTTTTTTTTAAAAAATCAAAAACGACATTGAAAACAGTTTTAAGACATATAGCAAAGAGAGTATTTTCAGCACATGCATTTTATCTATAAATGATTATGTTTATTTTATAGAAACAGGCTGATAGCAGTGTCCCTTTACACAAGATGAGAGGACACCCTTCCCTGTTCACCATTATGGCCTTTGGCAACAATTTAAAAAAAATAAATCTGTTTGACCTGAACATTGTATTTTAACTCTGGTTCCTGTAACATAGAAATGTACACATACATATGCACACACAAACACACAGAGAGAACTGGATTTCTATTGTATGATCACAAAGGGGCAGAAGGCAGGATTTTTTCCAGAGGGATGGCAATTCCTGCAATGTTCTGCCTTCCTACCTAAGCATATTGGCAGCATTCTTTGTGAGGCTAAATATAGGATTTATCTGATTTTCAGCTTGGCTTTTGAAGTTTATTACAGTTGGCAAGGTTGTGTATTCCTGGAGAAGTTTCCTCCATTTTACCCTTAGGTTCTAATTTATCACAGTGTCTTTTATTCTTTTTAATACCTTTAATTAGCTGCTCAGAAATCTTTTTAACTGTGTGAAAGAAGTATTATAATGTATGAATGTCAGCTAGGCGTCTCAATTTCTGTAGGTATTATTGCATTCATAAATAACCCTACATATTTTGTACCTGTCATGAAGAACAGGTTGTTAATTGCTGGCAAAAGTTCAGTTAGAAGAACTGTGGTTTACCTCATCTAAAAACTTATGTCTTAGATTCTTTTATACTTCAGCTGCTTTTCCTTTGGGTTGTTCATTATACAAATCACACCGAATGTACTTGCTCAGAGTTGCTTGGCAATCCTGCAAGTTTTTTAACTATCTGTCACTTATTGGAGAGTTTTCCAGCATAAGTTAAAACTCTTTATTAGCGTGCCTTAATCTCTTCAATGAGCAAATACAGCCAGTCTAGCTCACGATTTCCATTTTCTGGCTTAAAACTCCACTTTTTGTAAACATGTCCAAGGGGTAACACACCTGAGGATAATCAATCAAATCCCCAACAATAAGCATCATTACTTTCTAAACCCAAGATACACAGTGAAGTCTTCACAGAAAACATACACTGCAGAATTTCAAGCTGCATTTCCTGTGCTGATACCCAGTAGCAGGCATTCCCTGAAAAGCACACCCTTATTCCAAACAACTGACTACATTAGGGCAACATTACTCAGGAAATTAAAGGACCTGGCACACAAAATACTGAGAATCATGACATAGATACAGCTTGCTACACAGAGGGATCAGGTAAATCCCACGTCGCAAGCATCGCGTAATCCTGGGCTTGGCATCCAAAGCCACTTGTTTAGTTTGCCAGCTGGCCAAGAGACAGGAGCCCTGCTGGATTACCACCTCAATGGGGGGACACGTGAAAACCTGGCGGGTCATCCAGCCACTCAGCTTTGGCTGACTGACAAACTGGCACAGCAAGAGGACAGGTCAGACAAATTGCATGTATGAACTCAGGTGTGAGAAGGGACTAGCGGCTGATAGAGGAGTTCGAAAAGCTGCAGAAATTTGACTTGATGCTGCTAAATTTAAGCTTCCAGTTGCTTAATTCCTAACTAGCACCAGAATCTTTGTATAACCCCAGGATCCTAAATTTCATATGGATATATTTTTCTGAAAGTCCATCTGCTACACCACTTGTGTTTACTGAATGAATAAAAAACGGGGTCTTAAATAATTTCCTTAAATGTTGAGATAGTCACAATTTAACTTAAACATTCCTTCAACAACCTAAACAAATGCCTGTTTATTTTTATTGTGTCTGTTGTTTGGATTTTATGAAAAGACATATTATATCAGCCAGTCTAACCTTCTGTACACGACAGTATTTTCCACATAAGTTACAATTATCTGTCAGAAAGCTAAATTGCCAAGCTTCTGTACATTTGGTTTTGAAAAAGAAATGCCAGTCCATTTTTACTTGTAATCAACAATAAACTTGGGGAGGGGGAAGGTATTTCAACTGCACTCTAATGAGATACAATAACACATCTGTAATCTATATAATAAATAACATTTTACCTCTTAGTAAGCCTCTCATTAAACTGCAATCCCCAATTTGTAGTAAAAGTCAGGTATGGAGCATTTCAGTGTACTGACAGAAAGCAGATGCTTTAAACCTTTCAAATATATTAAATACTACGTTTTACTTCATCAGAAGAGAAGAAAAAGTTACTACATTTTTTATTCTTTTGCACTCATTCAAATACACAATTTATGATCAGGTTCTAGGTCAAAAAATACCGTTGTCCTAAAGGCAGTAAATAAATAAATACATACATCTTTCTTTTGGAAGCTCGCTCTCTTAACATCTCCTTGTAAAACTTGATCCTGACAACTTTCAAAACCATAAACTCACAGCTGTAACTCCTTGCAGAACTAGATGACATGGGGAAGTGATACACAAATCAATGGACTCAGTTGCCCACAATTCCCTTTCTCTTTTCAAAAGCAGCAATTTGAAAAGTGCACGGAGGAAAGAATGACACTACTGAATGAATAACTTATGAGGAAGTTTCCAATTAAAGGTAATTAATTGGGAGAGGGTGGTGCTGTTGAAAATTCTCTTAAGGTAACGAATTGTGTGATTCAGTTCCCAAAGAGACTGCAATCAAAGTCTGATTTTTACTTCATTTTGGGTGGGTTTTTTTATCTTTTTAATGATTATCCACTTCAACAATGACCAGAATTGCACAGGCATTAGGTGTCTCTGCCATCAGAATACTTCTGACTGGCCACTGCAGGTTTAATAGTTGCTGAGAGAGGTTACTTCTGTAGATCAGACACTACTCTCCTTTGGGCTTGTCCTCTACATATGAAATAGAAATTTTATGAAATACTGTTTTTAAAAAATCCTGAAACAGCTCAAACACCCTTTGGAGAAAATGTATGTAGCTTAACTACTACAGGTAAACAAAAAGAAGATGTAAATGTCAGTGCAATCATTTTAAGAGGACTCAGAAGCTCCTTTAAATGCAGCATGTAGAACCAGGGAGCCTCATGCAGCCTGTTAAG
>JAWWTY010000106.1:69621318-69696482 GCA_035222235.1 Margarornis squamiger | reverse complement strand
AAAAAATCCTGAAACAGCTCAAACACCCTTTGGAGAAAATGTATGTAGCTTAACTACTACAGGTAAACAAAAAGAAGCAATCATTTTAAGAGGACTCAGAAGCTCCTTTAAATGCAGCATGTAGAACCAGGGAGCCTCATGCAGCCTGTTAAGAAGATGTGGATCACCCAGCAGCACCAAGCACTGAACCTGCTGGTCTCAACAAACCCACCACATGGTTTAGCAAATGGCATTTTGTCCAGATCTCTCTTTTTATACAAAAAATATGCAATATCATGGCCCTACCACGGACTATTAAGCCTTGAACGCACTAATTTAAAACTGATCTACTTACTAAACAACCCATAAATTTAATTAAGGGCCTAAGAAAATTGGAGAAGGAGCATGGAGAGCAGTTGTACAGATCCTTGAGAGGGAAATAGACTCAAATCCAACAAGTGGAGATGTGCAAGGAAAAGCGACCTGCTATGCAATTTAGTTTAAGAGTCTTTTTCTTTATTTGCCTTTGGGGGTAAAAACTCTAATGAATGAATTAACAACGGTGTTATTCTCCACTTAACATATTACACATTGAGAGCATGACCTAATTTTCATGTCCTCCCTGTTCTTAACTTCGATTACATTTATACTCAAGTTACCAAGTTCCTCTTCAGAGTCTAGAGATGGTGAGCTGCCCCTTAAACTGTGATTTACTACCTTTACCTTCTAAGTCTCACAATGGGCTGAGTACCCTGATTTTAAAGTGGAATGAGCCTCCCATTTTCATAGTATACAGAAGTATATAGACCACAATAAGCTGTCAAGTTTTTAGGCTTCTACCCAACAAATGCCATCTTTTTTGCTACAGCAAAATGTCAAATCTCTCTCTAGCATTAATTCAGCTAAACTTCTGAATTACTATCACTTTAATAGAATAATAGAATCTATACATATTAGAATTTCGTATTTATAGAATTGTAGACATTTATAGAATATTTAGAAATATTAGAAAATATGTAGAAAAAAATGCCAAGCACATCCTCAAAGCCTACAGAAATACAATTCACAACACTGAGTACTTTCCTGAAGTATGCCAGGCTGCTCCCCCACAGCATTTCTGCAATTAAGTTCATTTAAGTTGCTTGTCACAGTTGTAACAGATATGCTACAAAAATCAAGAATTTGATACACAGCCCTTGAGATTAAAATCCTCTGGTTTGAGACTGAAATAGAATTAGGTGGCTCATATTTAAAGAGCCACTAAATTGATACCAAAACATTCTGATAAACTCTGAGTTTATGAATTTTGCTTGTGCCCTGATACTGTTTATTTATGAGTGATACACAACTATTTTCCAACTCTACATTGGAGATGTACTATGTACCAGCATTTTAAAAAAGAACCACACAAATGCTAAAATGAATACTCTTAAAAACTGTCAGATTTCTACAGCTATTGCATTATTTACTTTTAGTACTACTTCACAAGATGCAAATAAATTTACAAAATTGTGATCAATTATGAAAAATCTATTATTTTACTTACAAAATTTGCATATATATGGAAAGAGTTAGTAATGTCATTCATAAAGTAAACACTGAAATTAAAAATGGTTTACAAAGAAAGGATACACTTAGGATTGCAGGGCTACTGAAACTCAACCTTAGTTCAGCTTTATAGCAAGAAGGTGTCCTCTCAGCCCTAAAAAGACCCCAGATATGTTTACTCTTTGACACATATGGGCTTGTTTCCCATACAACTGAAATAAAGTTCAGCTTACTGAAAGAAAGCAGGGGATTTCTTTTTGTCTGCATGCAAGTTTGGTATCTTCGGAGGGGGGAAAAAACCCATGCATGTGAAAAGAACACAATATTTTTAAAATCTATTAAAATATGAAATTAATAATACTGAGAAATCAAGAATTTGAAAACAATGTAGTAATTCAAACCTAACCAAGTTCATAACAATTCTTCTAAAATAGAAAGATTGTGCACCAGGAATTAGGTCCTCCGAGATAAAATCATAACCTTGGTTTTATTCTTTCACAGAATAGAGAAAATGAGAAAACAAACAGACTGTTCAAACAAATTCACAGCTTTTTATTGCTCTGACTGTACTAGAAACATCTTGTCAAGTATCTACACCTTCTTCAGTGAATCCAACTTGGGCTGTTTTTGTTCATGCCACTTAGCTTTAAATGAATCTTAATTTCTTTCTCTTGTGTAATAGCATGGGCCCAAAGGAACCTATTAAATCTTCTATTACTGCCTGCTGGCAAAGAGCTAGCAGATGAGATTCATTTCACAAGTAGAGCCCATTTTACTCATGCTGTTAGCTGAGAAGTACTGAAATTTGCTTAAATTCTTGCATAGAAGGTTAAGAAAGGTAAATCCAAATGTTTTCCCCCCACCTTCATGCATTAACATACTCCAGTTACTTCAGCCCAGACTAGGAACAAATCAAAACTCTTTATGATGAATTTCTACATTTCAGGCCCAAAACAGTATGCTGAAGAGAAAAAGTTTCCTGATCCCTAACTTTTAAGGGAATATCATATCGAATTTCCTCTCATCTCCTTTGTCCTCATCTGGTGACTCACTGTGGGCAGATGATTGTGAATAAGGAGCACTGAGTATGGCTCAAGGACTGGATATTCCTAGGTTAATAAAATTAGTCATTTAACAGCTCCTGACACTGAGGATTGCATGTTTTCCTCTGAAGTCCTAGCAGTCACTGCTATTCTGTGGTGTGAGAGACAAATCCAGGGGATCAGAATTGAGTCTCACTTAACCACTCTGGCCTTCATGGAGCAGACCTCTTCTCAGCCCTGTTTTCTTGAACTGCAGTGTCTGCCTTTTTCTTTAGTTACACAGTTTAGCAAATGCTACAGTATACACAGTAGTGTGAAAATGTATCATTATGGTGCATTTGGGACTACACACTATTTAGAACTACTTCTAGCAATTACTTTACATCAAATAGTTATGGGTATTTAGTATTGAAGCCTAAAGCCAAACTTGTCAAAGGCCATTTTCTCAGGATAGTACAATTTTCCATCTTGCTATTCTGTATCATCCTTAGATGGTTTAACTCAATGACTTAAAATGATCTCTTCATTTTCCTGAAATGTGAATGGTTACCATACTAGATATGCCATCTCAACATAGATCCCACTCTGATTTAAACCCAAAACTAGGCTGTCAAAAGTAAAGGAAGAAAAGACATTAACACTCTGGAGTATTACAGTTCTTACAGGATTACAACTGCTGACCATTTGTCATGGTACACTGAAAAGATTTTTCATCATTATCCTATCATAGTACATATGGTATTTTATTAAGTGTCCTGGTTTTGGCTGGGATAGAGTTAATTTCTTCCCAGTATCTAGTATGGTGTTGTGCTTTGGATTTGGGATGAGAATAATGTTGCTAACACACTGATATTTTAGTTGTTGCTGAGCAACAGCAAGGACTCTTTAGCTTTCACCCCATCCCACCAGTGAGCAGGCTTGGGGGGGCACAAGAAGCTGGGAGGACACACAGCCAGGACAGCTGACCAAACTGGCCAAAGGGACATTCCACACCATATGGTGTCATGCTTGGCATATAAACTAGGGGTAAAGCTAGCCAGGGGCTGCTGCTCAGGAACTGGATGGGCATCAGTCATTGGGTGGTGAGCAATTGCATTGAGCATCAGCTGTTTTGCATATTCTAATCCTATTATTATTATTTTCCCTTCCTTTTCAGTACTAATAAACTGTCTTTACCTCAGTTTTACCCCCTCCCGCCACAATTTTCTTCCTCCTCCCACTGCAGGGCAGGGGTGAGCAAGAGACTGTGGGGTGTTTAACTGCCTGCCAGGTGAAACCACAACAACTGGAAAAGGATGTGTATATGTATGATTTATGCTCAGTTGTCAAGAGACTTGGAAAATCCCATTAATGTAAGAATTCCCCATGGCAAGTCATGATTTCATGGAAAATCTGCTACTAGCTGTGAACAGCCGTCTTTCGAAACTTGTTCTAAAACTAATGTCACGTGAAATACAGAATCAAAACTTCCCTTAGCTGGATTTTGCTACTAGGGAAATTTCGACACCTATAACTAAAGGCAGCCTGAAAACCATGCTCCTGCTCTGACACTTCATTTTTCCTGTCAATACACAGTTATCACACCTAGACATTCAGAACTGAAATGGCTTTTTGTACTTTAAAATTGGATCCCACAAGCAATCTGAAATTATTTTTCATGATAGGATGTTGCTCTACTTTCAAGTTCTTAGCCATGTAATTTAGAACACCCTAAACTGTTTGGGGTACAAGACTTTTCATAGTTCTACCTGCATCCAACAAATACCCATGTAGGCAAAAAAAACTTCATGGCATTTACACATTAGGTGGTCAATGTTCCTGTAGTCATCACAAAGCCTAGGCATTCTTTAAACTTCACACAAATTCTATCTTACAGGCATAAGCCATACCCATATGAGCTATTTAGGAAGAATGCAAGAGGTTATATAGCATCAATAAATGAAGCTACAGAACTATAATCATATAGAAAGCAAGATGGTACAAGTTAAATGCAAAAACCCTACTTGGGGAAAGGTTTACATACAATGGGAATTAGTAGGATGGTTAAAAAAGAGTAAAGGCTTATTTTCCAAGCATTCACATAGTATTATTTAATATTAACATTCTGAACACTAACACATAACACTACTGAAGTGACACATTCTCCTGTAGCTGTTTTCTTGTAAGTTCATTGGTTATGGTATCATTCAGTAACCATGAAAATGCTGAGCTCAGAAAGCTGCTCAAGGCTACAAAAGAAACCTGTAGCAGAAACAGAAATGGTCCTTTTTCTCATAACGCTTTGCTCTGTGTTCTTATAAATATGATTTAAACTATTAAACTATTATTATTTCCATTTCACGTATCAGTGGTGTTTGAGTGACAAAATCAGAAATTTTCTGTAGAGAAGATAACTTACATTCTTCTTCCTTTGGATCGAGTTGTGTAACACTGACAGATAAACGATCTACGCGTTCTTGTAAGGAGTTGACTCTGAATGAGAAACTGTGTGCTTCATTGAAAAGTTCACCAAATATATCTTCAGCATATTTACCTGAAACAGAAAAAAAAATTCAAGCATACCACAAGACAGCCAAATGAGTTTGCCTTCAAAAAGATTTCTGCTTTCCATAAGTAATTCTAAGATGCATGAGTATCACTTGTAACAACCTGTACTTACTAAGCCCATTAAGAATGCTTCAGAAAATCAATCAGAAGTGAAATATTTAATTTGCAAGTTATTTATCAGAAATTATTTAATGCATTACAGACAGATATTCAGCTACCATAAATTCATTTAACTATGGTGATATGCAAAGAACTAGACTCAGTATTGAGTTTCTCTTCTACGGACAGAGTCCTCCACATAGTGCTTCTAATGCTCTCCAGACTCCACTTGAGTAGTCTGCCTGTGTCATGGAAAAAACCCACCGGACTGTCTAGCAAAATCTGTAGTCACACTTTTGATATACCATGTGATGGCTTTTAAAACTCTACTATATTGTGCATGTGTAATTCATGTACTGTTTGTGCACTTATGTTGGTTTTGGAAGTATAAATCTCACAAATTTCTAACTATCTGCTTTGCACTCAAGTTCTGACAGGTACAAAAGGAAAATATAGGTATGGAAATTTTGCCTTTGGTGAGCAATACATCTGAAAGTATACATAAAAACGAGGACACTTTTATATAAACACATCAAAAGAACAAAAATTAAATCCCTACCGGCACTGTGGAAACTACTTAAAGATACTGTGTAGTAAGCACAAAGCCAGCACATACCATTTATTAAGACTTAGGTAATAGCAAGAGAAAACCAGTAAGACTATAAACAACAGAATATAAAAGGGGATATCAGATGAAATGTACAGATGAAGAAAATAGATGGGATCATAAATTCTGGCATAATAAACATAAAACTCAAAAACCAGTCTGAGGAACAACTAGCAAATTAACAATAAATATTCCTTCAAAGACAGAAGGAGCAAGAAAGCCTACCAGGGAGTCTGCAGAGCTGACTGGCAATGGAGGTATAAAGGAACACAAACAAGGTAAGACCCCCTAGGACAACTAATTTAACACTTTCCACTGGGTTCACTGAAAGGAACTGGAGAGACCCTGATGTGAGAACTCACTGTAGAAGGCTCGAAGAAATTGAAGGGACTATATAAAAATTACAAAACTAACCCAACAAAATGACCAGCAAATATTAGTAATTAGTAATTTGTAAATCTCCTTATACACACTGAAACACACAACAATAAAGTTCAAATTTTTTTTGTGGAACATCTTGAGAGCTACAGGCCTGTAAGGCTGGCATCAATACTAATTAGCTAAAATAATTATGAAGAACCCAATCAGCAGACATCTGGATGACTTGCTAGAGAAGAGGCAGCACAGCTTTTATAAAGTGAAATCTCTGAATGGTTTATAAGGATATGGATAGAGAGCTATGATCTAGTGAGATTTCTAATAGAGTTTAGAAAGTGCTTAATCAAAGCTTTTTGGGAAAACTTAACAGATGGGGCATACAAAAGAAACTACATGCCACAGAGAAGTAATTCCTCAAAAGGTAGAAAACAAGAGGTTAGGAGTAAATCACCAGTCTTCACAGGTGAGAAAGGTGAGTTTTCTTAAGTTTCTGTGCTGGGAACTATGCTATTTAAGGTATCTGTAAATGCCCTGAAAATAAATGAGATTAAATGATACAAAGTTATGGGAAAGAAACACACTGAGCATTAGGAAACACACAGAAATCTCCTGGTTGAAGACAGTTCCACACTGAAAAGGGCTGGAAGCAGGGACACTAGGACGTGCTGTCTTGCTCTCATTCCTGGAGCTACTGCTAATAGCCACAGTGAGAAGCAGATCAAAGGCACAGCCATTCTTAGAACCTTTAAGCAGCAGTCCACAGTAAAACAGAGATGGAAGTTAGTAAAGACTTCTCAGCTGGCAACAGAAGACTTTTTAATATAGGTCTTGAAACTCTGTAAAGTTTATGTTCTTTAACCTGTATCTGAAGCAAGAGAAATTATTTAAAAATATGATCCACTAAGAGGAAGATTACTAAACTTTTAATATACATATATGGAACATTTAATGTATTTCAGATCGTATATTCAGGAATATTCATTTTAATTAGATAAGTCATGTAATATTCAGATACATGCAAAATAAGTGTAAAATTTCATGTAGTGAATAAAAAGTAAATTGCAGGGCTTTAAAATCCAGTAACTTCTTTTATAGGTGTATTTTAAGGCTACAGTTTTATCTGTATCATGTCATCAGGCTTACAATTCATCTACCTCATTAATGAGCTCCAATTGCAAATAATCTGTCTTGAAAATCTTTTCATTATTTTGCATACAGCCACAAACATACTGCAAGGAATAATTTGCCCATGCTTATGAACACTAATCCTCAAAGGGGAAATACATTAAGAACAACCTGTCACGTTAGAAGTGGTATGCCAGCCACAGTGTTGTGCTATCTACCACCTGTTGGTGGTCTCTTTATTTAACCAAATACTCTTTCGAGCAAAGCAAAATGTTTGAATTTCGTGAAATGCACAACTACCATTCAAAAGAATACTATATGTGAATGTAAATATACAACATTCATAATCCAGTATTTGTTTACATTGCTGTCTCTGTGTGTATTCTGGATGAATGCATCTCCAGTGTTGAATGGATTACAAAAGATATGATTATGGGTGATAGTATTGAACAAAGTGTCGCAAACTCAAATAAATTAAAAAAAGTATGAGAAAGAAATACATTAGTGAACAAAGCTGAGCTCATTCCACACAAGGGGTAATATGTTAGAAGAGTAACGAATCAAAATTAATTCCATTATATACAATGAATATTCTAAAGTATTATTAACACTTCAGAAAATTTATGGTATTACGGTGCTACTTGATGAAAAACTCTACTCTTGCTTTGTGCAGTACAATAAAAATAATTACAGCTGACTATGACAATTAAAATAATAACACCTTTGGATCTTGGTCACAGCTGGATACAAAATACCAGATCAAAAAGATCAGTGATCTTGTTTGCCTATTAAATGAAATGACAACCTAGCCTTCTGCAGCTAAATTAATTCGATGTCTGTGGACAGCTCATTTTACAGTATTTGCAAAACTTTGTTGGCATTTATGTTTATTAACAGAGCATTTTAAAAAATTTAAATAAGAGCATACATTATTAGTTTTAATTAAGGAATTTATTATTCACATTATTCTTTTCACAATTTTTCCTCATGTCTCAAAGGGCTTTGCTCACAATTAAACCTTCAATAACAAAGTGATACAGGAATGCAGCTGTCTCTGATGTCAGTCAGTATCCTTTTTTGTGACAGCTAAATAAAATGCCTTGGAAGCAATGTGCTGTCCTTCCTCTCCTCAATAACATGCATGTGTTTTGATGGCTTTTTTTAACAATCATTTTCCTGACTTTTAAAACAGACCTATGAGCTGAAAACAGAATGAAAATAATACTGCTTACTGCCTTTCTCATTTTTTTAAAATTAAACCCACCAAAACATGGATCATCTACTCTTGTTCATTACCATGGCAGGATATGTACAATGGCTTATAAAATGTGAAAAAACTACTGATCAGTTTTACAGTGCTTCTCTTTCACCATTTATGAAAACCTGTTTTATCTCCTAGAAAAACAAGTTTTTCTAACTTGTTTTATCTCCTAATTCCCCCCCTCCCATAATTTCTTAACCATTTGTCCAGCAGCTCTAGCTTCTGTGCACAAACGAATAATTTCTAACTATTTAACACACTAAAATGAAGAGATACTAAGGTAAAAGAAATGGGTTTTTTCGTCTTTTTCTTGGGGACTGGGTATGTTTCAGAACTGAGGTCAACTACAATCACCACATCAGGTTCTGAACCATATTTCAGGTTAATCAAACAAAGCATGACATAGAGACTTTTTAAAAGGTATGTATTGTGTTGTATAAATTCTTAGCACCACACTAATGGGCTGCAGGATCAGGGCATACATGAGCAGTCCCCTCAAAACTCCAGTCTTCAAATTCACCTGAACTACGGTATTCTCAATGATGTATCTGCTAGCAAACCTTAAGGAAAGGGCATTTAAATTAATCATTTTGCAACACTAGATCAGTTACCATCAGATTTAGTTACATGCTCTCAGATAAGGAGTGGGACATGAGTCCTGAAGCAGGACTTGTGGAAGAAGTCACTTCTTTACCACCCTTTTGCATTGTTAAAGTGTTCCAAACCCTTTAACTGCATCTCAACCTAAAACAGCATCCCACAGATCGGTTATGGCATCAACAGCCTGTAAGACACAAGGTTTAAATTTTATGCAGCTATCTGGACAAATAAACTGAGCAGCTACAGTGCCTGGTGCCATAAAATAGCAACAGTTTTAGAAATTCATGAGGCTGACCGGTAAAACTCAGGCCAATGCAAGATGCAGCAAGCAGGACAACCAAAATAAGACCAATATTGCCAAAATTTAGCCTTAAATAATCTGTCAAACTTCTGGAGCTCACCAGGGGAGGGGGATGTGCGTGTTAACATTTACACAAACAAAATCTAATCCAACAGACTTATAATTGGAATTAAATTATAAAAATATGTAATATAGTAAATATGTGGTGTGATTCTAATGTGCAAAGTATATTGAAGTGTTATGGCACTAAATTTTACATTAATAAACATTATTTTAATAGTAAATATGTTAACACATTTAAATACATAAACCTCAAAATAATATTACTGTTTAAAAATGCAGGTTTGTCCATTTTTAAAAAATATGTAGAAATTGATAAAATATCTGAAAGAACAAGCTAAGAATTCAGTCTGTTACCCACCTATATACTATCATTTCTTGATTTCTATTATTTCAATCCTGTTCAAAAACTAAATATTTTTGCCCAGTACATTTTCTAAGAACTAAAAGCACAGAATAAGAGCAACTGTAAAACCTCTCTCATGTCCCACTGCACAATTCTTTCCCAATATACTTACACTATGCCAAATTACATTATTCACTACTGAATAGTTCCTTCCTACACAATACAGTGTATTTATTAGAAAATACTCTTTCAGGATAATTAGTTACCACATAAGCCACTAACAATATATAACCTAGGTTCCTTTATAAAGCAAACCAAGAAAGGTATTCTAAGTCTATTAATATATTTGTCCTCCTCCATTAATTCTGACATGTAATTTAACATATCCATTGTCTGTTGATTCAGCTTCAGATCTTCACTACATAATTTAATTTTTAGCCAAAGAAAGGTATATCTGAGTTTCACTTGAAAGTCTCGACTTCTTTCTCATCAGGATCATTTCAATCTCACAGCTCAGTGACTAGGAGACAGACTAAAAGCTAGGAGTCTGAACCTGGAGATAAGAACCTTGGTAGATCCTTGAGAATTCCAGTGGCTATGGCTCAGCAAGCTCTGAGAAACAGTGTACTAAATCCATAGTACTGATGCTAATTAGGGACCTTCATTATGAAGGTGTAAGGGCAATCCACAGGGATTGGATTTAAGGATTATAATAGGAGTATCAGAGCACTGAAGGGACAAATTGGTTCCCTTAACCAGAAAAATGGAACCAGGCATTTAGACACCCTCACCAGGGTACCAAAAGTATCAAATAAACTTTGTTAAAGGCCACACCTGGAGCAGGTCTGATGCTTCTTGCTGACATCCAAAAAGAAAAAGTCAGACTTCAAAAATCTGCAGCCATGGAAGTCTGAGATATCATTTTTTACCTCCCACTGAGAGCATAATCAAGTAAACTGGCTGAGATTATCCATTAGGTATTCAGAAATCTGTGAAAGACTGCTGAGAGCTGAACTTGTGTTGAAGGTACGAGTCCTAAAGATCATTTCACAGGGCAGTCTTGCTCTTCCTTTCCTTTCTAATATCACCTGAATTCAATGCTCTGCGTAGGAAGGAATTAATGACAGGCAGGACTTACTTCCAGCTAACACATAGTTGGTTTTAATGAGACTTTACTGACCATTTGTTTATCCCCTCACTGCCATTCAAAATAAACACAAAACAACATCACTGCCAGTGCTGTCACTGCTGGGGAGACAACAACGAGAAAGCAGACAGAAGTCTTTGAGGATGGGGGTTTCTCAATCTGATTTACCCTTTAGTTTTCAAGTCCATCAGTTTCTTTACCCCACGTGTCCAAGAACACTTTTTCTATTGTTCCCTGGTAATTGCACTAAGAGGAGCGACTAATGAAGAAAATTCACAGAGAATACTGAATATGCTTCTGAGCACACTGAGAAGGAGGATCTGCAAAGCAGGACTCAACAGAGGGTTTCTGCTGTTTCTGGAGTACTGACGGAAGCTCTAGCTGAAGATCTGCAGAGACCTGCTTCTAATCATGCAACATGCAGGGACCTTACCACTGCAGAAGATGTTGTCCAGACAGGATGAAGAGAGAGGCTGGTCTTTGAGCTGAAGAGGTCTGGTTCTAAACATTAGTTGCAGTCCAGACACCTCACTGTTAAGTATTTCCCACTTACTGAATGCTAACACCTTAAGCCATGGCAAACTGAAGGCTTTCCTGAGGTGAGATAGTGTTTCTCACAAGATGAACAGTGTTTAAAACCCTCTAGGGGATGGCATGGTAAACAAAATATAAGAAAGAAAAGTTAGGCGTGTCTGAGAGAAAAAAAATAAGGGGAGAAATAATTTGCTCTAAAGTCAAGTTTTCAGTCATGTAAACTAACAACTAAGGGGAAAGAAAAAGAAAGAATTAGAACACGGTGAAAATAATACATAGGAAAGAAAGAAAGAGGGAAAGGCTACTGAAGGTTCAGTGTTAAGTGAAAATTGTTCTCATTAACATAAAAGGCACTCCAGCTTGGCAGAGAGTTATGCAGCACACTCTTTCTTTGTGCAGAAGTGAAAGAAAAAATGGGGAATGATATCTTGCTATGATTGAATAAAAGTTTTACTCTGAATGCCTGCAATATAAATATTCATTAAATGAACATACTCAAAAGGAGAAATATTATCCTCCCTCTAGATGGAGGTGTCAGAGACCAGGGCCAAGAACAAAACCCATAAGTTAGGTTTCTTATGCGGTACTGAGATTGTGTGTCCAGTGAACAGCTGAGTAAAAGGAAAAACAAGATTGGTCAATAGCTGTGAACAAAATGAGGAGGCTACATACACACAATAGAACAATTTATCCATTTTCTAACAATGGCACAGCTACACAATGCTATCAGTTGTGTTTCACATACGTGGGAATGTTATGGCCTGACATACACTGACATACACCAACTCAGGCAGAACTGGAGTACTAATGTATATGCAATATTGCAGAAAAAAACAGGTAAGCCCTTCTCCAAAGCAAATACTGTCAGAAAGCAAGAAATACAGCAAAGAATGGTGAGGAAACTAAAACAGCTGTTGCTGTTGTCCAGAGAGTTTCTGCTGCCACAGTGCTAAGAAAAGCTGTCAGAACACAGATCCTTTTATGAAGTAAGAGAAGACTGGGAATAGACAGGGAGGAAAAATTACTTACTGGCAATTTTCTATGTCGTATCAAGACAGATTGATGTGTTTTCATGCTCCAGGGAAAAAGGCAAGGACTATCATTCAAAGCAGAAATAAATATTTCGTCCTCTCATCTCTACTTCTTTTAAATGGTCAAAAAATTTCTCAAATTGAACAATTAAAAGCAGCACGTCAAATAAGCTTTTTGAAAGGGTTGACAATTTGTGTGGAGGCACATAGCAGCTATTGCTGACAATAGCTACTGGTGTAAAGCTCTTTTCATCTTACATTAAAACACAGAAAAACAGAATTCCTGTGAATTAATAGGTATTGTTTCTGAATGCATGTATTACTTAAACACAGTATCCAAGATCATTGAAACACAGTCCTATTCAGGTTGAAAAGACCTCCAGAAGTCATCTAGTCCAACATGCTGTGCAAAGCAGACCCAATTAGATCCAGCTGCTTGACTAATTGAGGCGAGTTGTTAGTATCTCCAAGAATGGAGATCTAACAACATCCATGACAAAACTCTATGCTTAGCTTTTCTCAGTAATGACTTTTGGTCTCATTTAAAGTACTGCAGGCTCCAATTCCATGGCAGCACTCTGTCACCATAACATCTTAAAAGAAGGGTTAAGAATGGCTGATCGTGACAGTCATAACCATACTGGCAGAAGATTGAAACTCTATTCGAGGACCAGTAAATGAAAAATCTTAGAGGCAGAGATGACTGATGGCTAATCAGGTCAAAGGCCATTCCTTTATATTTGTGTAACTTTACCATCAAAAGCAAAAGCAGTTTCAGTTTAAAGGAAATGAAACTCTACAAGAACCCTCAGACTAAAGCCTCATTTTGCCTACAACTTAAAGGCTGATTCTCAAATATAAACGTTATCCACAGAAAACAAAAAGCCAAGGACTGCAGAGAAGCTGGTTGCCAGGGGACTGAGCGAAACCATGCCTGCTGGCTGTGACTCACAGGCAACTACTGACATTTATCTGCATGTCAGCAGGCCTTGCTGTACACCCATAGCAGTGTACACCCCCAACCAAGTGAAGACTGCTTATTCGGGTTTAAGCATGATAGACAAAACTCCTATGCCAGAACTCCAGAATATTTTTGCACTTGTATTGCTACTACCATGAAAAGGCAGAAAAACTAGGAGAATTCTGGAATAAAATACTTTCACAGGCACTCATACCTTTGAGAAATGTAAAACATGTTCTATTTTAATTGTAGTAAAAATGGGGGGGGGAGGATTTGAAAACATACACAGTTTAAACTAAAAACTTTGTTTATTTGG
The DNA here is from genome assembly GCA_035222235.1 of Margarornis squamiger. NCBI lineage: Eukaryota > Metazoa > Chordata > Aves > Passeriformes > Furnariidae > Margarornis > Margarornis squamiger. The sequence goes on along the minus strand of JAWWTY010000106.1, from coordinate 69,682,599 downwards.
CATAAACACTGTCTGTAGAAAACCTACAAACACCATGATGCTATTTAGAAGGAATGACAAAACACTGAAATAACAGGTTTTGCTCACTGGTGTTTAACTTCTAAAGAATTCGGAACGACCTGTCCTGGGCTTGCTGTTGCAGAGTAAACAAATGCATTTTCCCCTCTGTTTTACCTTCCTTGTCATATCCAATATTGCATGCCTTTTTGACCACTGGTGAGTCACAAGTTCATGACAGAAACACCTCTCAAGTGAAAACAACTAATTTAGGCTCATTTCCATGTATGCATGCTTCATGTAAGAACCACACTCTTTTAACAGAAAAGGAGTTATACATAATCACAGTTACATTTCCTCGCAAGTGTTTCTCAGTGCTACATGCTAGGCAAACCGTGTAACAAATGTGAGAGCATTCAATGCATATTCTTCAATTCTTTTTTTCTCTCTTAATTGAGTTCTTTCTCTTCTGATATTGCGTCATCCTGATTTTCTCCTGAGCAGCTGTACACACCATGTCAGATACAAGCTCTGAATACCAAGAAAACATAGCAAAAGGCAGCTGAATCTCAATAGGTCAATCTGAGACCATGATTTTGAGTTAGAAATTGGTGTTGGGTTTACTAAGGTCAAATGATACTTCCAAATGAAAATATCAAATATGAATATGGTATGTTACCTACAAAAGGAAATTTCCCCAGATGAAGCATATAATCAAATAAGAATTTTTAAAACAAGCAAATTAAAATAAAATAATGCAATATTAATAACAGTGACTTGGAAGGGGAGGCTAGTACAAGTACAGCTAGTCTGAGACGGGCTTTTCACAGAATGAAGCAAAACCCCAGATGGTGACCATGTACTGCATCCCAGCGTGACCTGCTCTCGGTTCACTGAAAAGTATTTAAACAGTTATTTTCCTCTGTTGCTGCAGTGATATCAATAATGGTTATATTTATGTGCTGTAAGCATTCCCATCTTGACTGCATCATCCGGTGTCCTCAATTAGACTCTTCCACCTAATGGCACCCTAACAGTTTTGAAAAGCTGCCACAACAGACTCACCATCAAACCAATAATTAAATCTAATTAATTAACAAATTAGGCTACATCACCTACGACTAAGATAACGATGAAGCTAAATACGTTTCACATTGTAGATGTATATAAATGCACATTTAAATATTTAATGGGTTGGTAGTTTTACTAATGTCCTAGTGGTTAAAAAGCACCTATAGTATTGGAAATCCAAATAATCATGCTCGTTCATCTGTCAACTTATTTAAGTTGCTCTAATTTAAAGAAAAAACAACCCAGAAATCAGCTTTTTCAGCAAAATTCCTTCAGAGTTCTAGAGCTTGAGAAGCATTCACTCCTCTGAAATGCACCAAGGGTAAAATTGTTGACAGCAGGGAGAAGAAGGAAAAAAAATCTTTAACTGTTTGAAATACTATGTAATAATTCCATCTCTGGGTTTACTATTTCAAAAGGTAACCACTTCTTTTTTTTTCTGAATAACCACAACACGACCAAGGGTTTAAGTGAATTAAGCAACCAGTGATATATTCCTCATTATGTCATATTCCCTACTCAAGCATTGCTCTAAGGTTAGCAATTACTGACTTCATTAACTACGAGCTATCTTTTTCTGTCATGTTCTACTAGTCACAGAAATACAAGCATGAACTGTTTTAAGACATGCTGCTAGAAAAATCCATAGCTTTCTTTCACATAAGTCCATGCTAGTCACCAGCCACAAAAGGAGTACATTCAAGACTTAGAGATGATTTTCAAGTGAGATTTTGAAAAAATAAATGTTCATACTTCAAACTCAAAAACTGCGACTGTAAAATATATCAGTTCTAAATACAGTTATTAAGACAACATACTTACTTAGGCTACTCAGTTGTCTGATTATATTTGCCAAGGAGATATTGGTGACACATTCCAACTCATTCTTGATACCTCGGGGCAGAGCTGTGTGGCATAGGTGCCTGGGGTCTATGTTCCTTTTTACCAGCGGCATTCTGAAATGTATCAGAGGACCAGCAAACCTGCAAAGGAAAGAGACACAATACTGTTTTTTGAATTACGTTTGAAATTCAGGTTATGTCTAAAATTAAATCGACTAATCCTAACAAGATAAAAATAGCTCCATAGTACTGATGGAATTCATTGCTCTGTGCGTACATAAATATTTTCCTTTTTGCCCAAAGAAAGATTATTTCATTCTCCCTCTTTAAATCTTTACTTGATTCAGATTCCAGTGAAGTGACAAATAATTCTTTACAGTTCGTGTTTTTTCTTTCCCCCCTCCCCGAAAAAAAGACAGGAAAATCTTTGTAGTACAAACCCATTAAAGAAAGATTGTGTTCTTGATGGACTACTTCCTTATTCAGCACAAGCAAAGTCCAACAACAAATTCCTTTTATTGTGAGGTCAAAGTCAAACTAGTTGCCTATTACACTCAGAAGGAAGATATGATTCATTCATTTCGTCATGTTACTAGCAGAAGTCATCCTTCTAATCTGAACATCCCTTCTAAACCATACTTTGTCAAGGTAAGAAAAGAGAAGGTATTTCCCTTCTACCTACACTGCGACTGAAGTCAGCTAAGAATGCACCTTCAAATACAAAAGTCTCCATGGTAAACTTCTCCAGACTGAAAGACAAACCAGTTTTCCACAACATAACCATATGCAGTCCCAGTCCCTCAACCAGACAGCCTGCCAGTTTCATCTGTCCTCTGAAGTTTTACCACAAAATGTTCTCAGGATGCAGCCAGGGCTTCGTGTTGAGCCACAGAATGCAAATGCACCTTCCCTACAGTATGTATTTAGTCACTGTTATTCTTCCTTGGTCAAAACTGAGAGATTTCTCACATAAGAATAACATAAGGTCATGGTCATAAGAGCTGAAATTTTGCTGACCTAGAATGGCACAGTGAATTAAGAATCATAGGCAAATGTAATGGAGTACTTTCCCCTTGCAGACTGCTTAGATTTCTCCTTGTCATGTTTTCTGGGGGTATATTCTTTCACTGAAGCCAGAACTTGTAGCTGAGGGACCCAGGCAGGCTCCTTAAGTCTACCTGAGAAACACCTCTGTGTTTCCAGATCTGATCAGACCTCATTCATTGCATTTTAATCATGCCTACTGCCCTTATTTTCTTGAGAGAACAACACAAATATTTTATGCTTTTGAGGGACAAAAGCTAATAAAAATTATTCTTCTGGTCACTGGCTAAAGGGAAATATACAACAGTTCTTTAAATTGTTGAACTATATTCTCAATATTAGTAGTACAAATTATGGAAGAGTGTATGGGGCAGGGTTAATTATAAGAATAGATTTTTATTTTTATTTTCTATAAATACCCCCAATTTTTCCAGTCACTAAATACATAAGTGCTGAAAAGTTGACTGTTATGTAAAAACTTAATAAAAACAAAAAATGCAAATTTGAACACTGTCTGAGATGGAAGCAATGAAAAAGTGTTTACAAACCCTTAACTACAGGTTTGTTATCACGGTTCCCCAACAGAAAATAAAGGAACTGTTCTGTCACTGTCAAAGAAACGCAACAAATGATACATGAGCAATGTTCTACAGAAGTAATTAAATATTAATTCCAGAGTTGAGCCCTTTCTTGATTACTGCTTTAATGACACTGTTGTATAAACAGCACAGTAGACAAGTCTTTTAAAACTGGTCCAAACAAGCATGTAAAAAAAAAATTTCCATAGAAAAATTTCACAACTTCAATGTTTTCTAATACCTGAATAATGCTTTTGTGGCTGTCCTACACAAACATTTAGCATAACAAGAAAAGGTAGCAGTGGGAACAGTAAGTATAGTAAAAGGTATAGTTTTCAACAAGAATAAGCTTGTAAGGAAAACAAATGACAAAAGATATAATTGACACCCTTGAAATTATGCACCATGTTTGAAAACTATGCAAAGCCTGAACAGAGAATATTTACCTGACAGAATTACATATTTCCCACAGAAACAAAGCCAAGGGGACAACAAAGGAAAGTATCACTCAAACATGCTTAAGACAAAGAAAAAGGCACTTCACACAGTGTTTAATAAATTCTGGAGTTCATCGCCACAGGATGCTGCACACAAAAGTACCTGCTGGTATTTTGTCCACTATGGACCTCATATTAACTTGCAGTTTGCTGCAACCACTAGAAGGTCTTGATGATTTCTCCCCAGTTGTATCTAGTGATCCCAGCCCAGGGAGCAACAGGTGTGCAACTTTACTGTACCCACACAATTTCTTCGCTCCTATAAAAGATGTGTCTCCTAACGTAGTTCTTAGTAAGAAAGCTGAACAATTCTGAAATCACTATATTTATATGCAGCTTTAGAGCTGTGAAAGAGGAAAAAAACAAAAAAGGCATTGTTACAATCTAGTATATCCTTTAGGTTAAAGGCTAAAAAATAATTATACACACCGCCCCTGCCCACCTGCTACCAAACCATGCATTACCCAAGCCACTGGAACAGCAAAGGAAAAATTCATTCCTAGATCATGAAATCCTGTTACCACGTCACTCCCAAGTAAGCTCTGGAAAGTGCTCATAACTCCAGCCAGGCAGAAGAGAGAAGCAGCTTGTCAGTGCATAAGAGGATCTCTCGACTGAGAGGTTACATGACACCTCCTCAGAGGCTTACAGCTCTCCTCCTGTCACACAGGTCTCCCTCTCCTCAGCCCCGCTGCTTCCCAGATCAAGCCTCAGGAAGGCAAGGCAATCCTCAAAACTCAGGAAGGCAAGGCAATCCTCAAACACAACTACCTCCTCTTGCCTACAAGCCCGTGCAAATCTTTTGAAGCAGTTCTTAGGAAGTGAAGCGGCACTAGTCTACACCCTGTTAACTAGAAACACTTTATAGCGATCTTAAACTGAAACTCTTTAAAAAGAGATGCAATCTCTTTCCTAGACTCACTATTGAAAACTCTTCTGCCCCACTTCCCATACATCCTTTGAAGCACTGAATCCGCTTGAGAAGCCAGCTCTAATCTTTGCAAACCCCTTTGGTGCTTCTGTTTCACAATAGCTGGCACAAACTCATCCCCCTCACATATGCTTCAAGTATGAGTGCAGAATACAAATGGGTGTACACAACGCCTGCCTAATGTTTTTGTTAAGTTACCATGCTTCGATACCTGATTTTTTTAGGAATTACGTAAAAAGCACCAGTTGATTTTCAATTAACTCCCGTTACTTGAAAAAATGCAGAACAACGGCATTAATGAGAGCTAATTAATATATGTTCAGAACAGCCTTAATGAGATTTTACCACACTTCTTTTCAAAAAGGCAAGTTCTTGAGTGTGTTGTACGGCCCTTTTCAACAATTAGGGGTCTTAGGGGTGACTGACACTTCCCTACCTGTGTCTCACACCTCTCAACCACCACTGGCAGCAGCTGGGAAACCTACTGTTCTGTCTCCAGGCAGGACAGTGTCACTCTGCTGTGGGTGCCGAGAGATAGCCCCGGGAAGTGCTGGCGTAGGAAACAGCTACCATTTTCCCTTCAACTAGCTCCAGCAGGAATATTTCAGAATTGCAAGATGTGTGGGGAAATGCTACATGGCTTACCAGGAGCTTGGGAAAAATCTGAAATGTCAGGAGTCACAGTAATGACTCAGGTTTTCTAGCAAGGACAGTAAGGGAAGTAGGAATGAAAACACAATGTTAAGGTGGGGAAAACTGTCCAACAGTTTAACTGGTAATTAAACTACAGGTCAGCTTCATTTTCAGAAGACTAATGAAATTTCATGATTATGTGGGGGTTTTTAATCGAAGTTTAGATGGAAGGTTGCATTTCATCCTTACTAAAATTGCCATTATTTTCTTAGCCTTAATGAAAGATATTAATCTGCATTTTTTTCAATATATCAATAATGCAGCACTGAAGGCCCTTGCTTTCAGGGAGTTAAATTTAATTCCAGCCATTTCTATAGCACAAATTTAGGCCTTAGTATTACCATACTACTTGTAATTTTCCTTTAACAATGTGCCACAGCAATGCCTTTCATATGCCCCATTTAATTGATCACGTTCTAGCTGCTGGCAGAACAGACCACAGCTTGAAATGCAAAAATCAATTTAACACTTCCCCCACCCACCCTTAGAAACATAAATAGAATATATAATAGTTTTTATATTCTCTTACATAATCATGCACTAACTGCATCTATGCTACACACACTTTGGGATAGAATGAGAGTAGCTAATAAAAAAACCTTAACTGTGTTAATGAATCTGGTAAAATCAGAATTGTATCCATTAAAAAAAAGCTCATCATTTTGGCAAATTTTCTTTTTATTATACTACTCAACATCTTATGTTATACCAGTTGCAGAAATTCCAAAGACGAAGCTTTTATAATGCACACCTCTACTACGAAAGGCAAATGTGCAAAGACTTCATACAGCTTTTTTCTCTGCAGCTCTCATTGCAAGATCAAGGTGCAGGTACAAGCTTAAGAAGAAACAGACACCTACAGTGTGGTGTCCTTCAACAAAGTAGGCCACTACCACCTACTGCTGAGTCAACATAACAATTTTTAAACTCTAAAGGCAATTAACATCCCTTAGAGGATACATCTTGGAACTGACAAGATGACAACTGACATCTTAAATTGGCAATTCAACAGAAATGTGTTAAAAGTTTTTAAATCCTTTCTGTTATGAACCATATCACAGAATGGAAGATATTCTCCTTGGAACACTTCCCTCAAATCTCAATCTCCTGCAACTCACTTTCAAATATTTTTCTAACTGCAAGTAACTAGGAAGAGGTGACTTTATTGTAACTAAAAATAGTGTAAAAAAATTAATGCAGAATATATTACTAGAAGCTGATGTTGACATCACTGCTGTTTAAGTGTAAAATGAATAGTTTACATCTTAAGACCTCCTTTACTAGATTGTCTATTCAATAAATTTGTCACACACTTACAGAATCACAGAATCATAGGATATACTGAGTTGGAAGGGATCCATCAGGATCATCGAGTCTAACTCCTGCCCCTGCACAAGACAGCCCAAGAATCACACCATGTGCCTGAGAGCATTGCCCAAATGTTTCTTGATCTCAGACAGGCTTGGTGCTGTGCCCACTTCCATGAAGAGCATATTCCAGTGCCCAACCACCCTCTGACACACAGCCTAAACCTCTTCTGACTCAGCTTCATGTCATTTCCTCCAGTCCTATCACTGGTCACGATAGTTTGGTCAACTTACGGAGCAATGTCTATATAGGGCATAGGAAGGAAGCAGATATGCAATTTTTTTAATTACACCACAGAGTCACTAATATTTCATATTTTATTCGAAGTCACAATATAAAAAGTACTGTTTCTGAAGTAATACCAACAACAACCTCTCAAAACATTCTCTAAATATTCTGTTGCTGAACTGAAGATAAGATTATTCAGGGATAGATTAATATGTCACTGAAGACTCTATCTCAGTAGCATTGTATAGGAAAGTATATGATTAGCATGATAATAATGAACAGATTATAAAACCCCATCTACCTCATATAGCAATAAAATATATTTAAAAATAAATAGCAATTTTTATTCTGAATTTAATATTGACTGACTTCTGTATTATTTTAATTGTCTGTGGCAATTAGTATTTTCCTTCTATAGAACAATCTGTAATCATCTCAGCACATCTGTCACATCAGATAAGCAGAAAAGACAATGCAGTCACACAAATGGCTAGGACTTGAGCTCCTCTAAATCTCTAAAGCTAATTACAGACAGTGCTAAAAAAATACTTTTCAGCTATTACCATCCAACCAAATTTCCCTCAGATGTGTACTGCAGGACTACAATCCCACCCCCATGCATGTATGCACACCTGCACACACAGAGGCACACTCATCTTTAAAGCACATGAAAAATACCCACTTCAAAATCAATCTGGACCTGGTTACAGGCACAAGCCACAGCCACATTTACTTCCTTGTCAAAATTTATAAGTTTCATATTTATTCAGCTAAACAAATGAAAAAAGTGCAATACTTTTTACTCTGGGGAAAAAAAGAGTTGTATTTTCAGCCCTCTATAGGTTGTGGCCATCATGAAATAGTATACTAAAAATGAAGGCAATTTTGGCAAGTTATGGGTGGAAAGAAATTGAGTGATTAATTTGTATGCTGTCTTATGAGAGCTTTATCTGAGATAAATCAGCTTTTAAAAAAAAATCTTAAATAGTTATTGTCACTGAGATGACTCTGGTGATGGCAGCAAGGGCAGAATTCTCAGCATGGGTAATCCTGCAAAAAATGACTCTCTAGTAGCAATGCAACAAATACAACTTCATGAACAGAAACAGCACTAACATTTCAGGGGAGAAAACTGACATACCAGTTCATGACTAGAGGGGTTACCTCAAGTTTTAGAGGAAAAACCAGCATATTTTAAGTGAGTGAAACTGCAATCTGGGTCAAGTCAATGAGCTCTATGTAACAAAATATAGCATCGTAGCATGCAGCAACCACTTTCTACTGAGTCCAGCCCTCAGGGCTTTCATACCATTTCCCATTTTGTTGGGGAAAACCTTTTAAAGTTCACCTCTGGCTACAACCTTTGGCTTTCCTCAGTATCCTCACTCCCACCTTTGTTTTGTTTGTGCTGCCACTGGCCCTTCTTGTCCCAGCATGCAGATCACCATCAGTTAGAGAGTCCTCTCCTGTCCTCAAACCCTAATGAAAAATTTCACTCTGATTATGTGTACAGAGCAAAAACATAAGGTATTCTAAACACAAGGGGAGAATATGCAGCTCAGTACTGGTTTTGATTTTTTCCCAATACAAGTGTAAAATACAACAGTGTTAAATAAACAACATTTTTTTGCAAATTTTGCAATTCTCATCCCTATTGTTAAGCAGAATTCCTATTAGTGAAGTGGAATTCAAACAGAAGTCAGAGCACAGCAGCTTAATAACTGTGGCTTTTCAAGATACTTTCTTTCTACAAGGTTAAACTCAGCTGGAAGCTTTTTCCTTTGTTTTCACCTATGATTTTCCAGCACCAAGTACCTACTGATTTGTCAATCTGTTAAGCATTGATTCTTTTAATCATGTTACTTCCTTTATTTCCTACTACCAACAGCTTCTATCTTCCTACCCTGTGTTTTAAATGTAAGTCATTCAAGTCAACTTTAACAAACTAACAAGTAGGGAAAAAAAAAATCCAGCCATCATAACTGCAGTTATTTGTATTTCTAATAACTGTAAGTTCATCTTAATATAGAAGCTATTTAAATCAAATTGCTCGTGGAAAAAGAAAACATTAAAAACAAATCAGGTTCAACACTACCTATCCTGAACAGCAGGACTGCTGGGGGCAATAAGGCACTAAGCCAGTTACATTTCTGGCTTATAGACAAAATTCAACAAAGTTAGGCGTGACATTGTTTAGCATGTCTACAGCAAGAAACATTTAGACTTACAAATTTCCTTCACATGACGTATGTTAAGCAAAAATAGAAATAACAAATCATAATGAACTTTTTTTTGTGTATCAGCTGACTTCCAAAATATATATAACATAAAAAAACCCCACAGGACACACAAAGAATAAAATTTCTGATTAAAAATAACCTACTAGGCATACTAAAAAACAAAATTAAAAACCCAAAACAAAAAAAAACAACACTAAGGATTTCCAGATGTTAGATGGGATTTATTTGGTATTTGTTTTTCTTTCTCCTTACAATTTTACTTCTTAGTATTTTTAACTAAATCTTCTGCTACATATATGATGATCCAACCCCTTCATGACCGGTCATATTTTAAGTTTACAAAACAGCAAATAATCAGAAGCCGAATAGAACTGCATTCTTTATATCCAAACCCTAAATGCACAAAACACTAATCACCAATTTTTTTCCTTCCAATATTGAAACTGCAGCACTAAACTACAGTGAAGATTTACAAAAGCAATCTTGTGAATAATTCACAGAAAAGATGGGAATCACTGTCCCCAAACAGGCAGAAGCTGTAATGATAGATTATTTAAAAAAAAAAATAAATTTAAATTAATGAAATTATTCATATGTGTCCATATATTAATGGAGAAATACTTAAGTCATGGAACCACTTAATTGTTAAGATATTAATCAAGAAAAAGCAGTGACTCCTTGCCTCTGTATTTCTATTAAGCTTTTTGAAGTTTATTTTAAAAATATAAAACGCATACACAATAGATTTGCATAACATACCTAGGCAGACACATACGGCTACCTTGAAACGGAAATCTTTTAAATTACTACATGTAAGATTAGAAAAAGAGCTGCAAAATTTCTTATCAGCATTACTAAATCTTATTTAGAATACCCTGTACTCATTAATTTTCTCCTAGTGCGTTCCTGTCAGGTCATTTGATTAAAAACAATTTTGGAAGTATCCTGGGTTCTAATTTAGGTACAGCCAAGAATGCTCAAATTAATTTTTGATTACAAGTTTTCCTCTGCTCCCCAAAGGCTAAAAATGTATTAAAGCATAACATAGTATGGGACTTGAAATTGCTTTTTGAGACCTATGTTTTATCTGATGACATTTTTTCTCTCTGCATTAATCTCGTCTTCCTGTTAACAGTTCCTATGTACGGTGTATAACACAAAAGCCCTATGATGGATTGCAACAAAAGCTCTTTATTATAGTCTTGACAGAGACAGATAACTAATCCAATGTTAATTTAAAATCAAAACCTTGGTACCAGAACTAAGGGTACAGTTTCTCTGGTTTTAGCCTATCTTATCATAACATGCTACCTTTGAAGATTTTTCACAATTTTCCTTGAAAATGTATATTCTACACATTAACAGTTGCCTTTGTTAGATAGTCTTCTACCAGTCCAGGATAAGACCTACTAAATGCACATGCCACTTTAATAACAATCTCATAAAATCTACCGAATGCACATAGAATCAACGCCAACGTATTTCTGCTGCACAGATACCACCACCTGCTTCTGAACAGACAGCATTTCCTGGCAGCAGATTATAAATATTGAAAGAAAAGGTACCTGAACTCCCCAGCTGCGAGGAAAAGCAACCTGACAGGTGCTGGGAAGGGAAGGAGTTCCACCCTGGCCACAGCCCTGCACTGCCGTGCTCCCCATCGGCAGCACCCTTGCCAACTTGCAGAGCATCTCCCGAGGGAGCCCCCGGGTTGGGCACTGCTGGTGGCAGCCAACACGTCCCAGGGCAGCCCACTCTCAAACAGGGCTGGCTCTGGCACCGAGGCATTAGAATGCAACACACAGTGCCCTGCCCTAACAACAGAGCTGTCCTTACAAAGGAAACACAGGCGCACTCGCCCCCGCTGACCAAAGACTGCCCTTTCTCCCCGGACACAACTGCAGAACCCCCTCAAGGCAAAGCGATTAGGAAATAATTATTCCTTTGGTACCGAGCTACAAGTGGTAAATATTAAATTATGACACGCCAAAAATGAAAGAAATGAGTTGCTGTGCATTGGTGAGGAAAGGAAGGAAGAGAAATAGAACGGTCTGGGTGTTGTGTTGATCTTACCGATGAATCAGAGAAGGAAATTGAATGCTAATGAAATAATAAACGATGCTGGGAACCTACAGTAGTAATGAGACCAATGTACAGATGGCTGTGACTAAGAAATGCCACACAACGCAGGAGCTACTTATGCAGTTGCCGTATATTAATTCACCAGTGATACACACAATATTAACTAGTACTCACTCACTAAAATAAATAACAGGTGTCAACAACGACTATTGGAAGCTTTTCATGCCTCAAAACATTATTAAGAGATTTGAAGAAGTGATGTTACCACTGGAAGAGCCATGAATGAGTCATGTATTTAAAAATGAACATTTTCACTGCACTTTATCCTATGATAACAACTGCCTAAATGCATTTTATGCTTGGATACCAAATCCACAAATGACAGATTATTGGTTTTTAATTTTTCACACTTTTAAACAAAGAATTAAGATATACCAACTATCAAGTGGGATTTAAAGATGTGTAATAATCGCCTTACTATTATTAGCTGGGCTTCTTCGTAGATGAATCTCCCCCCTTGTAAACAGTGAAATTCTGAGAAGAGGATTTGTTGCAAAAAGTGTTAATGCACAGAAACAATATTTTTCCATGCCTACTACCATTTATGTTACTTAACATGTTTGAAGAGCCATGCTGCACGAAAAAGGTATTAGCATCTACAGAGAAGTTGTTTACTTTTGAACTGAAATGCTATTACATATTCCACAGTACAGAAATATTGATGATTTATACTGTTGCTAGCTGGAAACTGATCATTTCATCCTTCACTCCGTGTAACAGCAAAGCTCTCCACTGAACTGAATAAAAGACTTGCTAAGTAAAGTCTAGAGGACTCAGTTGTGCCTGATTCCTACCTAGTGCAGTGCTGTTTGTGACAGTAATTTTTCCATTCAAATATCATCATTTTATGTAGGGGATTTTCAGTAATTTCTTGGGTAAATTCTTCTGCAAACAACTATATCTCACACACAGAATAATGTGTCAGTTGTCCCTCTTTCCCTCTGAGTTTTGTTCCCCCATACTTTCAGATTACATATATTAGTTCTTATTTCTCATTGTTTGCAACATTCGGGTATCTATAGATTTCACACCCTTCCAGTGCTAGCAATTCTACCAAATGATAAATTTCTGTTCTTATTTAGCAGAAAAAAATATAACAAAGTGTCACTAATTCCAGTAAATGTTTATTCCTCTGACTTAAATACCATCTAATTTATCAGCACTTGTTGGAATCCAAAATCGAAACCAGCATTCTGGATGCATTGGTGTTACATAAGCATACCTAAACAAGTCTAAACATCAGGATGGTGTTTAGCCGGCCATGAGCACGGGCAGCCCAAAAATCCAACTGTGTTCTGGGCTGCACCAAATGCAGCACGACCAGCAGCTCTCCTGAGACTCCACCCAGAGAGCTGCATCCAGCTCTGGGATATGCAACCTAAATGAAGTGACAGCAGTATACAGTGACAGGACAAGGGGTAATGGCTCGAAATTGAAGAGTTTAAAATAGACATTTAATATTTAGATTAGGTATTAGGAAGAAATTCTTTACTGTGAGGGTGGTGAGGCACTGGCACAGGTTGCCCAGAGAAGTTGTAAATGCCCCATCCCTGAAAGTGTTCAAGAGCAAGCTGGATGGGGTTCTGAGAAACCTGGTCTAGTGCAAGGTGTCCCTGCCCACAGCAGGGGGTTGGAAGTAGCTGATCTTTAGAGGTCCTCTCCAACCCAAATCATTCCATGTTTCTGTGAATGCTTCTAGTTATAACATTATTTGTTGCTATCACCTGCTCTAAATTTGCACCTGCATAAATTCAATTTTGCAAAATTCAAACCCCTCACCCCCCAATTAAGTTTCTTGTTTGGATGTCCATTGCAGGTTGAGGTCTGAGGTACAGCCTCTCAGCTCCTAATCCTTTAAGCAGCTATTTTGAAGTGAAATGAGATTCTTTACGGGATCACATTTAGAACTTGCAACAGGAAGTTTTTTCCATTAGCCTAATTTATATGACTTCCAAAGAATAAATAAACTTTTACAGAAAATCAAAGAAACTACTCATGTCAATATTTATTGAGAAGAAAGGTGACACTATTTGTCCTTCTGTCATAACACTTTGATGAAAGACTACACAAAAGAATCAGTAGTAATTTTAAAAAAATTTACGTAGCAAGTAGGGATTACATGCATGAAGGCTTTTAAATGTATTATATTTTAATAAACTAATTCTAATATTTCAACAATTCAAAATATATCCCACAGAAAAACTTATTTTCCAGCCAAAATTAGATTTCCTTGTAATTTCATAAGCAGCATTTAAAGACCTTGTATTTTCCCCTGAATTTAAATACTAAAATTAATTCTAGCCAGGCATTTGCTTTCACTGTCCATGTGTGAGTTGGAGAAATTTTAGTGCCAGGAAATGAATAAATATTGCAGAGAAAACTAATTTTTTTTTTGTGAAGATTAGAACGAATTAAAGTAAGTCCTCTCCAGGGTTCATGTCACGGTTGATTGTGAGCTTTAACTAAAGCTGTTCCCATAATTGGGATATCTGTAGAATGTCTTTCCTCTCTGGTTTCCTGTATCTATTTACATGTAAATTAACACTGTCACCTTTCCATTGCCTGTAATATTTGCAAAGACATACATTTTCATAATATGTGCAGTGGTTTTAATGACGTTTCAAGTATCTGTTCCCCTGTGAAATTTCTTTCAAGTCTGACAGCCATTTAGAAATTACTGGGATGAAATAGGAATCAGACAAACAAAGAATGACTGCATTCACATCCTTTTCTTGACCCCAGGTTTGGAAACTTGATTTTCAAAATTTTTAAGTTGGTTTTGTGCTATGCATCGAACAACAATTGAAGTTACTATCTTAAATAACCGAGTGTTTTCAGTTGCGCGTTCACCCTACATCAGAATTCTTAATAGAGGTAAAGTACACCTACAAGGCTGATGGCATCAACAGTATTAAATCACTATGAGCAAAAAACCTGCAGGTACGTACTTGTCAGGGAAAAGAAGGTGTTCTCAGTCTGCAGGGACAACCTCCTCAGGAAAGTTAAATGTGACAATCATAGTACCTTTTGTGACAAAGGAAAACACTGACTAAATGCAGATCTCTGATGGCTCCTTTGAGGGAGTCAAGGGACCACAGACACAAAAAGGAAAAACAAGAAAGTGAAATCTGTTTATTCTTTACACAATATAGCAAAAAGATCAGCCCAGCCAGCCAAGAGGAAGGACAGATCTAGCAAGGGAGTTCATAAAGTTGGCCTTTTCCCTCTTAACAAGCATTTAGCAAACAGTAGATATTGATAGAATAGGGATGTAGAAATGAGATTATCTTTAGCTGTCTCTACAGGGAGCTCTGAAAAGATAGCTTGGAATTGTTAGACTTTGAACTAGAACATATAATTATCACATAATAAAGATACCTGTTTGCCTAAGAGGTAAAACCCAAGTAAC
Source organism: Margarornis squamiger (assembly GCA_035222235.1). Taxonomy (NCBI): domain Eukaryota; kingdom Metazoa; phylum Chordata; class Aves; order Passeriformes; family Furnariidae; genus Margarornis; species Margarornis squamiger. The sequence goes on along the minus strand of JAWWTY010000106.1, from coordinate 69,667,559 downwards.
TCAATAATTCCTTTTGCAATTAAGATACGCTAACTGTAGATATTCATATAATTTGGGATACAGTACTAGAACAGAACTGTATGAAATGCTAATTATCAAATAGTCATTCTGTCATGAAAATGTTGGTTTCAAGCATAGAAAAAAGGAGGAAATGGACATGTCTGGAAAGACAATATAGTCTCTTCATCAGCCTCTGAGGACATCAGTTGCAAATCACCACACCTAGCTAAATGTTCAAGTTTCCACAGAATGCACAGAAATTACAGGTGCCTATAAAGACCAACTCAGTCAATTTACATTAATTTTTTCCTACCAAGGATGTATGGAACAAACAAGTAATCTTAAAAGGCCTCCATGTATTTCAGGCTAACCCTATCTACCCTCTTTGAAGCACAGGCACCAAAGGAAGGATGATTCTTACCTCCTGAACAACAGCCTGCTGTTTGCAGAACTCACTCAAGAAATGGGAAGACTGATTAAAGGATGGACAGGAGATTAGGAGGAATGAATTCGTTCCTCCCTTATTGCAGTAATCAAAAGCATTAAGCCACAGAACACTTTGTGTGAAAGCACTTGAAACCAAACAAGCAAATAAGGAAGCCAAATCTTAACCAGAAACTCGGATATTAGCTGCAAGCAGCAGAATTTAGTTTCCAAATCTTGATCCCAGAAAATAATTACACACTTAAAACATATATATAGTCATTAGATAAAACCATCTTCAGAATTACTGATTTGAAAAGTAGATATGTGTCCTTCCAGTTTAATGTGTCCTGGTTACCTGAAAAGCATTTTTCCTCTATTCCCTAGCTCCTTCTCCCCTAGAAAGGGGAAGACAAAGGTTTAAATCACCTATCTTCAGTGCTGTACCTGTATTTTTAAGCAGTCTAATATGGCATAACCACCTAAATGTTCTGTCAGTCAGAGACAGTAATGATCACTCTCAGATGAGATTAAATCGGTCATAGAACTAATCCCCAGCTCACCTTTTCAAGCTTCTCCTGGGAATGATAGAGAATTTAGGAGGCTATTCACATATCTAGACAAATTAGGCACCTCTAAGCATGTGTGGGTGACTCAGGTTAAACGTCTCAAACAGGCAGGGAGCAGCCTAATGTATTTATACATACAGTGTTAAGGAGTCTTGGAAAATAAACAGATTTTACTATCTGAGATGTATGTATTTTGAGTAGGTAAAATACAATTTGAGTAGGATATGTCATCCTTAAACCACAAACCTAATCCTACGTAATACAGAAGACAACGTTGTATAATTGTATTTATGAACTCATCAAGCTCCATCTTCAATCTAGTTAGAATCTTGTCCCTGACAATAAATTTAAGCACAATTCCCTCCTTAGATGGCAGGAGACAATATGCCAATTCCATTCAAGATTTATGATTAATATTAATTTTTTTGCATTTTAGAAATGTTCTTCATTGCCCATTTTTCTGAAAAAATTCTGTCTCTCCAACTGTACTTTTGTGCTTTATTATGTTTCCAATTTTACATAACTAAAATATAATTAAATTTAGGATAATTAAACCCACAAAACAATATGCCCTTTCGAGGGAAGGACAAGTTGTGTAGTCAAGGAAGTTCAGAGTACCTTGATTATCACATGGACATTGGTTAAACTCAAGAGGTGTTCTTCAAATATTAATTCCAGTTATTTTATTAACTTACAGATGAGAAGACTTTCCAGGAGACTGTAATTAGTACATTGATGAAAAACCAGTCAGGAATGCACATAATCTGTAGACATGCCTGAAAAGGACTGGATGTGGAACTTAACATGCGGCTCAGCATAGGGATGGGCTGATAGGTGAGGCAGTTAATATGATGCATAGTACCATGTATAGGAAGAGGATGTAGGGAAGCACTAGAAAAAGTCCATTGTACAGATCACAGCCTTGGCAAAGGCAAGTAGAAGTGGAAACTAAGTCCAGTCCAAGCAAAGGTTCTGCTGTTCCCCAGTATATAGGCATATTCACAGCCTATCCTTAGAAGGGAAAGGCAAATGTGTACACAAATATTACTTGATGTATTGTACCAGAGGTGAGAGAATTCCACTTATCAATGTCAGAAGACTACTAAAAATAAAATGAGAAGTTTCTTCCTCTTTAAAACAGAGCTCTTGCCTACACAGTCTCTTTGAGACACGGACAGATGAGAATACAAAGGTACCACTGTGACTAGCATATCCAGGAAAATGTCATAAACATTCATAAAAACTGGAAACACTGATTGAGCATGCCCAAAGAACAGCAACAGAGCTGGTGAAGTCTGGAGCACAAGCCTATGAGGAGCAGCTGAGGGAGCAATGACCATCAGGACAAGGAAACAGCCTCAAGTTGTGCCAGGAGAGGTTTAGATTGAACATTAGGAAAAATTTCTTCACCAAGAGGGTTGTCAATCATTGGAACAGGCTGCCCAGGGAAGTCATGGAGTCACCATCTCTGGATGTATTTAAAAGACATGCAGCTGTGGCACCTGGGGACACGGTTTAGTGGTGGAATTGGCAGGGTTAGGCTACCAGTTGGACTCCATGATGTTAAAGGTCATTCATACAAAACTTAGTGGGAATATTCATACTGCAAATTCAGTCAGTCATCTGTCTTTTTGTAAGTAAAAAATAACAAAATTAATTAACATTTCCCTGCATTTTTCTATAGTAAAACTTTGATTTCAATGACACCATAGAATAATTTTATACCACTAAAATTCTTAGCAACAACTTTGAAATAATGCCAAAAAAGAGCTTAAGAAAAATTTCTATTTTTCCCAATAAATATAAGAAAGACAAGCTGTAAATAAAATCTTTGCCTTATCCTATATACCACAATGACAGATGCAATCAAATAATATCTGCTTGGTCATTCTGCACGATCTTGAGATTAGCTCAGTTGGTTAGAGCATGGTGATAACACCAAAGCTGTCAGTTCAATCCCTGGATGCGCCATTCAGTTAAAGGTTGGACTGAATGATCCTTGTGGGTCCCTTCCAACTCAGAATATTGTGTGAAATCTGTGAATTTTCAATCAAATTCCTTACCAAAAGAGCAGAAAATAACCAAGTAAAAAGCTTGCTCAAAAAAGTACTACCTTGAGTGCAATCTGAAATAAATTAACGCTTCTGACCGCAACAAGTAAAAGCTTAAGCAGCCACCAAATGTCATCTGTATTACTTGCAGATCAATACTGTAATAGACATGGCTATGCACCTAATAGAGTAGATATCAAGTTCCTACTAATAACGGGGAGATTCTTTGCAATACTAAGCAGGAGAATACCACATTGGTGACAAAAACTGATACTGATGCTTATTCACTAAACAAAGATATATTTTTATAGTTGTAGATAGATACACTGAAAGGTCCTGAAGATGAGATTTATATAAGAAAACTTAATTCTGTTTGGCAAAATGGGATTTATGCACATTTTGCAAAGTCCACAGCAACTCTGTCAGTTTTTTATAATCCATAACCTTAATTTAATAGTGTTCCCAAACGACTATATCCTCATACGGTGAGAAATACTACCAGAATTCACAGCAACCAGAATTCACCACTGAACTCATGACTAAAAAGGCTAACAAAATTACCAGCTTTGAGAATTTATATTTAATGCACATGGCAATTCCTACATGCTTGGAGTTATTCTGCTAGTACTGAGATGATCCATTCCAACGTACATGAGTCAGGGGGAAGGAGTGGCACAATAATCTGAGTATTAGAGCAACAAGAAAGAGGTTTCAAAATTCATATCCCAATCATACACAGACTTTCCTCCAGAGAAGTAATCAAAAAGAAACTAACAAAGAAAACCCCAACAGGAAGAAGACAAACCCTCTGGTTTTCTATTAAGTTATATCACAAGTCCAAAGCATCTTCTTCCAATACCCAACTGATATCAAACACCACTACGGGGACAATATTTAGTGAATACAAGAGGTAAGGAAGAAAAAAATAACAAAAATAACAAAAACCTTGTACAAGACTTTACAATACCATTAACATTGTATAAATATTTAGACAGCCTTGTCCATAAATAAAAAGGATTAAAGTAGTTGTCCAGCACTTTTAGTCACACATTCATTCCTAATGAAGGCTGTAAGTTTACCTAACCATAATTATTCACCACTACTGTTGTCACTCAAAAATATTACTGCTTATTGAAGAAAGAGAAGCATCTCTTCACCTAATTAAACAAAAGAACCAAATGATTATGCAACACTTAGAGCAAAACTGTTGAGGATACAAGAGAATTCTTGGTATTTGTAGACCCAGTCCACACAGTAACAAATAAAGTGATAAAAAAAGCTTTAGGAACAGGTTTTTCTCAGTACAAAAGTAGATAATTTCACTGTGAAGGTGCTTTGCTGAGAATGTTTCATTTAACTAGTTTTCCATCATTGCTGTGTTTTTTTAGTGATTTCTAATAGCTTATATTGAATGAGCAGAAAGAAAGTTGCCACGCTTCTCAGAAGTTTGCATGAGACGGATATATTTTTTGTCTTCAAGGAGCATCAGTTTCTTCCCTGACACTTTCAACTTATTTAAAGGTCACCTGTTCCTTCTAAAAATAACTGCAGATGAGAACAATTCTAAAAATCCCCTTTCAACTTCTAGCAAGAATTGCTGAAATAGTACTGAAAATATGACACTGGGCACCTCTGGACATGAGGCAAGTACAAAGAGCCTGGAGCCTGGTGAAATGGCTCCATGGGGTGAGTTCCTTGGCATGAAAGCACTTTTAACCAGAGGCTCTGTCTCCCTTTCAGGAAGTCTTGACATCTCCAAGACAAAGTCCCTCCACTGCAAAAAACAGGAGGAGCTCTGCCAGGGTGTCCCAAAGGAGAATCCCCTAGAAACTGCTGTCAGAATTTCCTCCTGCTTTGAGTCACTTTGGAGAGATCCCAGCTTAATCAGCCATGTTCAGCAGAGCACCTTTTGTATGTCTGTTTGCCTTCCTGACCCCCACCAGGCTTTCCAAGGGAGAGGGGGGCAGGTAGCAAAGGCAGCTTCTGCTAAAGCACTCCTCCCTTCAGCCTGCTACCCTGCAGACATCACTCAACCACTCAACAAGATGTCTCTGCGTTGAACCAGTCCAAGTACTCAGGAGACTGAACACTAAAAGAACCCACAATGAGCAAATCCCAAGAGTGCTCCTGTGAGAGATTTAAGACTCGAAAAATCGTAAAGCTGAGTTAAAAAAAAACAGCTGAAGTTTCAGGTCATCTGCAGTCTGTACTCCCATTATAATTATATGCAAATTATTACTAGCAAATGATCAGTTAACCTGTCCTTAAAAACATCCACAGATGTCTTAGGAAGTCTGGCAAACTCCCAAAGACAGTTGTTGCAACGTTTCACAAAAAACTATAGGACATCTGCATATTTCAGACCAAGCATCTTTCACTATACCTGGGAATAAATATTACTGTCACAAATAAAATAACACTGGACAAACACAGGAGAAAAGAAGGAGATGTATGGGGGGAAAGTGTTCTCACAACAAAAATAGCTTGTCTAGGGAAACAATCTAACCCCCACAGAACTGTGCCTTGGTTTTGTGCCTGTCTCAAAGCTTCAAACCACACAAGCTCTGGCAAATTTAGCTTAAGCTATCAGTGGTGTCTGCTGATGTACTGAGCTGACAGTAAACAATGTCTACTACCTGGGAGGCAAATTCCAATAGTTATAAATATTGTACACACACATAAATGAAATTCTTAACTGGTAATGCTACTGGATTAGTCGAAATAACAGGTAAATTTCACAGTAAAAGCCAAATCTTTACAAATGTTCTGAAAAATTTGAGCTAAATTGCTGCCAGAAAATATAGGAAGTAAACACTATATTCAGTATTCAATACATTTTAAATTATTCTCTTTGGCTGGGTGCATATTACATTTGCCACATTTCTATGTTAAAGAAAGCCTCACACTTCCTTTAGTATTAAAATAGACTCTTTTGAGATGCTACACAAACTAAGCAGGAAATAAGCACTTGTTCCTGTGTGCTACAGGAGATTTCCTCATGCACTAATGGAACATATATATATAAAATAAGACAACTAGAAAGCGACAATACAAAAAATATAGGGAAAATGGAAGGACTTCATTGTACAACTCTGAAGGGCTGCTGAATTTCAAACAAAGAATTCAGGGGGGCAGAGGAGGGAACACAGATAGTACTGACATTATTATTTAAACTACAGGCTTTCTGGAGCTTGTTCACTGAAATGAGGATGGTTAATTTTAACTATTCAGTAAATTCCACAGATCAGCTGAAAAGTCTTTTGAGGCACAGATTAAAGAACTTTCACCTGGCATCCCTAGTTCATGCACAGGCTAATTGCTTCAAAACACCACATACTAAATCTGTATAGGTATATACCACTCTACAAATCCTGCTAGGATAATTCTAAAGCACCCAGGGTGCTAAATTTAGTTAAAATTAGTCCAAAAAAGGCCGAAGTATTTGTGTGGCTTCTCCTAATAGAGCACACTGAACAAAGGGAAAAGAAGTGATGATGAAAATTACGAAGGTTTTCTTTTTGTGCTCATTATTATTTTTACTTCAGTATCATGTTGAGACTCTATCAAGTGCTAGATGCTGAACTACATTAGTCGTGCCCTGAAGATCTCATCTAGTTTTAGAGGTCAAATCTCAAATAACTGTGGGATCCTGACCTACTGGCACTGGACTCAATACTAGAGATCAGGAGGAAATGCTGATTATGCAACTTGGTTGTTATTTGGTTTGTTTCTAATTAAGATTAAATGCCATTTCCTTTTTTTGAACAAAACAAATTATTTTCCCCTTAGAATAACAGGGATATATAAATTTAAACAAAAATGTTCTGTCAAATATATCATTCTAATGTTACTATTCTGGCTGATCTGTTCAGTTATTTTTTCCATTTTACTATTTTGGGCTTTCATCAGAAAAGCTGGAAAAAGTACATATTTGCATATTTCTACATTACCAGTGTTTCTACAATAACAGCATGTACTTTGCAGCTACACTTTTAGAGCATAGCACTTAAGACATATAACTTTGTACTTTTCCATGCCATTTTTTCTTTTCTAACTTTCATTTTATATACAATTACATTTTAAAACATGTTTAAAATGCTTAATTTTATAAAATTATTAATGCCTACGTTTCAATATTTATGGAATGCATTAATAATTCAGCATACATTATTTATACTTTCAGCATTAGAACACGAATTGAAAATTTCAATGGACCATTTTACATCAATTTCTTGTCCTAACTAAAAACATTAATATACCAGGCATATTGGAAACTTTGTGAAAGGAAGCCTGGGGAAAAACAAAAATATAGAAATAGTGGTAACAGGTCCATGTTATAAATACAGAGTTAAGTCAAATCTAAGTAACAACTAGCATTTCAGCAACTAGCAAACAAGTTGGATTGAAATGTTAGCCGAATAAAAAGTTTTGCAGCAGATTGCTACCTGCCTGTCCACGATGTGGACACCAATCGTAACAGAGCCATCACCAGCCAACACACATCAGAGATGTAGCAATGGCAGAGCATTCATTTGCATGAGACACTACATGGATGGAAAAAGCAACGTAAACATGACCTCTTCTAGATCTTTCCGATCAGAGGTTGTTTCATGGTTAGAATCACAAAGCAACCAATGACATGCTTGCACTGAGGAATGCAGAAAGCTACTCCAAGACCTCACAGTGAAAGTGTCACTGACGCAGTGACTATAATCAGTAGAACTGCGTGAGCCACAAAGGCCAAGAAAAATCACCACAGTTGTACTACTCTTTAGAACCACGGAATCATTAAGGATGGCAGAAACCTCTTACATCAGTGAGCCCCACTGTTAGCCTAACACTGTCATCTTCAAAACTAAACCATATCCCCAGGTGCCTCATCCACAAGTTTTTTGAACCCTTTCAGAGATGGGAATTCCACCACTTCTCTGGGCAGCCAGTTCCAATTCCTGATCACTCTTTCCACGAAGAAATTTTTCCTAATACCCAATCTAAACCTCCTCTGATGCAACTTGAGGCCATTTCTCTTGTCCTACCACTTGCTGCCTGGAAGAAAAGACCAACCTCCACTGTGCTACAACCTCCTTTGAAGAAGTTGTAGGCAGCAATAAGGTCTCCTGGGGAGTCTCCTTCTCTCCAGACTAAAGCTCTTCATATGACTTAGTTTCCAGACACCTCACCAGCTTCACTGCCCTTTTCTGGACACGGTCTAGCACCTCAATGTCTTTCTCATAGTGAGGTACCCAAAGCTGAACGCAGTATTTGAGGTGCAGTCTTGCGAGTGTCCAATACAGAGGAACAATCACTGTCTTGGTCCTGCTGGCCACACTATTCCTGACACAGGCCAGGACACCCTTGGCCTTCTTGGCCACCTGGACGCTCCGCTGGCTCATGTTCAGCTGCTGTTGACCAGGACCCCCAGGTCCTTTTCCACTGGGCAGCTTTCCAGCCACTCTTTCCCCAGCCTGCAGAAGTGCAGGGGGTTGTTGTGAGCCAAGTGCAGGACCCAGTACTTTGCCACGTTGAACCTCATACAATTGGCCTTGGCCCATTGATCCAGCCTATCCAGATCCCTCTGTAGAGCCTCCCTGCCCTCCAGATCAACACTCCCACCCAACTTGGTGTCATCTGCAAAATGACTAGAGGGAGCACTTGATCCCCTCGTCCAGGCCATTAATGAAGATATTAAACAGAACCTGGCTCCTGTACTGACCCCTGGGGAACACAAAAGTTACTTCCAGAAGTAACACTTCCAGAAAGTGGAAATTATGTAAAAATGAGGATGTCTGTTAAAAAGCCAGAAGGGGCTCTTAAAGCAATTGAATCATCCCATGCAGAAGTAGACTATTGAGGGGTATGGTATCAAAAGTGCAGTGTCAGAGAACGCAACTTACTAAAGCAAATGCTGGTAGAGAGTAAAGTGTAAACAGCTGAATAAACAACTAATTAAGTAAATAAGCAGAGATTTGGTTTAAAAATGAAAGTAACTATGGAAGAAACTTTGTGAAGAAAATTTGTGTACAAACACAGAAATTAACACATCACCTTAGCTGCATGGTATACACCCAAGGGTTCTAATGAAATATAAGATGAAGTAGCCAGATAACTACAACTCTTTTCACACCTAAACACTGGATCTGACAAATGCAGTGCCAAGCTTGGGAAACAAAATGGTTCTGGGGAATATATTTGGGTAAGTGTGAGACTTGATAATAGAAAGTATAAAAATTGACAGAGTTGATGTACATCTCACTAAATACAATCCATCAGTGAAAAGCCAACATAGCTTCTGTAAAGGCAAGTCTCACTTGACAGACCTGCTGAAGTTCTCTGCAGGGGTTACAACCTCAAGCAACAAGGGTGATCCAGCTCAAGCAGACTACTCACTTTTTAAAAAAAGGCTTTAAACAAAATTCTTCTCTAAAGGTTTTTCAGGAAAGTAAGCTGCTGACACATAAAAGCAAAGGTTGTGGTATGGGAAAATAACTGATTAAAACAGAAGACTGGAGTTCAGAGACAGCTCTCGTATGTCACTTGCACAGGGAGTTGTCCTGGGAACTGTCCTGTTAAACACATTCATAAGTAACAGGGAAGGGAGAAGGAGAAAGGGTTGGTAGTACATCAGTGAAGTGAGAAAATCTACTGATGGTACATACAACAAAGGAGTAAAGAGGAATGCCTGAAAGACCAGCGAAAATGTCTTATCAGTCTGACTGATCAGGTAATAAAATGGCTGGTGACATTCTATTTAGATTCATGTAAAACAATACATGTATGGAAAACTAATCCTAGCTTCATATATAAAACAAGAGGCTCCGAGTAGACCAGTAACACTAAGGAGCAGAAGAGCGGGGCTGTGCTAGATAATTCCATGAAAACATCAGCTTGGTGCTTGGCCATACTAAAAAAGTGAATTAGGAAATTAAAGAAGCATTATGAAAATTTGGAAACATAGGAAAGTAAAAGAGTATCAAACAGAAAAAAAAAAAAATATTCTATATAATTCTATAAAATTATGCTTGTTCAATACTTTTAATATTGCATGAAGCTTTTGCCTGTTCTTCTCAATAGAGGACACAGTAGAAGTGGAAAGGGTTCTGAGAGGGCAAGGAGGATCTATAGTACAAATTGTCCCTGTACATGGAATGCTCAAATGCATGGAATGCTTCTGCTTACAAAAAAATGTGAGTCTGGGACTTGTTGTGACAGAGATCTACAAAATCTTTAGTGGCAACACATTACAAATAGATTAAATATTCACGGTTTCTTGCAATAGAGCAAACAAATGGATAGCACAAAAAGGTAGGAGGAGCCAGCTTCAAAGACAAGATGTGGTCAGACTTCAGACAATTTCAAACAGTGCAGGGGACACTGAATGCAAGAAGCTTCCACGATGAAGTCAGGCTAAAAAACAGACAAGCACTTGTGAGAGTTCACTGTATGTGCCTAAATGGACTGACCCTCAAGAGTTTACAATACCTTCAAGCTGGAAATGCTCAGAAGCTGAAAGAATAATAGGAAGTATCATATGAGCTCATCCTATTCTTACATTGCCCAAGGCATCTGCTGATGGTTTTACTGTTGAAGTAAGAATACTGAGCAAGATAGACTGGTGCAGAATTTGGTTAGCTGTTTGGGTGCAATTTTTCCTGCAAACTAACAAACAATCACATTACAAAGGCTGAGCTAAGGGGGTACAATCATATCTAATGACTTTATAGTAGCTTAAATACTTAATAGATAAGCACTCTGCCCTCACTGAACTCATGCTCATGTGGAAATTCCTATCTTCAGAAGTTCAAACCTTTCTTGCAATTTAGTCATTGAACCTATGAAAGCCAGGTATGATTAATCCTACAGTAAATAGTTTATCTGTAATCCCTTATGTGAATAATCTTTTCTTTGGATTTTAGGTATTCTCTGTGTTTCCTGCTCTGTATTGCTCAGGCAATAGCATACAGCCAGACTTAGGTAAGAAGGTCCAATATGGTAAATCCTGTCATGAGTTTCCTTTAACCAAGTTCCATTTGATATCTACTGCAGGGCTATAAAAGATAGACCTTTAATGGAAAGCTACTTCAAAACCACACAACTCTGTATGGTTAAACACTTTTTCCAGTTTCCAACCTAAATGTATTCATGCCCAAACTTACAGATACTTGTTCTTTTGTCAGAACCACTGTTTAATTTAAGTAACTCTTCTTCCTTTAGTGTTTACCTTATGCTGCACTTACATGGGGGAGGAAGGTATGGGTCACAACTCCTTTAAACTTTAACTTTGTACATCAAATAAATCACTCTTCTGGTCCTTAGCTGCATGTATTACAGTCATAATATATCATTCCTGAATACAAAATTTTACATTACATCTTTCCAGTGCTTTGTAAAAGGGCGGTATTTTACTTCTAGCTATTTCAGAAATACTTCATCTGATACAGCCTAAGAGCAAATTTGCCTTTTACAGAATTCAGATTAATTTTTGCTTGGCAATTATTGTCTAGGTCAGCTTCTCAGGTTTTCTTATGCACTCTTCCATGGATAAATGTAAAACCACTTCTTTTGACATCTGCACTTTCTATTACATTTCAACCTAATCAATTCAGTCTTCAGTCTTTCACCATTTAATGATGCCTTTCATTTTCTCATGTACAGATGAGAACAACAACTTCCCACTTTCTGTCTACTGATTAAGACTGTTACCTCTAAGAGACTTGCAACAGAAGACAAGGAAATAAGAGACAGAAAAACACAGGTACAAATACTGGCATTAATATTGCCTATGCCTGTTAAGGTAGGTATTTGGCAACAAGTTATAAGGAGGGTTTTGATGGACTATAATGAAATAGTTTTACAGATATTAAGTAATTAATACCATTAACAGCAACATGAAAAGCATCATAGCTCTGTCTGATTATGAATGCAAATTGCACCTGGAAAGTCTTCTTTACATATGCACTGTCCATTCTGTAATATACTGTGTACTGAAAACCTTTTAGAAGCTGGTTGTTTTTTTTTTTCACTGCTTGTGTTTCTCTTCCATTAAAGATACATTCATCAGGAATCAAAGATAAGGCTGCTTTCAGAATGTTTGAATGAATTTTTTATATAACTGAAAAATGGAATGCTTTATTCTCTATACACAGAACTATCAAAAATAACAAGTGTGCATTAAGTGATCTCAATGAATAAACTGTACCAGTTTTAACTGCTCTTGTTAAAGTATATCCAAGTCAGATACAAAATAAGATTGTAATAAAGGACAGAGCATAAGAAAATAGCTGGCTGGCTCTAGGGATCAAACTCCCAGGCTCCATTAAGCACCTTAATTTTCTAGACACAGCCCTAGGTATAGAAAACTAGTATTCCCAATGCTCGGTATCCCGAGTAAAGGAAATACCTACAATACCAAAACTAAACATGCAGGATTGTTTCTGAAATTTTATCTTTTACATACTTAGATACTCAAACTGCATGTGCAGTAAGCACCTCAAATTATGTCAAGCATTTTCCACATTTAGTTTTTTTACCCATATTATCTGCGTCCAGACAGCTGGAATCAGTGCTATTGCCCATATCTCACAAAACAGCCTAGGCACTGACGCACTATTGGGAAACATAGATTCACAAAGCATCTGCTAAGCATCTACTCAGATCCATGCTCACTTTCTAGAATGCATTAAGCACCAGGATACAGGCATTGGTAACCTACATATTCCTGAAATCTGGTAAAAAAAGAAGAGTTGTGGTTTGGGCTTAACTCCCTACTGCCTACACACATCAAATGTGCTCACCGACTTCCTCCTGGTTTGCATTCCTGCAGAATGCAGTAGCACGAATGGCCACCCGTTGCTTATGAACAGCCTTTGCTGGAAATTGGACACCTAAGTGTGATGATGGCTCTATCTCCAGGCCTGGAATCACCACAGTCTTCAAACTTTATGGAAGTTTTTATAAAACCTTCACACACCAGCAGCAGTTAATCAGATTTTTTAGTTATTCAGATCACTCTCTTGACCCTGGAAATCTGAATCCCATGCAAACTCAAATACTGGGGAGTGTTTCAGAGTAGATCTTACTCTTTCCCAGTGCCATAGATGGAGTATGAGATTTGTTTCCTCCATTTTGGCTTGGCTCTGCACAGTTCTTATGCAGCACTTCACATATCTCTGTTTCTGGAAATTTGCCCTTTGGTTCTGTTAATTTTATTGAGTTGGATATTTTACATGTATTTTTTTCTAATATTAGCGATTTTATTCCCTCCCCAAACATTACTGTTACTCTACATTAACAACCTCAAAATTAACGCTTTCTCTGGAAAGATATTTTCTGGTTCAGAAAACATTTCCAATATAAAATACAAATCTATCACCTTAAAAATTATCTGTCATTTGTCATGATAATTAATTATATGCGTAATGCAGTGATGTTAGGAAATGTCAATAATAATTTCTTTAGAACCCTGCTTTCTTAAATACAATCATAGAATATGCCAAGTTGAAAGGGACCCACAAGGACGATCAAGTCCAACTCCTAGCCCTGCACAAGCCCATTCCCAAGAGTCACTCTTTTAACTAGTCACTCTTTATGATGAACATAAAGATTTTTACATACCTGTGCTCAATCAGTCTCTAAAATTTTAAAGTGCCATTTATTTTCAATATATTTACTGTCAATCTCCTCTGCCATAGTGCATTATCCCACAGTAAGGCATATCTCAAAAGTCATATCCTTTCAAGGCTTGTGACAGTTTCTGTGCATACTTCTATAATAAGTCAAGGTTGTACAGGTTTTGTATGTACAGTTGCATATAGAAAGTTTTTTTTCCATCCCTCTTCATCCTCATGAAGAGAAACACATGGAGCTTACTATCAACAGGCAAAAGCAACTTTATGCCATAAAGGAATTTTTAAAACTTATGAAAACAAAACAACAGAGGACAATAAAAGCTGTTCCATTACAACTGTAGGACATTCTCCAGTTCTGCAACACAGAATATTTGTAAGCGTAGAGAGGCAAGTGTACACACACAAGAAAAACCAGCTGAAGGACAGATTTCTTGTCACAACACAGGGATATGCTTGTGAATTGAAACCCTTAATATGTAAGACAGGTTTGAGAATCTCTTGGTCAATTTTCTGCCATCTATACTTATCTAGTTCTGTCTACATTTGAACTATAAAAAAAACCCCAAACAAACAAACCCCAGACTATTACTCACTTTATTTCCCAAAGTGCAGTTCTGTTAGTGGTGAGGGTTTTTTTTACAGGTGAGTGCCAACATACTTTGCTGTTGGAAAGTAAAAACGGCTTCTATCATTCACTTTTATCACTCCATCTATTAACACCATTTCTTAGTGGGAGCAGTAGATTTGAAACAAAAAGCCAAACAAATCACCAAGCAAGCGTAGATATAGGCATAAAGAAAATGTTTTATTTGTGACTTGTGCAGGCAAACCCTGTGAAAATAAATCTGCCTTAATCCTCTTGCCTGAAAAAAATCTGAAAGTTCTTTCCAAGCACTTTAAAAATGGGGTTCCTCTTTAATAAGCATTAGCAGTGAAAGCAGCACTATGCAATCAACATTTCAACCAATGTGTCTTCAATATTCTCCATATATCTACTAGATTAATGAAAAAGGAATAAAAATTCCAATCTGATACACTGTTTCTACAGATAGAAGTTAACATTGGCTTATGAAGTGGTGCTACTCCTTCCACAAACATCCTGAGAGCCTTCTGCAGTGCAACTTTCCCAAAAGTTCTGGCAAGTAAACCCCAGCTGACTGAGGAGGAAAGAAAAGGGACATTATGAAGATGATCTTCCCCAGAAGCAAGATCCAAGGGACACAGTTTGCAAAAGAACTCACATTTTAAGGCTACAAAAGCAGCATTTGGTCAGACCTTGGAACAACTGAGAACACAGGATGATCTCACGTCTGACACAGAAAGTGTTATCTTTATTACAATGAACTATCTTTATTTTTATTTCAGACAAGTCCAGAATCTTTAATTAAATCATTCCAACAGCACTAGGCAGCACAGGTATTTGGAAAGAGTTTTGCTGAAATTCTGGACTCAGACTCTCACTATAAACTAACAATAGAATTATTCTAGTATTATATAACACCAAAAATAGAATACATAGCAAACTAGTAACGATAATGATTTTTCCCAACACAAAGAATGTACCTCTTGATTTTTCATGGTACTCTTCAACCTGACTCCAGTGGAAGGAGAACAGGGACTCTCAAATTATGGTACATGTATGTCTTACAGTACCTTCAGTTCTGGAGAGCTGTACACAGCCCAACAGAGAGCTGAAGTTTTAGACTGCGGTTTCCATTGCCAGTGGTGTACTCACCATTAAAAAAGAACAACCAACAACCACAACAATGCACCTCTGGACATAGTATCTGAAAACCTGGATTCAGAACACTGACATAGAAAGATCAGTCACCTTAATTAGTTGATTATAGACAGATGTACTAACAGAAAAAGATCCATATTTAATTTTTCCTCTTCCATGTAGATCATAATATATCTAATTATAAAAGGCCATTTCACCCTTTCCTTGGGTGATGTTACCAAGATAAAAACACATTACAAGCCAACCCTAACAAACTGAGTTGTAGTTACATAATCTTAAAAGCGAACAAAGATTAGCATTTGTGAAGAAAAAACCACTACCACATCTAAGCCTTCCTGAAACAAATAGGCTTTGGAAAAGTAGTACTTCCTTTTCTTTGAAAATTGCTCCCATCAGTAGAAGGCGCCAGCATCAGTCACACCCCAGCTACTCTCTTCTGTTACTGATATGCATGCTTAGCTGAAATTTTTCAAATACACTAGTATTTACCAGCAGAACTTGGAGGGTAGGCTAACGGATTGCTTCACAGCCTAGGTGCCAATTCTGCTACGCAAAATTACAAAAGCAGGCATAGAACTGCAGTCATAAATATGGACAGAATTCTTACTGTGATCAAGCCAAGCAGCCAGATTAAAATGATGTAGAATCCTTACATCGTAATTTTTAAAAAGCCAAGTAAATATAGAGGCTTTTTTTAAAAAAACAGTTTTGAATGTCATAGCTAAAACAGCTTTGAAAATTGCTGGTTTATAGAAAAATCAATTGAAATAATAAGGTTGCCATAGTATACAACACAGAAAGAATGTAAGAATGAAGGCTGTATGTATCTTTTTTAAAGTTACTATGTAATGCAGTTACTCAATATTGCAATACAAGCCTTAAACTAGGATGAGGTTATCAGCTCAATTCTATTAACATAAAGTCATGATGAAAATCAGGAACCAAAAATCTATAATGTACATTTTTTTAAAACCCACTCTATGAAATAAGATACATTCATCATGTCACCTAAAAATATGAGATATGCATTCCAGAGAAATAATGCTGAAGTTTGCTTTTGGCACCTTTGTAGATGATTAACTACCTTTTTATTCCCGCTGTCCTTTCAGCAAAGGAGAGCTGAGGACTTCAGATAGCTAATGTACGTATTATTTAAATATAAAAGAAATTTATACAATGTGAGATGCCAACTGTCACATTAAAATGTGACGCTACACGCTCTACTACAATGTCTGAAAAAAAGCCTCTCAATTAGAAATAAGATTCCTATCCTGTGGAAATCCCAGTCCTACAAACTGATCTTAAAAATAATGTTTTTGTACTTCTACTTTGTCAAAATAATTTGTAGGAATGAGACCAAAAGTCAAATGGATATAAAGGAATTTAAAAAAATAATTAATCCTGTGATTAACAGTCCTTATTTTGTACATACAAGACATTAATGACAATGGGGTTTGGTTTAAAAAAAAGGGGGTGGGAAGATTGTATGCAGGGGTATACAGTTCCCAGGTAGAACTAGTTCTCCCTCGATTTTACCTTCTACCAGTAGGCTGAGTAGTTTGCAATTTTGCTCTATTTTACTACAATTATCACAAGCCTCCACAGTTAGGTCCATTGGGGTCTTTTTTGTTTCTTTTGTTTCATGTGGGGTGGGGGATCTGGGGGGAGGGCAGGTTTGTTTTGGGTTTTGGTATTGTTTGGGTTTTTTTTTGTTTGGGGTTTTGTTTGGTGGTTTCTTGTTTGTTTGTTTCCTGGTTTGTTTGTCGTTTGGGTTTGGTTCCCCCCCCAAAAAAAAGCTTTTTAATATCACTATTTGTTGTGCCAAACCTTTCTTTCCATTCTATTACAGTCTTTTACAGAAAAACCCTCACATCCTCTCAAAATATCTGGTTTAGAATCTTTTTTCTCCCCACTGAAATACTGGGAGGGAGGAGGTTGGAAAGGTGCTTGAAGGACCATTCTCACTTTATGCCTCAGTGTGTCTGTACCTTTCAGTACATAATACATAATTTTCTTAAAGCACTAGAAGATCAAATGAAAGTATGCTGTCTTTTCCACAAGTGGTCCAAACGGCATCATTTCTTACAGACAACAATGCCATCTTCTTCCTACTATGCATAGCTCTCAGCTGCTCATCTCTCCTTTTTTTCCAGTCTTTTAGCATAGTAAATTGAAAATCAGAACTGAAAGAAAAGCCAAACCAACCCACAAATAAAACACCTTTCTCTAAAGAAAGACAAAATCCATGTATTTCAAATCATTATGCTTCCGTAAGGATTCTCAATGAACTAGTAATCCAGCCATTCACCTAGAATTAAATAGCTAATTCAGGCTGAACAGGATGGGTTTTAATTGTTTCAACTATCTTGTGAGCATAAAAATCAGAAACACAACTTGCCTTTGGACTATGCAGGAGTTCAGCTTTTTCACAGCAGGTTAGCTCTCCTTAAAAACCTTAAGCCTTGTCAGTAGAGGGGCACTATAAAAATTCTCAGTTTCCATACTCATTCCTGTTTTGAAAAACTGAAAAAAAAACCCCCAATTTGCATGGAAATTACACACAACTATTCACATTTTGTTGTGCTTAAGTATGTAAGTTCTACTCTTCCTCTGCCTTCCAATTCTACTATTGCATGTAAATGCAACTGAGGTGCTCTGTGCAACTCAAAACAATAGTTTCCTTGTACATGCAATTTTAGCCACTTCAGGTCTTCATCTAATTTGCTGAGTTTCAAAATAACTCAGACAACACTGATTTAAAAATTAGTTTCCTGACTCCTCCATTGCAATATTTAATGAAGATGAAAGTGAAACCACTTTTACTAGAGCATAAACTATGTTTTCATGCACAGCTAGTTTGCTTCACTTCTTTATGGCCCCAATGACAAACCAATATTAAGTATTTTACTCAATATTATTAGAAGGGAGGGAATGTATTTATAATCTCTTTAAACAACAGTTTGGGATGCTGGTTTTTCATTTTTGGAATGAGAAGTTTCAGAAACACCTTTCATGAGGACAGAAAATGAGAAGGAAAGAAGAGTATTGTTTGGTGGTGGGTGGCTTTTGTTTGTTTAGTTTGTGGGGGGTTTGCTTGTTTTTTTAATACAACAGCTTCTCTTCATGTCTTGAAAATGACAAATGTGATCTGAGATAAAATTATTTCATTTCCCTTTGTCCATATTCTTATAATCCATTTTTCTCTCTTGTTATTTTCTTTCTTTTTTTTTTTTGGCTGAGTGACTGTTTCTCCTCTGCATTTCAATTCTGTTTCGGCATCTGGATCTCTGATTCTTCCTTCCCCCAGTCACCAAAAAGCTACACGTTGCTGGGTGAAGAGAATGCATTACTTCACCCGGAGTGCCAAAGGCACAGAAAGGAAGCTTAGGTCTGTGATCTGTTGTCAGAACTTCAGCAGCCAACATCAGGATTAACAGAAAAAGTGGAGAGGAAAACGGGATCATTTGTTTTTGAAGACACCTGTTGCTTTCCTACTGGCAACATCTTCTGTGTATATACATGTAGATCTTAACTTTCTAAACCACTCTCTTTTTTCCCCATGTTCTCCATCTGTTTAAACTAGCCTGAAAACCTTAATATTGTGCACAATGTAAATTGCCTAAAGTCATTTAGGTGTTCATCTTTATTGTACTGAATGATACTTTATGATACTTTTTTTGTTTGTGGAAATAAAAAGACAAATAACTACTAAAGTCTTTGAAAGTAATTATGGGGGTGGGGACAGTAAGTCTTGAATTCACATAATCTGACAATTCTACAAAACTTACAGTATTTCAAATGTATTTTAACAACTGTTACTGCCATTACATAAAATGCAGAAAGCAGAACTATTTGCTATATTTAGAGGAACACGTGCTAACACACACAAATCCTGCTTTTCAAGATTTCAATCAAGCTTCTGACAATAATTGTCTGAAACCAAAGTAGGCATAGCTATAATTAGCTGTAAATGTGAAAAACATTTTTTAAGTCTTTTACTTCAAAACTATATATACCAATACATTCACTACAGAAAAACAAGTAAATTTAGACCTAATATGCAAATGTGTGCATAACTACACACTAGGTCACTCAGTGAAGTAATTATAATTTCACCAGCTGCATGGTTTCATGCCAGCTTCTGAAAACACGGACTCATAAGATGTACACAACCTGAAACCACCCACCATTCCAGAAGATGATGTGCTGCAACACGATTTTCAGTGTTACCTCATTCCTCCTTCTTTCCCCCCTCTCCCGCCCATTTTCTAAGGGAGGAGAAAATACAGAACAGAACAGCAAGGACAGTCTTCCATGATAATCAGCACTAAAAAAAAGCACAAGAAACCCATATGTTGTAACTAGCATAGATATAAAAAGCCATGAAAATTTATCATTATCTTATAGCACAGCCAATGTGACACCAGCTAAGGGGAAAACTAGTTAGCAGCTAACATGATAGGATTTGATTATTCAATACAGTTCATTTACTGCAGAGTCATGAAAATGGATCAGCATAGAGGAAAACAATCCTTACCACAATGACAACCTCTCCATGTTATTGCCCAGGAAAAGAGAGACGGATGGAACGTAGATACTTTTGTTTTATGAACAGAAAACAGTTACTGATCTAGGAGTTACTTCATACTTGCTGACCACAGACTTTTCACTGTAAGTTTAAAAGCACCCAGGTAAACCTGGGCTTCTTTATAACCACTAACATTTTCTTTTGTTGCACTGTCCCTATGTTATGACACCTGCAGAAACAACAGAGAAAGGTGTTGCTTGTGCATGTACAGTGGCAAGAATCCTCAGCTGTAGAAATTCCAAACAGCAGGGGTAGACGGTACGTCACTACATGCATTATGACAGTCCCTCAAAGTACTGCAGCTCTAGGAGTTAAGTTGCTTGGATCACTTTAGCATACTGACCCCATTCATGGCAATTAGCAAAAATCCTTACTCATTTTACATCATGTCTGATGAACACACAGAACTAAAATTCACAGGGAGACAGAGAATGACAGAGACATTTCTTTGGAGGGACTTCCAGAGGTCACCCAAGTCAACCTCCCTTTCAAATGAGGATTATTACCAGCACTAAACCAAGGCTGCCTTGGCTTTAATTCATCATGGTCTGTAAACCTGAAAGGATGAATACTACAATCTCTCTGGGTAACCTGTTCCAGTGCTGCACTACTCTTCTAAAATGTTTCCGGGAGCTCTAAGAAAGTTCGTATGTTTGCACATCTAAAAGCTCAGTTCAGTAGAAAAGCAAGTCAGAAGACCTTTGGCCAATAAATCACAAAATGAATGCAGTTCAAAAGGACCTCAGAAGATCATCTAGACCAAGCCCTTTCTCAAAGCAGGGTCAGCTAGAGCAGTTCCTCCAGGCTTTGTCCAGTCATGTCTTGAGTATCTCACAAATAGGAAGTCCACAATATCCTGACAACCTGCTCCAGTGTTTAACCACACCCTCAAAGTTTTTTGTTACGTTTAAATGATATTTTCTGTATTCCAGTTTGTGTTCGCTGCCTCTTGTCCTGTCACTGGGCACCACTGAGAAGAGCCTGGCTCCATCTTCTTTCCTGCTTTCTACCAGGCATTTATACACATTGATGAGATTTCTCCAAGCCTTCTCTCCTCTAGGCTAAACAACCCCAGCCTGCTGAGACAACCCATTAAACCTTTCTCTGTCTTTTCAGTTCAGTACATCCATGTCTCTTTCCAAACACCTGAACGTGACTGTTACACTTATTTACATCCAAATGTTAAATTAAATAAAACCATTAAAAAAGGTATCCAAACAAATATATAAGAAAAGAGTCCACCAAAATTTGTCACCCTCACAGAGTTCAAATTTCCAGAAATTTTGACATTAAAATCTTCACTTACTACAACATTCAGAGACTTCTAATAGCATCACAGTGCTAACCTAACACTCACAGAATAACTACTCTTAACAGTGCACACACCAAGCAAGTGTAGTGCATGCTTTATAATTCCACAGAAAGCCTTCAGTAATTTTTTTACATTCCTGAAAAGCAGTTACAATTAATTTCCCCAGAGAAGGTAGGAAAGAGATCTACTTCTGGTAATTTCAAGTAAACTTCAGCTACGCATTAGGAGGAAAAAAAATACCTAAGCTCACAAAATATACAAAATGTGTTCACTTTTCTATTCTGGAAGCACAAAATTTTTCTTTACAAACTACACAATTTCATGTATTTGCTACAGCTTTGCAGCCCTGAATAATACCAAACCACCATGCTGGCTTAGAATGTATTGCTCCAAGAATATGAATGCAAGCAGGCAGACAAAATCACTCTGTTTGCATCAGGGATATAGATGCTATTCAAGATCACAAATGAAGAAACTTAGCAATAAAGATTAACGATGCAATCCTGCAAGATTATGTAACCTTCAAATGCATTTCAACGTAAATCAAGATAAAACAATTCCTCACAAGTTTATTTTCTAAATATCATCACATGCACATAAACCCCTCACAAATCCTAATTCTCTGTCCTGACTGCAAGACTGCAGGCTAGAAAACAAGATTCAACATTGTTCTTGCCAATAATTTTCAACTCTACAGACCTAGTACATGGTTGGTTAGATCCAAACACTGAGAGAAAAGCAGGATTGCCAGAATACGTTCAGCCTCACTGGAGCACCACCATTTCCTGAATGACACAATTCAAGATACACATGCAACCTGCTATTCCAATTTGCTTGACATGTAGTCCACGCTCTATTTAGGACCCTTTAAACATCACGGGGGAAAACGGCTGTAGATGAACCAAACCACCTCTGTGCAAGTCTGCACCTTACGGACACCCATCTTTTGCTCCCTCCATATGAGAGGTGCACCAAGTCCTACGACAGAGTAGAGACTCCAGAAGATGGAAACACACTGCAACACATTGCAACAGTGCAATTAGCAACAGTTCTGCCAGAAATATACAGATCTCATGTCTTACAAGGGATCATAGGGCAAGAAGGGGGCTGTGAGAAACACCCCCTGTAGCTGAAGCTATATGGTTCATATGGAAAACATGGAGAAAAGCTGGTCCATGATAAGCTTTGAAAAAAACAGAGGTCCTGTACAGCTAAAAGAATTTGTCTTACAATTTGAATTAAAAAGTGTATCTTACAGAAAGAGACCATTTCTGGCGATTTCACTTCTAATTTGTAGCCTATGTCCCTTAAGGCTTCTGTCAGTAAGCGAACTGTCTGTCAGATGCCCACTGTTGACTGGAAACATTACCTCTGACTTTCATTAGTGAAACACCACAGTGATGCTCCCTACGTACATTTCAGTCTCTTATTTTTTTTACATTGAAAAATGGACTATAATAACAGTATCTATTTCTGTCAGGAAAAAAGAACCAAAGCAAACCACACTGCAAACAACACAGTAAGAGCCCCCTTCTTCAATTACAACTAAACTAGGTTGTAAAATTTCAGGTTTAGTATCAAAGAATCTTTAGAGATATATGATGTTTATGTCAGCACTGTTCTGTAACATACAATTTTGCACCTGTCTGAAATTAAATTCTGAATGAAAAAATGAAAAGTAATAATTTTGAGATTAGGGCTTAAAGAGTCTTGAGAGCTGGCTCTTCTTCCAAGCTTCTCACATTGTGTTAATTTTCAGCAGGCCACAAAGACTCTCCATTCCTTTAGCTTTTGCATGTGAAAGAAAACTTCCCATGTTTCTTACATATTTCACTAAATCCAGTTAAGCCTTGAAGTACATAAATACCTTTAAAGATGGTGCACTGGAATTCTTGGAAGATGAAACTACAATACAAACGGCAGGAAGACTTCACAGCAAAGAAGAAAGTAAACATTTAGGTTGTACTGTGTTTTTCTTTTAAAAATCTTTGTGATAAAGAAGTTGTTAACATTTTCTGTATCTTATTTTGAAAAGTACACATTTCCTTCTCTATGTTAGGATAAGAAATATTCTGCTCCTTTACACACACACACAAAAAAGCCCTGCAACCCAGCTTCCATAAATATCCAGTATCTCTCTGCAGCAGTGGCTTATGCATCAAAACTACCCTCAAAACGATGCTGCCCACACAACATGACTACTTATTAAACCAGAAAGCAAAACTTTAAAATAAGGGTGAACACTATACCAAATGAAATTGAAAAAAAAAATGCTCAGAGAGTTAAAGTCAAAAATCACCTTCTGGTCATAGCCTGAGAACTTCAACTTCTCTTTCCTAACTGACCATCAAAGATAATTAACTGTGGCCTGTGTGCTGAGTACCAAACATATTAGTGTACATCAGGTTTCCAACCAAAAGGATTTTTCTTTCCAAAAGATTTTGAGTTTCTCTGAAGAATAATTCATGACAGCAACAGATTTGCGATCACAAAACGTTTGACTCAAAATTAGTCCATTTTCCTGTTTTAAGCTTAAGAATTTCAATTCATACATGCATGCACATCTCCCATATGAGTGCCCAGCTCTCATGCACTGTAGCAGCTGCTTCTTTCATGCTCCAAGACCCCAAACTCAGATGTCATTGCCTGGCCTGATATAGCCCTACTAGCACTGCCTTCTGCTTGGGATCACAGAACACATTAGAGGTCATTAGACTGCAGTACAGAAACAAAAAATATTTCCAAAGAAAATATTTCCAAATACCCACCCTTCTCCACTGCATGAGCTTTGGTGGGTTGTTTTTTTTTTTTTTAGAGCTATACCAGTCCCTCAGATGATCTTCCACTACTCACATATCAACATCCTCTGCTCAGCTCAGTCTGCTCCTCAGTCAACTGAAAGCACTTCGATTCTGTTTATGCACCTTAATGTTTACCTATATATTAAAGTATCTTTCTTTTTTAATTTTGTGTGTATTCATGTACACCTTACTGTTGAATCAATCTGAAAGTATTTCTATCTTTAAACATTTTATGTTCGACATTCCCAACATGCAAACATCAATTCATAGGAATTCCTTCCTCCACAAAATCCTGGAGACGGAACAATGCTGAAATAATTGTATGTGCTCAAAGCTTTTGTTTGTTTTTGCTGTGGTAATTACTACATTTTGTATCCAACTACACTTAGTAAAACTAAAATAAATACCAAGCAATTAAGGTTTCACACATAACATTGCCTCCCCTATGCACAATGTGAAACTGAATCACCTGGACCTTCAAAATAGCACAGACTAGTTATTTTATATTTTCCATACACTTGAACTGTCATGGCAAAAAAACTTGTAAATTAAATTGACATCGAGGGAATTCTCTAAATATCCAGTCTAGGAACATACCACATTTTCTAATCTATGTATGTAACTGAAGTGCTCATCTAGTGACATATCAAAAGGCAGAATTGCTTTTCATTTTGCCTCCTTTCTTCCCCCTCCCTTTTTTCCTTTAATGCTCGCTTTCGCTTTTTTTCTGATGTCGTTTCAGGTTTCATCAAAATGATTTTGGCTAAGGAGAACATTGATAACTGGGAAAAGAGACCTCTCTCCCTCAAATTCTGAACTTTGGTGTAGTACTAAATAACAACAAAAAATAGACAAACTGATCTGAAATCCCTATACTACAGGAATATTTGATCTGACTCAGAGACTTCCATAATTTGCTTTGGCTGCTAAGCAACAAATTAAATACAATTTGGTATATTTAAATGCATTATTCCTCCTACTGCTCTTCTGACTGAAAAAATACAGATATAATAATGCTGTTGTCACAGAGTAATAGTGTTGAGAAAAGGTCCAGTATTTCACCAGGTGCACTAACTGTACACAGATATGTATTTGTTTGCCCTGAAGTAAAAATGAGGAAATACAGAGAACACAATGTCTTCCAATCTATTTCCAGAGTCACAATTGTTTGGACTGTCATCATACCTATAGCGATTACAACTGCGCCTAAATTAGCCAGCTCATGGCAAACTAATAGGTAAGACAAACATAAGATGGATTAGTAACTCCACCTGGGGCTCTCTGAGATCAACTAGTTTTTTGGGAATTCAGCACTCCATTCTGAGATTTTACACATGTGGACACTACATTTCCAGCTGAGAAAAATCAACTGAGCAAAACCTACCTTTAGAATCTATCAAAAATACCCCAGAAATCAGAAGCACAACACTAGTCTTTAAATTACAATACGCTACTACTGTAACAAAGCACACAGAGACAAAAAAATTTAATGGACAGTTCCAGTTAAAGTGCAGTGAAATCACAACTGACCTTTGCTTTCCAATTTACATGCACTATAAATTCATAGAATCACAGAATGGTCTGATTGGAAGGGACCTCTACAGATCACCTACACCCCCCTGTCTGCCATGGACAGGGACACCTTTCACTAGACAAGGCAGCTCAAAGCCCCATCCAACCTGACTTTGAATGCTCCAGGGATGGAGCGTGCACGACTTCCCTGGGCAATCTGTTCCAGTGTCTCACTACCTTCACAGTGAAGAATTTCTTCCTAGTATCTAATCTAAAACCAACCGCTTCAGTTTAAAGCCATTCTCCCTTTTAAGTGCCCTTGTAAGAAAACCCTCTCCAGCTCCCTTGCAACACCGTTTAGGTACTGGAAGGTGCTGTAAGCTGTGCCTGGAGCCTTCTCTTCTCCAGGCTGAACATCCCCAACTCTCTCAGTCTGTCTGCATAGGAGAGGTGCTCCAGCCCTCTGATTGTCTTTGTGGCTCTTCTCTGGACTTGCCCTGGCAGGTCCATACCCTTCTTAGGTTGAGGGCCCCAGAACTGGATGCAATACTCCAGCTGGGGTCTCACGAGAGCAAAGTAGAGGGGGAGAATCACCTCCCTTAAACGTGCTGGCCACGCTGCTTTTGATGCAGCCCAGGACACAGCTGGCTTTCTGGGCTGCAAGTGCTCATTGCCAGGTCATATTAAGCTTCTCCTCAACCAACATCTCCAATCCTCCTCCTCAGGGCTGCTCTCAATCTCTGCCCAGCCTGAACTTGTGCTTCGGATTGCTCCAACCCAACTGCAGGACTTTGTACTTGGCCTTGTTGAACTTCACGAGGATCAGAAAGACAGTTTCTCAGAAAGCAAGAGACCACCCATATCTATGCACCTTCAGTTTAAAACACAAAATAAAGTACTGCCAAAGATTGAAAATAACCTTTGGATTTGGAAAAGGAAGGAACACCCAGCTTTCTTTCACATCCTTAAAGCAACTATGTTAAATATGAATTGAAAGCAAGCAACAGCATCTGGTGTGTGGGCAGGAGGTTTGCTTTGCTACTACCAGTGTTTGTCATGTGCCTACTGAATATAAGCACTTTAGGGCTTAATCTTGCAGCAATAATTGGTAAAACAGTAACAAAACCATCAGAACCACAAGAAAGTTATATTTGTATACATATTAGTATCTATTTTCTGGAGAAAAATAATAATGCATTTTTCATCTCAATTTTGGTGCACTCATTATTCAAATTATTTGCTATTAGCTATGTCATTACTAGATGATCATTAGACTGTAGCAACAACTTTGTGAGGAATATTTTCTTTATTTATCCACATCACTATGATGGATTCCTTTAATTTCAGCTGCAATAGTAAAAAAAAAATAAAAAATAAACTACTAGATTAGGTTGTCAGAAAATGTCTTTTAAAATTTTCATGAACAGATTAAGAAAAATTAATTCCTTCACACACAAATGTATCAGACCTCATTCCTCCACTTCTTGTTCAAATTGTATCTTCAAAAGAAATACTTAACATGATAAGAGGCTTAGTTTGACCTCATTATTTTTGTAAAAAGAATCCCAATATTAACTGTATTAATCAAAACAAAGTATGACAATAATTGTATTTGAAATACATGGGTATAAAGCAGGTTTTCTTGCAAATACTCACAACGTGACTGTAACATTGTTTTTGATATATCTGTTCATTTTTCCTCCTTTGAAAACTGCTGGTATTTACAACCCCAAAAGTGGATATTTATTCATTTATTAAAAAGATTCAACACATGTAGCATATAGATAGTCCTGAGATGACATCCACGAAGGCCAGCACAGACGAATACCACGTAAAGTGATTGTATAACCACTGCTGGTGCAACTGCTAAGAAATTCCAGAATTTTCACCACTACACAACTGTTCGGTAGCAACAACTTCTCATCACTAAAAAGATGCAAATTAAAAGAGACATATTTCTTTCCTTGTCACTTTACAAGTTTGGAAATTTGGCCTTCTTCTCTAAGATGTACTTCCAAAGAAGCCCTTCTTTGGGGACTGGGCATTCAAGATGTTCAGGGCTACTTTTGTTTCACTTTGCCAAGTCCTTCATTCCCGACTCATCTTTAAATTCTCACAGATTTTAAGTAGAGTTGTACAAAACACCCAGCTCTGATCCTGTTTTGACTTGTTAAAAAACAACAACAAAAAACCCCAACAAAACAAAAAAATCCAAACAAACAAAAAACCCAAGCAAAACTCCACATCCAAAGTTGTTTTATAATAGTATAAGAAATGGCGTGGAGAAACTTGAGGAATGAGTAATCTGAAACTGTGAAGTACAAGGAGGCTGACAGCTGACTGGTCAAGTGGCTGCCCTGCTGAGAAGGACCCGAGGGTTGTAACAGACCCGAAGCTGAAGACAAGTCAACAAGGCTTTTTCATCATGAATAAGGCAAATGGCACCCTGGGCTGTCCCAGGAACAAAAATAAGATGGAAACAAGAATAAATGAAAAGTTAGCATCCCATCTCTAACTCCGTACTAGTAAGGAAATACCTAGAATACTGGTATTTTGGGTTTTGCTTTCAAAAAGACTATTAAGAAACTGGACATGGTTCCCTTGCATGGTAAAGGGCTGAGAACTCACACCCTCCAAGAAGACTAGGCAAGATAGATCATTTCAGCTAAAAGCGCTCAGGAGCAATTTAATAACAGCAAATAGTTCCGAGTTGAGCACGGGCCTGGATTACATAAAATGACGTCCCTAGTCATCACGATTACAGCTTTATCTTATGAAAAGACTTTAAAACTGCTGAGGGATTAAAGAATAGGCAGAGACAGATAAAGAAAAGTTAACTAAATTTTCCTAGTGTTATGGTAATTATGGTATTAATTGTAGGACTACCTTCCCTTAATGAAGTTGTATTCAATATAAAATGAAAAAGGAAGAAAGTCTGGAATTAGCACTAAAGTAAAATGTGTCCCATTACCAGAAGCATATAATATACAAAGAAACAGTCCGAACTTAATACATCATCAGCACTGGTTTAAAGATCACTTTGTGAGAAAAACGTAATGCAAAACAAACTTCCCCCTCAGCATTATTTTTTATTATAAACTTCTCCCTCAGCATTACTTTATCTTTTTATTATAAACTATGCATTTAATTCTTCTGGAAAAATAAACAATTACAGACATCTGTCTGACATGGCATCAGATTACTGGTAACTAACTTAGGCATGCAAACTGCTTATTTGATTTTAGAGCAATCTCTACTGTCTTACAGAATTGACAGCATAAAATCTTATTTTAACTGTCACTGTTATTGCCTATTTTCTTTCAAAACCCCTCATCCCCAAGTTCATTAATAAGCTTCTTCATAGATAATGTCATATTTACAATTAAGAATTTAATTTAAATGATTCACAGCATAGGGTGTCTCCATTTTGAAATAACATATTTACCACAGTTATTTTCTCCTGAAAACCAGCCCTCATTTCAGAAGAATAAGGACCAGCTACAGCTGTGATTTTAGAAATAATTCTGGGTTTAGAATACTCATCACAATTATTTCTGACAGGAGCCCAACTGATATGTAAAGTCCAATTCCAAATCTACATAGATGCCTTATTTTCCTACTCTGCTAGTTTAACAGTAAGCATACTGTGATGAAAATGAAAAAGACCACTTTTGTCTTGAAAGGAATTCCCTCCAGTCACTCAGCTTTCCCAGTCTACTTGTATTTATAAGAAGCTTGATTCTACTGAAATCAATCCAAAGCCCCCTTGATTTCACAAGTGCAGAAATAGATTTGATGACAATTCTTGGAAAAGTTTTGCATAAATCTGCAATGAATACTTAAGTAATAATTTGATAACCACTTTTTAAGCAGCATGGGTAGAAATCCTGAACTTACTTCCCCTGTGTTTCTACTTCAAACATGCAGGTAAAATTGTCTGAAGAGAGTATTAATCCAAGTAAACAAATAATCCAGCAAACAAAGCCAAAAAGACTTCGGATGAGTACCCAATCCCACTTACTGTAAGACCATACAACTGCAGGGTGCCTTGAACGCAAGAACCATCAGCAGGGATTGCTCAACAAAATTGGTACTGCATGAATTTCTTGACAATCTACATTCTTACAAGCACATTTCTGAAACTCAATGAGCCTACTTAAAATATTACATGCATATAAAATCCATACTTTTTTCAAAATAGACATAGAGACACAGAGACAGGGTTTCTGCCTCAAGTTCAGTGTCAACAGTGCAAGAATTTTACAGAACATATTAGCCTAAGTTAGTCATGAAGTTTCTGATTGCATAATGTTCTTAAAACCAGACACTGCTGAGGC
Source organism: Margarornis squamiger (assembly GCA_035222235.1). Taxonomy (NCBI): domain Eukaryota; kingdom Metazoa; phylum Chordata; class Aves; order Passeriformes; family Furnariidae; genus Margarornis; species Margarornis squamiger. Next base: position 69,637,600 of record JAWWTY010000106.1, on the reverse strand, counting down.
TCTGTGCAGATTGTTAGCAGAAGGCACTGAAGCCTTATACTCACACTTAAATAACTGGATCTGCAAAACCTTGTGTTGCTATCTCTAAGGGAAAAAGCATCTGCCAGGAGGTAAGATGAAAATGCAACTGATACTCTAAGATTGTAGGATGAATGACAGTGGCTATCAAGATGTTAGTCTGACTGCCTAGAGGTTCCTCGAATATAACAAATATTGTCCATAAAGAAGTTCTACTAATACCTACGTGCCTTTCAGTTCTGCACAGGGTTTCTAGCCTCAAGTTGTATCTAACCTAGTTTTGTAGCCCATAACCCTCTGCCTCCCTCATATTTTTGTAAGACTGTTTCTAAATTCAGGTGTTTTTCTTTCCCTAAAAAAGACCCTGATTTAGGATGGATCTGCATTTTGTTCCTCTGAATCCTTAGTATTTTTGTTACCTTGCTCTGCTTGCTTTTCTCTCTTCACTTTCTGTTTTCAATCACATTTTCCACTGATTTTATTTGTGTAAAGGATTTTTTTCCCAGAAGGAAGGTTATTTTCCTTTCCCTAACTGGTGTTCTCTCTTTCTTCTCAAATGTACATATCCACATGTTAAAGCTTTCTTCCAAAGCTCCTTCACCTTTCACTTTTTTCCTGAACTGTTTACCTACACACCAGTTTTATCTTCCTTTCTCCCTTTTCTTTCTTCCAGATTCACTTCCTCCTCCTAGTATGTCTCCTATCATTTGATCCCTCTCCACTCTTTCAACTCTTCCCAGTACATACAATCTATATCTATAAAGCTATCAGAATTTTACTATGAATTTCAAAAGGGTAGGGTCTTTAAATAATTTAAGAGAAAAATGGGCAGTTTTTAAAGTTAATTTTCCTAAGGGAGAAATCACACAGAAGTCTCCAATGCCCTTCAGACTCAGTAGGCATTTGAAGAAAATCAGAAATGCCTTTTTTTTCTATTCCATCTGACTCCTCCTTATAGTTTCTTGCTGCACTGCTTCACCCATCTTATCTTGGCCATTAACTTCTGTACCTTCACAAATAATACCACCTATTGATCCCACTCACCCATATGTCTTGCAGCTTCATCACACCAGGATGTGATCACAACACAACTACAGGCATCATCATTTTCATTTCATGCCGAGAGGAACTAAAAAAATCTCTCTTTTGCACAATGGAAGACTGACCACAACAGGGGTCATCTTGATGTCATCTTGCAGGACAAATTGCTAAGTATGAAGAAGATAGAACACACTTTGAAAACAAAACAGCAAGTGGTTTCAAAGCATGACTGACTAGCCTGTGGTGTTGTTTCAGCCTTTCAGGCAAGAGGAGGCATTTTTTTGATGGCTTTTTAGCTACAAATTTTCACTCCCCTCTTAGATTGTGGTTTGGTTTTTTTCTTCACCAGTAGTCATCTGTTTTCTTCCCAAAGACCTGTCACACCAGGCTTGGGAAAACAACTTTGAAATCTTCCCATCCCATTCCCACCCACAGCTCACCTACGCTAAAAAGCTAAGTAGTTGTGTTAGCACAAGAGGCCCTTAAGCCAAATTTTTTCCTCTTGTGACAAAACAGCTTTATTAATAGTCTGCAATTGGAAAGAAAAGGAATACGACAAGGTTAAATTCTGACTTTCCACTTTGAAATTTTCCAATAACTACCAACAAGAAAAAAACAAATACACTGAGAAGCAAGCAAATATTAAGCTACCTTTTTCAGGAAGAATAATGTACTCTTTGTAAAAAGCACAAGTTTATTGAAAGACAGACAGAATTTCACTTGAACATGTGAATTGACATATAAGGAAAAACCAAATTGTGAGTAAAGAGGTTATTTTGCACATCATTTTAGCAGATTTCAAGAGTCTATTTTATTTTGCTAAATGTGGCTCATTACCAAAAGCTGTAATACTTTAAAAAATGGCTTCCTAAAACATCTACATAAATGATGTTATAATGGTGATATAGCAATACCCAGAAATGAGACTATTCTTGCAGACAACAACACTCGAGGTTTCCTCTAATTTGGTGGAAGAATTTTTAAGACTCAGTTGGGAACCTGAGCAAATTTCTTTCAGAACATAACTGCCACACATGATCCTGAGACTGCTCACTTCTCTTGTTTCTAATTTTCTTCTATTTTTCCAAATCCTGCTTTTCACCTGTTAAACCTAATTTCTAGTTATTGGTTTCTTCCACTCTTGAGACAATAACATGATGAAACCAAATAGTCTTCTTCCTTAATAATGCTGCTGCCCAGGTGTTAAAGAGAGCAGAGAAGCACTGAAAATTCTGGTTGGCTTTCATTATAACAACTATAAATGCTATAGGCTGTTATGCGGTATTTATATTTATAATAGTCATGAACAGTCACATAGAAATCCTTTAGGATTTCGCCCACACATCACCTATCACCAAAGAGGACTCATCTGATTTTGTGCATCTTTATTTTATTAAAACTTTTACAATAAAGAAAATCACTCAGGATTATGGCTTTATTTTGTTCTCTCTAAATACAGTTCTGCCTACAATGAAAGCACAAGCAAAACTTTTAAACAGTAACTGCATAAAGTTTTGTTTAGAATGGTATGCTTTCATGTTCTAGGTATAAACAAATGCATTGAGTTAGCTAAAAATTTCTCTCCTGAACAAGCTTTACACAGCATGATTGTAAAAAAACCAAAAAACCTCAAGAAACCTCCCTTACGCATGAGGTTTTAATCTGAAAAAAAAAAATTAACATAAGATTTAAAAATTCCAACAGTAAATTTTACCTTCTCATATCACAAAATCACAGATAACAGAATATTCTGAGTTGGAAGGGACCCATCAGGATGAACCAAGTCCAGCTCCTGGCCCTACACAGGAGCGCCCCAAGAATCACATCATGTGCCTTATCACTAGCTCTTTAAATCATACTAGTTATTACAAATAAAACAAAATGTTTATTGTCTTTACATTCGAGAATTTACTGGTCAAAACATTATTCCTTTGCTATCTGATCTTGATAAAAATTTCTAGCTTCCAGTTTAAAATTCAACTGTTATTAAATCTAGTTTTTTGCTTACATACATAATCATGAACTCATGCTTATGAAAATAAGCACAGTACAACACACCATTTTAGCACTCCAACCTCTAAACACTCGAAAAACTGGTAAGTCTCACAACTAGAATAACAATGGAAAGAAAATATTTATTAAAATTTATAATTAGAAAGAAAAAATTTCAAGCAATAACTTTAATTTACAACTCACTAAACGGTTAAGCCTTCCACATACTCACATTAAAGTGACCCAGCAACATAAGAAAGCATAGCTTGCCACCAGCTCTAAGAGTCTGTAATACATTTACTTGCCTAGCCTAGTGTATAGTATCTACATTTTAAAACAAGTCCTGCGTGTCATCATTCTACTTTATCATGCAGAAGACTTACCTCTCCCACAAAAAGAGAACAAAGCATTTTATTTACTGCCTCACTTCGCAGGGAATGAAAAGTTAAGAACTGTGAACAGTAACTTATTCCACAACTGAGGCTGTTGTCTCTTGCTCAAAGTAGATTCTACCTTAGCAAGTAAAACATTGTCATTTTGTAGAAAAGAGGATAAGACAATGGTGAGATGAGGGGAAAAAAATCAGAAGACAAATTAAATGTTTATTTGTAGTGTTCATATGACACAAAACCCAGACAAGGACAGTGTAATAAGCAACAACATCTACTAAGAAGAGATTAAATAATATTTTAATGTTATTTTTTGAAATTTTTTGCTTACATTTTTAAATTATTTTTTGCTTATTTTCTATCTAAAAGCTCAAAAAGTAGAAATCAACATTTTGCCAATTTCTGCTACAACATGCTGTCAACCTATGTTAGCTTTTATTGTTTGGAATAGAGTTATTTTTAGAAGAATTATATTTAGGACTGAGTTAAACTAACCTGTTCACATTGCACACTACCGCTTAATACTTCTGACAGTAGCTGTTATCTTTCTTTTATGGTCAACTTCAAAAAAAACCATTAATAAAACTACACTCTTGAGATCAGAGAGTAGAGCCCTAGAAGTTGTTTAATGGCTGAGTGAATGCAACTACTATCCCAGGCAGTAACATGGATTGCAAAGGTCAGCAAGGGCTGAAGTGAAATGTTCACTTCAATTAGTTTCTAACACCTGAAGTTCAGAATGCTCTGACAAAGAGTAACTTATGAATTCCATGAAATATCCATTACATACACGTCACAACAGAATGTCAAAGTGACTGAAGGCTCTTGAGCTCCTAAAAAGCAGCAGTCACACAACACCCAGAGAGATCTCTTTTTCCATGACAGCAGTTGTCAACCTGAGGGGCTTGTAATGTTGCACCGAAGCATAATGACCCCTTAGAGACCAGGCTCTCTCTAGGGCCATTTTGGGTAGGTGTGATAGACCATGGATAGCAAAGTGCTGAGGTGAGAAGAAAGGCATTAGACGGCATTCTCCAAGGGAAGCTCATCACTGCCCCTTAGGAAAGCAATAGTTTTAGGTATCTTCCTTTCTCCACTGAAAGCAGACCGTGAACCTCTTGTCTCTCTGCATTCCTCATTCTCAGCTGTGTGCTGTGGATATGCAGAGGTACAACTGAGCAGGGATAGTCAAACCAAGCCAGTGTTTCTCAAACTGCAATAAACAGATGTTCAACAGCTTCAAGGAAAAAGGTTTGAAAACTACTAGTTTTAGAAAAAGTTCTATTTACACTCTTATTAGCTGCCCTCATAACAGTGGAGGTTTGCAGCATACCACCAGATTCAGGAAGAAAACTTAAGGATATCAGACACTAAAAACTGGGAAACAACACTGGTAAGTATTGAATTTTCTGCTCAAAGTTTCTCTGCTGTCTGTATAAATAGATCACCTTCATAAATTCATGCTCCATTGCAATAAAAAAGCTGACAGTAAAGCAGCACTTACAGAGGTGCCATATTTAGAAGACTAAGAGGAAAATAGCATGACTTTAAACTTAACACATCCAGGAAAGAATATCATCTTTCTAAGACTAGAGCTTAGGTGAAGGAGAAAAGTTTGCAACCAAGCATGAAACGGTTTCAGAGTCTAACCATTCTCATTTCCCTACCAAATCATGATATAACAATTACTGCTCAGCTTAACTTTGTCCCCAAGCAGTCAAGATTACTAATATGCTATAAAACAAATTCAGAGTACCCAAAATGCATCTAATAACTTCATTCAGTACTGAAATATCAGGAAGAGTGGAGGTACATAAAAAAATAAACACAAAAAAACCCCAAAAAAACACCACCAGTGCTTATTTTGAGGTATACTTAGTTTTTCTAAGAGACACTATGACTCCATTTTCACTGACCTAAGTGTGTCAGCTTTCATTTAAAAGATCCCTTTTTTTTCAGTACTGCATAGGCAACTTTATTTTCATTAAGAAAAAAAAAACAACCATTCCACCCAAACCAAAAAAACCCGTTCCAACCTGCTTTTATTTACACGTTGTGTCATGCAACTCTGCACTACATACCATTTGGTCACATCTGACCATACCATTAAAGCCTACACCTAGGGAAACATTTACAGTATATCCACCTGGACAGCTGAAGACAGGTATCTGCTCAGGTGTCTGGCAATGAGCCAGCACTGCCTCAGCCCCATCATGCGTCCCCAGCAGTATGGACTGCCTTTCAGAAAGGAATCCTCATTTAAGCGCCTAGACTACCAACATACAGTATGACATGAATCTCAAAAATCTATGAACAACAGTAAAGACGAGTGAATTTTATATTCCATCCCTTTTCTTGTTTTCACCTGTCTGATTTAAACCTATAGGCAACCTCCTTTATTCACTGACGATGAACAGAGCTGCTTACATTCATTCCTTCAAAAAATGAAGCATTTGCCCTTATTTTCTCTTACAAAATGTGGCCAGGAGACAGGGTACCCATCTTTGATATTAGGTCTGTCCCCTACAAAGCAGAAACATCTTCCCTGGCTTTCTGGGAGTTCAAAAAGCATTATCTCCTACTTCCCATGGGGAGAATACATGTATTAAAAATACATTATAGACAAACACAAATTGAAAAACTATTCACCTTCCCTTTGCTGTTGTTCCATTAAGCACAAAACAAGTCAAGACCCACAAGAGCAGAAAAAGAGCATGCATTAGTGTATGACTCAGCGGTTAGGACACAGAATACATCCTCCAGATCTTACATTTTTTAAATAGATCTGCATGTCACTTATTTAATCTTATCTCCAAGGCTTGCATAATTCTATCCAAAATTAACACATGCACTACAGTGAGACCACCATGTACTAGTCATAAATTTTCATTAAAAAAGTTAGAAAAAAAACCCCCACACCAATTTGAACAACAATATGAATATTATAATTATATTCAAACATTTTATTGTCTGTTTTAAGTATACTAAAATGTCTGCACTTTCAAAGGGCTTTAACTCTGTACAGGGAACATGCATTTTCTTTCTATAAGACTCCAGATATTTCAACATTCCAAAAGTCATACACAATATATACTTTTCTGAAGTGTTTCTTTTGAATCAAAGTACTGTTCCCAAGTACAGGTGAATCAGGGTCTTCAGAATCCTTTCAACAACAATGTCCAAAGGGTTGCTCTTCTTTCAACATGAAATCAAAACCATCTATCATTTTGTCTGCAACTGCAGCTTAGAGGTAGCTGAGTACTCTAAAAATTAAGCTAACAGATGTGTATGGGGAGCTAAATGAACACTAACATCTTGAAGATTAATAAACTGCTAACCTGCAAAAATGGTATGTATGCAAGCTGCAAGTAAAAAAACCCCAAAAACATATGAAGTGCCTCAAGCTGCAAGTCAGACTTTTGAGGAAGATGGGAAATCAAGGTCAAAAACTTACAGTACCTTTTTGAAAGTGCTGCAACATGAGCTCGTGAATTCCTGAAAAAAGGAGACACAAAGGAGGTAGAAAAGAATCTGCCCTTAGACGTCTTTCTCAGCCTTCTAGAAGGTTACCATCAAGCAGAGTCCTTGGCTCTCTCTAGCAAACATCCGTCAAAACCAAAACTGACCAAAAAACAGAACTGTACATCAATATCCAACATGATTTATGGCTGTATCATACAGCTGTTACAGGGGTTTTTTCCAACTGTCTCCATTTAAAAACCATATCCTTATCTCTTTGCTTAATAAAGTTAATATTTTTTCTCCAAAGATTCTTTCTGTAATGATACAGAAGGTTTCAAAGAAAAAAATTACTATTAGTAAAGAAGCTCATTATAATCAAGAATGGACTAGAATGTCTACGATCAGCATATGGTTTGGGGTTGAAAAAACCTGAAACACTTGCTTCTTATCACATTCAGGCTCAAAAATCAGCTTTGGTAGCCAGCACTCCATATGCAAGCACTGAGCTAGAGGAAAGCACTTACATTTCTGAAAATAGTCAGACACAGAAGATGACCCATTTAGATTCTTTCTATACACAAATGGCTTTGCTTTTCAATGTATTCTTAGGAATAATGAAAGACAGAATTAATGACCTGCTTTATGTGACAGGGCAAGAGTCTGAAAGTATTCAAAGTAACAACGATTTAAAAACTTACCAGTAAGTTTTTCTACACGAATGTCCTTATCAAGTATTACTTTAAGACAACACTAATCATTAAGTGGCTATTTCCTATGGTAACTCTAACATCTAGGCAGAGTGTGTGATGAGTTGCTGTCAGAAGTTCAGAATTAGGAAAAGTTTTAGGTCACAAAAGTATATACACTGATCAAGATGTCCCATCAGTGGGCCATAGTGATCCACCACGAGAACGTCATTCCGAGTATTACATGCTATGCTGTATTAAGTAAATCATCAGACATACAAAGGAATGGTCCATGGGTCTCAAGAGAATAAGCTTCACACAACACTGATCAGATCTCTAGTGAACACATAGATAGAAAACTTGTGAGGAACCTATAGTTTACTAGAAGGCAACCTTGCTTTAACAATCTATCAAATATGATAGATTTTAATAATCAATCCCATTTACCTCAATTGCAATAGCAAGTTTGGTATAAAAGACATCAGGTAAGAACTGAGGAGAAATAAGAGTCCCTTTTCCTGTAATATCACTACCATAATTTTCTTTTTATGAATACTGCTGGCACTTGTAAAGATTTGAGCCATGAAGCCCCACTCTGAACCTTGCTGCAGATCAGAAAGATGACCATATAGGAGGAATACAAACCTGAGCAGAGCTTAAAGACATGTACACTTCTCAGCCGGAATAAAATAATGTGTTTACCACCAGAGTAGCCACAGGCATGGAACAGAGGTCCAATTCTCCTCTATTAGTCCCACAGTATGAACAAAAAAACCTTTCTGCTTGCTAATAAACCTTTTTTAATTTTCTAGACAAAGAAATAAAATCTTTATAGAGGTAGAATGGATAAAAGTCTAGCTAAAATGGCTAGACACAGATAATCCCTAATATCTGATTTCCATTACTGGAAACATCATAGCTGGTAGACAATATATTCTTGATGGACTGAATTGTACAGAACCTCTCCCTCTATCATGGAACTTGCTGAAGGCAGATTTGAAGTTCACTCCCATGGGAAACAAAAACTGCTAACTCCTTTATCACTCAGTTTTCTTGTTCTGTTGGGTTTTTTTTAATAGACCACTCATGCTAGCTGGAGCTACAGAACACATTCCGTTGTCTTGCCTGGGGACGCAGACAGCATTGTTTCAAGTGTGTGGCCACATTTGAAGCTTCCACAGTGCAACAGTCTTGAATCTTCAAGACTACAGAGTAACATGACTTCATTCTGCATATGACTGATATGCACATGTATTCTGCCATATAAGCCATTCTTCTGCTGCAGGGTAGATCCCTGCGACACCACACATGTGTTATAAAGGTATTGATGTGTTTTCACAAGAGCAAAGTCAGATCAAACTGCAATTATAGAAACTTTCATTACCACCTCTACAGCAGTCTAGGCCACCTATCAAGTCTCCTGAATTAATAGTGAAATAATTTTTTCCTCCTGCTGTGAAGATCATCTAATCATAGAACATTTGAGGATGCCCAAAGCAAGATCAACCAGAGCAGGCTGCTCAGATTATTAAGATGTAACAAATATCACTGCCTTGTATTACCATCAGAGACTAACATTTGCCACATTGGCTAGCTGAAGAGCAGAGAAGTGAATTTTCACACACAGCCCCCGCTAAATTACACAATTTTTGTAAAGTCTTTGTTCCTGAAGAGAGGCTTCCAAGGAAAGAGCACCTATAACAAACTCAAGATGTATTTTTAGTTGTGTTCTCAAGCCTAAGTTTCACAGCTGCATATGGAATCACAATTGGAAAAGTTTGACAATCACAGCCTTCTCCTTTAATGTCGACAAAAGGCAGAACCAGCTGAGAGTTAAAAGACCTCTCTAAGCATTTCTGCGCACACATTCAGTGGCTAGTGGCTGAACAAGATTTAACAAGTTAAGCATTTCCTTTTTTTACTGAAAAGCTGACTCTGCACACTGCTTTTACAAGGGCTGGTTGAACTACTTAAGTTCACACATATTATCAAGTCATAGATTACTTGTGATTTTCCTAAATTTTTTTTTATTTATTTGAAGGCCTGTGCCAAAATCACTACAGAAGGTGCTGGTTTTGTCTTATGATAATGAGAACCTTTTGCAGAAAACTGCTTATCTGGTACAGCTGATCTGTCAGACAATCTATGTGAACCCACATTGCCATTCTGAATGTGTCTGGAAGGTAAAAGATCCTCAAACCAAGAACACTGTCATGTTGTAGACATATATCTAACAACTTTGATTTTGGCTACTCCACAGGCATTACGTCAGAATTGACAAGTGGGTGTTGCTGGACAAGCCACTTCAATATAGTATTCTGCATAAATACTACCAGTGAAGTACCTCAGCGTCAATTGCTCTTCCAGTTTTCCATAACCTGTGCATCTAAAATGCAGTACAGATACTGGAGAAAAGGGTTTGTCTGAAAGATGACTTCACCTCCAAAAAGGGACTCTCATAAGCTTGCTCAACTGGCCTAGGACAGCTTCCCTTCATATATCAATTTTCATCCATGATTTGTGTTTAAACTTGCCATCCCCATGCTACAAGCTATTTCCATATTCAATCTATTGATGTAAGAGTTTTTCTTGTTATCCCCCTGTTTTGGACTGCATCATTTTGTGTAAAACAGTTCATTACATCAAACAGCCAGAGAATTACTCCAAAGACCTGAAATTACGTTTATTTCAGCTGTAGAAACCTGAGAATACCTCACTGCAATGAATATTAATTTGTTTGAGCAGTCATCTCTGATGAGAAAGAACAAAGTTCAAATTATTGGTTTGAAGCAAATAAAGCAAGGAGTTTAAGCTGGTTCTGTGTATTCAAGAGAATTAGTCTAACAGTGAATGACAGACAGGCATATCGGATACATACATATATGGAGAGAAATACAGGTGCATTTAGTGGACACAGGGAAAGTGTCTCAATTCCCCTCTTCTCACAAAAAACGTATGGCTTCAATAAATTGCTTTTCACTGATTGCAGGTTTTTTGTTTTTACATTTGCTATTGGACAGCATAAATTCACATGTATCCTTTCCCCTCCTCAATTTTTTGATCTATCTTCCATTTCCTTGGGTAAATAATTCGAATCTTTTAATTCCCTTGAAAAACTCTTCCATATCCATTGTATCAAACTCTCTACAACACTGAGATTTATCTCTTTTAAACTAATTGACAGTTAATAATGCACTTTGAATAGCAGACAAGAACTAATGAATGTGTATACAATGGGACTTCCTTCTCTAAGCTTTTTTCCCCACATCTGATTGCAGCTATGAATTGGGTAACAATACCTTAGCAAACTGCTCAATTTTTTTTGTTAGATTAATACCGTTTATTTAGGAACTCCTAAGACATACAAATGGTATCTTATTTTCTGCTTCCAAAACACACTGGTTTGCATACACCAAGAAGCAGTTTTACCTGTCACCCTGCTGTCCTTTCACACAGCTTGCTTAGACTTTTCAGGTGACCCTACCAGTACTTCTGAATTTGATTAAACAGTTTTGAACCCGCAGTAAATAATTCTACTTCATCATAAATCAAATTCAACCAATGATTAATAGAAAATACTGAACAGCTCTCGATGTAAGACAAAACACTAAACTTCCTATAACTTAACACTTTTGTTATTTCCTCTCAGAGATTTTTGTGATCCATGAAATTATTTTACCTCTCACATCATGGTTTCTTTATTTAATAGCCTGGTTTAAGGAACCTTCAATTACACCTTTGAAAAGTATATGCAAATTAGAACTATATTCAAATTTAATCTGCTATGCTATTACTGCAATCAAAACCCCTAGTAGATTAGTGAGGCACAATTGTCATTGCACAAGCAGTACTAACTACATCAGTAATACTAGTTAGTACTACTGAGTCTACCATCAGTCTTGGTTGTCATCACATACTTCCATCTGTGGGTAGTTGTGATTGAAAAGGATGAAAATTACAGGTGCATGTTTTTTCTTTAAGTGCACCCAATTATTTTTAGACCTGTTCCCTAAGCAAAGTTGATGAGATCACTTGCAGAGTATTTGTTGGAAGCTCTCCTTCAGTAACTTCAAATATATTAACCAATTTTCTACCAAACTGCCCTCGAGTACACTGAGGTTCTCCAAATTTGTGCAAACAAGAGCCAAACAGAGAACGCTATCAATACTCGCAGAAAATGAATACAGCTTACCACAGAGCAGAAAAAGGGGGAGGAGACAGTACAAATGCCCTAGCTGTAATAAAAATGCTTCAACAGAATTTAATGACTTTTATTGTATGCCAAAAATCCCCACACCTGGCTTCAGAATAGCTTGCTGTTTCCCAGAAAGTTTCAAGTGCATTAGGGCATTTATAATAATTTACTTCTGCATGGAGTCTGCTGTCAGAAGACTAAGTTCATGTTGCAACTATAGCATCTAACTAAAAAGTCAACCATCAGCAAGGTATAAATTCATTGAAAACTATCCAGTATTTCTGCTCTTTGTTAAGTGCTTCATTAAAGCAGAACTACATTTGTTATTCTGTAGTTCTTTACATGTATAATGTAATTTATTATGCCAACACACATTTATTTAGCTTCCCACCCCCCAAAAAATATAGGCACATAAACACATTTTTAAGAAACGTATACAGTTTGCATGGCATTTGCTGTCCTTTAACTGATAAAAGGACATTTTTAGAGAATTAAGAAATCCAGTATTAAAGATATGAGAATTTATAAACATGATAATTAAGTTTATATTCCTGGAAGTCTATAATTAGTTTTGCTGCCTGACCAACACATCATTTGTTCAGCTTGTGTTATAAGATGCAGTTCACAGCACTGCATAAGCACTTGAGTAGTTTGAAGAGGCTGCACAGCTTCCACCCTCTGGGGAAGAGCTGGCCCTGAAAAAAAAATTACTTTGTTTGCAAAGTCATCTGAACTAAGTATGACAGTCTAAGTTGCTTCAGTCTTATTCCATATCTTTTTTTCTTTGAAACCACACCTTGTAAACATGAAATATATAGCCCATAATCTGTGTCAGACAGCCTCAAGATCCCTCCCAAAAAACTTGAAGAGACTGATTCACAGATGTACTGGAACACAGAACTCTTATTGCAATCTGGCGCCTTGGTATCTTTCAGAATCCGGGACATAGTCCAAAAAAACAAAAACTGGAAAAGAGGTATTATCACACTTGCAGCAGTCAGAGGCTCCAAGGCGGTAGAAAAAGCAGAACAGAAGTTATAAAAGGTGCTCCACTCTCCAAGCAGCTACAGTACATTAAGATGCATCAGACACACAAGCAGGTGGTTATAAAAGGGCCCAATCCAAATGCAGTAACAGTAACCTGATAAGACTTCCATCATGATACCTTTTCTCAGCAGCCAAAAGCATATGAACAAAGGAGAAAAAAAACCCCACAACTCATTTTCTTTCAAACCCTGTATTTCCAACAGACAATAGACCCTCATATTTTAGTTCAATCCTCTGTCTGATAAGTATTATGCCTTTTTTTCCCCCCTTTCCTCCAAACTGCAGACTTACAGATCTCAGTGGATGAGAAGTGAGTGCACATGCAAGTGGACTGATAGCAATTTAAGACTGTTAAAAAGCATATATAGAGGAAAAAAAATAGAATAAGCAGGATTATATGCATCATTTTCTGTGGGGAAGAAAACCAATAGAAAACACAGGGTGTGAAATGAAGCACATCTATCATAGAAAGCAACAAAAAAAGAACTATGAAACAGCAAGTAAAGGGAAAAGAAAGTAGGATGAAATACATTAAAAGCAGAGGGAAACAGATTATTAACTACAGGGAAGAAAGAGACTGATATGAAGGAAATTTTGTGAAATGCTGAGTTAAAACTTATTATATTTAACCCCAGATTGTTAAACAAATCAGTCTTACACAAGAAGTGTTGGGGGGGTGGGGGGCTCTTTGGTCGTTGTTCCTCCATTTGGAAACTGGCTGGATGAATCCAACCAAATTTGACACAGGACTAGATTTCTCAAAGATAACTACTTATGAAAATGCTAAGTTCATGAAATGCTATGAGTGTCCTGACCAAGGGAAAGGCTACAGAATGCATTAAGACCTTATTGCACATTAGATGATCCACAAAAGGGTAAGACTATACTAAAAAAAATTCCATTAGAGCTTACAACCACCCCTGAGATTTAAACAAAACCAACAACAAAAAACCCCTCAACAAACCCACACACACACAAAAGAAGAGTAGGGAAAAAAGGTAAAAAGCCAGGCTTTTACTGCTCAAGCAGCTACTCTTGAAATACTTATTGCTCTTTCCTTTCACCAAGGAAAAAGACGTGGTAATACTTGGTATAGTATTTATCCTTGGGAATAATAACAGGTGCCAAAAGGCCCTTTTTATATGCAAAAGCGCTGTACAAAGTGGGACATTTTCATCTTCCTTTGGAAACTAAAAGCAAGAGAAGCAAAGTGACTGCAAGGAAAAACAGCAGTGAAAAAGCAGGATGGAAGGCAAAGCCAAGTAACCCAAACCACCTTACACCCACTACTTCAGTCTGCCTTCAGAACCAGCAGCACCCAACGCATAACCTAGTCCCTTTTGGGCAACCCAATTAAAACAGAGCATATTTACAGCATACAGTAATTATACACACATACAGTCATCAATGAGCAAACCTTTATAAAAAAATCTTTCAGTTTCTTTCATGCCAATCAACCCATTCTTGAAATCATAAACATGCAGTTAATAGTCAATGTGTGTTAACGTATCTCATCACAAATGACCAGCTGCAATTTCTCAGCTTTTTTGACAAAACCAGATTTTAAATAGCCATGTATATTATCCACCTACACTTTTAAAGTGTAGTCAAGTCAGTTTTTCGAACCCAAAAGTGACACCTGCACGCATGCTGAAAATTAATTTCTGCTACCATTTAAGCAATGAGAAACTTCAAATGGTATTCAACTGAATGCCTTCTCATGTGTTTGCTCATACACTAAGTTGATGGTACCAGAAATGCAACTAATTTAAAACAGTAAGTGATTTTTGTAGGTTCTATCGTGAAAGCATCTAGAATCCCAGATGATTACGTTTCACTGGCAAGCAATCTAGTGTATGGACACAACACAGCCGAGCAAACTTAGGCAAACTACCAAAGCTTCGTGAATTACACATTCAAAATTCAAGGATAACAAAGCAGAGTTGGTTTAAAAGATTTTCAAAGCAATTCTCCAGATAGACTATCACAGCCTGGTTGCGCAAACAGATCTTGAAATTTTTCACTTTTCAGGAAGCACACCTTTCAACTTTAGACAACACCCAGGATCCGCATGACAAGAGAAAGGGGAATGCAGTCATATGGAATCGGTTAACAATTACTACCAATAAACAAATTGACTGCAGTGGAAGAACCACTTTTGATATTAATAAGCAGTGATTCATGTGAAGCGTCATATAGCTTTCCTTACTTATGGATTCATCATCCACAGATTTAAGGCGAAAAAGTCAACTCATTACCATATGAAATGCTACTTAAACGCAGGGTATTTCAGCTGTTGGAAGTGCAAACAAAAGGTCTCAGCGTTAAAAACGTGGGACTTTACCTAAAATCCTGATTCTAGCATACAAAGAAGAGGCACGTCTGTGTTTAACAGATCTAAATGGAGCACCTTGCTCCACTCCACGCTAAGAACATTTTCTATATGCCCTCTACGTTTATGTTATCCTTTTTCTTAAAAAGAATAAAATAAAAAGAATCAAAACGATACCTTCCCAAGTTAAGGGACCAAACGCCTCAAACCGCGACTGCCGAAAAGGGTGGTGGAAAAAAAAAGTCAAACTAGAGCACTTAATCAGACTGAGTGCCGCTGTGCCACAATTAGATGTCACTGTGCGCTCGCTCTGACGCCGAAAGCACATGCAGCTCCCGGGGAGCCGGGGGCAGCGTGCGGCTCACACCTGCCCACAGCACACCCGCTCCTCGGCCCCGCAATCCCCCCGACCCCGACCCCGGCCCCGCACCCGCCCGCACGGCAAAGGGGCCGCCCGCCGCAACGTGGGACCCGCGCGCTTCTGCCGGCCGGGACCCGCGCCCTGCGAGCGCCTAACAATGGGAGCAGTGTTCCACACGGGCTCCCACCGCACACAAGCCCGCCCGCCCCGGTGCCCCCGGTACTCCCGGTGCCCCCGGGAGGGCGGGGGGCGCCTCCGCCCGCACCTGGCGGCGGTGACGTCACCCCCGCCCCTCGCCCCTCTCCCCCCGCCCCGGCCCGCTGCCCGCTCCCCCGGCCCGCCCGGCACAGCCACAGGCACAGGGACGGCCACGGGCACGGGGGGCAGCGCCGCGCTCCCACACGAGAGCGGCCCCCCCGCTCCGCCTTCCCCGCCGCTCCTCCGCCCCGCAACACACCCCCCTCCTGCCCCTGCCCGCGGGGGCGGCGGGGGGACGGGGGAGAGGGGCTGCGAGACGCGCTTTCCCTCCGTCCCTCCCTCCCTCCATCGCCCTCCCCTCCCTCCCTCCATCCTCCCTCTCTCCATCCCCCCCCCTCCCTCCCTCCATCCCCGCCGCCCCCCGCGCGGGCGCGGACAAAGGGGAGGGGGCCAACACCTGGCGAGGAGCGCCGGTCCCTTTGTGGGGCAGGCGCGCCCCGCCGCCCCGCCGGCGGTGGGCACTGGGGATGGGGGTGTGGGGCCGGGGGGGTGGGGATGGGG
>JAWWTY010000106.1:69497980-69620437 GCA_035222235.1 Margarornis squamiger | reverse complement strand
CCCGCCGGGCTCCCGCGCCCCCCGGCTCCGGGGGGGAGAGGGGGCGGGGCTCCGGCGGGGTAACGTAAGCGAAGCCGGGTGCGAGCGGCCAATCGGCGGCGGGGGGCGGGGCCGGCGCGGGGGAGTTCGCGGGTGCTGCGGGGCCGGCTCGCTCTGCGCCTCGCTGCTCCCCGCCGGCCGAGGAGGCCGCGGAGAGACCCTTTGTGTGCCGAGGAGCGGCCGGCCGGGAGCCCGCCCCGGCTGCTGGATGCTTTCCCCCGCCGTCGCGGAAAGCGCAGGCGAGCGCTGGGGGGAAACCCCCCGCTGTACGCCGCGCCGCGTTGCATGCTGGAGCTTGTAGTCCCGCCCCGCAGTCCTGAAAGGTTAAGCACCATCAGCATCCAAAGGGGTTCATCCCCACTCAGACGCTTGTATATCCCGCAACGAGCTACAAGTTACCCTTTAGAATGCGCTTTTCGTTTTAAGGACCCGCATTTCTCGGGCGCAGCCCCAGCGCGCTCGCCGTGCGGGGGAGGCGGCGCGGCGAGCCCCGCGGAGCTGCCAGGACCTGCCCGGACCTGCCCGTCCCGGCGTGCCCCGCGCCAAGATGTCGGCCGCGATCGCGGCGCTCGCCTCCTACGGCGGCTCCGACTCGGAGCCCGACTCGGAGCCCGAGGCCGGGGCCGGCTCCCCGCGCCCCGCCGCCG
This sequence comes from Margarornis squamiger, assembly GCA_035222235.1. Lineage (NCBI taxonomy): Eukaryota > Metazoa > Chordata > Aves > Passeriformes > Furnariidae > Margarornis > Margarornis squamiger. Next base: position 69,619,751 of record JAWWTY010000106.1, on the reverse strand, counting down.
TGCTCGCCAGCCGCGACGCCGTGCTGCACCTGCGGGCGCCGCCCGCCGCGCCCCCGGCCCTGCCCGTGGATGCGGCCCCCGAAGTAGCCGTGAAGGTAGGCGGCCTGCGCGGCCCGCCCGGGGCCCGCACCGCCGGCCTCGGGGCGCTCCTGGGCACAGCCCCGGCGCCGAAGAAGGGTGCGGAGCCGCCGGCTGGCCCTGCGCTGGCCCGCGGGGGAGGGAGGGAGGGAGGGCGAGCGGCTCGTGTCTTGGAGCCCCGGTGGATCCCAGCCGTGCGGCTGAGCTCATTAAAGCGTGCTGTCTCCGTCTCGGTTCCGCAGATACTCTTTGTCTGCTGGTCTCTGAGTTCGAGGTGCTTCCTGCGTGGTTTTCCCGGCCGGTGGGGTGAAGTCGATACCGAATAGGCCGAGTGCGATTGAATCCTGTTCTAAAGGGCAGCCTGAAAGCCGATCGGTGTTTATTTCATTTCGCTCTTGCTTGGTGAACCTTTATTTTCCACGTTCAGTATTACACTGACCCACCTTTGTGATTCCCGAAAGAGGGGGAGGGTGCTGGTTTGGCTTTGGGGCTTTAGTACCGCAGCTAATTTCTAATCAAAAGCAGTCATCCTGCCATGATGACTGTCACGGTGTTATTGCGTTGCTCCCAGCTGTTCTGAAAAGTTTCCTACTTTGTGACCAAGAGGTGGGTGGAATCTTTCACTCTGTTGTCATTAGTTAGTTCTTGCCACTGAAGTGGTCAGATTTGCATGTACATGTTGCATTGTGTATAGTGACTGTATTTTGTTATCCCTTAGAGACTTAGAAATCTGACTTCTTGAATTGCAGCCCCTGGCAGGCTGTCTTGTAGAGGCTTTAAAAGAAATGTTGATTAACAGCTGTCATATCCTGAATGTGAAGGATTATAAGTGGCAAGTAGCACTGACACTGTTTTTCACCACTCCTAGGGCTGTAGCAATAGATTTTCTCTTTGCCACACCAGCACAGAGGTTTATGTAGTTGCTCAGTGGCTGACAGCAGGGAGCTGATCCGAATTTTAAAAAAAGCCCAAAACTCTGGTGGAGTTATTTGTCCTTGGGTCCATTCCTTGATCTTGTTGGCACAAATGCTGTGCCAGCACAGTTAACTCCCCAGTGCCAGCGCAGAAAAAAGCAGCTGGAAGAAAGAGTTAAGTGTCAGGAGCACCTTCAGTTCACTTCAAAGCTGTTGGCCAGGCTGTGCCCTGGAGGGAGTATCCACCGGTACATCTAGGACTGCCTTTGCCTCAGTTGTAATGCTAACTAAGATAAAAAGGGAGTGAGGTTTCTGAGCATTGAAATGTTTGATTAAAATGTTGTCTGTAATTTTTGTTTGAGATCGTAGATGAGGTGCATATATCTGAAAAGAGCAACAACTTCAAGACAAGGCTTTCAGAATACAGCTTGCTGCAATTTCTTTTAGCACCACAACTTTCTTTGAAGAGTAACAGATAATTTCTTTGTATAGTAATGCTAGGCTTTCTTTTTTGGGTTCAAGAAGTAAGGGTAGGTCTCATAGACAACATGTTCTCAACACCTTCCAGATCTACAAATGATAGCGTCCCACCAGTCAGTGGAAGCTTGCTAGTCACCTCCTCAGGAATTTATCCTGGTTCTTTAGAATTAGAAAGCCCTTACTGTACAATTGTAAAATACATGATGTTTGAGTGAAGGTCACAAGTGTTCTATAGGTACAGTCCTGGAAAAACAGCAGGCTGAGCAAGTAGGAAAGCAAAGATACAGTTCATTATGATCACTTCACTTGTGCAAATGTTTTGACTTGCGTAAGGATCAAGTACTCTTAAGTGCATGGGTATGCATTATACAAAGGACCAGGAATGGATAAGCAAAGATGGTGGTAAGAAGGGAGATTAGAAGGGTTAGTCACACAATAAATATAAATGACATTTTGGCAGTTGAGAATGCAGATGTTGGGTGGTTGGTGTTCTGCATCCTAGTTGTAATTGTTGTACCTTTTTCTGATTCAGAATTTTTGCCTATTAATGGGCATAGACATTAGACTTACATGTACTTTAAAGAGGAATAGCTCCTCACTCTATTAGCATAGCGTAGTAGTTAACACATTCTGCTAACAGCATTTGGGTTACTTAAGTGAGCATATCAAATATAGCCCTAAGATGTTACTCCAAGATCTGTTTCATTTTACTATAAGAAACCTGAGTCTTTGCCTCAAAGTACATCATAGTTATATAAAATCATATGTTTGTGAAAATAATTCTGTAATTGAAAACTGTACTAATGATTTGTAACTGTCTTTTAGAAGTGCGAGGGGATCACTTTTGTTAAATTCTCTCCTTGGAGTCGGCCTGTTAAAATAGGACTATTGTTGATCTTGATGTTAAATTACTCATAATAGATAACATTGAGTTATAATTATTGGTTACTTCAATACTACTTCTTTCATTATAAGTTGGAAAGCCAACTAGATGAAAGTTGCATGTTCCTGCTACTGTGTTTAGCACCACTAAATTGCTGAAAATGTTACAGCACCTGGGGGAAGGCAGCAGAGGATGTGTGTGCTTCTGGTCCCTTCAAGCATAAAAGGATATGTTGTAACAGCATAATGTTCAGAGAAGGCCTGCGGGACTGAAGAAGGTTCTGCTTCTGTGTGAGGAATTATTGAGGAGGCCAAAACTGAAAAAGAGATGACTGAGGTGAATAATATAGACAGGAACCTACAAAGTCATTAAATGGCATGGAGAGGAGGTTGAATACTTGCTATCTTTTCCCGTACAGCGACTGTAAGCTAACTAGTAGGAGCTAGTTTTAAAACAAAAAAGAATGCAGCTGTCCATACAACAAGTAGTAGAGCTTATGCCCATGCCAAGAAAGACTATGTGTGCAAGAAATTTGCACTATTATAAGGAGAGTCTGGCCAAGTCCTTGGAAGGAATCTGTTGAAGGAAGAGTTGTCAATAAATACACAGATTTCTTCAAGCTCACCAAGTCTTCTGACCTGAAAATATTTGGCTGTTGGGAGAGTGCAGAGGTAGTATCATATACACTCACCCTGCTCTTGCTCTCTCCTGCGTACAAGTGTCTCCTTCTCTGGTCTGGAGGCAAAACACTTAACTGCACTGAAATCAACTAGGCTGGCCCATGGCAGTACAGGAGCTGAAGGGTCTGTGTTTCCTTTAATGTGAGAAGAGGTTGGAAGTGTCAGCTCTATGTTAAATCTAGTTGACCTTTGGCACTGTGCCAGTTTTCAAAAAAAGTTTTACTACAGGGGAAGAAATCGACTTCTGTCACATTTTTTTAATGTTTTTAAAACCTAATCCCTGCCCAGCTATGGAGAGGAGAAAGATAAAAGTTAGCATATGACCATTCTGTTAGACAGTGATTGAACATTGGGAAGTAGTACTTGTTAGGAATGTTTTGTCATCTTTTAGCATGGTAGGTTTTCCAGATTTCTTTGACACAAAAATATCGTGTGGAGGAGAGATGTTTAGAACTTGTCCTCCTGCAAAATGCTGGGATCTAGCCTAGTTCAACAAAACAGTTTATTTTTTGCTGATTTATTTTTATTTTATTGAAGTTAATGGGATGGTCATACAAGTGTTTGAATTGGTAGAAAGAATGAAAGCTGGTAACAGCCATAGCTTAGTGGTGGAGTTTCACTGAAAATGCTATTTATCTGTTGGTAATAAATTTGAAAATTTTTAGGTTGAAATAGTGTGTATTTGACAGCCCAAGTGGTTTATGCAAGAATTGGTAAGTGACAAACTGCTTAAGCCTTTGTGGCTCGTGGGATGTGGTCTTAATTTTTTACCACATTTTAATTTAATCGATAATTAAAACTAATTATTATGCAAAGAAGCCTGCCTTTTTTACCTCTTTGACAAATTAGTAATTGATGTACCTGGGGAGAATGGAACATTGTGTGTTTATTATCTGAATTGTTCAGAAAAAGTAGGAAAACCCACAACATATAGGACATCAAAACTGTTTGCATGAGATGTAACAGGAAAGCATAGGCAACATTATGTTCTTTCTAAGGAACAGAATTACCATCCAATCTTGCAGTACATGCTGGAACTTGAGTTTTTTTATTTAAGGCCTCACTTTGTTGCCTGTTACAGGTATTTCACCTTTGTTTAATTAAAAAATCTTTTTGTCTTGCATACATATGAAGAAACTTCTAGCAATCTTTTTTTCGATTTTCTTGTTATTATCGAACTATTTGGTGTTTTATAAATCAAGTATTTTACACAGAAAGTAACAGTATTTGGTTTTGGCATTCAGGTGGGGGTTTTCTGAAGAAAAATAGGACTGTGGCATGTTTAAAAAACCTCTTAAGAAGGAAAGTTAATCTGATTTACTGTATTTGTAGTCTAAAATCCCTTCTATTTCCTGTGCCCTTTCTTATGCTTTTAAGTGGCCAGAGGGCCTTTATGATAGGGCTAAAAGAGTATGCCTTCGAAGGAGCTAGACATGATCTCTGGGGAGTTATAATGAAGCACCTGCTTGTCTACACTTAGCATCAAAAGGTTCTTTCTGTCTCAAGATAGATTTCTTAGGCAATGCTAATACTCCAGTTTACAGCCCTGAGTGCCATTCCACTGTAACAGTTCGATGCTGTGTTGTAGCACAAAAGAGGCAAAGGGAGAGCATTTCAGTATCAAAGTATTCTTTTACTTCATCAAATCATATCTGAACTTTAAGTCAGCCCAATACTGCAAGTAGACATTGCATCTATTAAAGAAAACCGAAAACAACACAACCAACACACTAAGTAGTTTGGTGATATGACATCATCTGCCTCTTTTAGTCTCATATCAGGAGCGATACTTGCATCTGTCTGGACAGACACTCAGCTAATCAAATTTCAGTGGATCTATGGACTGAACATTCCTGCCACGTTGTATAATCTGAATCTTTTCTGGGCTGAATTAGGTTCTGTTTAGACCTTTGATCATTCTTGATTTTTTTCTCCTTAGGACCTTTTTCAGTAGCATGTGTCTTATGTGATATGTGGTGGCCAATGTGGCTACTGTATTTCAGTTGGGTGCTTGTTACCACTCTGAGAAAAGCAGAGAGGTGACACGTAGAACTGGTTTGTAGCTCCATTGCATTGTGCCTTTAAAGATAGACATGTTCAGTAAACCAAATTCCTAACACCTTCATTCTTCTCTTGCAGGTTATGTGCAGTGTACCACCTTTAATGATATTCCAGCATGCCATTAAGCCCATATTTACACAGTTTCTGAGTGGCAGCAAATACAAGCTGCTTCTCTGCCAGTCCTACATCTGAACTATCTTTCTCTTGAGGAACACTGTATCTGTTTAAGTTGACAGCTCCTTGACCCCCGTTTTTATGATTCCTGTGCCTTTGAGGGTGGGAAGTGATCTAGGGTATTACTTAGCTCATCAGTGAATTCACAGATGTCCTGCTCTTTCAGCCTAGCTACTGATCATCTTCCATCCCGCAGAGCCACTTTGTGTCACACTTGGCACATAAGCTACATGATGAATTGCTCACCTTAGGCTTTTAGATAAATCAAGATATTCGTGTGACCAAAGGAAAAGCTACATCACAGCAGAGAGAAAAGATGCCTTAGATACCTTATCTCAGTCATGGCTCTGCCAGACTGCTGCTCCTGTGATCCCTTCTCTGTAGCTACGGCAAATGCATCTAGAATGTATGCAGTTAGGGCTATTGTCAGCATAAAGACAGAGTCGGAAGACCTGTATTTACTTTTTCTGCTTTCTGGGTATTAGAAAGATGAGTTCTGCTGAAATGGTCTTCTGGCAATGCATCCAGTTGTACCCAGAGATCTTTACCATGTGCAGTGGTTGCTGATGAGTTCTCTCATTAAAAAAAAAGGAAAACCCACAGCCAAAACACACCAATGCAGGTAGCTTGGCAATTTGCGAAATTCATGGGCTAGATTATTATTTTTTAAAGTTTCTTCTACCTACCAGTCTTGTAATGCCATGCAAAATGGCATTTATCAGATGCTGACCAAAGAATAATTTGTCTGCTGCAATTTGAACTCTATGTGTAGACTAACATTTCAAAATACGTTGTGTCAATACCTTCTATTCCTATCAAGATTTCAATTCTTTAAAATAACTGAGAAGGTAAAGTGGGAAGTTGGAATACTTTCAAATTATTATATAGTTTAAGGCAAAGTGGCATAGTGAAAAGAACCATTATGTGCTTCAGCAGCATATTATCAGATTATCATGTGATGCCCCAAAATATGAAAACATGAGTAAGACCGGAGGTCTTGAGGAGTGTAGCTCTGATAAATATAACATGTGCTTCAATTTCAAGGCTCGGTGGTTTTCACACAGAAAGATTATGCCTGTGGTGGTCTAGGAGTGAACATATTGTGTGGCTTCCAAGTGACTCAGCACTGTTCCACCAGCAGCAAAGTAGAACCAGAATTGCTATAATCGTCCAGCAGAGGATCAGCTTTCATGGCACAATCTGTTTCTTTTTTCAATTACCAAGTGGCATATAATAGAACTTAACAGGAAGAAAAGAGGAGGAAAAATAGCAGAACTGAAAAATTCTTGACATTTTTGCAAAACTGGGTTTTTCTCGCTTTTTCAGATTAAAGAGCAGGAGAAAACTTGCATCTTAATTTCAAGCAAACTGATCGCTGTTTAAATGTCACTAACCAATGATCAAATACATGTTGCCTTATTATCAATTATATTCATTTTCTCAAATTATAAGTTTGGTGGACAGGATGTGGGTCTAGGTGGCAGAGTGATCTGTATGATGTGCCTTGAAAAAGTTGTCTATGGAAATGTGCTTGGGAGATGGAGCTGTTAAAGGAAATGTGTGTAGGTAATACAGGTTAGGAAATGGTTTTGATATGCTCCTGTTCTAGCTGGGGATGTATCTTTTTTGTTGCAGAATGGCTGGATTAGGCCTGCTGTGCTGTTTCCAGGCAAGTTCATAGTGTATGAAAGTCAGGGCTGTGAATGTACCGGTAGCCGTTGTCATCCAAGCCCAGTGAATTGAAAAGGTTGCATGATGAGAAAAATGAGGTCAGGCTGAGAACTGGCAGCATTAAGGGTTCAGGAAAGATCAGTGCAATGGCTGGACCTACCGGCTAAAGTAATTGATACAAGGTGAGAGGAAAGCTTTCTTGTAGGACTTAATGATTCTACTAAGACAGTGGCTTTAGTAAAAAAACAATTGACGGGATTGCTTATGTCATGATTATTTATTTTTTCTATGTTATTTTATTTCTTTAACATACTTTTTTTTTTTTCTTTGAGCAGTTTTAATCAAATATATTCAGATAACAAGCCAAAGATATTTAGGTACTGATTTTCTTTTCTGTGTTCTAGAAAATCAGGTTTTAAAATCTTTTAAGTCTTGCATGCGTGAGCAAATTTATAATTGACCAGCTGTTGAACCGGGGAGAAAAAAAGGGTCTAAGCAAAGCATGTCAGAGAGTAGCTAACAATATTAAACAAGTAAAGAATGTGCCACTTTCAAGATACTATAATACAAAGCAAGATTGAGTTTGTTTGAGGTAATTTTCTATTAATGAAGCAACTGCTAAAATTTGATCCTCTGTTGTGCCACTTCCTTCTGTGAGTCACAAATGCTTTTGGATCCTCCTATAGGTAAGCACTGATTAAATGCTCATGCTAAGATAGTTTTTTCAGTATAATTAATAGGGATCTTATCAATATACCTGTGAGTCCTTTTCAATTGCTATTATTATACAGGATGTTCCTGTATCTACAGGATACAGGAAGAAATGCCATTAATAATTCTGAAAAATAGCATTCTCCTTTCATTAACTGAGCTCTTGGTAGGGAGGAGGTACTGCCAATTTAGAATCAATGTAAATGAGCCTTCATAGAGCTCTGTGAAAGCAGGTCTTTTTGAGCACTGCTACCTTATCAGCATTTTTCTTTCCCATCTTCTCTGCCTTCTATTTCAGCTGCATGTGCCCTGAGTTTTTCCCTTTGATTTGCTTGAAGTTATTCTTTTGGTTAGTCCCTCTTTCTTGTCCCTTCATCTATCAAGTTAAATTTTTGTCACCATAGACTTGGAAACGTGCTTAAGTACTAGTGTTGAATTACATTTATATCTTTTGGTAAAAACTTGGAGGTAAGGGATTGTTGGATGATTTGAAAATCATTGTTATACTTAATATTTGTGCTAATGTGTAATCTTTTTTCACAACTCTCTTTCAGAACAGTTACTTGTGATTTCTGCCTTCTACCTTTTTGTAGAACTCTTATCTTTCATACCTTTATGTTAAATTGGTGCCCATTTTAATTGGTTCTTTACAAGTCTGATTTTCAAACATCCTCAAAAAAAAAAAAAGCTTTCCTCTAATCTTGCTGCTCTTTTTAAAATGTGTGCATGAAGTCTTTAGAAAAAATTAATAATTCACATGCAAAATTCTGCATGTGCCTTAGATGAATTTCTTACTGATGGACCGACACTGGTTTTGCCATCAATATGTTTTAAAAGTAGAAACTTTGGCTGAGGTACTCTTTTTCCTTTCATAATGCTGATAGCGTCAACTTGAACCACATCCCTAATATGGACTGAAAGAAGATAATGTCATGTATTTACAAGTCTACATGTGAAAAAGTGTTTATTAATATGTCTGTTTTATTTCAGGAAGATGTGGAAACAGGAGTCCACCTTGATCCTGCTATCAAAGAAGTTCAGTACAATCCCACTTATGAAACTATGTTTGCACCTGAGGTAAGAAACAATATTGATCTTTAGAAAAGAAATGCCTTTGGCTTAAAGGGCAGAGGTTCAATAAATTTCACGCAAATTTCCTGTAAGACAACTTCTTTGGATACTTGCTGCATTTTGGGATCTAGTTGTGTTGGTATTTTTAATGCTTGAATTTTAATATTCTATGTTAAGCTATTCTAAGAAGAATCCTAAAGTGTCTACCAGAATTATAGCTATGAAAATTAAAAATTAAGCTGTGAAAACAGCATATTGAGGAAATAGATGTTGAGAAAAACGTGAACTGCATTGAAGTGGTCTCTTACTATTTTCACATTTGTTGGTATTTATTTATCACGCTCCTTAGAGCAAAATGAACAGTTTTAAGTCTTGCAGATATAAGGCTTTTAAGAGGAGGATTTAAAATTAAAATCAAGGTACTTTCTGTTTAATTATTCACATCAGTATTAAGAATTTTAGTAACTTGAGCTATGCTAAATATATATGGTGAAAAATCATTTCAGGCCGAATTTAGGCTGCCTGGTGCTGTGTGAACCACTTTCCATTTTATTATAACTGACAGGCTATCTGAAAGATAAAAATAGCTATTCAAACATTTAGCTTTTTTCAGGATTTAACTTCTTTGCACAGTTTGTCTTCTGTTAAACCAGGAGTTAGCATTCTAGGTAGACAAATACCGCATCAATCTCAAATTTCTATATTAGTTATGCTTTGTGTTTAGGAAACTTTTTGTAGAACCACATAAATTGGTCTTTTCGTTGCGAGCTTGTGTTATGCAACGTATCAAAGCCATGATGTGTGTGAGCAAAAGTACTCATATAAATTTACATTTTCAGGCAGCAGCACTGTAGTTTTAGTAAGGGAAACCTATTGTAGGAGTTTCAGGTGTTTGCAAGTATGGCTGACAAGCATAAGGGTTACAATTCAAGTTAGTTTGATATTGATCTCAGTGTACTGCATTTACTTCTAGCCACTATTCTCTTCCCTAGCCGTGATAACCAGGAAGACTGGCATTTGTCATTTTGCAAGAAGAAAAGAAAGGCAGGGTTTCATTAGGTTTTTTCTGGAATAATACAGCAAGTCCCCAGTTGCTTTTTAAATGCACAAAAGTTGGCAGTGTAATTTCTGAATTAATTACATGAGCTTAGTAGGACCTGATACATCTTTTTTGATCTCTTCCCCTTACAAGGGACAGTACACTGCAGTTTTGTCTTCTGAATGCTTGTACTGATCACATACTGAATGACAGTATGTGTTGATACTGTCAAGTATCAACTAGTCAGAGAGTTGATATTTGTGCTCTGTACCAGTAATATATGCTAGACAGTTCAATCATGAAACAAACTGTTAAAAGCAACTGTGTGTTTACTGTGTAAGATAACAGACTAAGAAGGTTATTCAGTAGTCATAATGAAATATAAACTTGCAATGATTTTGTGCTATAATTTTTGAAAGACAAGGTGGCTTTTTTTCTGTGTTTTTTCTGAAAAGGTGCATACACAAAAATAAGAAATTACTAATTCTGCTATACTTTAACATGTTTTATGTAGTTTGGACCAGAAAACCCATTTAGGACTCAACAAATGGCTGCACCTAGAAATATGCTTTCTGGATATGCAGAACCAGCTCACATCAATGATTTCATGTTTGAACAACAAAGAAGAACATTTGCAACCTATGGTAAGTCCTTAACAGTGGAATTTACCTCCATCTTTATTATGCCCAGATTGGACAAATTATGTTGTTCTTGATAGAACAGTTAATAAGACTGCAACTTCTGTAAATCACATTTTATCAGACTTACTAAAATGGGAGAAGGTCTTCAAATGAGAATCCATATGCCTGGAGATCATAATATTTATTTGGGAAAACTAACTTTTTAATTCTCTTTGAAACTGTAATCCATTGTATGATCTCCTAGCAAACTGCTCTTAATTCTTTCATTAGTTGCGTCAAGTGTAAAAACCACAAAATTTCACATTTTTAACATGACTAACTGTAGATGTTATGCAAATAGATTCTTTCATGTGATTCTAACTAATGTTTCATGTGATTCTCTCTTAAAACCAAAAAGAAGACTTACTTAATTGTCAGATTCTTCAGCGTGGTTGTCTGTAGATACAAGCTGAATGAATAGGATATGCAGAAAATGGGAATGCATTACTAAAATGGTCCTGGCAAAGACAGACCCAAAGAACTCTGTGTTGGTGGTCACTGTAGTAGCTGCTTTCTTATCTTGAGTAATCTTTTCACTTGTAAATGCTTGCATTTGAAAAATAAAGTATTTGAGTCTTGGAGAAGCTTGAGGTTCAAACAAACTTTTTATGAATCATAAGAAAAATTGATTTTTTTTTAAATAGGAAAAATGTGGAAAGGCTGTTGGTTCTAAGCATTCTTTTGAAGACATTTAGAAGAACAAAACTGCCATGTGTTTTCATATAACAATGGTTAATTTTTCTTTTGTGTTTCATGATAAGCTTTCATTTCTGTTTTAAACTTGATTGCAAGTGCTTGCTCAGTTGAAGTATGACTTCATATTCTTCAAATTCAGTTTATTAGGCAAGTTCTGATACTTCCTGTGCAAACTTAAAATGTCACAATGCAACTTTTTTGCACAACAGATTTGCATCTTTATTCATATTTCCGTTCAAAATACTACTCCTTGCAAACTCTCTTGCCCCAAAAATCACCTCCCTAAACATGTGTCCCCTTAAATTCATTAGGTTAGGTATTACAGTGAAAAAAATTGCCTAAAATCAGAGGCAATCATGTCCTCAGTTTTTCTTTGTATTTGGCTTTTATTAGAGGTTTTCTTGTAAAAGTTAAAGAGTGAAATATATTTATGACAGTGTTTTTCTTTTACATAGTTTTAGCTAATAGGTACTTTTCACTCTGTTTTTTATGATATGGAGTATAAGCAAAATGCTAATAGCATAATTTTAACTTACTTGACTGTATTTTTGTTGTTAGAACTTGACAGACAGTGCAGATAGCCGCTTCAGGATCCAAAGAGACAGATTAGATTTTGTTCTGTGAAATTAAATGTAGCGTTGTGTGGGTTGTGCATTTTTGTATGTGTGAAATAGATACTGGAAAAAAGGAGTGTAGGCATTTAGTGTTTGGTTTGGGGTTTTTTGTTTGAGAAGTTTAGTTTGGGGAAAGATAGAACTGGTAAGTCTGTTCAAAACTCCTGCTACTGGTGTTTATCATCACTGTGTAGCAACTACCTTGAAAGCTGTATTACAAGCAAGTATAAAAATGTATTTTTAAGACTTGTAACACTGGCAACCATGCAGATATCATATTCAGCTTTCTAGAAATGTTCAGTAGATAATGATCTGGGTACGGTGAAAATGGAACTAGAAAAAGGCTGAGATACAGGCAAGTACAAGCACTGAGAAGCTGAAGTTCAAACTAGGAGATGCAGTAAATGAGCATGATATTCTGGCTCAGCAGAAGGTCTATTCTAAACAGCAGTCGTTTAAGTTGACAAAAAGTTATCTGTTAGAAAATTCAATATTCTCTTTCCATTTGGAAGGATATAGTAAGTGTCTTCTCAGAAAACACCAAGTGTAAAAACCAAGTAAAATTGATAGGCATAAATCTAAACCATACATGTTTTTAATGGCTAAGACTTAACATATTGGAAGAACAGAGAATAAATCTCTCTTTTAAAAACTGCAGATTCGGAGACCTCTGGCCTGCGTTACTCTGCTTAGCACCGTTACACTAAGACAGGAGGTCTCAAAGAAATCTGCAATAGCTGGCACATAGATAAGCAGTGACTATAAATGAAGGACAAAGGTGGTAAATGAGATCATGTATCCAAAACAGCTCAACTGTCTCAATGTCTTTTACCCAAAAAAAAAAAATAAAATTAAAAAAAGCTGCTTTATATTGTATGTCATACTGAAAGTTAATACATATTCACCGAGAAACCTATATATTAATCACAAAAAAAAAAAAAAGTATGTTTTGGCAAATAGTTTTTCTTATTTACTTCTCTTGCAGTAAATATTTACTATTAAAAGTACATTTTCCTTGTGATGCTTGGGTGCCTGAGAACATCCATACTGTCATTGACTGGGGTCCTTCCAGCTCTTTATTCTGTTAGATCTGTGGACAGCAATGGGTACCTAGTGAGGAGTAGAAGAAGGAAAGGAATAGTGATACATCCAAATATTTTTTTTCAATACACAACCTCTCAGCCAAGGGCAATGCTTATATATTTGTTAATTTGAAGTGAGTTTGTTGGGTTTGTCTGTTTCTTGTTTTTGACACACTTTTCAATCTGCTTCTTGAGCCCATATAATTTTCATGTGTATGTAGTTATCTCTTGCAGTCAGCTCTGCAGCTTATCAGCACCTTGTGTGAGGAAATATTTATGTTTTGAACTTGTGAAACTTAACAGCTTTCTTGTTTGACTTGAGATCCTCTAGTCTCTTGTGCTGGAAGACAACATGAGCAGTCATTTCTTATTCGCCATTCCTGTGTCGTTCCTTATTTTATATATGTGGGCCTGAGAAGATTACTTCTTCTCAGTCTTTTTTTTTGGTTGGTTGGTTGGTTTCTTTCCATCTGAAAAGGTCTGATCAATCTTCATGTTCCTCTCTTGCAGCCTTTTCTTGCCTGTGGCTGCCCTTGTTTCTCTTCTGTGTCTCTGCTAGTTCCACTGCATTGTTCCCCAAGATGAAGAGCAAAGCTGTGCACAAAGTTTACATGTTAATCTCATTCTATATTTGTTCTGTGGGTTAATAAAGTGAGAGGCTTTTCCTTTTCATTTTCTAAGAATTCTTAACATTGCATTTTTCTCTATGACTTTGAGTAACTTGCTCAAAGCTACTTGCTACATTTTTCCAGATCATTTATCAGTGTGTTGAACATCATGATCCAGAGGATGGATCTGCCAGCAACTTTCCTGTGCTGTGCAAGCCAACCATTTATTCTTGACAGCGTTTTAATAACTTTGCATCAACTGACCATGTAAAGACATGGGTTTTTTTAAGTGTCTTTGAGGCACCCTCTAATCAGTCTAACTTGGTTTCCTGAAGGTATCCAGTATCAATCAAGCTATGATATTGTCACCTCAGAAATATTCTGGAAGTTTTGTCATTGTAATTTGTCTGTCCAGAAAACTGTGTTGTCTGCTCTGCTGCAATATAATGCTCATCCAAGTGCATATTCATTTTTTTATTCTAGTTTCTGCTCCTTCAATCTTCTAACTATACAAGTGTCTTGCAGGTTGACCTGTAGTCCACCATATCTCCTCTGAAGTGTCTTTTGAAAGACAGCATTGTATTCGATACATTCCTTTTCTGTCATATTGAGATGATATTAGGTGAGCGTTTTTGTGCTGTAGCTTAGTTTTCAATCTCTTGGGTGACTGCCATCTGGTTCTGGTGTTTTGTTACGACTTTCTTCATTTTTTAATGTCCTCACTTTGCGATAGACACTGTGTCATGTTACCCATGAAAAAGGTTCTGGCACAGGAGCCTACCCAAGCTTGTCCATATTGAACATGTATTTTTAAAAAAGCCTCACTGGTGCTCTCTTTTCATTCCTTGGTTGTCTGTTGGCCTACATGTTGTCTGGTGCGCTTTCTGTCCCTGCAGGTTTTGACAAAGGACCAGTGTTAGTTTTTATACCTTATGTGATTTGCCCCTTGCTTTTGGGGGCAGTCTGCCTTACTGTAGTGCTTACTTTGACTTCTAGTTGGTCTTTTCTATTTGCCACATCTGGATGCAACTTCAGCTCTTTGAAAAATAGTTTCTTATTTCTGATAGTTTATGTACTGTTCAGCTGCGCTCACTTCCTTCTGGTCACTTTAAAGTTGTCTTTTAATAGCTGGCAGGCACTAGTTATTTTTCTCCTACATTGTGTCTTTGAAGTGCCCCTGCATTTGAAAAAGACTTTACCCTTTTGTGCTCACTTTCTGTTCCTTTTTAAAACCTTCTTTATTTAATATAGACCTCCTGTTCTGAGATTGAGATCTTTGTCATAAATGTTTTTTTTTGCTATCTTTGCTTAGTTAACAGGCTTGATTTTATACCCCATTATGGTCATTGATAAAATGTGTATCCTTAGAAAGAACATCTTAACATCAAGTTTCCTGTACTGTTCAGTTGGCTTTTTTTCACATGACTGTAACATGACTGCTTCATGGTACAAGTACATGGTGTAGAAATGTTGTTTTCATCCGTCTTATTGTGAGATTTGCGTAGTCTGCTACAAGGAGGTGACTAAAATATGTCATTATTGCTGTGCTTCTTTCTGTAACACCTCTTGTTTAATCTGTTACCATTTCATGGTTATTGCATCTTCTGTCTGAATGGTCAGTAAGAGAGTCCTAGCAAGTGTACCCACCACTACTTAAACCTGGAATTTCATTCCAAAGGATCCTTTAATGCTTGTTAACACTATTAACTTGTTAATCTGATTTGTCTTTAAGCTTTCTGTGGCATATAGGCATGTTTTTCCCCACTGGTATGACCATCTTATTTCTGTGTTCTTTCTACATGGTAAAGCATGTATTCTATCCAATTATGTCAATACTGTCCTACCAATTATGTTAGTTTATTATTTTAAAATAAGATTTTCTGTTTTTACTATGTATTATTTTTAGCCTCTGCCATTTTGCATGCATGCTTGTGTTTTCCATTTCCCTGCCCTCAGTTTAAATAGGATTCTATGCTTATTACTGTCCCTGTTATCTGAGGTTTCAGATTTCTGTGCTACCTTTTCTTTGAGGATACAGCTTTCTAAAGATTGTGTGTCATTGCAAGTTGCTTATATTTCTATAAGTATTGGCTATACCCAACAATTTTATCAAAAAGCACTCTTGAACCTCAGTACCAACAGCTTTTTAGTCCAGATGGGACCTACCCATCTCAGGAAGGTAACCAATTTTGCATCTGCAGTCATAGGTTATCTACCCTATTTTGATTCCATTGATGTAACTCATTTTAATTTAGTTTAATTTCAGCTATTAAGAGAAGGCTATCTCTCT
This sequence comes from Margarornis squamiger, assembly GCA_035222235.1. Classification (NCBI taxonomy): domain Eukaryota; kingdom Metazoa; phylum Chordata; class Aves; order Passeriformes; family Furnariidae; genus Margarornis; species Margarornis squamiger. Next base: position 69,604,019 of record JAWWTY010000106.1, on the reverse strand, counting down.
AGAAAAACAAATTCCTCTTCACAAGCCATTATGATACAAAATGCCAAAAGCTTAACTAAAGTTGTTTTTCCAATGTTGTAGTCCTTGAAGCATGGCAGAAAAAACTAGGAAGTCCTAAAGTACAAGCACTTGTTTATTTTTCTGTGTCTGTACCCTCAGCAGAAGCAGTCTCTTTTCTTCAAAATTCCCTTTTGAGCATTGTTTAAAAAAGTCAGTATGCTCTCCTTAATTATATTAGCATACATACATTTTCAGAAGCAGAATTTGAGATTATTTTTTGCATGCTGCACTCAAACTGTTCATGAATATGTTAGAAAAGTCATTTCATAGCTATTTCAGCATCAGTGCTCATCCTAGAAGTGGGCTACTTCATTCATGCAGGATTTAGTATTTTAAAAATCTTTTCTTCACAAGACATTAATGTCCTTTTTAATAAGGAACAGTCTTCTGTCCATAAATCTCAAAGCTCTTTGTAAGTACTCAGTAACTTGGTTATAGCAGGATTACTTCATCACTAACACTGATATTTTAAGAGCGTAAAATGACTGACTTGGAAATAATGCTTGTGATTTTTATTTTTTTTCAGCTACTCATGTTACATGCAACACCTACAGTCACTATTACCTCTTACAATTATAGGCACTTTATTCTCTGATTACTTTGATTCTGCAAAGGTGCCAGTGCAGTCAGAGTGGGTTAGTCCAGCTGTATTTTTCCACATACCTGAGCCACCTTGGGTCTCTGTGTGCTGCATTGCACAGTATGGTGTAAACATGCTTTGATTAGCTGACTTTCTGGAATGCACATCAAAGTCTGATTATTTAACCAACCATTTTCAGGTGCATTGAAATTGTGGATGTAGGTGGAATTGTACCTTTCATTGCTAAAATGTTGCATGAAATAACTGCCTCCTAAATAAAACTGAAGGAGACATAGAAGTCAGGGCACATTATGTGGGATACCAGCTGAGTAGGAAAAAAGCAAGCTGTCTTTTGCAGCTGCGTTTAGGAATCCCAGCCAGAAAGAAAAGATTCTCTTTCACATATCCACTAGAAAGTAGAAATTGTTCAGAGCTTTTCTCTGAGAATGATGCTGGACCAAATTCAACTCAGCTATAAGGAGTCTCCGCTTCCACGGGAAGCTGTGCTTGGCCCAGGGGCCCTATTCATTGGAATACTGTCCCTCTTTTACAAGTACCAAGCAAATAGAGTCCCAGAGACGGTGTCAATACAGTTGGAGGACAAGTAAACCACTGTATTGATTTTGACATAAATCCAAAGTAATATCTCTCTGCTGTTAATGGAAACCTTGTAGCTCAGAAGAGAACTCACTGGAATAGTGTCTTAGTGAAAATCTAATTGCAGTGTCTGCTCAGTTTGGTTATCCATAATAAGAGTCTAGAAGAAAGAGAGGATGTGTGTTTCCTAAGAGGGCATTGGTATGTATTTTTCTCCCTATATCATGTTCATGGAACATCTGGGCATATGTTGTTCCATGCCTGGGTCTTACCAGGTTTGAAACTCTAGAGCTGGTTGACAGATGGATTGCTCCATTTGGATGGGAATACCTGCTGTGTTCTTGGAATGGCTCTTCTACTAATTTCAATAATTTATCTTTTTTCATCAGCATCTCAAAAGAAATTAACTGGACCATATTCTGGGACAGTAGTCTTTCTGAAAAATTTTTGGGGAGACAATCTCCTTTGGCTGTTGGAATGGTATTGATAGGTTCTCAGCTTGTATGCACTTCAGTGCTTTTATGGGCTGTTGATCTCTGGGATGGACTGGGTAACCTTCCACTGTTTATGATTATCTCTGTGAAGAAAAATACAGGAATTGTATTATATGCTGTAGGATTTTGTTAATTTTGTGTGTGCAATTACTTTTACTGGTGGTTTAATATCTTTATTGCCTCTCCCCCTCCTCCACCCCGATCCAGAGAAATTCACACTGGGTCCTCAAGGGACATTTTGTCACTTTAATATTTAATAAAAATTGGTGTTATGTCCACCAGGGTGCAGTCTTTCCCAAAAAAAGAAAGCCATGGTGGTCAGTAACTGTTCAGTGCGCATGTTCCTTGGAAACCAGATGAATTTATCTATCTTCTTCGTAAGATCATGCTATCCACTTCATGAGAAATGGAGAAAAAATGTAAGCTCTGTATTAAAATGAGAACCTCACTCTCAAAAATTGTAAATATACTGAATATCTATGAAATGTAGGTACATTTTATAAATTATATATAAGAGTAAAAGCAGCAGATTTTGTTGTGGTTGGGGTTTTTGGAGGGGTTTTGGTTGTTTGTTTTGGCATTTTTTAATTGAGACTCAGTAGTTGTAATCAGGAAATGGAGATGTGAATACTTAATTCTTTTAAAAATTAAAAGCCATTACTACTGCTTCTGATACCATCCATGTTTGTTAAAGCAACTGCTTTCAAGTTGAAAGAACAAGCTTTCACAACTCTCGGAGGAGGAGGACTAAATTTCTGCTGGAGGAGACAGAATACGCACAAAGCCCTAGAAAACGTGATTTGCTTTTATTTTTCCCTCATCTCTGACCTCTTCCTTCCGGCTGCTGCCATCCCCAGGAGTGCCAGAGATAAGGAGCACTCTATTTGACCCAGCAGAGGTAGTGAGCAGGGCAGAGGACTTCAGGCTTCCTCTGCTGCTGGAGCCAGAGGGCTGTCTGGGTTCACCACCTACAGGCTGGTTTCCGTGTGACTTGCAAACCAAGGGACAGTGCCCTGAACTAAAGTAGCATCTGTTTAACATTGTGTGTCACTAACACAGGGTTTTGAGCTAGTCTTTTCCTTATGCCATTTTACAACAAGAAGAGGTTGCTCTGGCACTTCAAAATCTGATGTTTGCATTGCAGCAAACTGGTCTGCGTTCAGTGCTGACCTTGCTTGGAGGAGGGTGTTGGGCCCTGCAGGGGCCTCCTGAGGTCCCTTCCCACCAGAAAAATTCTGTGACTTTGCTTCTTTTAACTACCATCTATTTGTAGCTCATGATAATTGTTGCCTATTATATTTATTTGTTTCTTAATATTGTGCAAATTCAACCATTTTGATAGCAATATGTACTCAAGGGCCCCAAGGTATTAACTTCATAGTAATCTTTACACTCAGGCAAGTGAAAAATTAATGGAATTCCAAAGTATCAATCCTTCATCATCCCTAGCTCATTCAGAGTCAATGAGAAAAAATTTGCAGGGGGGCAGAGTAATAAAAGTTGTACAAAACTGAAAAGCTTGAAATAACTGTGTTTCTTTTCCTTTGGTTCTAGGTTATGCATTAGATCCCTCTATAGATAACCCTGAAGTTGCTACCAAGTACATTGGTTCTGTAGAAGAAGCTGAAAAAAATCAAGGTAATTGATTCAGAATCTTGTATAAATGACTTGTACCTGCTGACTGTTTTCAATTCTTCTTTACTAAGAGATGGAATAGGTATTAGCAAGGAAGGAATTATGGGAGACTTACCCATGTCGAAAGACACAATAAAGAAAGATGTATTGCATAATGTAAAGAGGGAAGAGAGATATTGGAGTGTTTTGTTTTCCTAAAGTAGCAAATGTTTCAGGCTGTCGTGACAAATTTCAAATAGGATTTGCAATGTGTAATTGCACAAATAGAATTTATCTGTGTGTTTGAAACAGGTTTTTGGGCCTCTTAAGTTGTCTTGGCTAACATTGTCGTGTGTCTGCATTGGGATACCTGTGTGTTTGGCTAATCACCATAACTGTGCTACTCAGGAGCAAAGCGATCGCTCTGTGTGCAACCTCTAGCACTCCTGTTGGGAGCTGCGTGCTGTCTCTGCTTAGCAGAGTTAAGCTCTTTGGGTTATTTGGAAAAGAAAAACCACTGGAAGGTTGCCAAATGGTAAAGGCATGGCATGCCACTGGGAGGGTTGATACCATTAGCATGCGGTTTGTAATTAATACTTTGATACAAGATATTTTTACATTTTAAGTGATTTGTTTGCACTGGAAAACTGTACCTGTGTAAACTTTATGGTTATGCTTTCCCTTGCATGTCTTTTTCAAACATTCTTTTCAGGTGTGCATGCAAAGGATCTTTATTTCTGTGTCCTTTTCCTCAGATTATATCCAAGGTTATTTCAGTCTTTGCTTCCAAGGCAAATGACTAAGATTAAATAATTTAAAAAAAAAATTTAAAAATTAACCTTTTCATAATGGAATTTAGTAATTAATTTTAAGAAAACTCTTGATTAATGTACGATTCCTTCATATGATCACTACTTCAATTTTTATATTGCCTGTTTTCCCCTTTGTTTATCTCAAGCTCTTTTTGATTCTTTTTGCACTGAATGAGTATTACTGCTGCTGTAGAAAAGCATTGTTTGAAAATTACACATAATTGTATATCCAAGCTCTTGAAAAGCTTAAAAGGTGTTAATGACTTAAAGTTTACTTTTTCTCCCATTCATTTTGACAAATGAAATTCAGAGAGCACAGCATTTCTGAAAATCTAGCATTTATATGAAAGAACAAGAGAGTGTTTGGAGGTAGATGACTGTGTCAATAGTGACAGACTTTTTAATAAGGTCTGTAGCAACAGGACAAGGGTAATGATCTCAAGCTAAGGGAAGGTAGGTTCAGACTAGTTATAAAGAAGGTTTTACAATGAAAGTGGTGAAACACTGGAACAGGTTGCCCAGAGAGGTGGCGGATGCCCCATCCCTGGAAACATCCAAGGCCAGGTTGGATGGGGCTCTGAGCAACCTGATCTGGTTGAAAACATCCCTGCTTATTGCAAGGTGGTTGAACTAGGTGGCCTTTAAAGGTCACTTCCTACTCCAACCATTGTATGATTCTATGAATTTTTGCTAAATCAAAATGCACAGGTTTAGTTGGGGTTTGGGGAGACTTGTCTTATTTTCATTTTAGACTAGGGGTTTTTTGAAAGTGTGAGCAATGAGGGTGATCAGAAGCCAGTTGTGGACTCTGGTTTCAAAAACTGCACCAATTAAAGTATTAAAATTGATGTATTCTTACAGTCCGCAGACTTATTGTTAAAAATTAATGCTAAAAATTTAACATGATTAAATATTAAACAACGATACACAGTTAAAGTGGTTCCTCTGTTACTGTGCATAGTTAGCAGCGTCTGTAGCTGGAAGAGTAGGCAATGCTTTGGCCAATTTTGCTTGAATGCTTTTTCCATTTTGCTGTTTGTATTGAAAGGAGTGTTGGTGGTGGTGGTGGCTTTTTCTTTCAAACTGACTATGGTGTGACCTGTGATGTTGTAATATGTGTTACCAGTTAGGCAGTGTATTGTTTCCTTCTTCAGGTTTAACAGTGTTTGAAACAGGACAGAGGAAAATTGAAAAAAGAAAGAAATTCAAGGAGAATGATGCTTCTAATATTGATGGTTTTCTGGGACCATGGGCGAAGTACGTTGATGAAAAAGAAGTAGCCAAACCATCAGAAGTAAGTACTGCTTTAACAAAATAGATACAAATTTTTAGTACATTGCAGTGGTTTTAACACAGATCCATCTGCACTAGTAGTTTGTCCAAGTAGAAGATCCATGCTATGCTTTGGGCTGATAGAAACATTTAAAGTGATATATCTAAATAAGGTGTTCCAAATATTCTTCATTCTATTATTTGCAACACTGTTTAGAAATAAAATTTGTTGTACCTGTGTGTAGTATGTAGAGTCCGATTAAAAGGTGTTTATAGACAAAAGCAGCTTGGAAAAAAAAAACCAGTCAAACTCTTTTTCAAAAGAAAAAAAACAGCCAACAAAAAACCCGATAGCACACTCTGCCCTGAACCCTCCAAACAACAGACATCATTCTTGTTCAGTCAGTGCTTAGCTGTAGTCTATGAATAAAAAGATAATAATTCTTTTCAGTGTACATAGCTTTTCAAGCTGTTGTTTTGAGAAAGGTATTCTTTTTATTGATGTTTCAAAATATTTCTGATCTCATTTAGCAAATAAATGTGTTCTTACTAGTGAGTAAACAGTACAGTTCTGGATTTTGCTATGTGATTCTGAATATTGACTTTTTGAAATATCACGTTTTATTTTTCCCAGGAAGAGCAGAAGGAGTTGGATGAAATAACAGCTAAGAGGCAGAAGAGAGGAAAACTAGAGGATGATAAACCTGGAGAGGAGAAGACTATATTACATGGTAATGGCATCTTCCTGCGTGTTCTCATTTTCTAGCTCACTGTGTTTTCTTGCCTGCTGTGTTAATTAGTAAGGATGGCAGACAGCCTCAGTTTTGCTGAGGCACCTTGATGTTTCTGTATTGGAGATAATAGCACTTACAGGCATAAGCATAAAGGACAGGGAAAGAGATAAACTTGGACTAATTCCACTTCATACTGTGAAGAGCAGCATGGGAATGTTGATTTTCAAGGTTCTGGCTTTATTTATTTATTTTTAATGTTACTAGATGCAGCTATCCCTTTCCTATTTTACAGAGAAAACATATTAAAGGTATGAGTTTGGCTTAGTTTCAGCTTCAGAATTATTGTATTTTTTTGTATCAGTATTCTCATTAGCAAGTAGTGCTTTGAGTTGTGGCTTATGTACAATTTAGAAAATCACTTTGACTTTATACTTCCTCAATTGTTAATGTAAATGTTCTTGCTGTCATACTATGAATAATTGTGTATCAATTAATTACCCTGTGGAAGACTATAGTATGTGATACCTTCAAAGAAAATGGTTTGGTAAGTAAGTAAAATTAAGTAATTTTTTGAAACTGTTACATCAACTCACTGCATACAAAACACCCCTGCCTTATATTGCTTGGTGGAGATAGTTAGATAAACAGGGTCTCTCTTTGTTTACCAGTCTCTACAGACAGGCTCACACGCACAAGGTGTGAGCATCCTTCCTTGCATTAAAGAGTGGTGGCTGTGAGTTCAGTGTTGCTGACATTAGTACTTCATTCTGTTTACATGCAGTAGACATGAGAAGTTTACTGAACAGCACTGAGCACAACAAACCATTGTAGCCATTGAGTTTCCTATAGAGTAATTATTTTGTATCCAACTTTTCCTGCTGTGTACCTGAAGTTTTACAGTGAAAGACATTGCAATATAAACATTAATACTCTCACACACAAACATTCAAGAAATATGCCATTTTGTAAACATGTAATGTAAATATAACATGACACAATGTAAACATGGATAATGTGCAGGAGGTCACTTTTACAACCTAAACTGCCATACCAACATTCCAGAAACTGAGAAATTAATTTAATCGGTGCACAGCTTAATGTCATGGCTGTGCAACATGTATCTGCTCTGAAACATCCATTTCCGTGCACAGTGCATCCCTGTATCTCTGACTGTCCCATCTCTCTTAAATCTACTTAAAGGGTAGCTGTTGGCTACTGCTGACCAATATTGGTTCATGCTGGTCAAATGAATCTTTTTTTCCTTGATTTGTAATGCTGTTGCCATGATTGACACAGCACAGAGCTGGCTGGAATGTGAGTTGCAAACAAATGCCAGGGTTAGAGTTGCGTGTTTTAACCTATGTAGAGTTAGTGTAAGCACATCCTTCTTGGTCAGGGGAACTCTCTTGCTGTTTGATGATGAGTAAGATGTGTAGAAAAGAGATTGTCTTAATGTTCATATTACTGGATTCCAAGAACACTTTGCTGAAATTACTTAATTTGATCTTAACTGATGTCAAATAAGATTCCATGCCTGTATCCTATGAAGTGGATTTTTCGTAGACCCACCTCTCCCTCCAATTCACTCTTGTGTTGAGAAAAATTTTGTGCGTGTTGTTCAGCCTTCCAAAGATTATAACCTCTTAAAATATAGGTTCTTGAGTTCTCAGAATTCTGTGTTTGCCTTTTCAGTTAAGGAAATGTATGACTATCAGGGGAGATCTTACCTTCATGTCCCTCAAGATGTCGGAGTTAATCTCCGTTCTACAGTACCACCTGAGAAGTGCTATCTTCCAAAGAAACAAATCCATGTGTGGTCTGGACATACAAAGGTAGGAATGTTTGTGAGCATACATCATAAAAACCCACCTAATTTTGTGTCTGCAGCTAGTTATTCCTATGAAACTGAAGCTTCAGTAGAAGGAAAGAGTGCTTTCATCTTTATCACATTATGTATGTATTTGATTGCATTAATGCTCACCTAAGGTGTTTGCCTGCTCAAGTGCAGTTGTCTAGCTGCATATGCTTTTCTGTTAACATAGTGGTTCTCCCATAAGGGGAGGAGTATTACTCAGTGAGTTCTGTGGGATTTGTTATTTCCTAAACTACCACATGAATAACAGTAAGGCTAAATCTAGAGATCATGAGAATTTTGGAGGTTTGTTTTTTTTTTTTGCAGTAACAGTACTTAAGGGCTATTTTGTATCCAACTTATGAAAAGTTACATAGGTTTTTTGATTATGATGCATCAGCATGAGAGGTTTCCCAAATACAGCTATTACCTTTGAGAGGTGTGTCTTGTTAAGAGTTTTCTTTGATACTACTTAACATCCACAGTTTCTTCTTGTGCAAGAGACCATAACTATATACATACTTTTGATATTAAAAAAGTGTTTCACTGATCAGGTTGGTAAAGCTTATACTCAATTTGCTGCTTCTTTTGTCACTAATTTTCAGTATTGCTTGAGGGGAATATGCTGCACTGCAATACGCAGCATCTTAGTATTTGAAAGATGGAAGAAAGGGAATGTTTTTAGCTTTTACCCTTTTTTAGTTGAGTCACAGATCTGAGACTGTTTTTTATTGATTGCTGCATCAACAAGCTTATAGCTGCAACTATCAGGGCTTTCCAGAATAACATCTCCTCCCCAAAGCTCTAGTCACTCCTCTTCCTATTATCCTGTTACAGCAGACTGAAGTGTTAAATAGCCTTTTCCTTCAAACGAGGTGAATAATGAAATTGATGAAAGAAGCAAAAGAAAGACCGGCTGACAAATATAGAAAAACTGGAGCATATAAGTAGACAATAAAAGGGAGGATAAAGTACCCAACTCTAGCCAGGAGTGGGAGGGTGAACTGGATAGCATATGAATAGAGTAATTGACAGGAAATGGAAAAGAGAGACATCAAGCCATGAGTACTTGGGGTTTTTTGGACTTCCTCTGAAAGGATACCTGAAATACAGGCAGATGGGAAGATGCTGTGAAACTCAGGGGATCTGAGTTCAGTGGGTAGAAGCCACTGATAGTATATGTAAGTAACTAAACTTGCACAAAGACACTTTTTGTGGAGAAGTTCCTTACCTGCCCCACTTGAAAAGGCTTGTTATAAAGAAACAGTCATCCAAACCCACAGTTCATATTTATTTCCTGTGTTTACTGCAGTAAGGGTGTGAATATTGAAGGAGCCTGCATATGCAGCTGTTAAAGTGAGTCAATTTGTTGCCAATAACAATTGTTCAAAATGCATCAGTGTTTCTAAAATGGAATGTGGGTAGGTTCTTTCTTTTCAAGATGTAGCATCTGTATATTTTATGAAGATAAGCTTTAGCTTTTTGCTTGGACAAGAGGGCAAATGAACTGAGGAAATATCTAAATGATCCACTTACTGTTTAATTATGTTTTTATTTACAGGGTGTCAGTGCAGTTAGATTGTTTCCTCTTTCTGGGCATATACTGTTGTCTTGCTCTATGGATTGCAAAATTAAGGTGAGAAATTTTTCTGCTTTCCTGTATGTATTTTATACCATCCTTGAATATAGACAGTGCATTTTAGATACATAAACATTTGGTACTTCTACCAAGTACCTTTCATCTGTGTTACTTTTATTTTTCTCACTTGATTTTTAAATTACAATTTCATTGGAACAAAGAAATAATATATAAGACTGTGGCTCTTAGAACATTGTTAATCACTTAGTAATAGCATTTAGAAGGTCACAAGTACCTCAGGATATTGCCTCTGTTGTTGTATTAATTCATTTTCTGTGAAGCCTAGTTTTACAACTGACAATAGGTTTCTGCTGAAGTGTTTTACTGAAGCATTTGTGGTTTTGAACTAATCTCACTTTAGTCCAGCATATACCATATTAGAAAGCTGATGTTGTTGGGATTTTTCAGTAGCAAAACCTTAAGTCTTTAAAGTTGGAATATGGTATGAGGATTTTAGTTATTTTAAGGGGGTTTTGCTAATAGGATGGTGACAGCATTCTTGTGAATTTCTGGATAGATAGTTGTGATTGATCAGTAGATGTCATATGTTTGTAATTAATTTCTTAAAAAGTGTTGCCATATATCTTTGCACTTAATTGCAGCATCATTATTGTTTAACAATTGATATAGTTTCTTTCCGTCCCTCTTTTCCAAGCTATGGGAAGTATATGGCGATCGAAGATGTCTACGAACATTTATTGGTAATAATCTTTCTTTTAAACTGATTTATATTTAAAACAACTTCAAGGAAGGATATGATTTAGGTTAGCTTATTACTTTGTTGTATAGAGGACTCGTATGCATCCAAGGCAAAGGGTATTTGGGATGATCTTGACAGTAAGAATTGAAAAAGTTGCAAGTTTTTAACAAAATTTTGTCATTATTCCAAACAATTTAATGTAACAAAACAAAATGAATAAAGCAAAACATTAGTGTACTACAGTTATCAATACTTTGTACAAGATCCTTTCCAAAGACAAAATTGTGACATTAAATTGCCCCATCTTCATGTTGGAAACAGCAGCCCTCTGTATTTATCCGGTGAGGGCTTCTCATGGTCTGATGATCCCACCTTAAATAGGTCATTGCTTCTGTGCTGAGTTTCTAGTACAAAGGCATGGGAAACTTTTTTTAGGTTCAGGTGCTGTCTTTGTTCATGTAACAGGTGCTTTTTGAAGCAGATAGTTGAGAGAGAGAGAAATGCAAACTTCTTAGCAGCCTTGAATGCAGAACAAAAGCAGCTGCTTCTCCTTTTGAAATGGGAACATTTCTAGAACATTGAGTGAATATATGTTGAGTAACAATAAAGAAGTCTTTTTTCACTTAATATTTCTGATGACAGCAATGTGGCAAAGATGATGGCTCAGAAAATGTTCTCACTCAATGGGCTGCTCTTTCTGAACAGTTAGATTATTTTTCTCAAAAGGTCCTTATTATCAACCAGATTCACCTGTTATTTTGCTATATTTAAGTTACTGTGCCAATATTTTGACTAAAGAGATCTCATACAAGACTGATGAAGTTATTGAGCCTGAGGGGTAGCAAGGTTAACACCAGATGAAAGCATTCTTAATTTTCTGAACTAATATTTCCCATATTTTTTATCTGTTTTCTAATTATAAATATTTCTCCTTTAAATGTGTCTCTTGTAGTGTTTGTCTCTCCTCTTTTTCATTAAATGTTGACATTTATTAGAGAGTTTTAAATCGCTCCTGAAATTCTGCTTGTGTATCAATTTATGATGCACAGTGGTCGGTTCTGTGCAATGATTTTGGTTTTCTCTCCAGTGCTTTAGAGGTGTGAGGGATTTTGGGGTTTTATTCTCATTGTTCTTTGGGAGTTAATTACTTTTTTTCACATGAATTCGTTACTAGTTCTCATTAAGAACTTCAGTAAATGATTTTTGTGTTCTCTTTGCATTGTTAGGCTGGAGCATTTAATTAGAGTTTTTGTTTAAAAAATCACATTAGTTCTAAGCATGGATGGATGAAAGTTTATCATCACGTTTTTTCTATTTTGTAGGACACAGTAAAGCTGTTCGAGACATCTGTTTTAATAATGCTGGCACTCAGTTTCTTAGTGCTGCATATGACCGCTATCTTAAACTCTGGGACACTGAAACAGGTAGGCTTGTATTTCTAATCACTGTTATTTAGCACGATGTTTAATTAACATTACCATTCAGATGGTTTCCAATTATCCTTAATATTGGCTTTTAGCTCAGTGTTCAGGCTTTCATTTCAGGGTGAATAGTCTTGTTACCCATATGTTTTGTTGTTATCTGTAATGGTGCTATTTATGTACCTGTATCCCTGTATTTCATACACATTTTCATTTGAGAAGTCTGATAGTTATTTGTAACGCTAGAACAATTTTCAGAAAAAAAGACAACATTTTGCTGGATCATTTAATTGCATGTTTACATTTACAGGCATCAAATTACTCTTTAGAGCTAAATATGCTTAATTTAGAAGAATTATCTCACTTGATCTTCCATTTAACCTGAACTTGAAGAATAAGAATGGGAATCTGAGCTTCTGGTATAGAAAATTGGAGGATAGATCGGATGCTCTCAGAACTGCCTGAGAGGTGCTCTGTAACATCTGCTACAAATAGTTTCTGAAGTTCAAGTGTCCCTGCTCATGGCAGGAGGGGTGGAACCAGATGGTATTTAAGGTCCCTTCAGCCCAAGCCATTCTATGAAGTTAACAAAATACAGAATAGATTTTGACAGTATTCTTTTAAACTAAAGTTTCTTAAGAAGTTCCCATTATGAAAAAGACATTAGCTTTCTGGGTTAGCAGTGCCAGTAGTCTTATACAGGTGATAGCCAGAAAGGTGTAAGTCAAATTCTCCAGTCTTTAGTCTGAACTCCATTATTTAAACAGAGCTTTTGGATTAAAAGAAGCTCCTATAAGTTACGGGTAACATGTAATCAAGGCATTTGTAGCTGAAGCTATGAGTGGAGGTCAGAGCTTTATTTTGCAGTTGGATTACCATTATCCTTTTCTAAGCTTAGGCTTGAGGAATTCTTGCCTGAGTTTACATCTCTTGTTGATAAGACATCTGATCCTAAGGAGGTGATGCTTTGCAAAGACAGTGGTCAGCATGTGATATCCTGACCAGTCCTTATGTTTTTGATATGCCCTGGTGCCATACAGGTCACTGAGCAGTCATATTGTTTGGAAAGCTGTAGTATACTTACCAAACAGTTCGTATGTGTACGTGTTTACACAGATGTATGCCTACAAAGTGAAAGAAGGTCTGATCAAAGAGCAGGGCAAATTCTACCCTCTAATGTTCTCAAGAACTTTAAACCAAGCATTTTCTGTTGTTAGTATTTTTTATCAATATCTGCAAGCAGCCGGTCAGCCCATGGAACTTCCAACCTGATGCACTATGAATGGCTTTTCTGTTGCAGGGCAATGCATTTCAAGATTCACGAACAGGAAGGTTCCATATTGTGTCAAGTTCAATCCTGACGAAGATAAACAAAATCTCTTTGTTGCAGGAATGTCAGATAAGAAAATTGTGCAGGTATGTATACTCAGTATTTATTTTTCTAAAAATTCTGGTATCTAATGAAAAACAGGTTCTTACTCTGACTCCTTTACTTGTAGTGGGATATTCGAAGTGGTGAAATTGTGCAGGAATATGATAGGCATTTGGGAGCTGTCAACACCATTGTGTTTGTGGATGAAAATAGAAGGTTTGTGAGTACATCTGATGACAAGAGTTTAAGAGTCTGGGAATGGTAAGTTTAAAATTTTGAATTTTAACTTAAAGTATATTATGAGAAGAGCATTTATTTTTAAACATATACATAGCACATAGGCCACTGGAGTATACTGAGTTCTAGCTAACTGAGGAAGAGCTTTAAAACCCTGTTCTGGCTTAATGCTTGAGTCACCTCATAGATTTCCTCTTCCCCAAAGAAAACATAAAACAGCCCTATCAGCCTGAAGCACACTGCAGTGGTCTCTGCTCTCTCTCCTTTCCCTAAGGGTATATTAGTCCTTAACCATTCAAGGAAATGTCTCCTCTGTTACAATTAGTATGTGTTGGTTTTGAATGCTTTGAACTTGGATGCACATAGTATCCTGTGGATTTGCCCCATGTTTGAAATAACTAGTTTAATGTAGCTTCATTTCTGGTTTTCTGGTAGTCTGAGAGTTTTTTTGCAATCATCGATACCCACAGTATGATATAATAGATGACAGAAAAGTGAGAGTCTGTCCTAGAAAAAATAATAAGAAATATTTTAAGTGACTTCTGATTTTTAACATTTAACCTGGGGAGAAAACAGATCTCTCCTATCTGAAATGTTTTCCACAAGGTTCTAAGTACTAAGATTTTCAGCTTAGGACATTAAAGATTTCTCTAGGATTTGAAATTTCTTTTTGAAACAATCACTCCCATATCTTTAGGTATTCATTTCCTTTTGCTGTTCACACATGCAAAGTTATTGCATAATTCAGACCTTAGTTCAACAGCTCTGTGACTAATCAGTTCCTTCCCAGCTTTTTTTTTTTTTTCCAACTTAGACAAGAGACTCCAATCTGTGGTATTGGAACATTACCCAAGCAGCCAGCTAAATCATCAGCATGTCTGTGATAGGCTGCTACCATTGCCAGTAGCAGCAGTGGGAATGACCAAAGTCTGGGAACTCAGGCTTAGGCTAGACATAAAATGCTGTCACCATATGCCACTGTGAGAGAGCCTCTGTTCAGTAGTTTATAAGTAGACCCATGCATTTACTGAGCTTCTTAAAGAAAAATCTTTACAATACCATGTCTGCTAAGGAATGTCTTCTCTCTGGTGAGTGGGAGGATGATCTCGCTTGCATAAATCTGTGATTTCCTTAAGATTGGATTGCCCTTGTTTTGTGGGCTTTGTGTTGATGGCTGAAATAAATAGCAAAGTGGGTGGATTTAGTTGCTCTGCGGGGAAGAGCAGGAAAGGCAAAAAGGTTCTGGCATGGGAACATCGCAATCTCATTGTTCCAGTAGCAGAAGTTTTTTTTCTTCTGAAGAAAAAGATATATACTGAGCTTGTTGTATGCTGAAGAAAGAGCTCCCTTGTTGAAATAGGAAACTCAACTGTGGGCAATATTCTATAATACAGTTATTGGGGAATTTTTGTTTTATAAAGAGCAAATGTAGTGCCATCTTTCTGGGCATGACTTGAAAAACTTTCCCGGCAACCTGCCATGTTATATATTAATGGGTCTCTGGGCATATTTCTATAATCTCAAGATCCAGATTTTTAAAATGCCTTAAAACTAAGTTAATACATTCACTAAAGCAGCTTTTTGAGCTTGAAAACTTGGCAAATTATTTCTCAAATCCTTTCTTCCTAAATTCATAAGGAAAATTATTTGCTACTTTGGGTGATTTGGTTGCACTTGTTGGCACTTTTCTTCATATGTTCTTCAGCACGATATTTCTTCAGTATCCTACAGAAACAAAGTGGAAGTAATTATGACCTGAGTATGGCCTTAAAGGCAAGTAATTAAAAGCTGGTCTAATTGCTTAGTTTTAATTGTCTAGAGGAATTTTGTAGTGTGTTTTGTAAACACTTTGACTTGGCCGGAGCTGGTAATAGGATGGCATGTCTGACTTCATTACAGTGAGGAACTTCAGAGAGTTTAAATGTCCTTTCCCCAGGAGTTCATCCCATGCATAGATGTCACTGTGCAGTACACTGAATTGCAGTTAGTTGTTTCCTTAAAGTTCAGACTGCAAGTATAGCACAGACTCTTGCAGATTAAATGGTTTATTTATTAATGGGAGTACTTGAAAATTTGTCTAGTTTTGCATTTCGTGTGGTTGGGATATTAAAGTTGTCGTGGATATGTGTATAAGGATTCGATGTTCTCTCTTCTAGAAATGCAAAATGTTATTTGTCTTTGCTTCATATGTGACTGATCCTACTTGGATAAACAGTGAAATGATTTGAGCATTTGACTTTGGAGGCTTTTATTTCCTTTTATCTCCAAGTCAGCCAGCAAAGCAAGAACTGTACATTGGTAACTTAGCTATTGTGCTGACAGGCTTGGAGGCTTGTCACCTCTGTAAAGCTATGACCCTGGCAGACCTTTTCTGTCCATTGTTCCTCGTAAAGATACTCTAGTCACCTGAGAGAGCTCCTGTAGGGCCCAGAACTGGACTGAGTTGGACTTGGAGGTTTGGGTTTTTCTCTTCTTTTGTTAAAAAGAATTTTCTCTCATGCTTGGGGGAAGAAGTTGTATCAGAACCTCAGAATATAACACTTCTAAATCTTGGTTAGCAGATACCACTTTTGATTTTTAAAACTTTTCGGCCTCTGAAATGCTACAAAGTGGGGAAAGGACTTGAAATTATTTAAATTTTAGGAATTCACCAAACAATATATCACATGAGTTTTGAGGTTTGGCAAACATGGTAGCATGTGTCTTAGTAATTTTTTTAAGTTTTTTTTTTTTAAGTGAGCAGGCTGATGCTACTTATTTAGCAATTTGGAAGTAAATGTGAAGCAGAAATGTATCTCTTTATTCTCTCTCATAGTTTAATGCAGCATATCCTGCAGCTGTCCTAAGTGTGCAGAGCTGTTGTGGAGAAGGTGGCAGAGCAACCTGTGCTGCATTTAAATTTCTGACTGCATCTTTTCTGATGAAACTTTGCTTAACAAGAGATTGGTTGAACAGTGGGATTGGTTTTACCTGGCATTGAGGACTCCAGACGATTGGTAGCCTGCAGGAGTGTTGGCTGGTCGGAGCTGATCAGGACCTGGCCTTACTGCAGCAGTAACCTTGTGTCCTGTTGCAAGTGGGGTTTGAAACTGGGGGGAGGATGTGGCACGGCTGTTGCACTTCTGTGCTGTCGCGTTGATCAGCCTAAGAGATTATGTGAACTTTTTGTTGCTTCTTAAAGGTTTGCTGCTCAACAGTAGTCTTAGGTCTGCTTGTTTGGAAGCAAGGTATCCTTGGCCTAAAGTGCATGCTCTTATCCATGGAGTGTATTAAGTGTGTTACCCTTCTTATGCTGAAGGGTAAATGATTTTAACATTTAACGCTCAGGAGCATTTATGTCACTTCCTGACAGCAGAGCAGCTTCTCACCCTGCTGCCCATACACATGCTGCTTAATGCAAGACGATGGGAAAGAACTTACTCTGCAATAAAACAGGATTGTAATTACCTTGCTAATGTCGGCCGTGTTGCCATTCAGCAAGGCTCAGGCAGCTCGTAGGAGGCAGCCACCCACGCTCTCCACTCCAGTGGTGTCCCAGCAGCCCTTCTGCTGTGTGAATTAGACAATGAAGTCATAAACATCCCCTTTGTATTAATTAATGTTGCTACAGAACATTTTGCATGTGTTTTCTGCTGAATGCATTAATCGAATCTATTTTCTGCTGGAGGTTTCTTTTGCTTAATGAGAAAGCCATGTGCATGCCTTCCCTTTTTGCCAGTCTTCTAGTGTAGGATATGAGGAATACTGTGAATATGCACAAACCGTTAGTAATTCAATTTATGTAGTCAAAACTAAATGACAGTTCTGCAGAGCAAGGACTAGACTGTACTTGTTTTTTCCCTAGGCCTTTGTACAAGGCAGTGTCTGTTCTTAATATACAGTGGCACAGTCCTGTATGGGATTGAGTCTGGGGAGTTCGCCGTTCAGTTCAGCTGTGAACATTTGGAATTGGTTGGCATCCTGTTTGGGGAGATCAGGAGGAAAAGGGCATTGTCAGAGAGATGAGAGAGAGACTCCTGTTTTCCTTTGAAAAAAGAGGGGGGCGGGGGAAGGCAGAAATATTCCAATAAGATATATGTATGTGTCAGTCTCTTCTTGCTACTTATATAAGAATTTTGTACAAGCTGCAATGGAGGCAATAAAGTATCATTGTGTTACAAGTTTTATTCTTAACCATTGGAATTATGATTCTGCTTTAGACTCTGGGTTATTTGAGGGGGGTAAATTCACGCTATCAGAGGTTATGCTGTGCATGACTCTGCAGTTGGAGCTCTCTAGGTGGACAACCATAATATTTTTGCTCTTTTGCATATTCTTTCTTTGTGCACCACAATATGTTCTCCAGGGTTCAGTCACTAAGTAAATCAGCTGACTTGAGGCAGCTCTTTGGATGGCCTCCATGTCTTCCTAAAACACATACTTCTTCCTTTTGCAGGGACATTCCTGTAGACTTCAAGTACATAGCTGAACCAAGTATGCATTCCATGCCAGCTGTGACTTTGTCTCCAAATGGTAGGTTAACGCTTTAGTGCCTTCTTAGGCCTAATTTACTAAGTCATGTCTTGCTGATTATATCTCTGTAGCATTGCTGTGTTGCATCCTCCCATCAGCCTACACTGCCCCCCTCACCAATCACTGTGTGCACTTATTCCAGGGTTTTGATTTAAAGAACAAGAAGTAAGTCAAAATGAGGGTTTATATCAAGGTAGCTATCAATTTAAAATTAGACCTTCTTCCAGACAGGGCAAAAGGATTCTTTCTTTTTCTAGAGCTACCATGTGGTCTTTGCTGTATTTAAAATACTAAGAGAAACAATTGTGGGAACTGACAATAGTGATGAAGTACTAAGTAAGTTCAGTAGTTCTTGTGGTGCCACTGTTAAATCAGAAACTGATGTTGTACATGATCCTGTTCCTTTCTGTTCTGAATATAACCCGAATAACTCTTGCATAAGAGAAATCCCAAATTACGTCAGTGTTTCTTCATGTTAATGTTTCACTGGTTTATGTTCTTCAACTAGTATCATACTGAAGGAGGATAAAGGTTTAGTGCCTCAAGTAATCAGTGAAAATCCTTCTAACAGGACAAAATCTCTGTTATCTGTTTTGGGCAAATTTAAATAGCTTTAGTGTCACCATTATTAAAGCGTTGCCAGATTTGCAGTTAACAGTCCTATTATGCTGAGTAGTGGCTGATCAGCTTGTTGAACAGCTGATGTTTTCAGCCAGCTATCAGCATCAAATTGCATTTGCTTTGCAGTATAAATGTTTTATTCTTAACAATAAAAGTGGATTCCTAATTAAAAGCAAGATTCTGAGGAAAGAAGTAGCTGCATTTGAAAACGTTAGCTTTCTAAGCTGGCCTCTTTCAACCCCTGTTTTTGAAATTGCATAACTTGTTCTACTTTAATTTCTTCTGAGCAGTGCAGGAAACAGGCCTTTTTTAATACAGAAGAGGAGAATAACATGCTTGGGGTACACACGTCATTTGTTTCTTTGGGAGGCTGAAGAAAATCCTCAAATTCTAAAGTAGCAGCAGGAAGTGTACAGATGTGCAGTCAAGTCAGCACATTTTATGTTGTCACTGTTTGCATAGAACACTGTAAAGGCAGTGATTACATGCAGAGTTCAAGACAGAAGCCTCTGTTCTAGGTGTTCTGTAGCATATCATCTCCACTGGATTCTCAGGCAGGAGTTAATGCACTGCCAAGATGGAAAATGAGATAGAGTTAAGATTAGAAAAGCCTTTGTTTTTCTTTTACTAAAATATTGTTATTAATTGCATTCTGTTAAAGCAGTGAATAGTAAATAGTTGCAAAAATGTAAGAATTTTGAACTCCTGAGCCTACTTTAGACCTGTTTTTTTCCATAAAGAAAATAAGAGATGACTATCTTAGAGTACCCAGAACACAGGTGATCAAATAGATTGCAGCTAGATGGTTTTTTCCCCTGATCTGAGTTACCTGATCATGTGCACCAGCAAGTTTACTCAGTAGCTTAAAAGCTTAACAGTAAGTCAGCAGGATTGATGCAGCTCATTGCTGTAACAGCCAGAGCTTTACTAGAGTCCTGAGTGCATTTTGTAGGAGTAGGCATCCCAAATCCTGTCAAGTGTAAGGTTTCAGCTCTTGGCAGTTGTACCTGGCAGAAGCAGTATCAGCTGCTATCTGGAACCTTGCTACATAATGAAAATCTGGATTAAGATAGTGCAAGAAAAATTTAAAAAATCTCTTATAACCTTCTAGTTAATTCTCTTTCTTTAGATGCAGCACCCTGATACCACCTTTTTTTATTGCATTTATAGGGAAGTGGTTGGCCTGCCAGTCAATGGATAACCAAATTCTGATTTTTGGAGCTCAGAACAGATTCAGATTAAACAAAAAGAAAATTTTCAAAGGTCATATGGTAGCTGGCTACGCTTGTCAAGTGGATTTTTCACCTGATATGAGGTAAGTTTTCATGGGAATGAACTTCATCTTAAAACTTGCAGGTGCAGATACTAAATTTCTTTTTGAATCCTCTGCAACATTCATGTATGCACAGCCATGTAATTAGCTCAGCATCAGACAGACTTCCCTAGCCAAGCAGAGGAACGGAAAGTTTAATCTCAGCATATGATAGGACTAAGTTTTACTTGGTGATTGAGAACATTTAGAAAACAGTCTGTGTAGTCCAGGTCCCCCATTTTCAAAAGATGATCTACAGTGCTGTTAAACCATCCAGAGACTCCCCTTGTCTTGCCTCATCCTGGCACAGCACAGGAGGCTTCCACGTCTGGCTCACATCTGGCTCCTTTTGCATGTGGTCTGCAGCACTGTTCCCACAACATTGCCTAGGGTACCTGGGGTTTGAACTCGCCCAGTTTTCCCAATTTGTGGGTCTGATGTGGGTATCCTCATTTATTGTCCAGGCAACCATCTCTTTCTTCCTGGTGACTTAGTAATATGCCCATACATTTACTACTGTATGTACATAAGACGTCAAGTACTATAAAAACTGGAGAATAACCTCAGCAAAACAGGAGGGAAAAGTGTCTATAAATTTGAGAGGAACTTCTGGCGCTTTCTCTTTTGCTGATGTATTCTCTTTGGTTCCAGTAACACAGTGTATGGTATAACCGCATTGCTTAGCACATTTACCTCACAGTTGATGAATCACCTTCTGCAGGACTTGTGCGCTCTAGAGCACAGCGTGAATGTTAATTCTTTGGTAGGGTTCTTTGCAGCCTGTCAGGCAGGAAGCTCTTTTCTCTTGCTCAGTGTAATACTGTTATAATACAAGCAGTCTTCACACATGATACAACTTGTATTTTAATTCTGTTAATGCAGCTATGTGATATCTGGAGACGCAGATGGAAAACTAAACATCTGGGACTGGAAGACGACAAAACTCTACAGCAGATTAAAAGCACACGATAAAGTCTGTATTGGTGCAGTGTGGCATCCACATGAAACATCTAAAGTCATTACATGCGGCTGGGATGGTCTTATTAAGCTATGGGACTAAAGGGGATGCTGCAGAGGCCTAAAGATGCAAGTCCTGTATACATCTGAGATTAGAGTGAATTCTGCTGTAAGGATGGGTGGATGTGTGTAATACTGCAGTTCTCAGCTCACTGTATATATGCACTAAAATCCAGGAAATCTTCAGAAGACTCAGCTGAAAGGATATAGTTCTAAGTATAGCATCTGGGTATGGGAAGCTGAGGTCATCGGAAGCATGCAGAATCACTTGTTAGTTTGTCTGGTCACTGCTTGTGAAAAACACTCTTGTAAAATAAAACAGTTGTAAGAAAAACTATTTTTCTGTTTCTGGCTGTCAGAGATCTGAGGACTTAAAGGAGAAAACCAGCAATTGTTAACTTTCTTAAAAAAAGAAGAAAAAATAAATCTTTGGTACCCCCTGCAAGAACTGGAAAAGATGCATTTGTTTACCTGGTTTGAGGTGGAATTTTGTTGTCACAGAAATACTTCTGCCTTTATAGAGCACAAACCCACTCATTGAGATTTGTTAATTCACAGTAGAAATGAAGAACTAATTGGAAACTATCAGGTCAGGTAAACTCTATCAGCTGAAGGCTGCATTCATAGTCTTAGTTTCTCTCTACAGAATCATGATGATGACTGACTTTTACCTTTGCCAATAGTCCTTCTTTTCAAGATTTTGCTTGTAATGATTGTGTGCTATGTGTTGGGTTTTTTATCTTCCCATATACTATTTTGTTCCAATAAGCATGACATATTAAAAAAAAAATTAATGTCACTTGTTCAGTTTGGAATAGTTTGTATTATAAGCCCCATGGAGGTTTTCACAATTTAATGTATATATGTCACACTTTTTCTCTTTAAAGAAGTTATTTTTAATAAATCTTTTTATAAAAAGTCTGCTTATTTTTATTCAATCTTTGTCTTGCAGTGTCCATATAAAACATTTCCTATCATTTGGTATTCTAATTTGCAGTTGTACCAGCATTCAGATAAACTCATTCTCTTGCAGTGTTCTTTCAAAACTAATGCAAGTTGGTAGCAGGAGAAAAAAAGTATTTTCAGCTCCTAGTCTCTCTCTTTTGAGCACATAATGGAAATAAAAACATGATCAGTCTTTAACTACAGTTTTGAATTATACTATATTGTTTACTGTAAATCCAATCACTGCTCATCCATTATCAGCAATACCACAGGAGCAATTGTCTTAATTGACAGCAGGATAGAAGCTGAGGCAATCCCATAGAGTCTAGATGGAAGGAAATGGGTTGGTTGTTTTGTGGATTTGGGGTTGTTTGACTGGTTCAAGACAACTGTGGACTTTCAAAGAGTTCTTACACAAGGTAAGCCCTTGTGAGCATGGAGCTTAGGCATTTTCAGACCAACCCTCTAAAGCTGAGCTTGAGTCATTCTGCTGTCAGTCCGTGCTGTCATGTAACTACACCAAGTGTACATGTTTCTGTTTACTTTCTCATCTCAGTAGCTTTGTGTGCCTGAGAAACTCCACCCAGTGTTTTCACAAGCAGCGTACTGGTGGTAACTGGGCATTGCCCAGCCTTGTACCCGTGCAAGTACTGAGATAGGAAATGGTAGAGCCTGGAGAGACAGGAAGGACCTGGTCCAGCATGTCCTGATGACTGATCTCCTCTCCAGGGAGAGAAGAGGCTGGTCTGTTTCTCTGCTCTTGAGGACGTGGGTGGGAAAGAGCTGCTGCTGTCTTGCAGAGGGTGAATTTCCAGCAGGGTGCTTTTCACAGGGAAGGTTTGATTCCTGAGCTGGGAATTGAGCTCTGGTGTCTGCCGTAGCCCAGGTGCCGCTTCAAGAAAGGGGGCTGAAGTAATTTGGGTAGGTTTTCCTCCTTCAAATATATTGTGTACAGTGTGCCCTGACTGTTAACAGTTTATATGTATAGGGAGAGAGAGAGGAGAGGAGGAACAGAACAAATAGAGAAACTTCTCACAGGAACATGTATTAGCTTTCACATCAGAAACACCTTTCCCAAATGCCTTAAAAGCATTTAAATCATAATACACAAAATGCTTGGCTTTGTCATTGGTACAGTGTTTTTCCATGTGTCACCTTCCAGGCAGAACTTTAGATATATTTTTATAAAATATGTATATTCAAAGTATAAAAATAAGTGTATAAACTTGCAGTAGTATACTGGGTGTTTGAAGGAAAAAGAATAAGAACTGTTTCAATCAATTCCGTTTGAGTTGGTTTGGATTAAATGTTTGCAGCAAGGCCAGAATCAAAATTCCCCTAGAAACTTTCAGATAAAATCCTTTGTCCCTCACAGCTGGTCACTGTGTTAATCTTTTGTGGAATTTCTCACATCTGCGTTGAAGCCTGCAGGGGGAATTTTTATGAGGATAATTCCCTCTTGTCAACTTGAGAGTTGCAAACTGCAAAGCTTGCATTGTCAGCCAGTTTGCTGTGCACAGGGATAGTCAGCATGTGTCAGTGTGGTGCGAGTCTAGACTTGACTTTCCAGCAGCCACCTGGGAAGGGATTTCTTTCTGGGCTGATCACCTCAAATCACGTCCCTCTCTTCTCTTCCCCACTTCATATTTCACCAGAAATTGCTCTGTTAAAAGCGCTGGTCAGAGCAAGGCTAGTCTGAGACCCCCCTAGGCTGAACTGATCTGTGAGCAGGCAGAGCGAGGGAAAAGGCAGCACTGGGAGGAAAGGGAAGCGTGCATTTTGAGTTCCCCCAATTTATTCCCCTCTGACATTAGATGGAGAACGCGACATAGCGATTCAAGCCAAAAGGAGCATCTGGGGAGGGCTGGAGACAGGTGTGTTGCACTGCCAGGAAGGAATACAGGCAAGCTGGAGTGCAGGGCTGCTGTCACAGCATCACGATTTTGTTCCCCTTGATCGCGCATCTGTAAGTTTCAGAAATGGCATGCCAATATGTTGCTACTTTTATTAATACCAATTACATTTACGGTGGAAGTTTAACAGATCAGGCAACTATCTCCATCATTCTTGGAGTTCTGCCTGGGAAACTTGATAGTCCTTTTGACCTTTTGCCAGCTTTTTCTTGGACTTTTTTCCATATATGAGAGGGGGAAATGTCCCACATATCCTCGTGCATCTTGCTGGTAAGGAGGCTGGCTGTCTTGAAGCAGATGGTCTTGGCATCTGTCTTGCTCAGAGTTTATAATTGTCCCCAGTAAGATGGGGCTGCTCAGTCTTTGGCCTCATTATGAAGAACAAACATCAGAATTACTGTACATCCAGAAAAGTCCAAGATTGTCTTGTAAAAATCTGATTTTTAGCAGCAAGCAGATGTTGAGTATCCCATTTAACACTGTGGTCTTTAACGGCTGATTTAAACAGGGAGCCTTGCAGCTCTGACAGCCCAGTAACACGATGTACTTTCCATCTTTCTACCAGCTGGTTATTACAAAATCCCGCTCCCATTTGCTAGGAAGCCTCCATATGACAAGCAGCCTGCACAAGGGGGAACACGTGGAGAGCGGAGGAGGGAGGGGAGTTTTGCTTGGAAGACTGCATAAGCAGTTGAACCCATACACCAGAAAAAATCAGTTGCCAGGGAGGTTGTTCCTCTGGAGACTGCATAAGGACTTGTTACTGCGGGTTGACTTCACTAGCATACACTCAAAATTTAAGGCTCATATTTTGCAGTAAAATATGTCTTTTATGCTAGGCTTGCTGATAAGCAAAACAGACACCAGGGCTGTCTTGCAGCACTCAGAGAAAACTGCTTGTGGCAGGGCTATGTTTACAGAAACTGCTTGCAGAGTTTAAAGCTCTCAGGCACAAGTTGCAATACTTCCAGGAGGCCATGGACCTGTAAATTCCTCAGGCATACTGGAAGTTTGACCTCAGACCTGTTTGTTTTCTTGTATGATGGAATATTTAAACTGTATTAAATGCATTGAGCCTTTCTGAGCATTCTTTTGACCTGCTGTGCTTCGTGCCACTGGGAGACTGCTCAAATGAAGCATTACTGCAGATGGGCCGTGTTGGTCGACAGAGTAAGAGGTTCTCATTAGGCCTTGGGTTTTTTTGGTTAGTCTGAAAGAGGTCAAGATTAACCAAGCCTGCTTCTCTGGTTTGGGAAAGGAAGACAGCAGCATAATTCTTCTAGGGAGTCCTTTCATTAATGGGAGCTTTGTGGAGCTTCAAGACCACTGACAGTTATCCAGACATAGTTCTGGCAGCTGCAAATCTTTCCCATTCTCCCAGCATAATTGCCCCACAGTTGGTGTCTTGCTCTTATTCCCCAGCTAAACCCTTTTATTGTGGAATAAGTCCTGCGGGTTGTTTTGGTTTTTGGTGGTTTAAACTCTTGAAAAGCAATATTTAAAAAATAAAAAATAATTTAAAAAAAAAATTAAAAAAATGCCCTGTCCTAGAAGATCTGTAACAATTCAACTTCTGACCTTAGGTTGCACAAGGCTGATTCCCTCACACACCTGGGCCTTTGCTGGCCCAGGTGAGTTGTTTATATTTTGCTTTGGCATCCCTATACAGTCTTGCTCCTTCAGCTCCTCCTCATGTACTCTGTAAAATGTTATCCCTTCCAATATTCCTGGGAGACAAAAAGGGAACTTGGACTCTGAAACCATTTGTCAGGCCGGGCGTCTACAGGAGAAGGAGGGAAGGCCCATTCCCTGGAGTTTTCAAAACTACACTGTGTTTTGTTAAAGAGCTCCCCTGCAGAAAGCTCCTTTCTCTGCCCTGCTGCTGACCCTTTGGGAGTACCTTGGTGCAGCAGGGCAAGTGAATTTTGTTTGCTTTTCATCATTATTCCTCCAATATTAAACTAAGGGAGTAACATTGCTGAATATTTCTTTGGATCCTGAATTCTCCTATTTCTTGGAGCAATTTTCCTTCCCTTCATAAGGCAGAAGTTAGAAGGCATTTCAGGGCCTCTCCTGCCTGGCTAATCAGTTTGAGGCATCAGTGTGGATTGTCTGGTGAAGTCCTAGCCCCTGTGTCTTGGCTGCTCCTGGGTGGTGTCCGTGGAGAGATGCAGACCCTCCCAGGGCATGGTTGCTGCTGCCTTACAGGTCTGACACTGGTCAGGCAGCCGTCCCCATCTCCCTGCAAGGGTGGTGGCACGCTGGGTGGTGGCTCCGCTCTAGATATCTGAAGGTGGATGCAATGGTGGGATTCACACTGTTTGTTTTTGATTCAGAAATGCAATTTCAAATACAGCAGAAGAAAATACCAGCTGAGGCACAGAAGCACTTTCATTACTTGCCTAAGTTTTGTACTGTGTATCGGACTGCACTTTCTTTCAGGAAACTGCTTAAAACCAAACATCTGTGGTGGTAATTCACCAAAAAGTGCAGGGACATGGCAGTGGTATTCACTTTTGAGTCATCATGTCCAGACAGCACAAAGCAGACTCCCGTTTCCCCCTTGCATAAGGTGCTGCCTTATCAGGATGAGGGACATAATGCAGGCTGCCTGCAAAGGTCTCTTTCGGAACCAGGTGAAACTCTTTACATCAGGCTGGTCAAACTGAGTCTTGAACAGGGTCTTGCTTCTGTTTAAGGGAAGAGATCCATTCACTGTTACAGGCGGTTCCCTTCAAGTGCCAGGCTTGCTCTGCAGATGCTGCCCCTGAAAACCAGGAGAGGAAGGCAGGTGTGAATGTCCCTGAATGTAGGTCAGCTCTGAACTTCCACCGGCACTAAACCAGGTCTCTACTGACTGCAATTAAATGTCACATTGTGTTAACAAGCAGGAAAAAATCAAGAGTGATTCCCTACTGAATAACCCTGAGGATCCTTTCAAGGACAAGGGAGCGGCTAATGAAGCTCATGAAATCAAAGTTTTGTAATGAACCAGATGGTCTCAGCTGTTGAATAATTCACTAGAGAATGAGTGCCATTTCTTCAGGTGTGCTACTGGGTGATACGTCTTCTTGGCATCTGCTGAGAAAGGCCAGACATATGTTCCCTTCACGCTTTCTTTGTTCTTTCACAGTTGAGAGGTGCTCATGAAGAACAACCCTTCACAAGTCACCGACGGAATCAAAGCCTGGGGCCAGAAGTGCATGCAATGAATGGCAGGTTTTGGAGTGCAGCAGGAGGTCAGACCTTTCTTTGGCCACATTTTGGAAACTCCGAGGAAGGCAGCGTGGCATTCAGAGACTGGTTTTTCTGAAGGAATGTGTTAGTGTTCTGTTGTGCTGCCATGGGCTCTCTGTGAAAAGCTCATGTCACAGTATTACCTGTGATAGTTTTGGGGGATTCACATCTGTTGCTGCTCTTCATCTTCCCTAGGTCACAGGCAGCATCTGTAAATTCTGAATCAGAAATGTGTGTGATTTTTAAATCACTGTGGCCCCCTCTGGAAGGGAAATACCCTCACAGAAGGATCTGTGCAAATAAAACTGCTCCAACATATGCGTCATGTCTGCAAAGATCCACTTTAGACTGAGCTGAAACATCTCCTGGTGGAGCTGTCCAACTGATGCAATTATGGCTTCACATCAGGAATGAGACGTGGTCACTCTGTCTTTGTTAGCTGGGGTTGGCACTGGCTGTGGCCACCATGAATGACCGGAAATGTGGGCAGTAAGGAGGCTCCTGGGCTGGAGGCAATGGGCTGGCTGCTCTGGAGAGCTGATGTGGACACCTGCAGGGAGCATGGGGAGATGCCCAATGCACCTGGGGACGGCAGGCCAGGAGCCTGGGGGGAGAGCAGGGCTGGGCAATACCCGTAACAGTGATGCTGAGCAGATCTGGGGCTGAGTCTGACTTCCATCCTTAGCTGCTTCAGAAGGAAAGGCCCTGCAGTGGCTCTCTGAAGAGCCATCTCTCTCTCAGACCAATCAGAGGGGGAAATGGGCTCTACTGCGTTCTCTGCAGGAGATGCTGGATGCTGCCCAGGCCTGGCAGCCTTTTAGCAATGCCAAGACAAGCCAGTGGCCCTTTCTCCCTGCCTGGGCACGGCCATGCAATTACCAGTCTCCAGGCTGAGGCTATAATGGCAGAATGTCCTGCCCACACTGGTTTTAATGGTACACTCTGTACTTAGCCCTTGAAGAAGGGGGAACCTATGGTGGTTTCTCTGCAGGCCTGATCTGGGAAGAGATGTGGCGTGCAACACTGGCATATGGTTACTGCATGGAGATGGTCTCAACAAGCTCATCACCTGCTTCACACTCTTTCCAGCAGTCGCTCTCCTCCAGAGCTGCCCCTGGGCAGTGGAATGCCCCCTGCAAGGAGCCAAACTACAGGAATAAGGCCAGCTCAAACATGGATGTCGAGCATGTGCAGATGTCCCCGAGGTAGCTGGTCTGGCTGAGAGACAGCACGTAGCAGTAAATCTGGTGGGGTTTGGCTGCTGGATCTTCAGCTCTGGCTGAAGCAGCATGAGCTCGTGGATGACAGAATTCCCAGATCCCTACCTGGGATTCCTCTCTCTCAGCACAGTCCATTCCAGGCTGGAGATAGCACCTGAGAAGGGTGTGCAGCCTGGACCCTGCAGCATGCAGGGGGCAACTGTGCCTGGGTACAGCAGTGGGTGGACACAGACTGGCCGCACACAATGTCCCTCAGGACCTGCCTGTCCACTGTGGCAGCCAGTCAGCGCTGGCTTGTGTCCCTGTGCACGGACCTGGCAGCTCATCCATTAGGAGACAGGAACTGAATTCACTTAAGGGTCTCTCCTTTAGGTAAAAGAGATCACCAAAAAGAGAAGGGGTAAAGGCACAAAAGCAAGGAAAGAAAGGCTGTGACTCTGCTCTAAGAGATGCAAAGTAGAAAGGCATAGATAGTGCATTAAATAAGCACTGTTCATTTTCTCCTACCATGTCACATAACTGCCTCCAGAATGATAAACAGCTTTTATCTATTTGAGATAAGGTTTTCTTAAAAATTACCATAGCTTTTGAAATCTTTTTTGCAGAAGATGTAGCCTGAAGTGTTCCTAACTCTACCTGGCAATCCCGAGCAACAGATTAGCTGAGCGTTTACCGAACTCTCTTACTAATCAAAGAAGAACCAGGATGGATCTCTACTCCAACTCTGTAATTTGCATATCACCATTTTTACTTCAGGGATATAAACTATGGAAGACATGCATCCCTTTGGAATTTTAACATCTGAGAGAAGTCATGTGATTTGTTTTTTAACCTCTATCAATGGGTTTCTTAAACGAATTATAATAAGCTACTAGGCTACTTACTCTAAGACTAGGTAGGAGGAAAAGCCTGACAGTGCTAGAGCCCATATTTTCATATTTTATTAATACAGCAGGACTCACAGCTGGACTTTTGCCACTCCATTATTTGAAAAATGGGAGTTGAGCCATTCTGCAGTGCACCAAGCGTGATCATTCTGACAAGGTACATATTAGTTTAGGAAACCCTGGCAGCATCTTGCATTTTGATGAATCTCCGCATGGTTCTGAATCATCAAACAACCTCAGTACTTAATGTACAAGGGGAAGCATAGCTGTCACAGAGAAGGCATTTCCTACTAATTTTCTGAGGTTGTGGATCTCTTGGGTTGTGTATCACCTGGCTCAGGGATAGCAGCTTGGCCCTCAAAGAAGTGCTTTGGCCAACTCTTGGACATGGGAAATTCAATGCACCTGCAACAGGTCATCTTGATTCTGATGTGGAGTTGAGGACATGGTAGGCCCCCACAGCTCCCCAGTCTAGGCAGGATGTGTAGGAGCAGAAGCAGGAGCTGTTTTTATACAATCAGAGAATATTCCCAGTTGGAAGGGACCAAATAAGGACCATCGACACAAATTCACTGCTCCTCGCAGGCCTACCTAACACTAAACCATATCAGTAACAGAGCTGTCCAGACACTCCTTGATCTCTGACAGGCTTGGTGCCATGACCACTTCCCTGAGAAGCCTGTTACAGTGACTGGCCCCCTTCTGGGTGAAGAACCTTTTCCTGCTGTGCCATCTGAACTTCCCCTGGCACAGTTTCATTCCATTTCTTCATGTCCTGTCACTGGTAACTGGAGGGAGGAGAGCAGCATCTCCCCTGCCACTGCCTCCCTTGAGGACATTGTAGACTGCAATGAGGTCACTCCTCAGCCTTGTCTTCTCCACCCTGAACAAGCCCAGTAACCTCAGATGCTCCTTGTAAGCCTTGCCCTCAAAACCTTGCACCACCTTGGTAACCCTCCTCTGGACACACTCTTATAGTTTGATGTCCTTATATTGGGGAATCTAAAACTGCACACAGTACTCAAGGTCAGCAGTGCAGAGCAGAGAGGGACACTCACCTCCCTTGACAGGCTGGTGATGCTGTGCCTGACGCACCCCAGGGTATGGTTGGTCCTTTTGGCTGACGGGGTAAACTGCTGCCTCATATTCATCTTGCCATCGACCAGGACCACCAGATCTTTCTGCAGGGCTGCTCTCCAGCATCTCATCCCCAGTTTGTAGGTAAAACCAGGATTATCCCCTCACAGCTGCAGAATCTGCCACCTGCTCTTGTTAAATTATACCAGAAATCAAAGTGGCACCAGGAGGTATTCCTCAGCCTTGAGACAAACTGGCAAAGATGGCCTGGCCATGTCCATTTACTTTCATCTTCCCAAACAAAGTGGCTGCTTCTAGGCTGGCATTGGCTCATGGCTATGCCTAGGAATCACCTGGGAGAATCCTAGATGGCCCGAGCCAAAATCGTGCAAATGATCTCGTTGATTAACCAGCCAGCCATTCCTGTGAGTGCTGCCTGTCACTGCTAAATTTACTAGCACAGGCATAGCTGGGATCACCACCTGTCAGTAGTCCTGATCCAGCAGCACCGTCCACCTTCTTCCCTAAATGAGGCCTTTGAAGCCCATGTTAAGTCCCTTTAGAATTAAACTCCACTTCATCAAATCCTACTGTAACTAAAGAAGTAAAGGGATTTCTTTTTAAAAATGAAACGAAAAGGGGGGGACAGTAAATCAGAGACTCCATAGGACACAAAGAACTGTCAGTGTGACTGAAAGGCAGTAGATTGAAAACCAGCATGCATTTGTTATAAAAGAAAGAGTTTGACATTTAGCCATAAGTTAAACTTTCAAATATGATTAGGAGGATTGATACAAACCAGAACACATGAGGGTACAGAGCTGGCTTTCACTGAAGACTTTAAAAGCCTTTCCATTTTCACTGGCCACTCACCACCCTAGTCTTTCACCACTGAAGCAGGGAGGGGTGTTTTCTGCATCTTCCAAAGCAGTCCAGAGTTTGTGGCCTTTGTGGTCAACACAGATGTTCAAAGCTGGACTTGCTGCAGCAGATTCAACCCTCACAATTGGCTCCGCAGGTCAAGGTGGGAGGCAGGTGCTGGGGCCAAGCTCCCCACAGCCCCCCGGCAAAGGTAGTGGGAGGAAGGCTCCCACCCTAGCAGGGTCACTTGCCTGGTGGCCTCTTCTGGGACAAAGGGAGCTGAGCTGGAGGGCTGAAGCAGTTTCTGCTGGAGAGAGTGGTCCCTGCCCACCCTGGAGCAGCAGGAGCCCACAGAGAGGTGGAAGATGAGGAAAGCAGATGCCTGGAATAAAGCCTGGGGAAGGTGAAGGGAATGGCTCAATGCACTGGTGAGGCAAAGCAGGAACCCCGGAAGAAAGCCAGCTTGTCTGCCTGGAAGGAAGAGCTCCTACCTCTGGTTGCTTGCTGAAATCCTATGGACTTATTGGGTCCAGCACAGGTTCCTGCTCTGGGAAGGAGGGGATGAGGGAGGTGAGGCAGCAGAGGGGTGAAAAAGGAAAGAAGGATCTTAAAGGAGAGAAGAAAATGCCAGTACTAAGAGAAAGAACTGCATGGGGACAGAGGGAGAGACTTGTTAAAAACAAAACACTGTGCTCAGGCACACCAAGGGGAGGGACACTGAGCCCTGCAGAAGTCAGAAACCAAAGGCAGTTACAAAGGCCACATATTAAAGACACGGAAGTGGTGAAATCTTCTATTTTAATGCAAAGTTTAATGTCAAAATTCTTTCAAAGGTAAGAAAAACTCCAACCTGCTACATATGTTTTTAGTTCCCCCCATTCCTTAGCTCCTCAGGGAATGCCAAAGGCTGGCTCCTTGGGGGTGCACTGCAGACAATCCACATCCCAGCCTGCAGAGCCCCAGCACAGCAGCAGACCAGGGCACCTGTCTGAGCCCCCACCTCTGCCAGCACCAGTGCAGATCCAGGGTCTGGCCTCCTTGTGCCAGGGACAAGTGGCTGTGCCAGGGAGGTGGTGAGGAGGTGCAGGCATCCAGGCACAGCGCTGGAGAAGGCACCAGCAAATGTTCAAAACCAGCAAATGTTCACAACCAACAAACAAAAAAAGACCAGGTTTCACTTTCATCTCTTACATAAGTATCTTGCTAGATGAAAAGGCATTTGCAGCACCCATTGCAACACTAATTTAAATCAAGCTGGTTTTTGAGCAGATGAACTAGGGAAGGCCTTTCTTCTATGGCTGAAGACTATGGAGGGTGATGAGGGGGAGCACTGTCAGCAGCTTTTCCAGCAGCTGAGGGTCTCTCTCATACCATCTCCTGTTTCAGAAGCATTGAACTCGCTTCATGCAGCCAGACTAGCTTAAAGAGCCAAAGTCAGATCACTGAGAAGCTGCTCAACAATATAGGGAGCAATTTAGTTTTGTGGTGAATTCTGCCTCTGCCAAATTCAGGTGAAATTTGCCAGTGGATTCAAGAACATACTGTTCTTGACTAAAATTTCTTCCATATGAAACAAGGCCAAAGAAAAGAAGGTGCAAATCAAAGACAATCACTTTACAGAGAAGTAACACTTGACCATTTCTTAGAAAGGCACCTCCTCACAAGCACTCTCCTGCCCAAGGGCTGGCACAGCTCAGCCAGCAGAGCTTTCCAGGGCAGTGCCAGAAGGATGCCCTCCCTGCCAGCATGCTCCACCACGGGACAGCCTGGAAAAGCCTTGCTGTTAGCTCCCCCAGACAAACATTCACAGAAACCTCTGTGCTCTGCGACAGGGTACCCACTGGCAAATATACTGCTATACAAATCTGCACCATGTATCTTCTCCTAGTGCCAGGTCTTTTGACAACATATAAATATAAAAGCCGGGCCATTTTGTTAGCAGTCACTGTGTGCATATTTAGCAACTTTAGGCAGTGACGCCAAAGTCCTCTTCAATAACGCTATGGGGCCAGATGGCTCACAGTCACACATCATAAAACCCTTTCTGCTATTTCCATCTTGTATTTACCCAGCTCAGTGTGTAACAGCTACTGGCGTTGAAGGCTTCCTTTTTCAGGAACATCTGTGGTTTTGATAAGTCTTTGTAGGTATGGAAAAGCCTGAAGTCCTTCAGCTCCAGCTCCCGGAGCAGACTGTACCAGTACCGCACCACGGTGCTGTCATTGCCGCTGACCTCAAACCCAGGCCAGTGGATGTGCACCTCAAACACCAGCTGTCCTATCTGCTCAACAACATCTTCCAGGATCAGGTTTTCCAAAATTTTCCACTCGGCACTCTCCACATCTGCCTTGAGGACATCAATCTGCAACAAAAGCACCATTACTGTGTGAGAAAGAGAAACTTTGCGATTACAGTCAGTAACATCCGAGGCCAGGCTTGACCATTCTTTAATACACATAGTTGTGCTTATGTACAAATCATTTTGTATTGACAAAAAAAAGAAATAAATTTAAAAATTTCAGAGGACTAACATGGGCAGTACATGATGTTTCACGCTTGCCTGTTCACAACCTTTCTCCTCCTGCCTCCAACTCCTTGTGTGAAAAGCTATGGATCCCGAGGTGCCGATGCAGCTCCTCCTACAAACAATGCATGTTACTGCTCCTTCACAATTCTTGTGGTGGCATCACAGCTATGAAAAAAAGAAACCTACCTAACTAAACAAACACACTCAGGCACCATTGCTCCTTATTTCTCCGTCACAAAATTCTGTGACAGATCCAAACACGCTAACAGTGATTGCTTCCAGCACAGTCGAGTGGGGTCCTCAGGAGCCAGATGCTACACGTTCCACACAAGTGCAAGGCAAGGTCAAAGCAAAATGAATACTGTGAGCAGCTCAGGTCACCAGGTGCCCTTGGCCAAGCTGCTGGCTGATGCTTTTGCAGGCATAGCTACAGATGTTGAGTAAGGAGGACCAAATCCAAAGATAATTATGCAAAGAGTCTACCAGGTTTTAAGGGGAGCTCCTCCAAAGAAAAACACATAGCAGGAAAGCAGCTGTTTCAAGGGAATAACAGATCTAATAGAAAAGTTCCCTGGTTTAGTTTTAGACAGTTATTTAATTTTGTAGTGAGATATTCAACAATCCAACTTCTCATAGCCCTACACCACTGTGGGTTTACTTTGCCTGGAGATTAGCTGGGGGAGAGGAGCTGTATGCTTGAAGGAAAAAAGAGCATTTCAGCACCGTTTCACACCTGGTAGAAAACAATGACCACAGTGCAGTATTGGTGACAAGCTGCAGAGCTCAAAGGTCTGAGTTTCCCAAAGAAACACAGGGGAAATTCCCACACTGTGAGAGCAGGGTTTGCCTGTGCCAGTTCCACCTGAGCTGCTGCTTCTGTCCATCTGGAGCCCTGGATCACAGAACCCAGGGCACAATGCAGGGGTTGTGCTGTGAGCACATCTCCTGTACAACCAGGGCTCTGCTCTGCGTGGGCCATAGCCAGAAACCATGGGGCTGTGGCAAGGGGTGGCCACATCTACCTTCCCTCATTCTCTGAATGGCTGACTGGAGACACCAGGGCTGGTCTGCTGAGCTCACAGCCACATCAGCCCTCCTCAGGGGCTGTGCTCCAGCACTATGGATGGGTACGGGATGGCAAGAATCTGTAGGGTCTGGATGCTTGCCTGTTCTGGTCTTCATCTGTAAAACGAGGGTATTAACCAGGGAACACCCTCTGCAGAGTGAAGGGGTTTTGCCCATGAAGGGCTGCAAGACTTCGGTGGAAGAAGCTGTAAAACAGCTGAAAACAACACACTGCATTTTCAGAACAGGACCTGGGAGAGTGGGACTTGAATGAGGTCCTCAGTCACAGCCTGAATAATAATAAGCCAAGCCGCTGCTTGTCTGCTCATTAAGGCGGCATTGTGCCCCCTCCGCACTGTGGGAGGCAGGGGGCCAGTGGAAAATGACTCAGGGATTATGGAATTAAAGCCCATATTGTGGTATGTCCGCATGGGGAGCGGAGAGGAAGGTTGCACAGACAACCGTAGCTCTGGTATTTCCTAACTTGACTCTACAACAAAGAGGCTGTCAGTCTGTCCGTCCGTGGGTCAGTGAAACAGTTGAACATAACGCTCCCTTGGGTTCAAGGGGAGGCTGAATGTAAATGATGCTGCTCATGACATTTCAGCTGAGAGCTACTTCATGGGTGAGCTCACTTGTTTTCCTTTATACATTTAAATAGGTTCTTTATTTTTCTAATACCAACTCACATCTCTACCTGTAATGCAATTTTGCAGTTGATTACACATGGGTGCAATTGTCATTGGACCACACTGCTGCACTTAAGACACCAAAGATTTTTATCTTTGGGAGACTTCTGTAACTTTGAAAGCAGACAAATTATTCTAAACCCTTTTTGCTTGGGAGAAAGGGTGGGGGGTGGATGGATAGGGGAAGAAATGTTTCTGCTAATTTGCTTTTGGTTTCCCATGATCTTACTTTATGACAACAGTAGGACGTCTTTTTCCCAGGGTAATGTTTCCAGTCATCCCCCAGGTTTGTTTGTTTTCCTCTTGTGACACTAGCTGCTGTTCTGGCTGCTCAGCAGGCACTCTGCATGCTCTGTGCTGTATTTGCAAAACTGATCTGAAAAGTGGCTGCTAACCAATGTTTCAATAGGAGAAAATGAGTTACCACAATAACTGCTTAAACACATACTGAAATGACCAGGAAAGAAACACAAAGCTAGTGGGAATGCATGCACAAAACAAGAGGCTTTTTGCTGCCTTTAGTGCTCTGCATTGCTCAGAGACCTGGAGGGAGGAGGGCACCTCTCTCTACCCACCAACTTTTGTGACTGCCTTCCAGGCAAGGTGTCCCACTCAGCCCAGACTCTCTATTTTATGCCATGGATAGCATAAAATAAATGGCAGAAGAGCTCTGTGTCAGAGTATCTGAGCAAATAACAACCATTCTGCTAACACCAAATGCAAGTTTTGTGATGATTACACAGCTCAGCATTATTTACCATCAGTGCTAAGCAGCGAACTACCGACAAGAAATACTCTCCACCTTCCAGGCGCCTTGATTCAAAGTGCCAGTGAAAGGATTAGTGGACAAGTCTGTAAATTCAGAGCTCAAATTCAACTGGGAGCGCAGCTGAATTCTGCTGTTGGGAGTAAATCCTGGAGGGCAAAGATCTACAGTGCCTGAAGGTAAAGTATGGCAGTCAGTTGCAAGCACTCACAAAGCTGGTTCCTCTTATCTTCCACAAATCCTTTTATCCTCCATGAACTAACCACGTTATCACAGAAAAGTAAAAAATGTGGATTTTTAAATGTTTTCTCAGTTAGGTCCTTTGAAAAAGCACTGCAGCATTATACCACTTACATTCAGAGGAAAAAAAGGACCTTGCTCATGCACAACCAAGCATAGAAAACAGCTGAAAGAAACGTGTTTTAGTTAGTGAAGGTCAACACATACTGTATAAAGGCTCATTTCTTCTTTTTAAGGTAATGACTTGTTACAACTGTGCATCATCTCCTAAAGCAGAGATCAGATCTCTGCTCACCTTGATCACTTTTGAAATACCAGGGTTAACAGGGACTTCAGGCTCTTCGCTGCCCCATGGGCACCATTTAAACCTCCCTATGGAGAAGAGTCAATTGAGAGTGAATAAGCTGAAGGAAGCAATTTAGCTGTGTTATTTCCAGCATGAGCTCAGCATGTGGAAGTGGAAGCCGGGAAAGGCAAAAACAGCAAATGCCATACAGGTCAGGTAAGGAGGATCCCTCCAGTTCTGTGGGAGCAGGTTTGCGGAGGGAGCAGGGTTAGCCTGGGAGCAGGGAGAGGAGAGGAGAGCTGGTTATGGCTTTCAAGCACAGGTATAGAGCCCAGAACCACCCCGGCCTCCTGAACCTCGCGATTTGAGACTGGGAGAAATAACCCTCTGCTCTGGCTCCCCAATACCAGGTTACCATTCTGACATCAGCAGTACAGCAAGAAAAACTCCGCTGGTTCGTGTCTCAGGTTTTTCCCCTCCCCACCTAAGTACAATTCTCTATTCTTAGCAGACAAAACTCTAGAAAAAGATGCTTAATTCACATTTTGATAGCACATGTCCTTGCAGATAACAACAGGTTCTTGAGGGTGGGGTTTTTTTTAATGAAGCTTCCCTCTTACTCTTTTCCCATCTGCAAATTTTCAGCATGACACTTCCCTCACTTTCTTTCCTCTCAAAATGCATTCACAGCCACTCCTGACCAGCAGGAGATGGCTTGGATGTTAAGCCCCTTTCATTCCCTTTGATTCTGAGACGAGGCTGTAATTGATGGCAGACAGGATGCCACGTAGCCCAACAGCAAATTATGCTCCCAGCAGCTTGTGATCGTCTCTTCCCATGCTCCCTGTGATGGGTGGGAGGGAGAAACATCCTGTCTCTCTCTGAGCCATCCACTGGGGAGACCAGGACTGCTGTGGGCATGGCCTGAGCCACGCGGGGGATACTG
The DNA here is from genome assembly GCA_035222235.1 of Margarornis squamiger. NCBI lineage: Eukaryota > Metazoa > Chordata > Aves > Passeriformes > Furnariidae > Margarornis > Margarornis squamiger. The sequence goes on along the minus strand of JAWWTY010000106.1, from coordinate 69,566,514 downwards.
AAATGGGGAAAAAAGTCAATCACTGCTGATCAGTAATGTACAGCTCCAAACAGCAGCACTTCTCCTGCAAATTACTTCCCTTCCTTCCTGCTCACATTTACACTTCTCTCTGCGTCAGGCCGTATAATAGCCAGTTTCAAACTGACTCTGGGACAAATGCATCTTTTGAGATTATTCACTCCCCATGTGACAGACAGGGCACATCTTCAAGTATCTGCTCAAGGCATCAAAGTCACAAAGCCGATTTGTGCAGTTGGGCGCTTACATGGTCTTTGGTCTTCTTTCACAGGCAACTATCCAGCTGAAGTCACTCATACAATATACACATCACTGAAACAGAAAACCAGCAGTGGGTACAGGTGAGCTTTGTTCCTCTGCTCTCACCACTGATCCTCCGTAGCATTGCAAGTGACAGAGAACTTTTCTCCCAGTTGTGGTAATGTGCTTCCATGAAAGCATCACACAAGCAGGGGGAGGATACTAAGTATTTTATGTTTACCACTTAAACTACAGAAAATGTCTCAAAATCATATTAAAAAAACTTACTTAATTCTCTCATAGCCAGCTGTCAGTATAGCAACAGCTTGCCAGATGCAGTAATGGGCCCAGACAGACGAACCCATCCAGAAAACCCAGCCAGCACACGCAAGAGGCACCACTCCCAACTGCATGCTCAGGAACACTGTGAGCACTTTGCCCATGATCCCCCATGGGGGACTGCTCCCAGAAGGATCCTTGCAGGTACCCCAAGTGACTTCCTCCCACAGACAGAGAGCCCAGGTCTGGGAGCACGTGGCACTTTCATTCCCCACTTCTTCCCTTTGTCTCTGATGCCAAGAAATTTCCCACATACTCTCTCCATCTGGCAATAATTTCTCTTTGAGGACTCCTTACAGAAAAATGGTACGTACACCTGATCCAGTCCAGTTAACTGGACCAGTTAAGTGATGCCTCTTATTCTGGTGGACAGGCAGAGAATAACAGGCCTTTTAGCTGGCAGGAGGCTTGTTTCAATGACACTTTACCAATGGACAAAATAATCTCTGGACAAATAGCCACCATCTGATTTATGAGATCAGCATTGCCTGACATCCTTTCTCCCTGGCTGTACTTGGTCAGGAGGCCACAGGGTTTCACCTGCAGCCTTCTGTCACCACAAACATCTTCCTTTGCTATGGGACTAGTTATTGGCATCTTCCCACTTTCACTCATGCTGGGCACTGACACAGCAGCTCACTCGTTAATCATCTTCTGGTCACAAAATAATACACGTCCTCAAGCCTGAATTGATTTTCAGACAGGCTTGATGTGTTTAGCTAGCCCTGCACTATAATAATCTTAAAGCCAAACATCTTGCCTAGCTTGCTACCCACCAAGACCAAGGTTCCTCTACAGTGACCCAGAGAATAGGATCCACAAGCCCTCTGCATGGACCAGGCCAACACTGCACATAGACAAGGTGGGAGAAGACCTTCCTCTCACAAAAAAATTGAGCATCAAAGATCTTGGTTCCCCAGTTTCTTAAACTGAGACCAGCCTCCAGAGCAGGCAACAGGAACCTCACCACTAGCTGAAGACTCAAAGTGATGCCCTCAGAGGAAACAGGGTGAAAAGTCACCATGAGAACATAAGTCCCCAAACAGTGACCTCTTCACCTGCTCAGTAGCAGCAGCTCACAGATGAGCATCTCTGCTCAGAAACACTGTGCCCCAGCTCCCATGTGCACTCTTTCAGTTTGCACAGCTTTCCTGTTGTACACTCAAAGATGAAAACAACATCCCCTCACCAGATGCTTGAACCCAATGGCTAGATTGCCAAAGTGGTAAAAATATCCCAAGGGAGCTGCAGAAACCCTGACCTTAAATTATTTAACAGCCTGATCAGCAGCAAAAGATCTGCTTGCCAAAGCCCACGCTGCAAACAGACATTTTAAACACTGCCTTTATTCCACCAGCAGCCAGGCTGGAAGCACAGCCACTCTGTGAGCAGCTCTGGCCAAGCACACAAGTTGCTTGGCAAAGAGCACACTCAGCCATCTAATCTTGCAGGAGATGTCCCGTCGCCCACTCCCCCTACAAAGGGGGGAAAATCCTTTCATTTCTGCTCCTTTGATCTTTTCTGCCAGACACTGCTGGACGCCTGTGGGAACGGATATTTACTCAAAAGAATAAATGGCGCACGCCAGACCCTCAAGCCTCTTCATTAGAGGGCAACAAACATTTGTGGTTTGTTTGTGTTGCCCCAGCACCAAGCAAGGACAGTGGGACCCAGCTCGATGCTTACATTAAGCCAGGCTATCTCAGTCTTGCTGAAGGTGAAAGCCAGCAGCAATGGGACAAGTGCATTACAAGGGGGCGAGGGGCCAGTCGGTGCACAGGGTTTGCAATAGAAGGCAAACAGTTAAGCAGCAATTGATTCCAAAGCCCTGAGGAGCTAGACCTGTGAGTGTGTGTGTGGGCTGCAAGGGGCAGAGGGCTTAGGCTACCGTAAAATAATTACACACACTAACCAGCATTTTGGCTGCAAGACCTTCTACTGTTTATTAATACAGTGCCCATAGGGGACTTCAAAACATAGACAATTGAAGAAAGGAATCAGAGTCCCATCTTCAAAAAATGTTCACACCTTAAAGAACATCTCTTGCAGGATGAGAATCTGCAGCCCTGGTATTACTGGATAGCTCCAGAGAAATTTGGTGGAGGACTCGGTTCCCATCTGCACTAGCCAGAGAAATCTTTAAAACAACACCCCTTCATGGGGATCTATTTGTTTCACTCTATCTCTGGCCCAAAGTGCCAACCTGCCTCTCTTCTGTTTCACTGTTTGTCCACCCCGCTCTGCTTGCAACCACGACAAGAAAGTTGCACATTCCTGAAAACATGAGTAAGAAACACTCCAAAATGGTTGCACATCTCAGATTTCATCTGGGACAGGCACTGAGGAGGGGCAGAAGAGCTACTGAGCCTTTGACATCTGGATTTCAAATTTTTGAGAATGGAGGGATGTCTTAAACTGCTGTCAAATCAAAAATGAGATCAGAAGGGGTGACACTGAGTTGAAAGTATTCTTAGAAGATACAGACAATTCCAATCACAAGAATTCGTAAACCATGAAAGGAGGAGGTATGAGCTACTAAGGACAAACACTGGGGGGGAAAAAGAGTACATTTTTCAGAGAGCTCCTAACTGCTCTTGATAGGACATTTATTTAAAGAGCTTGTTTATGTCAATTATTCCCTAGAAATTGTGAGAAAGATGGGCAGTGGAGCAAAATGATGATGCTTATGAGAAAGGCCTTGCTCTGAATTCTCATTAAACTAGTATCACATCATGGGCCACCATCCCGAGCAGATATTCAGCACCTTGGCCAAATTAAAGCCATACAGATTCACAGTACTGTGTTTGAGGCAGTGTTAATGGCTAAAGCAGGAGCTGGGGAGCATGAACACATATCTGGTACCACCTTGGGAAGCAGCGTGGGTTCCCCGGGCTCCTGCTGAACTCCAGTTTTGGTGGGAGGAGGGAACCAGGACTGACTGCTTTGTTACTGCAGCAGCATACCAATGATGACTCCATGGTGCCTGCAGTGACTGCCGTGTTCTTCTGAATGCAACTGTTTGACACTGAAATAATGGTATGCTGATGATGATGCTGTTGAAAAGAAGGTGGAATTGAACACACCTTGCACAGCCCTCCAGTAAAGCTGGAGGAAAGCAGATTTTTAATACAGGATTTTTTTCTGAAGAGTATTTACAACCACAACAAAAGCATGAAAAAATTAAAAAGGGAAATAAAACTCTAAAAACAATGCCCTTCTTCTTTAATATTTAGCAGACAATAATATGTTTTGAAAGTGCCTTTCATTTTTTTCAAGATGACCTGCATTAAGTTCAGTTTCAACAGTGCAATACTTCAATACTTTCATTATGATTCAGGCAATGCACTAGCGCTTTTCCTAGGGGAAGAAAAGGCTATGGATCACATTATATTCAGCCAATGGTATCATTAAAAACATCTTTCCTCCATGCCTGACAATTGCATACTAAACACACCTTCAGGTCACTCTGTAGAAACACCAATATTCTTAACAATATCTTGAGAAGTGCTCCTGGTGGAGAGAATTTTAAATGAGGCAAAATGAGATGTAAGGGACCAAGAGAAAACCCTGCAAAAGAATGTGTATGAGGCACTCCAGGTATACAGCACAGAGAGCAAGAGGTGGTGAGCAATAAATCACTACCCAAAGATCTTTGCTTTCAGAAACATGAGGATGTCAAGCCCCTTTCTCCTTGCAGCCAAACTCTTCAATCTACTTACAATTAAAATACTTTAGGCAGCAGCAGCCCCAACTGACTAAGCAAATACAGAGCTATTACCACCTTGATTTCATTCTCCCTAGAATGAAAAAATATATACCCCCAGGAAAGAAACACTGCATGTCAGGAGCTTAGGGATTACTTAGGGGCAACTTATTACAAGGTTACAGAAGGTAGCATTTCCAACTGCAGCTGGAAACATCTGCACTAGTTGATTGCCTCTTTTCAGCAAGTGGAGTAAAATTCACCAATTCACTGATGTAACCTCAAACAAAAAAGTTCACACACAGCACCAGTTAGTGCTTGAACCACAGCTCCATTGTCACTCCAAGGAAATTGGTCACATCTCACAGAGAATGAATTTGGCCCAGCATCTACACAGATACCCTCAAAGGGACTGAATATGTGTGCCACGGGAAGTAAGTCTCGCAAGAACTCATAAATCAAACTGCACAGCTAGAGGCAGATGCTTATCACAGAATAACACGCTCTACAGCACTCTGAGCTTTTACTCTAATTGGATGACCTTAAAAAAATATTACATATTCTGGCTAGCTTGCCCAATGTTATCATCTCCAGCACCCTTCCTTTCAGCACAATCAGTATGGAAATCAGGCACGTGAGACTAGTTTGCACAACTTTGAAGTCCTGACCTCAGGATTTGTCAGACAGATGCCAAGCACACAGCTGAGTCTGTGGGAAAGTCACCAAGATGGGATGCACCTCATCCAGCCTTAGGCATCTAAACCCAAAACAGTTGTCCAAATACCCTTGCATGAAAAGACCACAGAGAATAACAGGAACCTCTGAAGGGCAATTTGAGATGTACAGGCCACATCATCCAGCCTGTTTTAAATATCTGCCCTTGAATGAGACAAACTACACCTTAACAGTTTAAACTGAGTTTATACAGACCTCAACAGCCATCTCAAATGTAAAAACTTAAGCTAATAGAGATGAGTTTCATGCTCCTCCATTCTGTGGCCGGTCATTTATTTAGACTGTAAGTTCTAAATGCTATGGTGTTGCATCTGCCTGATGCAAAAGGGTCCACAGGACTTTACTGTGCAGAGTAACTCCTACTACAAATAGGTCAGGATCAGCCATTTACACTCTAAAAATAAAAAAAAAATCAAGTGTTCTGTGACAAAACTCTTTTTACTGTGCAATTCAGAAATTTATATAATGAAGAGAAGATCTGATGAGTCACAGAAAAGCAAACAAGATGACAAGCAGTAACAGTGCAGACATTTCCAGGGAAGGATGGGTAAGGAGGCAGTCACAGCCTGAGCCTTAGGAGAGACACCACTGGGACTTCTGAATAGTACTGATTGCTGATGTTCCAGCTGCATGAGAGGCAGCACAACACTAATAAGATGTTATAGGAAATACAGGATCTCTCATGTCAGAGAAGTCTTAGGAAGGCCAGTATGATAACCACACAAAAGCAAACGCTGTTCTTCTCAACTATATATGAATGGTAAATAACAGCTGCAGATAAAAGGCCACTTAAGCCTGAAGACCACTGATTGGATGTGAAAATAATGAGGATAAAAATCTGATGAAGGGTGGTTTCTTTTCCTTCTAGAACTGATATCCCGGAAAAACCCCAAATAAGCATAGAAACACAAAGAAAAAATTAAGCCCTTTCAAGACAGAACTCCAGACATTTACTTGATGATTTGTGATGCAATGATTCTAAAGACCTGGTCTCATTTGTTCTTTCTGACACTAAACCACATGTAGCAGAGCAGACCTGACCTTGTGGCTCCAGCTCCAGCAAGGCAAAGGGTGTTGTTCCCTGGCTGCAGCAGTGACAGTGACAAGGACTCACCTGCCTGCAAGAGCTCCCAGGCTTCTGACTTCCTGGTTTCTCATCCTGAGCTCAGGCTTTCTTTTCAGGACATAGACCAGTCTGCAGGTGCTCATCAGCTGGTACTGAGGACCTTCTGTGTGTTAAGATGACAGCTGAGCTGAGTGTATAAACCCTGGTGGCATCCATGCACTGAACTTGGACGTGGCACCCCTCAGTGAATGACTCACACTAACAAACCCCATGCTCCCTGTGCAATACCTAAATCTACCCTTGCCAGGGGTAATCAGAGTTAATTGGTTTTGTCTAGGCAGGATCAAGAATTCATAAGCCTATTCTGGCCCCTGCAGTCCTGAGGTGAGCATCAGAAAGTGTAATTGCACGGATTTACTTGCTACAAAACTTGAACATGGAGGTTTCCCAACCTGAAGAGTTAAGTTTTCATTTTGTTAATTAAATCTCTATGCACAACTAAGCTGTTATACATTTTCCCTGCACTTCTATATTATTATATTACTGACAAAAGAGCCAATTTTAAATCAAAATTGTAAATATTTTCTTTAATATTTGGTCTTTCACACCAGTCTTCACAAAACTGACAGTGCAGCACAAAATAGACTCTATAGTATCTGCTTTAGGAGACGAGCAAGTGATAAATTACTTGCCTAGGAGGAAATGTTATTAATCAAAATGACTTCTGGGTGTAGTGTTTTGAAGTTCTGTTGAGCATTAAATAACAGATGAAGGGAAGGAGGTTTTTCCTTTTGAAATCCTAAATCTAAGCCTGTTCAATAAAATGAAGCAGATACCTGTTAGCCAAGTTGTCACAGGCAAAAAAACTTCATGAAGAGACAGTGTAAATTAAAGCCTTCAAACCAAAATCAAAATGTAAAGATTGCTTTGCATTTCTTTTCATAGTGAACAATGACACAGTTTGGTCTCTTACAGAATTTGTTCAAGATGTCTTGAACGGCAGGAGTCGAATGCAACTCTGCTGTCCCTGCAAAGTTACAGCTACGAGCACTCCCTGATTAAATGAATGTTTTACTTTGCACTCTCAGAGTCTCCTTTCCAGATTAATTTATTTTACAAGAAACCATTTCATCCACTGCTGAGCTATACTGCCAAGGAATGCAAATTCATGGCACTTGCTGAGGGCATAATGCAAGACTTGTCCTACAGAGCTCCAGAGAGAAGAAAACTACTACTGAAATAAGAGTTTGCATGTGTGAACATACATGCTCACTCGGGACAGAATGAAGTCTTGCTTGTTTCTGCTTCTCAGGGCCCTTCTGTCAAAGGTTTTTAATTGTGCTTTATAGCACAACGTTTGGAATACAGAATACGTGTAGTACCTTCTGAGGACAACGCTGACACCATACACAACACCAACGCACACTGGGACTAGGTGAATGGTTTATTTAGGCAGATGACTTAGCCCCCTGTAACTAAAATTGAGTCTGATGATTCCCGTGCAAGACCATGGAACCAGCTGTGACTAGTCTAGAAGGGCACTGGACACTGTCACCCACAGTAGTATCCAAGTCAGGATATTATAGTCTGGATGAACAGTGGTAAATGGACTGTACTCTGCCTGGAGGTCAGTTACAGGTCATGCAGCCTACACTTGGATTCATCCTGTTTGACACCTCCATCAGTTACCTAGTGGAGGTGTTAGATGACACTTTCTGCCACGTTTATGGATGACACCAGTTTGGTGAGACCACACAATAAAGACATGCTAGGGCAGAGCTACTCTGGACCAACAGGCTGGAAGGACGGGCTGACAGGAACCTGATGAAACTCAACAACAAGGACAAATGCCAAGTCCTGCACCTGGGCAGGAAGGGCTCCCTGCAATGATACAAGCTGGGGACTGCCTACCTGGCCAGGGAGCAGCTCTGCAGAAGGATCCGGGGTGTCATGGTGCAAAGAAAGCCAACAGCATCCAGAATGCATCAGCAGGAACACGGCCCATAGAACAAGGAATGCGATTATCTCACTCTACTAGGCACTTGTGAGAGTGCATCCAAATACTACAGCTAGTTTTGGTTCCCACAACACAGGACACACAATGATAAAACCAAGGGGAGTTCAGCTGGGAGTCACCAAGATGGCTGCAAGGAGAAACTGGGGGAATGGGGCTTGTTCAACCTAGGCAGGAGATGGCTTTGGTGAGGGAGGGGAAAAAAAATCAGTCTGTAGAGCCTACAAAGAGGTCATCATGACAGCAGAGACAGGCTCTTCAGCAGTTCTGAGAAGCAGGATAAGAGACAACAGGCATGAATTGAAATCAGGGCTTTCAGACTGGATATCAGGAAAAATATTTTCATGATGAGAACAGTCCAGCAGGACAACAGCTGACCCAGAGAAGTTGGGTGGTTTTTGTTCTGGAGAAAACTCTGTGTTTTTCAACACCAGAGTGGATAAAGCCTTGAACAACCTGGTCTGAGTTTACAGTTGGCCTTGCTTTGAGCAGAGGACTGAACTACAAGCCATTTAGGAATCCTTCTGTCTGGAATTATCCAAAACTCTGTAGGAAGGAAGCTCCCTATCCATCGATCACTAATCCACAGGGAACACCAGCACTGTAGCATCCTCAGCAGAGTAGGTAGTTAGAGAATATGAAAGTGAAAGCTTTCACAAAGTTAAACTCCACTGCCATAAGAATCATGTGCACCTTTTTTCCACTGTTCATCAGCAGTGCAGTACAGAGTGTGAACACTCAGTAAAGAAATTGAGTGGGGGGATGGGGGCAGGGACGATGAGCAAGATCAATTTTTACATCTTTACCCTTTCCTGCAGCTGATAAAATACTGCTCTTCTTAAAAGATACACTAGTAAATTTTCAGTTTAGAACTGTATACCAGGAAATGAGACTTCCATGGCATCCTTCGGAGATTATCCCAGGGCTTAAGAGATTTCACACTCTAACAGTTCCCAAAAATACTCTGACTACATGTTTCCTTTGTCAGCTGCATCCCAGTATAGTACTAGATAAGTCCTCTACCTCCAGGCTGTTTACACTCCTCAGGAAACTGAGGACTGTTATGCCACATAGACAGTTAGAAAGATCAAGATCTTTTAATCTTTCCTCACATCCACTCTAACACCAAAAAGTGTTTGCATTTCTTGCCAAAGTATCAGGATGGGTTTCCCTTTCTGTGGATGAAGTCCTAGTACTGCCTGCAGATTAGCAGGTGTGCTCTCATCTGAGTCAGTGTGTAAACAAGCCCATCCAAGTTCTTTGATTCTTTTGCACACAAAACCTTCAAATTGCAAGTTTTCTTTTCAAGGCTACAACAGCAAGAACTCCAGGAGGCCTTGTCTGTGCTGTTTTCATCAGCCTGATCTTCTAACATCAGTGGAAATAGTTTCAGTCACTTGTAGGGTCTTGGATCAAGTCCCAAATCTTAATAAAAGCAAAGAGAAAATGAGGCATTAACTTCAAATGCAGCTGCCTGAAATTCCTGCCTTGAAGTGGGAATGGAACAATGCTGAGGGGGCAAGGGGAAGGATTTTTTAAATTAAAAAGAACAGGATGAAGAGCATGTTTTAACGTTCTAACTGAAAAAAAGTGCTTGGAAAATATTGTGTAAAACTGTTTTGAATTAACTTATTTATTCAGTCAAGGGAATATTCCACTCAAATTCACCGGAAGAATGAAAACTTGAATGTCACCGTATTTACTTAGATACTCTCTTCACAAATTTGAGCTTATTGATGTCTTTACACCACATGCAGCTTCTCAGGCTGCTTTCTAAACTGAAGAAAATCTGAACAGAACAATGTGAGGACAGTCAGCCCATTCAGGTATTTCACAAATATATAGTACCAGAATGCTGCAGAATGTGTAACAGCTTTATCCTCACCAGAAAAAAGTCAGATCCCAACTCCACTAAGCCAGAGTTTTGCACAAGGGAGCTACTCAAATGCTAACAGAGCAAGAGGTTGTATATACTGTTCACAATGTGCCAAAACACTTAACCAAATCCCACGTCATGTGTGCACAGCTACAAAAAAGGCTGGTTGCATGTGTTACGTGTGCACTGTGATCCTTGGCTGCCCTCCAGCCAGCTGGTTTCATGTCAGCTAACTCTCGCCTGGAAAGTCACACACTCAGAATTCATCCTTCTCGTACACAGAAGGCCTCACAATCACTCAGTATTACCACGACAACCTGAGACTGACTGTTCTCAGCAGGGCTGGGATATCACAAGACTTGTATGCTTTTTCTGGATGGGGTCATTAATTATTTGCTCTGTGACTAATTCTTCTAAAATCAAAACAAACAATGTAAGGCACACATCAAAGAAAAGCCATCCCTCTGTCTCCCCAGATGTTTTACTAATGCACAGACCAGTATAGTTACAGTAAGACTAAGAAGTAGGAAAATGCTTCTTTTTTCTGCTCTTATCTTCAAAATGGTCCAATCAGTAGAGTTGACCCAAAAAAAATATTAAAGAAGTGAACTGAAAAGGACATCTTGCATCTTTTAATAACAAACCAAACAAACACTGCACTGCTTGCTTTGTAAATCTTACAGAAGAGCTCCTCCTTAGCTCAGGCTGCCTGTTTCTTAAAAAACAAAGGCAAGCAGAACTAGCTGCAGGCAATGAAGTACATTAGCATTTGAATTCATGTTTGTGTATCCTCTGAAGGAAAAACTCTCTTAAATGCAACCTAAAGAACTTCTTCAAGTGTGTCTGGCAACATTTTTTTGAGACTTGAAGATTTCTGAAGACTTTACAGTTCCTTAAAAACAAACCGGGAAATGCTAAAAAAACCCAAACCCCACAGAGTGCTGCCAATTTCAAAACAGGATGTTTTTGTTGTTGATGACTCTAATTAGGACCAGTGACCATGAAAATGTAAACAACCCATCCATTACCTCTTCTCTTTTACTTATTGTTGCAAATATTTTTTTCCCATTTATAAACTTGGCTGTGTGAGTAGTTAAGTGTTTGTTCATATTCGGGCAAAGACCAGAACTTCCACAGTACTAAAAGTGCTAGCACCCAATGTCACCAGCTAGTTCAAAGGTAAAGGAAGTGAGGAGGAGGAAGAAAGTATTTAATATAAGGCTAGTGATTTAAAATCACAGCAGGTGTTACCAGCACACAGAAAAAACAAGACAGAAAAGGCAGCCCTACAAGAAGTGTGTTGCAAGTACTGCTGAAGAAAGACCCATTATCAGTAGAAAATCTTGGAAAATGTACGGTCTCCTCAGACAGCAAGGAGGAAGTTCTGAAGCTCTGCCAACACGCAGTCTTGCAGTCAGAAAGCTGACACCCGAGACCTTACCTTCTGATGTCCGAATTCATTCAATATTGTGCCCAGCTTCTTTGTGTTGCTGTGAAGTTTATGAGCAGCAATGGCTGGATTGGGATCCCTCCAGTCAATGGAGAGGCGATGGTACCAGAGGTGCCGACCCTCCTGGATGTGTGCTGCCTTGATGCTGGGGTCAAAGCGATGCACCTCGCACCCACTGTTGGCCATGCCGATCTCAAACTGGTTGTCATCATTGCCTAGTCTATGAAAAACCCCAAAGCAAACAAAACACATGTAACTATTAGTGCTGCAAGAAGAACTATTAGTGGGTAGGACATTCTGAGGATGAACTAACTTAACCAGAAAATTTAACCTCAATGCAGTAGGATAAGTACAAAGGGCTCCTCTCAAGTCAAGAACTAAACCATTTTTAGTCAGGCTGACAACTTTCCAGAAGAGAAGTTGAATTCAAAACTTGACAACATTTATAAGAAAGTAAATTAAATGTTGGACTCCTTGTTCTGTCATTATTCATGATCACATTTTATATTTATATATATTCCTAATTTTCAATTTGCCTTTTTTTTGACAAGTTTACAATACTTTCCTTAGTTTCCACTGCAAAAACTTCCATTAAGCAAAGCTTAACCAGAGGAGAAAATACATCTAAAATTTATACAATACTGTTTTGTAAAAATCTGGTATATTTCACACCATGTCTATCATCTGGTGTTACAAATATGAGCCACAATGACCACCAGTATGAACAAGACCCAAGAACCAAATGCCTCTTTCTCTGCAGACAGGAAGAGACAGATAAAAATAAGAAAATTTAAAAATAACCACTTTACAACAGTAGCAGAGTTGTTACGTAGACTTAAGAGAAATATTGCTGCTAATTGGTGAAGATCCCAAAGAAGGAGAAAAATTAATAGCCCCATTGCACAGCAGTATTGTTTTAGTCCCTGTCTCTGTGAGAAGATGTATTTTACAAGGCTGTGCCATACTGTCACATCCTACAGCCCACTGGTTCACACAGGGTGCACTAAAACTAAAAAAAATCTGGTATTTTCCATTGCAATCACATGTCTGGACCACAGGCCTTCCCTACCTCGTAAAATAGCATGCTCTCTTCATTTGTGCTCCTCCAAGCTTGTCCCAAATGTGATTCAAATCATGCACTAAACATTAAACTTTAACAAAATTAATACACATTTACCACTAAGAAGAGAATTAAGATTTTTAAACAGCGCTTCAGCCAGGTGTGCTAATTGAGACTATCCACTATGGACTAACAGCATGGCATTTATCTCTCTTGCACAAACCATTACAGGGCACTACTCTTGGATATACTGTCAGAGCACCTGCCACACTACACCACAGTTATCCTTAGAAACAGTGTGAGTCTGAAATGATTTTGGCTACTTGCATCAATACGTAAAACACGATACACTTTAAATCATGTCATAGACTATAGTATGACATTAGGCCAGCACTCATTGTTTTAGATAGATGACATACTAGTAAGCTAAAATGAATTCAACTCACAAAACAATGTTTGGAAGCGCATATGTTTTGGAAGTTACCACCATGGCATGACACTTGCTGTAATACTGGTTAAGCACAGCGCAGTGATATCCTGTGAGGTGGTCTTCTCAACCATCTTCCCTTTTGCAATTCCTGGGGCAGTATGAGGAGACAGGGTTTGCAAAAGTAGCTTAGCATGCCTTTAAGAACAACTCTATTTCACAGGATTCTAACCCCTACAGCTGTGTAGGAGGAAAAGAGAGAAGTTTCCTTTTAATACATTCAACACACATTAGGAAAAAGTTCAGAAGTTAACTAAGTGAATCAACACTTTTGTTTGCATGTGGCTTTCTACAGAAGGGACACTGATTGACAAAGACCAGGGTAATCCTTTAGGAATGAGAAGCTGGCTAAAAATGAACAACATGGGAATTGTTAGGGGCAGTTACAGCATTAGAGTGATGAGCCTACCAGCAACTGATGACACGCTTCTAACTGTACCAGTTGGTACAATCCAGAGGGCTGGATATTTTGGTGTGGACAAACCTCAGGCTGCCTCCAAACACATTGCTACTCATGTGGACTGCAAAGGGAGGTTAACAGTGGTGGAAAATGGGAAAAAAAAAATACAGATGAGGGTAAAGAAGGGGCTGATATATCTTTTGGCACTCCAGTTAACAGCTCAAATTTATGCCCGAAGAGAGATTTAGCCAAGAACAAATATTTAGGGGAGAAAATAAGGTCATCTCCAAAGGAACTGGTTTGAAAAATGCCTGGCTCACATGTGATCATGCTAAGGGATAATGCAGCATGAAACAGATAAACAAACTGGGTCTCCTAAGAAAGATTTTGTGTTACTTAAAAAGATAGCCTGACTTTAAAAGAAAGGTGTGGATGCCGCAGAAGACCAGAGAGGCCTTTCCCCCCACATTCAGGAGAGAGCAGCTGCTGCGTCCATCAACAGCAAAATAAAATATGCCAAAGACACTGGCCTATTTTTACTGTAAAGGAGAAGGGAGCTCCATTAGAGATGCACGCAGTCCCCAGCAGTGGGGACAGGGGTGGCCCTCCCAACAGCAGAAGCAGCCCTTGTGGGACTGTCTCTCCCAGCCTGCGTTGAGCCCAAAGGAAGGGCTCGCGGGCACTGCTCCCCTCCGGCAGCAGGGCAGGGACGCTGACCCAGGACAGAGTGCAGCACAGCAGGGAGCAGTGTCCCTTGGCTGTTCCCTGCTCCCAGGGTTCACAGAGGGTCATGGTACACAGAGCCTTGCACTAAGAATAAACACTCTGCTGCAGCTTGCACTGAACAAAGCATCACACTGGCCCCTGCGCCATCCAGGAGTGCAGCGAGCGCGCAAGGGGCACAAAAGCTGCTTTGTCTTCTCCAGCACAGCTCCAGAGGGCACCTGTAGCTGATCCAGCCTGATAACTGCAGGTACTCCAGATCCCACAGCGATCACAGGACAGAGCTATAAACACATGCATGTTAAGGTACAGCTTTCCCTTCCTCCCCTTATTTTTCAAAGGGAAAAAATTGAGCTCTGCAGCTCAGGCGGATACAGAAGCAGTCCCTGCCTGGATCATAAAACCCCTACACTTCAGGTTGCACCTGAAATAGCATTTATATTGTATTGCAGTGAGACTCCTTAAACCTCTACTAGTAAGTTTCTGAAATCCTATTCATTTATGTTATCCCCGCTTGAGTGCCTGCCTGTGGTGTTTGTAACTGACTTAGCTTAACCTAAGCAGATTTAGCACTAATAACTAGAGCTCACTAATGCATATTGCAATTATGTATCACACTGGGAAATCCTGTCCCCAAAGCAAAAACAGTGCTGCCTCCCAGCAGCGGAAGCAACTATAATTAATCTAAAAGGATCCCCAGATGTTCCAGACACTGCTCTCTCCCATTCACAAGTAACCTCTTCTATAGCATTCGAGGAGGCAAAGCCTAAGCAGCATGTTTTGTTCCAGTTTTAGTGATATATGGATTTAATTCAGGATTCCCAGTAACACTCCCACTGAACTTTCACATTTGTCCTCCATCCATCCTCTCCACAGAGAATGCTCTTCACTGGAAGCAGCTGCTCCCTGTTTGCTCTTCATGAAGTGCCTAAGATAACAAAAATGTTTAAAGGGATTTTTTGTCTTACTCAGAACAAAATTACTTTTCTGTCTGTTATAAACTAAAGGAAGTGAGTCTGAGGGGAAGAATTATGCAGTAATGAGCTCCAAAGGCTGCAGAAGTAAAGTGGTGCATTGAAAGACTTCTCAACCTCAAGTATTTCCCTTTTATTTTTTTAACCTGTTTCATGCACTACATCATGATTGGTTACTTACTGCATGTGTGTATCTGATGACTGATGGGAGAGCCAACATCAATTTCAATCTCTGTTAAACCCTACTGTTCCATCAGTACAGAAAATCTGGCATTCAGGCTCCCTGGACCTGGTGCAAAACAGCACCACATAAAAAGTATTGGTATGCATGCCCTAGCTCAGTTTTGTTCAAAATAATTAGCAAAATATCTCTGTGCTGGTCAGATTCATGCCAAATCTGCATTTCCTAGCACAGACAAAATCAACTTTGTGTTGTACCTACTGGCCAATTCAACAAAAATACCATTTTCAACCCACACTTGATGCATAACAACAGGGAAAAGGGACATTAATACTGGAGCTCAGGTCTAATATTAACAATCATGCAGCTTGAAGGGCAAGGTCTAAATTAATTCCACTGAACTTTCAGTACTTTACCAAGACATCTAAAGTCAGCAGCCACATTACGCCAGACTTCCTCTACAATCGAAGGAAGGCTGCACCTACCTCCAGAATGTTATTTAGCTTAGCTGATTTTCCATCTGAATGTGCCTGCCTCTCCCTACTGACTACTGGAAGGGCCCTCAGGCAATAAATCAGTACTACAGTCAAGGAGGTAAAGCCTGGAACAGAGCATCTCTCCTAACTTCCATAGAAACGTGAAAAGCTGAGAAGAAAAAAATCATGTAAATCTATGTTTTGCATTAATACCAGGTAAGTATAATTTGAAATAGATTGCAAAGAGCATTCAGAAAATATGAAGCAACAGTAGTCAAGAAGAGTCTTCTCTCTGTATACCTGATTTGTCTCTAAGGGGCATCTTATTGTTTAGCCACAGAGCAGTGCTGCTGAACAAAACCTGAGAGCCCCTCAGTCTCTGAGGATCTTGATCTTTTTACCTCAATACAAACTCAATCCAAATATAAACCCACTCAAATTAACAAAAAATGTTCCCTTTGACTGCAGTGCTCTCTGCATCCACTTCATACTAATTGCTGGTGTTAACTGATGTGTATTAATCACTGAGAAATGACACGCAGGCAGTGTTCCTTGCTCTCCACAGTTTGTATCCCACAGCAGTAAAAGCACAGAAATAAACCATGCTGGTTCAAGGGAGATGAAGTGTTTCAATGCACCTCTAACCTAAAGCTGGCTCCCAAGCCAGCAAAGACAGTTCTAGGCAGCAGCTATGTGGAGATCTGTGTGAAAGGAGCTCCAGATCCCAGCAATCGTTCTCCTTATACACCTACGTGCTGATGGGTAATGTAAAAGGCCAGTGGCCTGACATCCTCCAAGAACTGACCTCCCTTGTCTTCCTGGGAAGCAGAATGTTTTATTAGCAGAGAAATGGGCTGCATATGTGGTTTTGCTACCTTTGAAAGCACTTTTTCTGTGCCAAGTGAAAACTTCAATCTCAAGTGCTGTAAACATCATAAACACTGCAAACAGTCTAAAGTAAAGCCACAATTGCCTTTATTACTATCGTTTTGGCACGTGTCACCCCTGAAGTGTTGAGCAAGTGCACTCTCATACAGAAATGCACTATTTTGTCCCAGAGATAGTTAATGAAGTTTTATAAGTAATGCTGCTGGAGTACCTGGCAAATACACAAGTCATTTTTGCTCAAGGAAGATGCTGTAGGCTTCTCAGCTTATCTCCTTAATTTTCATCTTCCTCTCTATGAACTACCACTCACAACTCACCATTAAGCAATTTGTTCTCATACCAATATTAGAAAAGCAAAGGAAAATAAAGACCCTCACCGAGAAAAGTTTTTCCCTAAAAAAAAGTTTACAGAAGGAAATCAACATGTAACAAAGTCCATGTTTTAGAAGACAACCTTGTTGCAGCCTGTTTTGCATTTATAGGGCTTTTTGAAGTCACCTGTCATAAAACAATTTCCTATCTTTTAAAGAGAGCACTTACCCAAGTGAATACAAACGGCATTGCTTGCTTCTGATTCGGTGAATGAGGCTAAACCTCTCGTCAAGACAAATTGACCAGGGCTTTTTTGAGGTTTCAGAGTACCCTTTCAGGCTGTTCAGGTTCATGTCTTCACATGAAATCTGTTGAAAACGAAGGATGATTCATTTTAAAATAGGACTTTTAATTTGTTTTTCATTTGCCTTCTGGGGAAAGAGTGGAAAAAAGAAAAATGTTAATTGGTTTAATTTAAATCTGACTGTCAATTTGATACATAGCTACAGAAATTTGATCATTTTTTTCCTTGTTCATCTGTTCTGCTTGGTGAAATTTATGGCTTATATAATCCCGCAGAGAGCAATGCAGTTTGAAAACCAAATAATTAAGCATTAGTACTATAACCAAAATCATTTTTCCACAAGGAAAAGATGTTTCAGCATTCAAAAGTACAATTATTTTTTTTCAAGCCCTGGAATGGATTCCACATCCTGAATAATGTTAAAATCATATCATGATTCAAGACTGTAATCACAAGTTGCAGTGTCACACAACATAAGCTGTATATACCTTAGCCAGAGTGTCCCGGATCTCAGTTCCAGAGGGGATTTAATCATTACCTCAACACATGGCCTCTCCAAAAACAAAGGGATTTAAGTAAGTGCTTAACTAAACAGAGGAATCATAGCATGTGTGTCTATGCTGAGCTGGCTTAGACGTCTAGAGCCTAAAGCCAGGATAAAAAACCCTGCAAAAGAAGAGACAGAGACCCTGCAGAGAGGAACACTGTAAGTCAAAGCCCTTGTATGGACCAAGAAAGCAAAGACTGAAAACACACTGGATTCATCAGAAACGTGTAAGTGTCAAGAACCACTCAGCTGAGGTGTGAAGTGAGCTTTGCCAGCAGCTGAGCAGCAGCATGCAACAGCCAAAACAGAGTGGTGCCTGAGCCAACAAAGCCACAGCCCTGTGAGTGATACCCTAAGGAGGAGCCCCTGCCTGCAGCACCAGCTCTGCCTGTCCCCGTGGCAGCTTGGGCCAGCCTTTCACCCTCAGGCCATATCAGTCTTCACCATCTTCTTCCTCCAGACTCACTCTGGAAAAGGCAGGCATGGAGCTGGGAAACACTGCAACCTTTCCAGAACTCAGGAGCCAGAGCACAGCATGGGATGGAGAGCCAGTACAACTCATATGGCTGTCACCTGGGCAGTGTTAAGGAGGTAGCGGGAAGCACAAGTAATCACCAAAGCTGTGGCTACTTCTGCCCAAGAAAGGCTGTGCATCAGCATCTACAGTTGGGTCTTGAAGGGGTTTTCAAACCACATGCAGCACAGCCATCAAGTTCAGGGGCTGCAGGGCACAGGCTGCTAACACACAGATAGGAAAGCAAAGACTGAGAAGAGCTGCAGGAACCCAGCTGAGCCATCACGATGAAGAGTTGTTCTTTGTGCCCAGTACCTACCAACCCTAGCTGCAGGAATGGGAGCTGGCACTGTCAGAAAGCCAACCACTAAAATGGTGGGAAGGACAGTAGCAGAGACAAAATCAGGTTAAACATTGATCCTGAGCAGACTGTTCTCATCTTGCTCCTTCCTTCCTCTGTAGCAGACTGCCCAGGCTCAGTTTTCAGTTTTAGTCAAACTAAAAGGCACAGCTCTGGTCCCATCTGGAACCACAGAACTGAAACAATTTTACACAGGGGTGAGAGTCAAAACTAGAGCCCAGACTTTAATGTGGTAGGCACTTTCCACCAGGTACCTGATAGTAAGTAAATAAAAGTCTAATTCTTTAAAGGGCTTATATGAAATGAAAGATCATTACATTCAAAGAACTGCACACTACATCACCACCTCCCTGCTCCTGCTCAGCTCATAATTCCCATGGAAAACTCATTCAAACCAATATAGCATCTCTTCATATTGTTCTCAGCATTCACTAAGTTTTAAACAATGATTTGCACTGCACCCCTACCCATTTCCCTTCAGTCACATAACAATCAAGGAATAAATGGCATTGCAATAATAAGCACTAATTTAAGACACAGAAGAATAATGTACTCTCTACAGAAAAGTAAGATTCTGCAATGCTGCCACTTAGTTGACTCATGGCATTATGAGCAATTACAATAGTCAGAATTTGGAGCAATTTTAACAGCTCTTGCTACTTAATTGCTCTTGCTATCAAGAGTAATAATAATAATAATAAAAAAACAAAACAAAGAAAAACCCCACCAACCCTGAACCCACCTTCAGCACCATCATCTGTCTGTTTCATGATTTACAGACTCTGATGCACAGAACTCACATGTTGTTCTGGGCTTCTGCTCACTACTGCCATACAGACAACAGCACAAGTAAGATGGTTCTTCTGCTCATCAGATACCAGCACTAAAAAAAGCTTTTTCTGGCCACACCTCAATCCTGCTGACACGGCGTCTTCCCCCTCCAGTAGTTTAAGCTACTGAACACTAATGGCAGGGAGCTGAAATCAGGAACAGTAATTAGTAGACACTTGCTCAGCAAACAAGGAAAATGAGATCCCATGCTCATCTACATAAACAGGAGCCCATTTTCAGAAGTGCTCATACCAGTCACGGTGTTATCCAATCAGTTATTAATCTTGTAACATCTGCCAGGTCAAAAACAGAGATTTATCTAATTTTTTGGTTTCACTTAAGTTTGTTCCCCCAACCAGGGTCAGCTACTCTGGGAACGAAACTTCTCTATTAGTATGTCAGAAGCAATAAACTCTCTATTAATTGATGTCCTTGTAGGTTTTGACCCTACTAGTGGAGTTTAGCAGCATCTGCCACTGTTTATTAAGTCACTGAGATGAAGGGTGTTTTCAAACTTAGTATGTCTGCCGCAGCCTAAACTTCTGTACAACAAAACAAGCAGCTCTACACACATCTCTTGCTGTCCCCACATGCATCATCTTGCCTCCTGCTGTCTCAGTGCTGGCATGAGTGGCAGCAGAGATGTCATCTTCTTGAGCATTTAGCCAGGGGTACCCACAAGCTGGAGGATACGTGAACACTCTGCTACTCTCCTTTTTAGATGTGTTTCAAACGAATCTCCTCTCAGCCTTAAAAGCACTGCATCAACAAAGAATTTCTTATGTGAATGACATTTCAGTGACATTAGCACCTGAGGCTCTTTGCCGTTCTCCAGTGTAAGTAATGGTGCTGTTAAATCTGTATTCAAGGGTCAATTGCTGACAGGCCTGGGTACTGAAAGCAGCTGGCCTGTCAAAACTGTGGATGTCTAGCACCTTTTCCATTTCTCATTAGAGGAAATACATGCATAAATGCTGCTGTGCATAAGTGAGGCCCCTACGAAGACATGATGGTCCAGTTCCCACACACACTGAGTACTGTAGGTAACCATCAACAAAATGTGGATTTAGAAATGTCATATTTTTAAAAGCACATAAACCCACTGATCTTCCAGGTCATCATTTTCATCCTTAAAATATTAAGGTTCTACTGCTATCAGTGAAACAACTTGTCCAAGTTAGGGTCTGATGCCTTCTTCTCATTTTACTGGGAACCTAAAATGCATTCTTTTTAAGTAAAATGAGCCTGGTTATCATATTATTATTGAGAGGTAGAGTGGTTGAATACACAGTTCTCTCAATATAGAGTGCTCTGTATTTTTCTCTATCTGCGACGGAGTGAGAGAGAGAAACCACATCTAGAATTTCAGTCATACCATACTCCTGTCACGACACAAACCCATCCAGAAATAAAAAGCAAGAAAACAATGCATTCTTTCTAACCAGTGTTTTGACCTTTACATTCATGCTGACCATCACTGCTAGGTTAAACAACTTTAGAAATAAAGCAGTTTCAAAAATGTTTGATGCAAGGTTAATTCCTTAACTGAGAGGGGACAACCTCTGGCAAGCAAACTACCTTCTAAATGGAGACTGCAATGAAAAACGTACCTGAGAAGTGCTAATGTACTTTAGGAACCTCAAGGCCTCGTAGCTGAGGGAAGGAGTTGGACTTGCCCATGGTTGTAGTTCAATGTGCCATCTTACAGCCTGTAAAATAAAAAGGAGATTCTGTTTCAAGCAAAAATTTTCCTAGAGGCTTGTCTACATATAAAAGACATTTCAGAATAAAGTAGGGTTTGAACTACAGTTAAAGAGCATCTAACTATGATTTATAATGATCAGCTTTGAAAGCAGATGTAGGTAATTCAGAAAGAAAGGGCTCTTCATCCAGGATACATGTGTCAGCCCAGTTATTCTAGGACACCCAAGTAGGCTGTGGCTTGCAAAAACACATGAAAAAAAACAAGATCTGTATAAGTAAATCCTCTAGCAAAACATCTGAAAACAGTGATATTTTAATTTTATATCTGTTGCGTATCTCTGTTTCATTGTCCACTGAAACCAGAACTTGGGTTGCAAACACTAATAACCAAAGGAAACCTCTGCAAACAATCTTTTCCTTTTTAAGATCCAGATTTTACTGAAAAGCAAGCTTCTTGCGGTGTTTGAGAAAAGTCCTCTTCCTTTCCCAAGCTTGCCTGTTGAGATGCACCAGAATTCTTTGTTTTCCCTCAAAAAATACAACTGTGGCTGCCCATAGCCCTCCCATTTCTCATTTTCATAGCCCCAAGGAAGCAGCTTCAGTGGGTGCTTTCTGCACTCCCTGCATGGCCCCTCAGCTCTGAACCTCAGGGATTCCATCAGCTTTTCCAGAAACACTTCCCACATAGAGCAGGACAAAAAAGGTCTTTCAGAAACGTGCTTGTAGAGCAACAGGGCTCTGTGCTCCCATCTGTGCCACCTTTTTCAAATTCTGCCCGCTTTTGTCATGCTGGGAAATTTAGACTTGTTATCTCTTGCCCTCAAGTAGATAAAAATACAAGCAAGGTGTTAAATTGCACTAAATTAAGATTGATTCCTCACGGCTTTTCATCTTCAGGCACCATAACTCACTTCTATGGCTGAGCAGGTAATATCAAGCTTCCCTTTAATCATCCCCAATTAACTGAGCTTCCATAATGGACAGGATGGGATTTCTCCCTCACAGGTTCATGTTGACATTCAATAAAACACAACCAGAAACCTCACTTGGGATTCCCAGAGGACTTTATTTCAAAAGAAGCCCTGGAAAACATGAAGGAAATAGCAATTAGCTGGAGAGGATGAAGCCGGATGGGAGAGGTGAGGTGCTGAGCCACAGGCAGGACTCAGCTGTGGCATCAGAAGAGCCAGCACAGTGACAGCAGGGATCCCCTGATGCCAGCCAGGAACACAGGAACAAGAAGGTAAAGCTAGAAAAGATTATTAAAGAGGACCACCAGACCAGATGGAGTTTGCCTTGAGCTGGTATCACAAACTGATATTTTTGCAGCCTAAGTAAACATATTCTAGAGCGAATGTGAGGTGAATGCATGAGGTTTATTGTTCCTTTAGGGGTTACTCTTTGTTGTTTTTTCACAGTAAAGAGATGCTGAAACGGACATTTGAGATTTGTTTTTTTTCCCCCTAGAAGCAGACAAAAGTAGCATTTCTCACCCTGAAAACTTCCTGCCTACAGCAAGCATGGGCTCCTCCACTCTGCACAGCGTGAGGCTGGGAGCAAAGCCAGTCAGCAAGCTCTGCAGCAGCACACAGCCCTGACCTCTGATGGCACAAGGCAGCGTGCAAACAGCTAACAGCAGGAGCATAGGTGCACACCAGGGAGGGAAATGCGGGTAATCTTTCACAATGAGCCACAGTTCACACGGCTGAACCACGCTTGCAATGACAGGAATGCTGCTGTTTCAACAGGCTTGAATGCTGAAATGAAAATGAAGACTGACAATCATTTTGAGGCAAAAAAAAGAAATAAGAAAAAAAAACCCAAACCACCTACCAACCACACAGATACCTAAAGATCTGTGCCCAGTTATCCTGAAATCTATTTGTGTGAGAAGTAGCTCATTAAGCAGAGGAATTGCAGGGTGGCCATTGTGACACTATTCAGCAAGAATTCCCTTTGCACAGAGAGAAGGACAAAAAATCCCGATAATGAACCACGTGAATGAGGTTCTTTTTCAGCAAAGTGCAATATACAGGAGCCACTGCAGCTTACCCTCAGGTTCTTAAAATCTTAAAAATGACAAACTGCCTCTCCCGTGACTCCAAACTATCAATAAACACATGAAAATGAAATAAAAACCCCAGTGACTTAATAATAAAGTTTCACTAAAAAAAAAAAAAAAAAGGAAAAAACAGGAGATCAACTTTTTATATAATTCTTTAAATTTAGAAGTACTATGTAAATGCTACTTTTATGACAGAGATCAGACCTGAGGCTCCTGTTTGATGGCAATGTTTCTGAATAGCTTCTCAAACTTGGTCCCTGGCTCCTGAGAAAGCAGCTGCCTATTTCCATTCACTAACAATACACTAGAGAAGCCGGTTCCTAACACCTACTAAACATCTCTGTGGAGCACTTCAGTAGCTGCCTTACAGTAAGATTCACAAATTATGAACTCAGACAAAAATCCAGCATATCTCGTGGACCAGCTGCACCTTTCCAGTGAGTAACTATGTCGGTGATGCCACATAGGTATGTTCAGGACTTACAAAATATCCTCCTGAAGGAGCCATTCCGTATGCACATTGGTAGCCTGTGTTTATAGGTTTTTAGGAAATTTTCAGCCCATTCCATAGTGTTTCCATGTAAGCCTTCTCAAATAAACTCTACAGATAAAATGCAGCTGGTCCTTATTTGAGGAGTTTTTCTCCTCTGGACTTTGCAATTTTATTTTCTCTGAGCAAACCTGACTGTGGCATCACGATTTGGATTTTCTCACTTGTATTGTGGAAACCTCTAGAGTAACAGAGAGCAGGTCCCTGTGGCTGCTGTATAAAACAGGCTGAGGAGCAGCTCCTTTCACAAGGGGCTTTACAGCCAGAAGAGCAGAGGAGGTACTACAGTCCATATTATGCAGCTTTGGATATGAAATTCAGACAGACCTTGGCAAGGAGGTCCCAGAAAACAGGTTCAGACATTCTGCATCTCTGTCACCATGGGTGTGCTATCTCCCTAGCATAAGGACTCATCAAACCATGACTGTGATTCCCAAACACCAGCATGTTCATATTCCACTATATTAAGAGATGACAGTACCTGGAAATTTACAACGTCACTTAAAAAATATCATACTGAATATCTTGAATGTATCCCTCTATATACAACTTCACTTATAGACACATTACCTGAAACTAGCATTGTAAGAAAAATCACTCTTCAGCACGACTTTATCACGAGCACTGGTCAGACACTGACTTCAGCTGCTCCAGAATGGTAATGGATATCCAGTAACTGTTATTCAGAGTGATGTTTAAATTTTCATCACATGAAATAACCACAGAGCAACGAAAATATTAAGGCAATGCCATTGCTTTGTTAGGAAAAGAAGGACACATTTGAAGCTCCGATTTTTTTCCCCCACATATTTCACACTTAAGGATAAAGACTGATCTTTCCTTCAAACAAATCTGACAGTAATCTGCAGAGACTTTTCTCTGGAGCCCACTTCTTTCTAGAGTTTTCTTCCTCATAGCCAGCTATGATAGTCATCTGGTAATCCCTTAATAATCTGTAGTATACATACAGTATACTTTCAAAGGACTGTCATCTTAATTCTGAAATCATAATGTAAAATTTAAAGCAACATGTGCAAAGGGCTCACAAACCAGTAGATCTAAAATTGTAGGTCGGCAAAACATCCGGCTTTTCTAGCCTAAACTTGAACACAAATCATTAAATTCTTTCTAGACCAATCCTAGTTTCAGTGCACTGATCCAAAAAGTTCAACCCCTCCCTTTTCTTCTGCTTACATTTGAAAGAGAATTAGTAAATTTTTCATATTCCTATCTTTTTTAACTCAATAACTCTTTTTTCCCCTCTTTTAATCTTCCTCCTTGTTAGCAGCCAATTAAATACAGAAACATATCAGCCATGTTTATAAACAAAAATTTGGGAATTCCATTACCCTGCAAAGCAGTCTGTTGCTTCCAAACAAAAGACTTGTCAATATATACACAGATGTCTTAAGCAAATCCTCTGATTAAATCACGCACAATAATTTTTGACACTTGAGGCAGGACCAAATGTGGGTGGAAATCACTCGTGGCAGTACATTCCACCAACAACCATAAATATCTGCCAGTCATAGAAACAAATGACACATACATCTTCACCTCCAACCATGGTGGCTGTACCCTGTGTACCATCACACTCAGCCTTGTAAAAGGGCACAGCAGAACACAGCTTGCTCGTGGGTGATATTTTGCAGGGGTTTTATCGGTTTAAAATGCAATGCATGAGATTCAAATTGCAAAATTTCAGACATGTACATGGCAAATTTACTGGATTACATTCCTGAAGGCTCGCCCCGTAAGAGTAGGATTTACAGAACATAATTTTGAGGTTCTGCTGCAGCATCTGTGGCCTTATGCATATTGTTTTGTAGTGGTCTTATTGTTTTTTTCCCCCCAGTTCAAAAGCACCCTAAAATAGTGAAAGCAGTGTGCTACAGCCCCCTCAAGTGCTGGTTTTACAGGGCATGCCAACATGCTTCATTAGGGTCACACAAGTGTGAAGCCTGCTGAGTAGGAGGGCTGCCGAGGGTGCAGGCAGCCAAGCTCGCACGCTGCTCCTCTTGCTGACAACACCGAGCAGGCTCCAGCAGCAAAGAACTCCTCGTGAACACCCACATTTAGTTTCAGAGGCAATTAGCTGGTTGACTCCAAGGGAGAGCCAGGAGTGAAGAAACACTCCTGCAGCAAGGACTGCCATGGATGAAGCTTCCACAGTGGGCTGCGGAGCTGAGTTATCTGACAGGGTCTTTAAAGAAATGATTCATCTATGGACTAGATGCCTAAAGTAAGTGAGTGAAGCACTGCAAAAGTCCATGGTTCTCCATGACCTGCAAAGGAAGCCTGAAGGATGGGCTCAGGAACACCTACACCATAGACACTCAACACCACAGAGGAGAAACCCCAGACCAGACTACCACACATGCCACACTGCAGAAAATCATACATTTTAGAGGGCTGAGTCCACTCTTCAGTCCTGAGCCTAAAATGTTTAGTTGCACTTTATTCTTTGGCAGGGTTGAGTCATTCTAAATGTTTTATGTTTGGAGCAGCAATACATGCCACAAGTAAACCTAACTCCACCTTAAAGCCAAGGTGCCAGCAGCAATGAATAAGTATGCCTTCAGCCTTGGCAAAGACCTCCTTGAGAAAGGTCAATTCATACAGTCCCCTTTAGCTAAATGTAATCAGCATCACAAGGGCACACAAGAGGCGTACTCCTAAAAACATGGTACCTTACACCATTAATTTAGAAGCAGCAGGGACACACACAGGCTCAGTAGGTTGCAATTTAAAATACAGGCTTACAAAGTGACTATGACTCATATTTCAAGCTTCGAGTGAATTAATTTCCAACACAACTTGTTTTATAGATATTCCATCCCTACAAGTCCGAACTGTCTCTTTCATTTCTTTTATATTACTATTATTTTCTATTTGTCTTTGCAGTTTGGCTTTCTTAAACATATGAGGTTTGCACCTAAGAAACCATAGTGCAGAAATTGCTACTTACACGCCGTCTCTGCATGTGTGCGCCTGTATTGAGGCAAAAGCAGCAGGTTCCCTCTGAGGCATCAGGTACTGAGTGTACCACAGGGAAATGCAGCTGACACCTAGTACTGCAGCCACCTAAACTGAGAATTCCCAGTCCAACAGTGAAACTTCCACACATTGCACAAATTCCATGATGAACTGAAAAAAAAAATTAATAGAGGAAATCTTTCCCCATTTTTTTACTGTTCTGAGTCTATCTAAAGCAGAGACATCTCTGACAATCCCACACAGTCTTCTCCGTACCTGGCCAGCACTGGATTGCTCCATCCTCTGCACACATCATGTTGGTGCAATGGAATGAGCAGACCACAAAGGGAGTCCCTTCCACAGGCAAACTCCAGAGCAATAAAATTGTAGTGTGTTACAGAATCACAAAAGGGTTTGGGTTGGAAGGGAGCTTTAAATATCACCTAGTATGACCCATTTCCATGGAGCACACCTTTCACTAGGTCAGGCTGTCCAAAGTAAATAGCAATTGTTCCCAGTACAGAGTGGTGATTGACAGCACCCACTGGTTTCCACTTAGACACTGAGCCGCTGACTATAACCAATTGTTTATCCATCTATCAGTCCATCCATCAAACCTGTATCTCTCCAGTTCAGAGGTAGGAATGTTGTGGGGAGCTGTATCCATAGCCTTATAGGTAGATGACATCCCTAGCTCTCACCCTGTCCGCTGATGCAGTCCACTAGATTAGTTAGACACAACTTGTCCTTGGTGAAGCCATGTTGGCTGTCCCTAACAAACTCTGTGTCTTGAGCATATTTTAACATATCTTCCAGGCGGATCTGCTCCATGATCTTATTGAAAGATTTGATGTCGGAACATTAGGCTGAGGAACAAAAGCTTTGTGCCAAGATAAGCATGTAATGCATACAGTCAGGATTTCCCAGGCAGGAAGGCTGCTTATGAAAGTAAATTCTGCCTATGGAAGCCAGTCCCATGATAAGAGCGTTTTCTGCATTAATAAGTGTGTGTCTTCAATTGAAATGGGTTTCTGACATGATCTGTATGTGAAGAATTCTATGCCTGGACACATGTGTTTTATTTTATCGAAGCAGGAATTTCTAGGATGGACTTAGCTCTCGCCTAGCTCCTCACTCTCTGTGCATCACCTCCTCCAAGCCCCTGCAGTGGTGCACACACTTGTCTTGCCTGCCTGGGAGCAGGATGCGAAGCTCTGAGCACAGCCCAGAGAGCTTCACTTGAGAGCAGTTTATCAGCACTTGTTTCCCAAGGCTGCAGTTTGCACCGTAAGTAAAACTCTCGGGGTTAGCAGGGAAAAGGAAAAAGGCAAAGTTTTACGCTGAAATGAAGAAAACTATTTTCTGACTTCTGTTCTCATTAGAAGAGCTCTGAGTCACTGCATGGTAATTGAAACCAAGAGTCTTTACCCTTGTAGAGCAAATCAGTCTTAACATGCATACATAACAACCCCTGAAAAGGCAGCAATCAATAAGCATTTCACCTCTGCTTTCCTTTTGTTAATGGCAATGTTTATTTTCTACTCCTTTTGCCGCTGATTTCCCATCCGATGGTATGAAATCCAAAATTAACCTGACGAAGCCAGATCTGCAGAGAAATTGAGGTGACTAATGCTCCACTGAATTCAAATCGCAACCCTGACTTCCATAGTAAACGGGTACTGGGAAGTTGCATACCAGGTTTAAATTATCCACTGTGGACACCCCCATAAATTCACTAGCAGACCTGGGCACATCACCCTGGGTGAACTGGGATTTACAGGAAGCAGGGGTTTCAGAAGACTTGCCAAAATATTAATTTGCAGGTACTCACAAATTCAGAAAGCATTGCATCTAATTTATTATTTACATAGCATAACTACCACTCCTCGTTACCTCCGAGGAATAAATCCACTGCAGCCAAAGGAGGTGGGAGCTGCAGAGGCACGGAAGGGCAGTGTTGCACTGGGGAACCCCTCTTCAAACCTCCAAAGGTCACCAAAGACCAACAGCTTTGCCATCGGAAATCCCAGTAAATCAGGGAGAAATACACGTTTATTAAAAGAGACACTGATTTTACTCTGCTAAGAGACATACAGCTTTGAAAATAGCCAAGTGGGATTTCTGTGCTTTGGTTATGAAATAAAATAAATAAATCGAGCAGCAGCATTCCAGCGCTATCCAGAGGTGGACAGCATGATAATATATCTGATGGAGATAAAACCAGGAGCCAGATTATTTCCATAAATTTCAAATTCTCAAAAATGCTTAAGCAGCTCAATCAGCTGAATTCCTTCCAGTGCCTGCATGCCTTTGCCAGGATAAGAGCAAGAAAGAGATACAGCAACTACTGGTCACTGCTTTTCAAATTCAGACTTCTGCTAAGCAGAGCCAAGACCCTGGTTTCAACCTGTATTCATGACTGCTTTAGATGAAGTGCTTTGGCTGAGAAAATATGGGAGATGTCATAATCCATACAACAGGGGGGAAAAAAGCTATTTTCTTCTAGGTTGACTTCACTGCAATATTCAAACCACTGGATACAGCAAACAGAATTCACCAGTAAATACTCAGGTAAGCAGATAAGACAAGTTTATGCTGTGCAAATTCCAGCATTCTAACTGCGATTTACAGATAGGGATGCCTCTGGCAGCCCATCCACTGACTTCAGAGCCTCTGCCTGAGGCTAAGAACTGGGGAAAAAGAAGGTGCTTTAGAGTAAAACCAATGCTTTCACAAAAATAAGAGCATTTCACACTCGTGGAGCTTTCTCCCTCATCCAAGTGCAAATGTCTAAACAGAAATGGTCCCCCACACCTTCTACACAAAAGAGCCATCTGAAGCATCAGAAAACCCCTTCCCCTTCATCTTCCCCTCCTAGGTAAGTACCAGGACAACCTTCTGTGCCCAGGGAGCAGTAGAGGGCAGTATTTGTCACTAGACATCTATTACCTCATAAAGCATGTAAACATCAATTTTTATCCATGGGTAAACCAAAAGGCTGAGCAACTTCTAAAGGTATTTGGATTTCATAGTGTAAAACCTAAGGTAAGAGAGAAAGCATTTACAACAGGTACCAAGGTACTGTTCCTTCAACCATCAGCTCACTTGACTGTACTGGATTTTACTGGAGAGCAAGACTCAAAAACCTTCACTTTTTAAATCTTCAACTCCTTATTTCATAAAAGCATTAGTTAATAAAACAAGATAATGGAGCTTCACAGAATTAAATGTATACTAGCTTTAAATGTCTACAAACATACTCTCCTTCCTGTTTTTTTAATATGACTATGGATTACTGCTCTTAGTCTAGAGCTATGTAAAAGTCTTCCAAACAAAATAAAAGTGTGTTGGGGCAATTAGCTCTCTGTGTCTGGAAACGGAACAACAGCTGGCTTACAAATTGTTAGGATTTTAAGTACAAGACAACACATTTATTTTCCAGTTTATAAAGAAGTGTATCAAGCTCATTACAAAGCACACAAATTTGAAGCATTTTTTGTTAAATACAAGTATAGACCCAAGTATCATAAACCCATAGAGGTTGGGCTTGGGCAAATATGCACCATCTTCTTTAGTTTGGGATATTTTTCCAAGGTTTTATCCCTAATTCTGAGCATTATACAGCACTGAACATAGTTTGACTCTGAACTCATGATACACCCAAAATTCCCACAGATTTCATAATGAATAATAATTGCAAGATCAAACCATTAATCAAGACATCCAACTGAGAAGAAACACATTAGCTCAGCAGCAGCCAATTGACATATAATTGCTTCTTGTTTAATTTTCTCAAAAGAGGGATGGAAAAGGAACAAGATGTGGTTGCTTCGCTCTATTCAGGATGAAACAAAGTTCGCTTCTTTGAAAGTTTCAGCGCTGCAGAACAACCATGAAGAAAGCCCAAAAAGAGACGGGGCATCAGTACTAACAAATTTTACTGTTCCTTTGGGGTTTTTTTCAGACAGCTGCTACCCTGTGGCACTTACCTGTGGGATAAATCTCACTCCTTCACTACAGCTGTCCACTCTGCAGGGAGATGGAAGGATTTGAAACTGATTCCTATAATTTTTAGGCTACTAAGTGGCACATATTATTTAACATTACATGCCATATCAACAGACATTACCATCTCTTCCCTCTAGCATTTCAAACAAATTTCTCTTTGTAAAATATGAAAGAGGATGCTAAATAAAGGGCACTGACTTTGAAGCTCCCAGTTATGTGACTTAGCTAGCTGCTGGGAGAGGAATGAGGAAGAGGGCTGAGGACAGATGAGGCAAAGCTGGGGGAGGATAAAGCAGCGACAGCAACTCTGCAATCTTAATGTTTGCTGGTTCTAACATCATTTTCAAAAGCACCCATTTCCCACACAGGTCCAGCCCTTGGCACATCACTGATATTTGCTTCTCTGCTATAATTTTGTCTAGGCTAATTTTCCCCAGCAGACCACCCTGTCACACACACACAAAACCAAAAAATAGTGACCCCACCTCATCAAAAGTAATAGCAAGAATACACAGCGCATCCACTGTTTTAGCAATATCCCTGAGAGACTAATTCCCTAACTGGCTCTTTGCAGGCCCTTGAGAACCCTAAGTTCTCAAGCCCCATGAACTTTGTCTTCCACACCCCACAAAAGGCAGAAGTTTCAATTCCTCCTGTCTGCAGAAGTCATGAGGTCAGTCCTCAAAACAACCCTAAATTTTGCCGCTTCAAGAAGAGCCTGCAGCAATGCACCTGAAGCTGCACCTGAAATCTATCAGAAAGTGGAACTCGAAGTAAACGTCAGTAGGTCATTTGTCAAATGAACTGTTGGTTAGCTCTTTCTGCAAAAGCGTGTAAACCCAAAAGTTTTCCTTGTAAAGTATGAAGCAATTGGCTTGACCTGACAATCCTAAGGGACTTCAGAAGCCAGTGGCTCACTGCAGTCCTCCTGGTTCTATATTCCCAGAGACAAGAGAAGCCCCCACTGCAGGATGGGGAGAGGTGGCAGCAGGAACTATGTTCCTCACAAGTACCCCAGATTTGGGATCTGCAAAGTTAGAACAGTTCTGTGGTACTGACTTTCAAAGAACTCTGGCCATTTAGTTCCTCTCTACAAAGCACACAAAGGAGACTTTGGTGAGAAGCAAGATTTCTGTGTATGTCCTAACAGCTGCTGGAACTACGTCACTTATCATTACACAAAGACATAAGGAAAGTGTTATTTACTTTATTTATACGTGTCAGAGTGGACAAAATTTACAGGACTATTTTTAAATGTTGCAAAAATTAGTAAGAAAGAAAATAATCACTAAGGGGATCCCTCAGAACCAGACCTAGGACTTGTGTTCTCCAGGGGATCTGCAATGACCAGAGGACCCTTCATCCACCCATTCTCTGACAGTGCAGTCCATGAACACCTCCAAGACAGAACTCTTCTTGATGGCACCTGAGTCTGATGGCACATTTAAAAGCAAGACTACTGAAGACAAGATCAGACAGTAAAAAACTGCATCACTGAAAATCTAAACTCTTCTACTTAGCACTGCATAAACAGCTGAGAAGAGTTCCGTCATATCCTGCTTAAATTGACCCAGTTGTTGCCATAAGAGTGAGTCCAAAATCATGGCTTTCATCTCTCTGTTACCCTAGGCATCAGTCCATTTGCACACACGATTTCTATTACCCTTAGAGATTTGCTAACTCAAAATAGGGTAGTGTGTCACCCTGTCACTTTTGTAGGCAAAAACATTAACATAAACAACATCAGGGTGAGTGATGTATGTTACAGATGCCAGGATACATATGCTATATACCACAACTGAAAGAAAAATTAAATCAAACCTTTTTTTCCCCCTTTTATTTGTTCCACTGAACTGCATGCCATTTGATCTTAAGACTTACAAACACGGGCTCTGGATAATGTTTCATCATACACAAAAGTATCTTGGTGCATATCTGCTAGCTACGAAAACACTCAAGTTGATTAAATGACTCACATCCACTGCACACAGCTCTGGAGCACTGAGCAGTCATCCAAGACAAACATAGCTCAAAGCTAATATTAGAACAAGTGATAGGAGAAGGCTGCTGCGAATGCCATCAAAGATTAGTGGTGGTTCACACAGACCTTCTCACCTACGTGTCAAGTCTTTTATCTAAGCTGTGCCATGAGTGACAGCCATCACTGCCAGGCTGCAGGAGGAGGACAGCCTGATCTACCACAACCAAAACAAACTGCCTGCGTGAAGGCTGGAGGTCCCTCGCTGGTGCTACTTAAATCTCCAAATTCTACATCTGTTTTGTAAGAAGTGATGATGCACTCGCCACGCTGTCTGTATGAGTATGCAAGGCAGCTGTGAGAAGCTTTGTTCTTCACGGCAGCATCTCAGTGCCGTATCGCTTGTCAGCGGCCACTGGAGTTTTGCTCTGGGTTCACACCAGAGATCCACCAGCTGCACCGTGGCCACACTTCAGTAAAAGTGGCGTGAGAGAGATGTCTGGCATGCTAGCACCTACCATGCAGCCTCAAAGCAGACACACATCTCTGGTAACTGCCTGGCTGGCTGGGTAAATGTTGATGCGAATTGACTGAACAAACTAGGATGAAAACCTTATTAGCGATAAAGTTAAATATTTGTCTCATAAGAAGGCAGCTAAAGGTTGGAGAGGTAAAGTAAAAACCATAAGGCTATCTGGGAGAATTTTTAGTGGTCCAAAATATCTCTTCTAGGGTTCTTCTCTCTCCAAAGAAGGAAATTTTAGGAAAGAATAAAGAAAGCTTGGCCACCTTGAGAACTGCTTGAGCACGGAAAGCTGTGTCTCCTCAAAACTGCCCTCACTTCTTATGTCAAAACATGAAACGTGACGAAAGATCATTTTTGGCACTAACTGTGCTCATTGTCTTCAAGGCTGTCAAAATTTCCAGCTTTCAGAGACTCTTCCTCTTTTCCTATGACAAGACTGTGACTTGCTGTACAATTGATTTTCACACCAGTGCTCACCTCCTCCCACCTCCTGCCCGACAGCTGCTTTCATGCAGAAGATATCCTTCCTCCTTCAAGCATACATGGCACATGGAGTCCTGCTTGTTTGCTGCTTAACAAGGTCTGATAACCAGCAACACACCAGACAACAGAACACAATTCCCTAAACACAGTGAACTTTGGAGGGATGAAGAATGAGGTGAGAGCAGAGGATGTGTTTATTGAACTGCTGCTCTTCAGTGGGACACAGAGGCCAGGACCAGAGCTGCTCAGCCACTCTGAGCATCACCACACAGGCAGGCAAGAGGGCAGTGCAGGTTGCTTGGCCCCCACAGCAGTCCCATGAAACAGTTTGAGCTGAAGACAGCAAACAGGGCTGGATCAGTATGGGGTTTTTCTGCACCTGCTACTGCAGTCATAAAGGATTCACATTTTGTACAAGGCCTGTGGACTACCTCTCTGGTTTCAAGGAAACAATGGCACAAACTGTAATGGCCATCACAGAGCAAGGCATCTGCAGAATAAATCATCACTTTGATCTATGGTTCACTTAAAAAAGAAAGTTTATATACCCTAATTTATTTTTTCTGTGTCACAGCTACCTAGAAAAAATTATTCTCAACTTTATATGTCAAAAGAAAGTCTTGAGAAGGTATTTGAAAGAAATCTATGTTATTGGATATAATAAAGTTTCATAATGCTGTAATGACATTCTGAAGGATAATACTCCCTAGCTGCTTCTCAAAAATTCATGAAGGAAAAACCTATTTCAGGTAATAAAAAGTGTGTAAGAATCAAGGTTCTTCCAAGTGATCATTTACTTCAGAAGCTTGCAAGGGACACCATTGTCAGAAAAAACATTACTGCTTTCTCTTTATGGTCTACTATAAACACATTTCATCTGCAGTTAAAATACACTGAAAGCCCGGATTGCTCTTGCTTGGCTACTTGTAGAAGGATTCCCATACTCAGGTATCTTCTCGTACCTCAGCTGCCTCTGTTTACAGGCAGAGCTGGCTGATGTGCCCCAGATTTGGGTATCTGCTGTTGAAAACCGCTTTCAATAAGTTTATTCTTTTCTTCTAAACACAATAACCTCTCTTAGTCTGTGCCATTACCCTGAATATTTGAACAAGACCAGACCAAGGCTCTCACAGCTAGCTGTTCCCCAGGTATTAACAGAAGACATAAGCTCCTATCCTGTGCTAATCTTACAAGGTAAGCAACTTTGGATTTGTTTACATTTGCTAAGAAACCTCCAAGTGCTGGAGGGGAAAAAATTTGTCAACTAGTGTCCTTTTCTCTGGGGTCCACTAAATCATCCCACAGAACAGTTATGGTGGTGCCTGGTCTCTTCTAGAGAGGTATTAAGCCAGGGCAAGGATTGCTTATTGTAGACTTTAAATGCCCTATTACCTCTTTTTATTTCATTGATGTTAGAACACTGTTCAGGCTAAATTCCAGTTTGGCTAATCACATTGTACCTGCCAGATTGCTTCTCTAATTGCACAGCAGGTAAATGTAGCCACAAGGACCTCAGGAGGTTGCCCTGAAGCATAATGAAAACGATACCTAGACCTTCCCTGCGTAGTTACCCGAAGTTCACATTTTTCTAGGGAGTCCTTCCATTACCTACCAACTGCAGAGTTAAAAGATTCGTCTAATATCTTGCCTGAAAATCAAGCCAGTTACTTCTTGTCCTACTTGCAGCGGACCTAGGAAACAAACGGTCATTATGTCCTTAAAAAAAATTATTTTTTTTTATTTGAAGAGTCTTGGCACATTCTCTCAAAACCTACTTTTCCCTATTCAAAACAAGTACCAGTTCTGCAAGCTTTCGCTACAGGCTTGCCTTCCTGTACCTCTTAACACCTTTTTTCCTCTCAACGAGACCCTCTCCAGTTTGTCTACTGGTTATTAAAGGAGGTGCCCAGAAGTAGTACACTCAAAAGAATAACCAATATCCAGCTCTTCAGCATTGCACTCCTCTGCAACAGAATCACATGTGCCACTCACATCCATCAAAGCTAGGACTCTGTTCAGTCCTCCTCACAGCATTTAGAGAACAGTACTCTATGCTGCAAAGCTCATCGTGTCTTCTACACAGGTGAAGAGATTAGAACAACCTCGGGATTTAAATTCACTAGGGGATCCAAAAGGCTGCCTTAACCCATGTAGCAACCTTGGTTTGGCTCAGCCAGGGCAAATCCACTCCTTCAAACACAGGCTGATGTGACTCACTGCACAGCTCTCAAAGCCCCATCGTGTTAAACTCTAGTGTAATATTAAAACTCTGCTCCAGGCACACATGATGAATATAAACTTATAAAAGTTAAGTCCTGATCCAAAACAGCTATTACACCATGGGATATGGAAGGACAGACGGATAAATTGAACTTCAGAATAACCAAGTTTTCTCCAAGAATTTTGGCTCCTGCTCATCTAGAAGCAGAGTAACTTCCTTTTCAAGTAGTACCCAAATTTCATCAGACTTTTAAAGATGTGAAGCCGGCTTGAAAACACTATATGGACAAACAGGCATTGAAAACATCTGACACAATTTTTTTTAACCAGATTTCTAAAAGAATTAAAAAGGACTCTTGCCATAAGCCCTACATATCACTGACATTAATGCAAATGGCATTATCATTCTAAACTTAAAAAGCAAGTGTAAATTTAAGTAAAATCTTAGCAATAGTGAAATGTTAAATTGCATGAGGTTATTTTGAACCTGCCACATTAACTGACAAACTGGTATTCCACATAATTTCGAAGACATCTCTCCAAAATAATTGGCAAGATTTCAATTAAATTGAAGGTGAGACTGTTATCAGTCATCACTGCAGAGGAGCAGCAACCACTCAGAAACAGTTCCTATTCAAGGAAAAACAAAGCCTTCAATTCAACAAGCAACAGCAAAAGACAGTCTACATTTCTAATAAACCAAAACACCTAGGTGTACAAGTGTAAGTAAAGCCTAGAAAAATATAACCTCACAAGCTTTTTCTGTTTTAGGCAATGATACGTCATGTTTCAGAATATGTTATAATCCCAGACAAAATATAAATGGGCAGCAAAATCCAATTCTTAGGTTTTAACCACCGAAGGCAAACACTTCTATATTCCTAGATACAAGATGAAAGAGCATCCAAAATAACATCAGGTTAACTTTAGCAGTGTACCACACTCACCACCTCCATGGAAAAAAAATCTGCCCAGAAGGCAAAGAGTTCCAGCTTTTCTTAACCAGACTCTAGAAGAGGGCTCCTCCCAGTTTCAGTGCACAAGAGCCAACATAACCTTGTTATTGCAGTAATTGTGACAAGAATTTGCTGTTATTTTGAATTCCAAATGCAACAATTTTTTTTTTCTTTTGCTGTGGCACCCTGGAATAACTTCTAAAAACTCACCTCACACGTCTGCAGTGCTGCGTGGGTGCAGACCTTGCTAATACATATTGCAAGAGCAGGTACACCTGGCAGAATTTGTGTGTTTCCATGTAGCTGGAGTTTTTATCTGCTGTATATGTTACCAGGTCAGTGCTTAATATAAACAGACCTTAGAATCACAGTTTATAAACATAGTTGAGTGTTTTATTAGCAACAAGGCAGTTTTAAGTGCTTCCACCAAAATACAAATGGGATTTTAAACTTCCACTTGCTTTACATTTGCAGCCCAACATAACTCTTCCCATTCTTCAAATGGCTGTCATATGCTGCCAATGCCAAATTTTGATTATTATTTGTCAGCAAGAGCAGCAGCAGCATCTGCTCTTTGGTAGGCTCAACCAAGAGCCAAACACCTGTGAGCAAGGCAGCTCCCTAAAGCAGCAGAACAGGCAGCTCCAGCAACTCCCAGAGCTGTCACATAGCTAAATTGCTTTATTCCCTGCTGCTTTCAGTTAACATATTTCATGTGTGCATCTTAAGGCACAAACAGACACTTGGAACCCTGGTGGTCAAACCCTCCCAATCTGCTGCACAGTCACAGACTCTGCTGACACAGTTTTACCAGTGGCCAGGAAACACACACAACAGCTCAGTCGGCTTCCTGCAGACTCAGGGGCCATTTATAGAAAAGTCTCCATCCTTCCCATCCTGTCCAGGTCTTTTTTTTCCCCTTTTGGTGGTGTTGGTTGCTTGACTGCAGTTGCGCTTGGGAAATAAGTAACATAGTTCTGCTTCAGGAAACCTTTAAGTAATTCAAAGTAGGCATCAAGTAATTTCCTTACATGTTTTTGCAATTTGTTTTTTTATACAGCCACAAAGCAGGATATTCAACTTCATCTATGGAAACACTCTGTTCATCAGTCTTCTGCATTAATTCAGTGATGTAAGAGTGAGCAGAGTTATAGCCAAGCAGCACTAGGAAAACAGAGCAAAGTCTGGCCTCGCTGATTTTTCATTGCTGCCATCCTGCTGGCCCACACATCCCAACACAGTCCAATGCCATCTCCCTAAACAGCAGCCGGGGGAAAAAAACCCCACACCTGAAAGCCTCTGCAGGCTTCAGAAATGGACTGACAATAGTTTACGGACAGACAGAAGACACTGAAAACATATAAAAGCCACAGCAAAAAGCAATTCCAAATCAATACAGCACAGATCCATGCAAGGAGCCTGTCTCTCTCCTCCAGGAAGCATTTACACACACCAGCACACCATACTGGCAGCAGCTGCACACTGAGCTGCTGGTAGAAGCCACAGACCACCAATTTAAGCAGACTTTTTTGGTAAGAGCCCTCACCTTGTCTTACAGTGGTCTGAAATGAAATACAATGCTTCCTGATTTGAAAAGAAAAAAAAAAAAAAATTAAAAATTACACATTTTTTTTAAGCTATCGTGCTTTTTCACGAGAAAAATGGCAGTACTCAGACCACTTCCACTTTATTTTTCCATGACTTTTCCCCCTATATTTTTATTTAACAACTCTATTTCAAAACCAGGAATCTTTGGAAGTTCAGTGCTGTACTCCCCAAAGTCCTATCTTCACTTCAAGAGATTTTTCTTAGCCTGAAGCAACAGGCTCAAGTCAAATAGCTGAACACAGAAGACACTTGATGGTCTCACACTGAACCTGGCAACTCCACCCTGTATTATATTTACTAATGTTTTTCACTTGACTTAATTAGTGGGATTCAAATGAGACCTCAGCAGCAACATGCCCAAGGCCACAAGCCACAGCAGTGATGTTTCACACACTTCACCTGGAGACACATCAAAACATACTGTGGACTTTCCAGAGCCTCGAGCTCTCCAACACTACAAGGTGCTGCCAGTTCTCAGGTACAATGAGCAGCCTCTCCTGGTGCTACTTCTCCACTGAGATGTCCTCAAAATCACTAAATAAAAATTAGGATACGCGTTACTTTTACATCTTGTATTTTAAAGACATTCTTAGCACATGTTTTCAAGAAACTACCTAAACCCACAGGATTACAGGCTTCCCCACCCCACCATGAATGCTGAAATTCTTTCGTAATTAGAATCACTTAAAAGCTGAGCTTTAGAACACCAAGTAAAACAGCGTTGACAACAAAAATCACAAAACCTGACACTTCAAGACCTAGGTGCCTCAATGTGGTATCAATACTGCAGTACATCAGGACACCATACAGCCTTTACTCTGAAGAAATATGTGACAATGTTGTCCTCATCACTGCCACAGTGGTGAAGGAAGCAAGGTATTACTATCTGATTTCTCCTAAACCTTTCAGGAAACCAGAGGGAGGAAAACAGCAGCTTAATTTCTCCATCACAGTTTCCCACAGAAGATGAGGCAAATCTAAAAGTCAAACTACACACAAGTTCATTGTCCATCTCCTCTTTAAATAAAAAATTAACTACTGGTGGTGCACAGGCAAAGAAAACTAACCAGATTTTCAAATGAGACATCTGGTCAGATGGTGGTTTGGAAGTTAGCAAGTGGCCTTTTCATCAAGGGATTCTGAGCAAACCCAGATAAAGCTTCTGGGACAAGATAAAGGACAAGCTTTGGACGCTCCATGATAATTGATTTTATTCTTGTCAAGGCAAAGACTAGAAATAGTTATTTGCTTTGATCAGGAAAGCAGTCTCCTCTTTGGCAACATCCCACTTGCTCCTCCTCCTAATTCCAGCTTCTTTAAGCACATCAGGACTGCACCCTGACAGCAGGACCCCAGAGGAGGACTCCTTCCCCACCTGCAAACGCTGGCTCTTCTCCCCCTGAAAGGCTGCGAAGAAATCTCCACAAAGTAAGTACTTGATTGTCTCAGTGGTTGCTGAGAGAGTGGCACCTCACAAAGCAAAAGACGACATGAGGATCATTGAAGAAGACATCACCCCGCTTCTGGCCCCCCGACACCTAACAGGGTGCGCAGGCAGCACAGGCTCCCCTCGTTCTCGCTGAGCTCCGCGTGCTAACGATGGTCCTCGCCTCCCGAAAGGCTTAACAACCAGAGCAACCTAATTACAGGTCCATTTACCAGCTCACTAACTAACTCATTAACCATCACGCAGACCGGGTGTCAGAACCACTCCTTGAGGACCTTCCTTCTGGGACTCTCCCAGGGCCGCGGGCTTCTCCCAGGCTCGCTCCTCCTGGGGATGCCAGCCCGGCGATCGCTCCTGTCACCCGGGGCACGCTGCCCGCCCAGCCCCGCCGGGTCCCACCCTGCCCAGCCCCGCCGGGTCCCACCCTGCCCTGCTCTGCCAGTCCCACCCTGCCCAGCCCCGCCGGGTCCCACCCTGCCCAGCCCCGCCGGGTCCCACCCTGCCCAGCTCTCCCAGTCCCACCCTGCCCAGCCCCGCCGGGTCCCACCCTGCCCCACTCCGCTCCGCCGCGCTGCCCCTTGCCCGGGCAGCCGCCGTCCCACCCCATGGCCCCACTTCAGCTCCCCCGGCCCCAGCGCTGCCTACCTTCCTGCGGCGGCCCGGGGGCTGCAGGTCGCAGCATGCGGGCTGGGCGCTGCCCCTCCGCCCGCTCCGCACGTAGGTGACCCGCCGCCTGCCCCCCGCTCCTGCTGCTGCTCCCGCTGCTGCTCCTGCTGCTCCTGCTGCTCCCGCCGCCGTGCCCGGCCGCGGCTCCCCCACCGCCGCCCGGCCGTGGGGCTGCTCCTCGGGGCACCAGGAGCGGCGGAGGCCGAGCTGCAGGCAGAGGCACAGCGCGGCGCAGAGCAGGCACAGCCGGAACGCCGCGCCCCGCCGCAGCGGCCGCTCGGGGGCCATGGCGGCCCACGCTGCCCCGCCGCGGGGACCATGCCCCGCACGGCCCCGCCGCCGCCCCGACACCCGCCAGGGCCCGCCCCGAGCGGGGCCGGCCGGGGAGGGGCCGCCGTGCCCCTCGGCTGGGCTGTCCCGGTGCCAGGGCGGGCCCGCAGGTGGGAACACTCGGCCGGCCCTCAGGGAGGGCAGGGCCCCCCGCCACAGGTGCTGCTGCATCGGCCCCTCTGCAGCGCGGGAGCGCCGTACCCTGCCAAGGTGTGCTCGGGGGGGACACATCGGCACTGTCGGGAGGGATCGCAGGGAAGGTTCGTGCTCAAGTCAGGCAAAAGGACAGCCTGGCCCTGGAAGCGAGGAGTTTGCTTCTTGGAAAGCTGGAGTTACCCATGAAGAATAAAGTATAACAAAAGGACGGCCCGGCCCTGGAAGCAAGGACTTTGCTTCTTGGAAAGTTGGAGTTATCCATGAAGAATAAAGTATAACCCTCAACATCCAAGATAACACTAGCATCCTAAGCGTTCTCACACATCTTTGAAGCCTTCCTAGTATCATCTGGCAGTACAGATAAGTAACTGTGGCAGGGCCGGCTCCAGGGACATCTGGATCAATAGACAAGCAGCAGGAATGCTGCAAAAATAGAGCTGCTTGGTGAAGTTCTGCTATGATTAGTGACCACTAG
This sequence comes from Margarornis squamiger, assembly GCA_035222235.1. NCBI lineage: Eukaryota > Metazoa > Chordata > Aves > Passeriformes > Furnariidae > Margarornis > Margarornis squamiger. The sequence goes on along the minus strand of JAWWTY010000106.1, from coordinate 69,524,867 downwards.
GGTGGCTGCTGGTGATTAGACAAACTGTTGTGGAGCAAAACTTTTGAAGGGTATGAGAACCTTGCCTGAAACATCAGCGACTGGTTCCCTAACTTGGCTGCAACACCTCGCGCTCCTGAGGAACACTTCTAAGCCTATACTTCACATCCTAACTTCTTTCCTGGGTTGTCACAGGCCGGCTGCTGATTTTCATGGCACATCTTTGGTTTCATGCATGAAGGAAAGGATCTGCATGAGCTGAGCAGGGCTGAGAGGCAGTGCAGCGTTCAGGTGTCCCACTCATCTCCGTGGGAGCACTGAAAGCCACGCATATGTTTCACGAGGGAGACACACAAGACGGAACTAGAAAGTGCACAGGCTAGCTTTGGTCCTAAGCCACAGTGCTAAATCATCTCTGAGCCATGAGCAGGTAGGTAGCAGTGGTTAGTGGGATTTTCTGAAGCAGGTGCTGCAGGTGGGGAGAAGTGTCCATGGCAGGAAGCAAGCTCAGCAGGAACAGGGAAGGAGGTGATGGCAGCCAATTTGCAGCACAGGCTGCTTGGTGAGTAATAAATGTGTTCCCAGGTGGGACATGTAGTACATGGAAGCACAACTAATGCCCATTTCTTTGCCAAGTAGGGAAGAGAGCCTGTGGCTCTTGTCCCCTGTGGGCAGTACTGTACTTCCAGCGCCCCTGCCTTGTCTGCTGGCAAGGGAGAGACTTGCTTCACTAAGCTCCTTCTGGTGTCCTCTCCTCCCTGTCTCTTCACAGCCTAGAGCAGAGCCAGAGCTGGCTGGTGCTGGTGGAGCAGGTCAGAGAGGAGCACTGGGAGAAGTGGAGCCTGCAGCAGACAAGCAACCAGACCTGCTGGCAGCAGGACAGAGGAGCTGCATGTAAGAAGGTAAGGGAGGGAGCAATGATCTGTCTGGAGAAGTGAGATTTCAAGCGTGGCTCCAGGCACAGATGCACTGGCAGGTGAGATGCATGCTCCCTGCCATTTAAACATTGCTGTCCTCATTTTTAAGGTAAACTATTCTTTTAAATTAGGTTAAAGCAATTCCATGGTTGTTTTAAACTGCCCTAAGGGCAGGCTCCTCTTGGAAGGGGGTAAGTGGCAGTCCTGCCTGCCATTCCTGTAGCTCCTTTATCCTAAGCTAAATGAGGGCCATGACCCAGATGAAAACTAACTCAAGAAAAACTCTATCTGGAGCAGTTTCCTAATAGATCTGGACACCCTTTTTGGTACCATCCTATCTTTTGGTCAGCAAACGTGAGCCAGCTTCTGGCTGGTTTATGCCTCCAGGGAAATGCAGTGCAGATCAGGGCACTCCTCCCCCTGCCTCTGCTCAGGGGTCTCTGTCTTTCTCTTGGACAGGCTCAGATGCTTGCCACAGGGGAGCAAGTTGGCTCTGGCTATGGTGGACCTTTCCGATAGTCACATGCTTTTCCTGTTTCCACCTCATTTAGGCGGCTTATGAATGGATCAAACAAGCCCTGGGGCTAATGCAAGAAAGGAACACATTTATGAGGGCAGAGGGAGAGTGTAAGTGTACTAATCATGACTGACATCACCTTAAGAAATGGGCACCTGGCTTCATCCATGAGCATCACCTGGAGTTCATCAGCAGATGACCCCTTTGGCTCCCCTGGGGTTGCCTGTACATCATGTTGCTCCTCCAGGTAAAATGGCAACATTTCTCTGGAGGACAGAAGTAATGCTTGTGCTCAGAGAAGAAAGGTTTAGACTTACATAAGAACACTAAGACTGAGGGTAAATGTGACAAGACACAAGGCTTGCAGTTGTGCTAGCCAAAATAATTATATCACAAACTTCTTAGCATGAACTGTTATTTAAGCTATCAGCATCTATTCAATAAATAATGGCATGTAAAGGTCCTATTAAAATACAAGTTTGTGTTTGTATGGTTATGGAGAAAATGTTGAAGGCAGGAGTATAAATATTGACTACAAAAATATAAAGTGCCCAAAAACTCCCTCTTGAGGTTTAATCCTTGAGAAATCAAAGCTTTCCTAAAAGCTTGAACAGTATGTACTCAAAGAGAAGAGGTCTACCTGAGCAAAATAAAACCCCCAAAGTCTTTCTTGGTTTTAGCATCACGGGCTCATTTGTTGTTCTTCTCTCATTGTGTAGCTCCAGCAGAAAGCTCAAATACTTGATTCCAGCCACTCTTCTTGTCGCCACTGAACTGTAAGTGCTGACCTTGTATGAAATATTCCCTTCTTTAGAAAGCTGATAATCTCCAATTTGTGAGCATGCTGGGAGTGGTCCTTACAAAGAACAGTTCACATATTTAACTCAGTGTTATAATTTTGCTTTTGTGTTTTAACAAGCAGTTGAATTTCTCGTGCTTCCCTCCCATCTCTTGTGAATGTAAGTTTGCCTGCTTAAAACTCAACAGAGGGTTTCTAAAGACAGAGGAAAAAGGGAACAATGGTAGAGAAGGATCTCAGGCAATCTTGGGAACGATGAGAAACCTTATCTGCATTAGCGTGAGAATCATTTGGAATTAAGATAGTACCTTAAACAGTCTCACTTTTTCATTTTAACAAGTAAGTTATAAATCAATTCTTCCCCCAGGAATTGGCTGCAAAGATATGTGTGCGAGCAATGCCTGTTAAGAAGAGCAAATTAAAATTGTAGTGTAATGAATGCAACTCCAGTCCAGCTGGAGGATGGGCCTTTTTGAGGTGATTGATGGGAAATACAAACTTCTGCAAAGTTTCACAGCTTCTGCAAAACATACTTACTCTTTGAGTCAGGCAGCAAATAGCCTGCCCTCCTTGCTGTCCTAAAGCAAATGGATGGTGTTAAAGGAACATATATCATGCTGGATCCAGCTGAACCCAAACTACCACCATGTGATGCAAGGAGTAACTGGAACAGCAACTCTGAATGTCAGCATTCAATTTCTACTGGGAACAGTGAGCATCGTGCCCTGATAAACAAAATCAGACATCGGTCTTACTGTGTCTACTTTTTATGTAGGTACCACAGAGCTACAGCTCCCTTAGTTTCTCCAGAAAAGTCTTTAAACTGCTAAAATTCCTCTCTCATTTACAAATTTATCTATGGTGAAAGCAGAGTGCTAAGCCTCTAGAAGGAAAAAGTTTAACACCAACGAGATTTCATTGCTTCAGTGCTGTCTTTGTGGCTTATACATTACCTCTTGCCTGGGATATTTTTGGTAGTGAAATCTCTCCTTTGCAGCAGTTATTTAATGTTACTGTCTCTCACAGCCATTTTCAGTTCAAACATCTTGCCTACCACCATCCATCTTCTGCCTCCACCCATTGTCAAGGCATCTGTTTACCTTCTGGTTAGTTAAAATGTCTTCCACAATCCCTGTGCAAAATTAAACCCCAGGCAGGAAAAATGGAGCTAGGAATTCCCTGGATTCTCCAAATGCTGTTTCATACAAGTCAAACATTCCTCCTATAAAATGAGTAAATGAATAAAAATGCTCTTTTTTGACTCTGCTTAACAACCACGCTGGACTTGGTATGAACCACATGCCAAAATCCACAGGACAGAGCAAAGGAAGACTTTTTTCCCTCTCCTGCCTCCTACACTCCTGGCTAATGCTTTGAAAATCGGAGTGATGTTGGTCCATGCACATGAAAACAAAGTTGCTTCATGTAGAACCTTTCATTTTGCTGTGCCTCTGATCCTAGTCTGCAGAAGTGAGAGCTTTGGTCCAGGAGTGGTTTACTGCCTTGCATGTTTATGTGGCAAAGCTCTGCCATAGTCCTGAGGAGCATGGGATGAAATGTTTGGAGCTCCTGGGTGACTTCTCAGTCATGGCTTTGGTGCAAGGCTGATCTCATTTCTTTTACTTAAAATTGCAGCTCAAAATCCTGGAACTATTTTTTTATGCACCAAATAAGAGATGACCCTGGACCCTGCACCCAGCCAGCAGCTCTGACAGGTAGGTGCAGTCCTTACTCCTTCCCATACCCAAAATCCCACAGAAAACTTAGAGAAATAATCTCTTTCTGTTATCTTTTAAATGTTAGCAACAGAGAAGTAAATTGGCCGCATTGGTCTATTACCCACTTACCGCTGCTGAGAAATACGTGTCTGAACAGCTGTCAAGGCAAAAGCTCAGCTGTGTGAATCATTAAAACCACTTCTCAGCTCACCACCGGTAAGTTTGAAGATAACAGCTGAAAAATATATGTCCATGCAGTCTCCCATTAGCTCTCCTCATGCTCGTGGGCTATTTAGGCAGCTTAACACAAGATTGATCTTGCTGTTTGGCAGCACAGCACGAGGCATGGGCAGAAGCTGTCTTTTCCCTCCAGCTACAGAGGGATTCAAACACCACAGCCTGGCTGCGTGATCCAAATTTGATGAAAGAGATAGTTGACAATTATTGGCCTGAAGAGGGGATTATAGATCAAGGTTTACCTCTGAGTCACACTCTTGTGCGTTTGCACTCATACATACCTGTACCTGTGCACACACATTCGCTGCAGGAATGAGAAGAAGAATGAGACAGCCCTTCAGTAGAAGATGCTCTACAGCTCTCTGCTGTCTCTGGGCCTTACCTTTATTTATTTAACCCTAATCCTCCAGCAGCTGTGTTTCACTCCTGGAGAGGAGCAACAGTGATTTTACAGTCTGTCTTTTACTAAACCGTCCAATCATTCTGAATGAACAAAATTCTGCCTGCTTTTTAAAATAAGGGCTTGCAATTTTATTGAACAGATACTAGTATATAAATTGAAAACATGCCTGGCCATTTTGCAAAAAAGGTATTCCAGTTTACAGGTATTGAGCAGTGATAGCTCACATGCAGTCCACATACTGCTGCACACTTTTGTGATATCAGTTTGTTGCCTGTATTTCCTCTGCATCTATAGTGTAATCCCAGACAGATGTCCAGCTTTGCTTAAAAATTACCCTGAGTTTCTATTACAAGATCCTATTTTCTGTATGTTTTAGAGATTACCTTGGTGTTATTCTGGCTTCAGCTTTCTGTCTTTTATTTTGGATGCCATAAATTTTGCTGACATTTTTGTACTTCTAAGCTCAAGGATGAATATTGTTCATTAAAAAATGTAATTTGGCATAGGGATTAATCTATAATGGTCAGAATTTGACAAAACACCACAGCTGGAGTAGTAATGATGGCTTTAAGAAATTATATAAGCCTTTTTATTACATGTTTTAATGGGCTTACATAGAACAGTACAAATGCCAAAGTATTTGTACAGGGGATGGCAGCGGCACTGGAGCAATAGAGCAGATGTCACTGAGAGAGACTTTCATCTGCAAGCACTCAGTGAAAAGCTCTCTCCAGGGGAAGAAGAGATGCAAGCCAGAGCACTGGGGCTGCTAGGGAGAAGAACAGCAGCAAAATATTCCAGGTAGAAAATTCACAAACAAATTAAAACCAATAATTAATGTACTGTACACTTTTTCTACAGTCTGTCTTGCAATGATGTTTGATATACTGGCATGTGTCTGTACAATTTATGCCTCATTAAAGGCAATAGGAAACAATAAAAGCTGGAAGCCGCTGGCAGCATCCCTGATGGACTTGATGGGTGAAAAGCAGCTTTCATAGGATAGGAGGCATGCAAGGATGTCCTGGACCAGTATGCAGGCCAATTAATAATATGCTTCCACCTTTAATAAAGGTCTCACCCATGTGTCTGAAAAGCATCCCATTTTTTCAGGACACTAAATTCAAGATCATTGTCTTTACCTGTAACAAAAAGGTTGCTTTTTAGAACTATTACCATGTGGTCAGCCAATCCTCTCCTCCAGCTGGTTGCATTTTAAATGGCTTAGATACAATCCTAACGAGGAGGAGAGAAATGGCCTTGCCCTCAGCAGAAAAGATGCTACAGCTCCCCTGCAGCTGAACAGCCTGTCTGGGAGCAGACGGTGAGGATAAAACTCAGTGCTCTTCCCACAGGCTCCTTTCAAGGCAGTTTGCCCTCAGTGGCATGTAGAGCAGCATCAATGATGCAGAGATACCGGTGTCAATTCAAAGTGGAATAACCTCCTTAGCCAAGAGTTTGTACATAGGTTAGGTGTTGCTGCAGGGCTCATCCTTTCAGCATGTGTCTTCCTGCAGCATGTCTGGCTCCATCCTCAGCTATGGATGTGGAAAGCAAAAACCAGTCTGATGTTTCAAAGATGCTCTGGGAAGGACAAATTGGGGTTTGCAACGATGCAGGCACCTCTACGGGCATCGCTTCAGGGGATGAATGCTCCAGCCAGGCTAATGCTTGTGGTTGTACCCCAGCTCCTACCTTGCTTGCAGGCTCCTTGTTAGGAGGAGATCCCTTTGCCAGAATGCATTGAAATTCTTCAGGAACAAGGTAATTTCTCTGTAATCTGACAGGAGATAAAGTACATGCTCCCAAAAGCATAAAGGCTTTTTGCAGGGCTTGCTTTGTGCCTGCCACTCTCCTGGTGGCAAGGCTGGAGGCAAAGCCGGCGGCTACAGAGGAAAGCCTGCTCTGCTATCTCCCCACAGTCCAGTGAGTGTAGCAGAGGCAGCACAGAGGAGAGGACTGTCTCAGAGGACAATTACCTTCCCTGCAAGGCAAAGGAGGAGCTGTGGCTTCTCATGAGCTGTAGCTGGGTCAATGCCAGAAGCCAGGCAAGCAAAGGAACCTCCTAGCTGGAGTCCAGGACACCAGTGCAGGCACAGGGAGACCCCAGCTCTGGGACCTGCAGCTGGAAGCTGCAAATTTTCCCCCTAACTTCTCACTTCTCCCTCAGGCTTACTGTGTAGGAAATAAGATGATTGTTGATGTATAGTGATGGGAGCCTTTAGGAATTGAGGGCTTTTTGCTCAATCTCCGTGCTGAAGTGCTCAGTCTTACACTGCAGAGACAAACAGCAACAAGATTGCTCTCAGCAACCCAGACAAGAACATTTTAGTTCGTAATTATGGATGAGATGCAAAAGGATGAAAAAGAGGGAAAACATCTGTTCGCATAGAGTTTATTGCTGTTCATTTAAGAGGCCCATTAGATGCTAGAAAAAGCTATTTATCCTTCTGTTTGAGGAAATTATCCTGCTGCAAATCTCTGTGGAAATTCACCCTGTGATTATTCTTGGAGTGCTGGGCACTATGCAGATACACTCACCACACAGAAAAAAAGTGTGGACCTTGCCCACCAAAGCTTATGGAAGGATTTTCAGGAGCAGGATAGCCAGTGCTTCTCAAGGTCTTCAACTTACACTTTACCACTCTGGGGAAGTGGGTCGTTTCTTGGAGTCTTTCCCTGGACTTCAGCTGCCTCAGCTCCTTTATTTCAAAAATCAAAAGGAGCTTTTTCATTAGAAGTACACTCAAAAGTGAGATTGCTCTTCTTGTAGCCACCATCACAGTAATACGGGGTGTGAGAGGTCCAAATCCAGTTCTTCAAATGCTCAAAGGAGATTAGCTGTTCTACTGACCAGGAAATAATTTGGCTCACCAGGCTGCAAGGTCTGTGCAGAGAAGAGGCTTCATCTCCTTGAAGCCCAACCATGCATTTGTTTGGCAAAGAGGAAGGCAAGTGTGAGTGTGTTGTTTCATCCCTCCTCCCTCTCCTCTGGCCTGATGAGGCCTTTGCATAAGAGCTTGGCAGTGAAACATCTCTTGACTATGTCAAGAACTCTTGGAAAGCTAAGGTGGGGGCAGCACTGACTGTACCAGGAACTCCTGCTGCCTGACCACGGTGGGGGATGACAGCAGGAATAATTAGTCATCCCCTGACAGCCTTAGAACATTCCTTATCTGAATCATAGCTCAAGTGGAACAGTACCATCCTCACTGGAATTTCAAAAATTCCAGTAACCACTAACCCAGATTGCAGCCAGGATGAAAATTTACCCATGATTTAAGCCAACCAAATCATAACCCTACAAACAGCAGTCCTAAGACAGACCCATTGAGCCCTTCTGGGCAACAGTGAACTGCATCAGTATTTCCCTCCACGTGGGATGCCCCTCAGACTGCCTGAACTCCCAAGTTTGTGAAATTCGGAGAAGTGTCACCTGGCAACAGAACCTGGGCTGATATCCCCACTACTCGAGGCTCAACCCTCCCCACTCTGCACACCCACTGAGAAATGCCAAAGAGGCATTAGACACAAGCATTTCACTGAATCTTGAGGGGAACTTTTTAGTAGGTATACCTTTGTACTTACATGTTACATATCCGTGTCTGTGTGTGTTACCTTTGTACATTTGGATACACATATCTCTGTGTGCATCTTGACTTGAACAGCCTATAGTAAACAGAGTATACATGTCATTATCTTGAATCCATAACTGTTATTATTGTTACGTTCATAGCTGATCATTGTTTAATCTAACCTTAAATGCTGTTATGATTAAGTGCTGCTAAATCCTTTAGATATAGACCATTGACCAAGTCTGAGCCTAAGACTGGATTCAGCCATGTCTAGGTTCCTCTCCGAGAAGGAGTTTAGAAAGCAAGAGCGTCCACTCTGAATCTCATGACTCAGTGGAGGGTCTCCCTTACCCCTTTTTACATCCCTGGCCTCCATATAAATCACTCTAAATTGATTCTAATTCAGTTTTCCTTTATATGTATTATCCATGCACTAAGTAGTGCAGTGAGCCTTGCCATCAAACTTTGTCTCGCTTTTGCAAATTTATATGAAAGTTTGTTTTTTCTAATATCTTTGATGGTGAATCTTTAAGTGACCTAAAACACTCATTTTTGTAACAGCAACACTGTCTCCATGGCTGTAGTGCGTTCTGTGAGAGAGGGTTGTTTTTCAGACCTCTAGGTTAGCCAAAATGCTGACTGAAGGTGCATATGCAGGTGTTTCAGTAACACCAAGAGCTGGCTTGGTTGCTTAATTATCTGGTGACAGAGAAAACAAACAAGCCTCCTCTGTTTGGCTCATAAATGTAAGAAAAGGCTAATGTAGGCCTTAGATATCAGCTGGTTGACTGTGACTTTGCAGAAGCTGAATAAAAAGGTACCAGATGTGACAATGACAGGAGCACAGCATGTGATATACACAGTGAACATAACACACAACTCTTACAGTGTGAGAAATATATTGTCCCCATGGTAGGTAATGGGCATGAACAGGAACAGAGAAAAGGGATGTGGGACAGTGCTCTTCTAGTGCTGGCTGGTGTCAGTGGTGTAAGACAGTCTCAAAGGATAAAAAGAAAACACAGGAAAAATATTCCCATGAAACTTTTTTTACTTTTGGAAATACCATTTCATCCCCCTTTCTTTTCACCCCAGCCCCTCCCTTTCTTCATAAGGCTGGGTTTTGACTAATGTCTGCTTCTTCTCCAAAATATGTGATTTTTACTTCTTCATTGAGAAAAACAGACCTGGGAGGAAAATTCCCAGAAAGAAAACAGTCCATTTCTAATACCTTATCACCCAGAGTGGTGTGTGGACTTGCCAGAAGCCAGGCCAGGCACTGGGCACAAGGGCCAGGCTGCAGCCCCATGGGAACCCCACCGCAAGATATCCAGCCCAGGCACAGCTTGAGAGGCTGGGGCGACCACAAGTCCACACAACACGAGGAACAGAGGACACTTGGCTACACAAGACAGTGATTACCCTTTCAGGAAAAACTCTGGGACATGCTGCTATAGCAGCAGCTTTGGGATTATAATTCCTTATTTTTTGTTAGCAGCTACTGGTATGCTGCTACCTTCACATTTCTATTTCCTCAATGTACTTTTTTTAAGCATACTTCATGAATAACTGATTCATAATTATTTTTTAAGCTCTATTGCAGCACCGAAGTCCTCCAAACCTTGTAGGTATGTGAGAGCCTGATAGGCACCCAAAATTTCCATTGAATTCAGCATCACTGCATTTGCTCTTTGAGATGCAGCGTGCAGATTTCTTTCGGCAACTGCTTGATCCAACATCTCCCTCTGGTGGAAAATACGGAGTAAAGCAGGATAAAATAGAGCATCGTACGGCATAACATACTTACTTGAATGCCATGAAAACAATAAAAATGTCGGTCCAGACCGTGATGTTCTCGCTACATCTGTTCCTAATGAACTTGAATGCTATCTCAAATAGTCTTTGACTGGAAAAGAATGGTAATGAAGAGTGAGTGACAATTTTCCTGTATTTTCCAGAAATTTGGCAAATTTCTTTCAAACAGAGGCAAAAGCCTTTATGAAGACAATATAGCTTTGTGGCATTTTTCTCTGTGAAGGAAATCAACAAAATTCCCTGATGCAGAAAACTTTCTTTTGTGTTCATGCTCTAAAATTCATCATACATCCAATATGCTGTCAGCAATTGCAAGGATGGATAAAAATGTCTCAAAATATAACCGTTCTCTTTCTATACCATAATTACACCTGTGAAGTTCCGTGTGAGTGTGACAGATTGGTTGCCATCTGCCAGGGGTGCCTATTCAGCGTAGATCAGAAAGTACAGATTAGAAGGAAATACTCAAGTACAGTCTGGATAGCTTTAGTCCACATGGACATGGGCTTAAGTAATAGCACAGGGATAAAATGCTCTCACAGGTGACAGCTAAGTCTTTCTAAGGGCACCTTTCATCACCATGGGAGGTCAGGGAGGTTTGATGAACCTTTCCCTGTTAATCCTCTCCTACGTGCGAGTGTTTCCCTGACACTTGGTCTGTGATTCCAGAAGAGAACTACAGAGCTGATGCAGCAGCAGAGAGAGATTTAGGATCAAAATGGAGTTTTGAAAATTCTTCAGCTGCTGGCTCAGCTTCAGCTGTAACAGAGGCCACACCTTGGTTCAGCTTTTTGCAAGAACGTTGGGTGAGGAGCATAAACTCAGGGATGGGTGATGAGATATTGCCAGTGACTGACACCCAGGACTGGGCAGCTGAAGCAAGAGAGGACTCATCTCAACAAACTTCAGCTACCTAAAGCCTAGAATCAGTGTGAATGATCTGGCTTGCAGGCACTTGAACAGTGTGACTCCCCTTTGTGGGCACAGGGCAGCATGACTATGGATCTAGGATATATTTTAGACTATTTAAATTTTTCATGCCCAGCGAGAAAAATGAGGGAGGGATATGCAGCTATTCCTAAAATATTAGGACATAGTCCTGGCAAATTGAAAGCTTCTGGAACAAAAAGCTGAGGCTCCTGAGTAGGATGCTCAGACTTTGTATGGCATGCCCTTAGCCAGAGAGAAAACCTCTGTGAGAAAGAGTAAGATTTAAAAGGGAATTTCAAGCTAGAGACTGGGGAAGTGAGGAGGAAGGGAGGAGCAGAGGTTCTTGACAGCGTATCTTTAAAGTTGCCATTTTGACCTCTTTATAACCACAAGTAAAAAGGAAACAGCAAGGTGCAACCTGGACAAATAAAGCCCCTTTTGGTGGGGCACGGGAGCTGGAGCTATTGGGCTGAATGTATGCTCGTTTCTATTTGCTATAAGCATGAAAATAAGATATGGGTCTAAAATCCTCAGTTTCTATATAAGGGTATTGAAATATCAAAGACATTCCAGAAGAAAGATAATTACTGGTTCATTGTAATAGCATGTTAAAAATTACATGGGGAAGAACCAAAATAGATCCCGTTTAAATGAGGAAAAGGACACGAACTCTGTCAAATTAAAAGCAGAAACAGAAAGGCAAACTAAAAAAGATTCTCAGGAAATAACTTGCCTCTAGACAAAAAGCCTTCTCTATCCTGGCAGGAGCAGGGAGCCTGCTGGAGGGTTCTGCAGGTGACCAGGGTGTGCAGTCAGCAGATGATCAGGGTGGCAAAGGAGTTTGAGGGAAAACAAGCCCTAACACAACAGCTAAACAGATTACTTTTGTCTGCACTCAGCACAGAAATGCTTAGTGAAATTCCCACGGCAGAACCATTTGTTAATGGGATAATGCAGAGAAGTTGCCTCAGATTGAAGGGCCATTAGATGAGGCTTTAGAACCAATTGATGCAAGGGATAGTAACAAATTCATGAGAAGCAGATGTTACTTGCTTGTGGGTTTTTAAGGCATGCTAATGGAAATTGTTGCACTGTAAGAGCTGGTGTATAAGCTTTTACTTAAAAAGGCTAAAGAAAAAAAGAGGATGGCCTGTGATACGGTTTTCTTTTAAGTGACAGTGAGGGAACTAGAGAAATGCAAACCATAAATATGACATCTGTAGCAGGCAAACAGCAAAAGCCATAGTAGTGGAATGGTTGCAAGGGCAGACACAGACTAAGGGAAGAACGGGCAGAGCTTTGGAGAGAGGACCTATGAAGCTGTGCTCTACCACCCTCTTACGTCTCCAGAGGAAACAGCGAAGCTGCAGACTGGAGCAATCTGCGTTGTACAATCTGCACTGCTTCTGGAAAGCCTTTAATAACATCTGTCACTCATTAAGAAGATAATCTGGCATGGAGTAAGAGGGAAGATCCTCTCATGAGTCAGCAACTGCATACAGGATAGAGACAAGGTAAGGATAAATCATCCTTTCTTCACAGTGGAGAGAAGTCACCAATGGCATCTTAGAGGGAGAGTGGTAGGGCCAGTGCTCATCCACATACCCATCAGTCAGGCAGTAAATGGCTCAATGTGCTGGTGGTACCAGTTTATTCAAGGTTGTAAAATGCAAACTTGCGTGCAAGGAGTTGCAAAAACCATCTCAAGAGTCTGGGCAAAGTAATGGCAGGTGAAATTCAGTGTGGCTAACAGAAGACAAGAATTCCTCACAGACCTGGGAGCAAGACCCCTTCACTACTCAGCCTCATCTAGTACCAGTCAAGACAGATATCTTAGAGTTAGGTTGTCAGTTAAATGCTTATTAGTGATTATAAAGCATTTTAGTATATTATGAAGGGAAGAGAGGTCACAGAGTCATAGAATGGTTTGAGTTGGAAGGGACCTTAGAGACCATCAATTTCCAACCCCCCTGCTGTGGGCAGGGACACCTTCCACTAGACCAGGTTGCTTAAAGCCCCATTCAACCTGGTCTTGGACATCTCCAGGGATGGGGTGTCCCCAACGTCTCTGGGCAACCTGTTTCAGTGACTCACCACTCTCTGAGTGAAGATTTTCTTCCTAATACCTAATCTAAACCCACCCTCTTTCAGTTTAAAGCCATTCTCCCTTGTACTGTCACTACGTGCCCTTGTAAGAAGTCCCTCCCCAGCTCCCTTGCAGTCCCCATTAAGTACTGGAAGCGTGCTGTAAGGTCTCCCCGAAGCCTTCTCTTCTCCAGGCTGAACAACCCCAGCTCTCTCAGCCTGTCTCCAGAGGAGAGGTGCTTCAGCCCTCTGATCATCTTCATGGCCCTCCTCTGGACTTGCTCCAGCACGTCCACATCCTTCTTGTGTTGGGGGCCCCAGAGCTGGATGCAGGACTCCAGGTGAGGTCTCACAATAGCAAAGGAGAGGGACAGAATCACCTCCATCAACCTGCTGGCCACAATTCTTTGATGTAGATGAGGATATGCTTGGTTTTCTGAGCTGCAAGCATATATGGAAGGGTCATGTCAAGATACTCCTCAGCCAACACCTCCAAGTCCTCCTCAGTGCTGCTCTCAAACCATTATCTGCTCAAAGTGTATTTGTGCATGGGATTGCCCCAACCCAGGTGCAACACCTTGCATTTGGCCATGTTGAACTTCATGAGGTTCACACACCTCTGCAGCCTATCAAAGTCCCTCTGGATGGCATCCCTTCCCTTCAGCCTGTCAACCTCACCACACAGCTTGGTGTTATTGGCAAACTTGCTGAGGCTGCACTTGATCCCACTGTCCACTGTTGCTGGACTGGCCCCAATACTGACCCCTGAGGGGCGTCTTCACTTGGGACACCAGCCCCTCCTTGATGCTGAGAACAAGGTCCAGCATAGCACCTCTCCTTGTTGGCTCCTCTATCACCTGAAGAAGGAAGTTCTAGGAACGTCCTGTATTGCTTATGTCCTGCTGTGCTGTCCCTCCAATACTGGGGAGGTTGAAGTCCCCCATGAGGACCAGGGCTTGTGAACATGAGGCTGCTCCTATCAGTCTCTAGAGGGCCTCAACCTCTTGGTCTTCTTGGTTGGGTATCACCAATGAGCATTATAAATGACCTGTAGCAGGTCCCTAGCATAATGTCACCTCTCCCCGCCCTACCTGTGATCCTGACCCACCATCTCCTGGTCAGCTCTTGACCCATCCCCCAGCTAAAGCTCCCTGCACTCCAGCTGGTCATTGACATAGAGGGCAACACCCCTTCCTTGTCCTCTCTCTGCTCTCCTTCTTAAAGAGCTTGTATCCTAATTGATGTAATTAATTAAATACAAAGTTCATCCTCTATCATAAGTAGTGTGTGCAGTTCTGTCCCTCCATCTCCAAAAGGGTATGTTAGAGTGAGAAAAGGTGTAAAGATGGGCAACAAGGATGACCAAAGATTTAGGATCATTTTATGTGGGTAGCAGCTACCATGTAATCATGTATTACTTAAACCAAGATTCTTCAAGGTGGGAAAGAAGAGTCCAAGAGGGGGTGTGGCGGAGCTTTATAAATTCATGAAGGATCATGGAGAATAATAGTCACCACCTCTCAAAAGATGCAAGAAAGGGGTATCAAAAGATGTTTTCAGGTTCAAGACAAAGAGCTCTGCTTCTGGGAAAAGAAGTGTGTCCCTTTAGAGAATCTGTTTTCAGAAGATGTTGGGGACTACAGAAGCACCACATATGGTTTTAGAAGCAAGTCAACAAATATGTGGGTGATGAATCATCTGAAATATCAAGCTACCCCTCAGCTGAGGAAGACCCTAGGCTAGAAATGGCTGTCCCCTCTGCTGGCCATGACTGGAGGAAGGACACCAGGCTGATGGGTTCAGCTGAACCTACTTTGGTGCTTGTATCAACCAGACAACTTCTAGAATGAGAAGAAACCCCATGGCCCTGCAGAACAGAAGTGCACAACCACAGCTCTAGTTTCTTATGGGGCTATAATCACCCTATTAGCATTACTGGTGTTTCTTCCTCCAGGATAAGCTATACTGTTTGCTATTTTTAAGATTAAAATAAAGACTAAGAAAAAAATAGCCCTTTCTCCTGTTCTTTTTCCATGTATTTTTATGTTCTGTGTTAGCTGAGGACAAAGCTGCAGTTTGACAGGCCCTACACCAACACTACTGCCAAAAGCAGCAGCTCTGCCCTCTCATATCACTGGAAAGGACAAATGGGGGGGTGTGGAGGGAGGAATGCAAAATTAGCCTTCAGAGCTGACAAAAAGAGGGCAAGGCTCCTGAAGGCAGGGCTGGCTTAGGCTGGTCCCAGGCGCTTTTTGACCTATAATTTAATTTGGTGATGTTTCTTCTGACAGCTGTCCCTTGCAAAGGATAACTGTCCTCATCCCCCCTGAGAAATGCAGAAGTTGGCAGCCATGACTGAACACGGCCTTTCTTGGCCCTGTCAGGCCATCCCAAATGAAAGAAAATCCCTTGTTTATGAAAGGAAACACCACAGAAGTGACCTTTGCTCCATTATTAGAACTTTATTTATTAGTTAATTCTAATCATGTAAATTCTCAAAGTATTTTGAATTGTTTTGTAACCCTAAGGACAAAAAAATAGACAAAAGTGGATGATAACACCTTAAATTAACCATTTTAGATGTAATGAGTGATTTAATCATTAAGTCAGACCTGTACTTTGTTGGTAAGGTCCAGTTTTGGGGAGCCATTATTTTCAGCCACATCAAAGAGCTTGAATTGCTGAGGGGAGTGTAAAGCCCATCTCAGCCTTTGCCATAGAGTGAGATGGTCTGGGCTCTGGTGACTCAGCTTTCTTACAGTGGAGTAGCTTGCTCATGTCCAGACAAATTTGTCTTCAGTGTTTATCTAGTCTTAAATATCTCTTTATGAAACCAATGCCGGTGTTAGAATCCTTGTTGATTTGTCTCCAATTTATTCATATCAGCTGTTGCAAGGAAAGCAGACAGTGTTGATGTGAAGTAGAAAAGAGATGTTTGCATTCCCAAGCCCGCTCTGAAAAATCCTCTTCTGTGGAACACAGGCTGTATCAATGTTGATATACGGAGTGGGGGGTGGAAATCATCTGTGAGAGCAAAATCTGAGGGGCTTGGATGAAAAAAACCCCAGGTTTTCATACAAGTGTGAGAAAAGATGCACAAAAACCCCTGCAGTTCATACGGGGCAATATTAGCAGAAATTTTAAGTTCCCTGAGGTGTAATATGAGCACATGCAGTGATCAGTATTACAGCCCTGCTCTTAAAATCACTGTTCCTGACAATGACTTAACATTACTTTCTGTAAGAGCTGACCTGGAGCACTGTAATGCAGCACTCTGTGGGGTTTTCTTTTCCTTGTAAATCATATGGACAATGATAATATTTGTTAGCAAGATGGCAGGAGCAAGGGCAATACTAGATTAGATTTAGTCCAAGAGGAGAGAACTGATTTTTACTGAATTTGAACCTAGTGTATCTTTAAATGCAGATGCAGAAATGCTAAACTGATGTTATTCATATTATACTGCAGCAGTGGGATTCCTGTTATGCAAAGAGCAGTTATGCATCTTGTCTTCTTCTTAACATGAGGCTAGGACAAATGCCCATGGCAGAAACAATACCAGATAGAGGAGATGAACAGCTGGACTAATACTTGGATCAACCCATCATGCCTTTCCAAGGTGGTAACTGGAAGCCAGGTGAGATACCACCGAGTACCTGCAATGGCACAAGTTGTTGACTTAGTTTCCTTTTATTCAGTAATGAAGTGAAATCCAAGCTGCCACTAGGAGATGCAACACTAGCCTGCTCTAAATGGAAAAGGAGCCTCTGGGATTCAAAGCTTGGCCCTAGATGAAGAGCCTTGCAGGGCTGCAATGCACTCTCCCACCAGGCGAGCAGCCTCTTTGGCTGTGCCCCTGTGCACCGAAAAGCCACCTGCCCCATGCCCATAGTTGTGGACCACTGCGAGCTTAACTCCTCCTTGGCTCAAAACTTCTCTCTGCAGTCTCACTGCAGGCCTGGATGGCCTCAGGCCCACCTTCACTTTGATATCCTGAGCTGCCTGCAGTGAGGCCTCAAGAGAGCAGCATCTGTCAAAGATGTATTTGGTAGTGCCAGGGTCAGGGGAGAGACTCCAGCTCTCCTTTTCCCTGGTTCCCCCCAGGGTTACCCTGTGTATCCCTGGGTAAATGTAAGTTAAGCCATCCCCATCCCGGATGAAGTTTTTCACCCAGGGAGCATGAACTTGGAGTACTTGTCCCCTGACAGGGAAGAGTTTCTTGTCCCCCACCAGCTGGTGGGCTCCAATGCCTGTGCAGTTGACAACAATGTCATATTCCCCGTGCAGCTCCCACAAGTCTGCGACTTTTCTGTTGTACATCTGGACGCCAGTTGCTTTCAACCTGCAAGAACAGTCCAGAAGTGAGGCAGAAAAGAAAGCTGTAAACCCTCATAATAATTACATGAACATTAAGTAAATAAGAGAGACTGCCTTTGCCTTTACATACTGATAAAACCAAACAACAGATGGGACAAGAAAGTAAAGAAAATGCCATGGGGGTTCTGTTTGTCACTTGTCTGATTTGATCTCATCAAAGCTATTTTTTAGCTTTGTTGGGCTGGAAAAGATACAGCAAGTTGATCAGTTTCAGAGAAGGGTCTGGCAGAAGACCCTAGGCAGTCAGGTCCTCATGGTCTCATTGATTCATTTCTGTAACCAAGCTTTAAGAGCTCAAGCAAGCAGAAAAACGACAGATTTATTTACCAACTTACTCATGCTAGTGACAGAGCTATTGCACCATGCCCCTTCTAATGTGCCTGTTATGTGCCATCACATCATTCCCAACTCACCTCCTGAGCCACATAATCATCTAGTGCCATGTGCCAAGCCCCGAGACATCCATGTAGGCTGGGCAGACGTGGCACAGAACCCCCAGGGAATCAATAATCTCCTAGAGCAGCAGCCAGGAGTCACTCAGGACAGCTCAGAGCACTATACATCTATGTCTTCTTGAGGTTCATTTTTGAGCTCAATTTCAAGTCAAATCCTCCCCTGAACTTGCCTGAAGTTTGAAGCCCTTCCCTTTGGAAAATCACTGGCATGAGATGGAGTCAATGCATGCTGTCATCTAGATCCAGTTGCTGGGGGATTTTACTGGGGGTTTTAGCATGAGCAAGTCAGGAGACAGGTCTATGATAACAATGCACTAAGTGGGAAATCCTCTCCTTCACAATGTTCTAGCAGCTGGCAAAGTCACCAGCCTCACTATAAAGGTAGTGGTTTCCCACAAAGCAGTGAGTGAGCCAAGATCCAGATGCTGATGCTCTGAGGCCTGGTGCAGGAGGACACTGCAGCTGCCTGGGAAGAACAGAGGAGGTCTCATGCAGCAGCTTGTCTGAGCAACTTGCTGGGAGAGCTCATAAGTGTTGTAACTGGGACTCTGTCATCATGCCATAAAAAAACCACCAATAAAAAAACTGCCGAAAACTCTTGAATTCAGGCAAGCAAGTAGGAAAAAATTCCTGAAGTCTATTTTTGGACCAGCAAGGTGGGCATAAAAACAATCTTCCTTGTGGATTGCCAAGAGAATAGTCTATAAATACTGCTTAGGTCACTAGGGATTTGAGAATTAGTTACATGTTTAATATGCTCTCACTTCTCATCACCAGGGAGAAGAGAAAGAGCTTGATCATCTCATTGGACTACACCCTTTGAGAAATAAGACTATAGCAGGAATGAGGAGAAGACAGAAATCACAGGGCAGATACTAAATGGGTTGTACAACTTAGTTGTCTTGCAGCAGAAATTGCTTCTGTTAGGCAATGAAACATGACAGAGAATGTGTACCAAGTCGACGGCATAGACCTCACATGGCACTGGTGCCACGGGAGTACTCCCAGCCTAGCTGGCTGCTAGAACAAGAAATGTTTTTTCCACATTTTGCAGTGTGATGAAAGGCATGCAAGTAACCATCTGAGCTGGCAATTTGTACGTTGGTGGCAGTACACATCTCTTTACTTAACCTCAAATCAGCTTGCAGTCTATCATTTTCTCTCAATCGGAGACAGCTATTTGCTCACTTTAGAGTACTTAGATGGATTAAATACACATCCCAGGTGTCAAAGCTCTTTTAGATCTGCATCCTATCTCTCCTACAGTTCTCCAAAATCCATGTATTTTGAGGAAACTTAGAAATTTGGAAATTGGCAAATTTTCTAACTTTGGTGTCAATCCAGGCATGAACTCTGAAGCCATAACTCCTCAGAGTGAATGCATCACCCATCTTACGCAGACAAACATTTTCAGGTTTGTTACAAGATGATGCTATTTAACCCTTTTTTTCCACTTGACTGGATTAAGAAATTACTCCAATCATTGACCAAATTTGAGATTAATTGGTCCAGCCACTTCTTAAGTGCAAAGTCTTCACAGATAAGGCACCTTCCTAGACATGCCTATTCTCTCAGCAATTGGATGTATCTTCAAAAATACAGGGGTATTATTTGGAAAGTTTGACAAATGAGGAGCACCCAAACATTTCCTTAGGACATGGCAGGTTCCTGATGTCTCTTCAAGGTCTAACTGGCCA
Organism: Margarornis squamiger; assembly: GCA_035222235.1. Lineage (NCBI taxonomy): Eukaryota > Metazoa > Chordata > Aves > Passeriformes > Furnariidae > Margarornis > Margarornis squamiger. The sequence continues at coordinate 69,505,363 of JAWWTY010000106.1, read as the reverse complement.
AGCATGGCGCCTGTGGCTGTGTTGGTCCTTTTCCCAAGGCCGCTCACACTCCAAGCCCCACTGTACAGACACACTGGGAGAAAGTGGACATTGCATAAGCAGGGCCTTTCATATTTTTGAAAAACTGGGTGTTTATTTCCTGGGCTTCTCTTTAAGGAAGAGTTTGTTGCATTTTGCCCAGTGACAAACAGCATTCTTCCAGTTTTGTTCAAACCTAAGGCTCTCAAGGAGACCCTGTCTCCCCCCCAGTCCCTCTGTCTGGGTTTCTCTCCAATGCCCAGCCTGCAGCAAAACCAACCTTTTCTCCAGCCACAGCAGGTAGGGTGGACAGTCACATTTCAGTGTTGTAAAGGCTTGACCAAATCGGTGCTGTGGGAACTTTTGCAGTTCTGCTTCAGACATCGGTCGAAATCCCAGGACAACATCCGACCAGAAAGGTAACTCTTCCTTGGGGGTGCTTTTAAAGACCTGCCACCTAAATGGACACAGAGAAAAACCTAGAAAACTTCACTGCTAGAGCTCTGTCATGTTATGTGTCATGGCAATCTTAGCACAAACCCAGGAGCTCAGGAACCTGTTTCTGCTCATCAGTGCAGCTCTGCAAGGCTAACAGAAACAGGGAAACATTGCTGCCTGCTACTGCAATACCTGCCTGGACAAACAGGCAGAGGGTTGGCACACCGGGGTAAATAAACTGCAGAGAGTTCTTCCAGCAATAGTGTATGTACAAAGTCCACTCACCCAGTGTCCCTGCCACAACTGCAGACACCTGGCAGGGCCATTGCACACCTGTTCATAGTTCTTTGGGTACCCATAAAGCTACAGAGTGCTCAGTCTCAATACTCCCAAGAGGCAAATTTCTGTGTACGTAACAGACAGCATAGAACACCCCCAAAATACATACCCCAGTTGATCCCTGTACCTAGCTGCTGAAGCTGGAAGATCCTGCAGTCTCATCCCTGTGAAATCCACCCCTGCTGCAAGCAACTGGTGGATGACAGTGAGGAAAACATCAGTTACTGAAAGGTGTTTGGTGCTGGTCATTCTTCAGTGGTTTTTCTGTGCACACTATGCTTGAATTTTGCCTAAAAATACATCGTATCTGAGCAGTCAGATGGAGTTTCTTGGGAATACCATTGTAAAAGCTGCTCCATGAAGGGAATACACCTGAACTCCATCAAGGAAAACCTCTCTGCCTGCTCCAGAACATAGCACAAACATACCAAAAACTGCGCCAGGGTGATATTCTTACCCAGAGACCAGGTGAATGCCAGCCTCTGATGCCTCGGCTGAGTTGCTGATGGCAAAAAGGTAAGTGAAGGTCTCTTTGAACCACTGCTTCTGCATGTCAATCGGTGTGCCTGCATGTGAATGAAACCAAACATGCAGAGAGGAATAATAATGGAAGAGAAGCACACAAATGAGTGTCAAGGATATGGAACCAACATGAAACACAGGTCAAGGCACTTCTTTCCCTCTGTGCATTGCTGCACACCTGGACACACAGCTGCATGAGGCGCCATGGGCAATGCCACACTGAATTGCACAAACCTGGGTATGTGTGAGGGATGAGCATCCCAGCAGCAACATCACTCGTTGTGTTAGGGCTGAACTGGTCTGAAAGGACCGTCACAGAGGAGCTGGGACAGGTCTCCACAATGCACAGTGCTGTGGAGAGACCGATGACTCCCGCACCGACCACTGCGACCTTGGGTGCTTCCATCTCCAGGACAGAGAAGCAGAGGAGACAGAAATGTACCTGCATTTGGAAACAACACATCAGATGTCACTATTATTCAGGCTGCACACCCTCGTCAGGCTATGAAATACCCACACAAGATGTAACCTAAATTCCCCCACAGCAACTAATTGAAGACAAACTGCTGCACACAACCAGGCTAAGGTGAGAATTAAAAAAATCATCAGCCTTTGATACGATGACAAACTTTTGAAAAGTATTTCACCAGCCACTATTTCATCCTCAGCACAGGAGCAAAAGGCAAGAGAAAACTATATATGCACTCCTGGTGTTTTGGCTGGTTTTGGGCCACGTTTTTTCAGCAAAACCCAAGGGAGTGAGGCACCTGCCAAGTTTTCAATCATGTCAGGTCCAAAATCATGGAGTTCTGGAGAAAGTGGCTTTTTGGCACCATAACCAAAAAGGTGGTTTGAATATTGGGATCTCCAGCAATGAGGTCTCTCTCTGCCTGGGCAGTGGAAGCAAATTGCACAGGAGGCAAAAGGGTCCAGCCATTGTGGGAGATGCTTTTCCTTAGCATTCATCTTAGTTCCCCTGCTCCTGGGGGACAGCAGGGCTCCTGCTCTGATTCCAAGGACTGTGTCACCTGCTAAGCTCTGTTCTAGAAAACAGGAATTTTAGATATTAAACACAATGCATATTTTCACAGGGTACAGCCTGGCTGTTTACACTCCCATGTCCAAAAATTATTCAGGCCATGATGCCTTGGTGGGAAAAGTATGGGAAGAGAAGCTACTTGTGTTCTGGGAAATTTTGTGCCCTTAGTGACTGAAAGTCTCAAATCCATTCTTGGCCCTTGTACCTGCCAGCATGACCCACTACCTTGGACAGATCTGTGGGCATCCAAGGTTGCCATGCTCTCTCAGCAGCACATGGTGGTCCCCAGGAGCCAGCCAGTCTTGCTGCCTGAAGGGCCTGTATATTTGCCTCTTTCTGCCTTGCTTTGTAACTTGCTTTATGTCCTGGAGTAGCTCCACTCCACTCCTTGGAATTTTCAGCTGCTGACTGCCACTCCAGGAGGTACAGCATCTCTATTTTCCCTTGTCCTGGCCAAGTTTTGGATCTTGGCACCTCTCCTGGTGTGTGGCACACAGCTCCTGGTTGACAGTCACCTGGCTGCCCATCCCAGTGAGGTGCCAGCCTGTATGCCTGGCCACAGCCAGCTCATAGGTTTCACCCTGGCAAAGGCGTGAAGCAGAACTGAATCATGCAGCTCAGTGCACCCTGCAAAATCCCTGAAGCCAGGACTAAATGGGCCCAAAAGAGAGAGACTGGGCAACCTCAGAGGTGATAAATCCTTTAGCAGCTTTGAACCAGGTGAGTTAGCTGGCTCAGGAACCCCTTTAAGGGGTTACTGCCAAAAGCTGAGCAGAGATCACAGAATCACAGAATATGCTGAGTTAGAAGGGACCCACAAGGATCATTAAGTCCATCCCTTAGCCCTGCACAGGACCATTCCCAAAAATCATATGATGTGCCTGAGAGTATCATCCAAATGCTTCTTGAACCGTGGCAGGCTGTGACCACTTACATAGGTGCCCAATCACCCTCTGGGTGAAGAACCTTTTTCTAATATCCAGCCCAAACCTCCCTGCCACAACTTCAGGGCATTCCCTTGGGTCCTGTCACTGGTCACTACAGAGAAGATATCAGTGCCTGCCCCTCCTCTTCCCCTCAGAAGGAAGTTGTAACTGCAATGAGGTCTCCCCTCAGCCTCCTCTTTTTGAGCCTGAACAGACCAAGTGACCTCAGCCACTCCTCATATGGCTTCCCCTCAAGGCCCTTCACCATCTTCATAGCCCTCCTTTGGACACACCCTAATAGCTGAGTATCTTTCTTAAATTGCAGTGTCCCAAACTGCACACAATATTCAAGGTGAGGCCACCCCAGTGCAGATGAGAGCAGGACAATCCCCTCCCTCAATGGGCTGGCAATGCTGCACCTGATGCCCCCCAAGTTGGTCCTCCTGGCTGCCAGGGCACTGCTGACTCACGTTCAACTTGTCATTGATCAGGATGTAGGGGAAGAATCTCCTCTGCCTGTGGCTCTTTTATTTTTCCCAGAGTATCTTATCTACCAGTATTCACTCTTGGAGAGGATGCTGAGTGAGATGGACCTTTTTTGCCCTTATGGTTCTGCTTTCTCCTATGGGACTTGCTTATCATTGACTGTATAAATCCAGCTTCACTAATTGCTTTCTGAGAACCTTTTCTGGAAACCAGTGCCTGCAGTTATAATGACAGGCTGGTTTCCCATCTTCCTGTGGCTTTTGGCATATTTGAAGTAAATTTAGGCAAGACAGACTGTGCAGGATTATGATAGGTCAGGTTTATTTATGAGATCCTTGCTCATAACTGTTCACACAGCTTCTCATTTACCCCTGACTTACCCCTGAGGTTTTACTACTTAAAATTTGATGTCTCTACTATGTAGTAAGGGAGGGAGGAACAGGCAGTGTTGTCTGTTATTGCATTCCTTCTGCATCACAGCCAAGGGCTGTTACAACCCGTCTTCTTCCTCTCAGGGCAATGCTTAAATTTCTTGCTGTTAATTATCACATCTCCTTTCACAAGCTGACTACAAAAGTGCCGACGCAGTGGGGAAAGAGGATGCAGTGGTGGTGGTGGTGGGAAATGGACTCTGAACCAGAACTGCTGGCCTGCGTGGCTGACACCCAGAAACCCAATCTGGAAAATTGTTGGGGAAAGGGGAAGAGAAAGGGAAAAAGGTAGCGGAAAGAAATTAAGAATATTAGTAACAAGAAACTGGGGGCGGGTGGATAATAATTCTGTAATTACTTAGGAAAATTGATTCCGAGAAAGGTATTTAAACACATTTTTATTAACAAACCTTCTCACTCACTCAGCACTGGAAGCTGTGGAAATGGTTCGTGGCTCTCAGAATGTCCAGCAAGCCTCCCAGCCGCCCATGGACAAGCACCGTCCTGCTTTTTCAGCGGCCCTGGAACATATGCAGTGAGTACATTATGCACCTGCCAGAGATGTGCTCTCAGTTGTCCCTCACAACTCTCCTTTGCTGAAGCCCTTGGACCATGATGGAGATTGAATTTCCTGACTGACCTCCCTGTCCCCAGGGAAGAAAGGGGAGCTGTGGCTTCGTGGAGGTTCAGGTTTCAGAAGTCCTCCCAGTTCAGATGGGATTTTTGCAGACAAGCTGGTTCAATATCAACTGATCCCAATGTTGCAAAATCCAGTGAGGGCAGAAAGGGGCTGCTGACGGTGCTGGAGTCTACAGGAACGGCTCAGAAGGCCACGACAGGCACCCGTTCAATGCAGTGATTTTCTAGCACTTACTGCTGCAGTTTGGGAGCACATGTAGTCCTCATGTGCTAACGTGCCAAAAATTAACTGGGTGCAAGGCAGTTACACAGCTTGTACCAGCAAGTGCAGCTCAGGCTTTGCAGAACCACTGACTTGCTATGAGTGCAAGGCTCACCTATTGCTCTGCCCTGGCAGCACAGCCTGCCTACATCTTGATGTGCAGGGGGCAGAGGAGGAGAAACTATTTTTAGCTGATGTGACAGCCCAGCTTAGCCCCAGCAGGGGACTCAGACAGGCCTGTACTGAGGGTTTTGCAAAAATCAGCATTTAAAAGGCAGATCAGTTGCAGTAACTGTTGGGGAGGGAAGTGAATGATGTCAGGTACTGTTTAGCACTAATCTGTTCCTTCTGAGTGTCAGAAGAATGGGACAGAAGCCACAGAGAGTCACCTGGAGCTGTAATTCTCCAGCAATGAGGACACTAGCTACCTGACGTGGGTTTCATGCCCCTACCACACTCCTGCTCCTCCCAGGCCAAAATGAATTATGTTTAAATGAGATATTTTATGATGCAATTTCATCTCCCAGCTCAGACAACAGAAGACAATGTTAGCCTCATGTGATGCAAGGGGGTCCTTATTCTTTCTTGCCTCACACAGCTGTATATCACCATTAAGTGCCACTAACCTTCAGCTGTAACATCACTCTAGCAGTGGATAGCACGATCAATATGGTTAAATATACTGGTCCCCAGCACACACACACACACACGAACATGCACATCTGCTTCCAGCTGCAGCCAGCAGACACAGCAGGCTGACCGCTCTGAGCTTGTGACACAACTCATCTGGTCTACCAAAATAAACATATTTACATGCCCAAATAAACAGTGGAAAAAGCCCAGCTGAACTGTTGACCAGAAAATGGAACAGGAAGTAACTGAAGAAAACCAAAATCTGCTATATATAAGCCCTGTGGTTTTTTGTTGTTTTTTTTTTTTGTTGTTGTTGTTTTTTTTTAAAACTAACTCTCATTGTAATTAGGTACTGAAATACTGTTTGGAATCGCTTGCAGCCTGTGGTACTGGGAAGCAAAGGCTCCAGCCTTTCTGAGCTGCTGGAGGGGCTCCTCATCCACCAGGGCAGCTGCACCTACTGTCCCTGTCTGTGCCTGCCAGGAAGCACTTTTTCCCTTCCTTTTGTTTTGCTGATCGCTTTTATTTATTCACTTCCTCAGTTTACAAGCACCCTTGGTGTTTCTTCCCTTCATATGACCCCAGGGAGGGGTTTTGCCAGGCAAAGACATGCTGCTTATTAAGATCGATCCACTCCTGTGCCTTTGCTGAGGAGGTACTGATTTTGGCCTTTTGACTGTGCGCCCTAGCCCCTCTTCTTCCATGCGGGCTGCTCTGCGAGATGTGCATTCGGGAGGTGCCGCAGGAGGAAGGCAAGGGATGCTCCTCCTCACCGAGCCAGGGGACCACTGTCAGGTGTCACAGGACCGCAGAGCCACGGCCGCAGGGAACCCGCGTCCCGCAGGGGGGCCTCGGCCCGTCCTTCACAGGGCTGCTCGCACACCTGGGGAAACACCTCCCGAGGGATGGTGGGTTACACCCCTCACTCTGCTAGCTACAATGGGCCAGGGCTCCCCTCCCAGACCGGGGCAGGGAGAAGGGAAAATCAGGGAGAAGGAAAGCAAGGAGAGAGGGAGCAGGGACAAAGGGGGAAGCAGGGAGAGGGGAAGGAGGGAGAGAGGGGAACAGGGAGAGGGGGGAGCAGGGAGAGAGGGGAAGCAGGGAGAAGGGAGGAGCAGGGAGAGAGGGGAAAAGCAGGGAGAGAGGGGAAAAGCAGGAAGAGAGGGGAAGCACGGAGAAAGGGAAAGTAGGGCGCAGCGGCGGTCCCGGCCCTGCCGCCCCAGCCGGGCCCCGCTCCCGGCCCCGTCCCCGCGGGGCCCGTCCCGGGGCAGCGCGCAGTGCCCGCGGAGCCCTGGGCACCCCACACGTCCCCGCACAGAGCGCTGCCCGCAGGCTGTGCCGCAGGCCGTACCTGGTGCGCAGCAGGCCCCGCGCCGCGGCCTGCCCAGCCCTGCCCTGCCCAGCCCTGCCCGGCCCTGCCGGGGAGCGGCCGCAGCGCCTCGGCGGGAGGCGGGGGGGCCGGCGGTGCCCCCTGGCCCCTGTCCCGGGCCCTGCCGCCGTGCAGAGCTGCTTGTGCCCGGCACAGCCCGGCCCGCTCCCGCAGGGCTGTCCCCGGGCCGCGCAGGGCTGTCCCCGGGCAGGGCTGTCCCCGGGCCGGGCAGGGCTGTCCCCGGGCAGGGCTATCCCGTCCCCGGGCAGGGCCGTCCCCGG
>JAWWTY010000106.1:69372050-69497880 GCA_035222235.1 Margarornis squamiger | reverse complement strand
GGCAGGGCTGTCCCCGGGCCGGGCAGGGCTGTCCCCGGGCAGGGCTGTCCCGTCCCCGGGCAGGGCTGTCCCCGGGCCGGGCAGGGCTGTCCCCGGGCAGGGCTGTCCCGTCCCCGGGCAGGGCTGTCCCCGGGCAGGGCTATCCCGTCCCCGGGCAGGGCCGTCCCCGGCCGTGTGTCCCAGCGCGCCGGGGGAGGCTCGGCGGGCCCGCGGCGCTGCAGGGCACACCGTGCGCTTCCCCTGCCTCCCTCCCTCCCTGCCAGGGTGCTTCTGGGGCTGCCCCGGGTGGCATGGCCTTTGTAGCCATTTAGGCACAGACCAGCAGCCATCCGAAGGGTGTCTGCGTGTACAGCAACAGTGCGCACAGCATACGGCAGGCCCTTCTGGGCTCCCCATCTACCGGTGCTCTCGAATGGTAGAACTAAAGACACGATGTAACACACACTGACCTTTAAGATGCATATTTCTGTAGTGTTTTGGGTTTTTTTTCCCTTCAACAGTGAAAGTGCCAATGCATAGTTCTCCCAAGCTATAGCGTAGCTTGGTTTTTCTGAGTGCTGTGACAATAGGGGATTAAGACGGGGAAGGCAGCAGAGGAACAGAGGTTTGCTTGTTTGGAAATGAAAGTGTTCATGGGCTTGGTGTACTGATTGCAAAAGGAGCACTGTTCTGAGTCATTGCAGGGTATCTGCAGTAGCTTTGGAGAGGATCCTTTCACGTATGGAAATTTCCTGCAAGGATAAATGGAGGCCTCAGTGCCAGCTTAGATTAAAACTGCCTGCTACTTCTGCTCCTGAGATTCTACTACTCATTGCTTATAACTTTGCCAAATTTGAGTGATTTGGAATTAAATGTTCTATGGCAGATGTTTGTGCAAGGCTGAATATTTCAGGGAATTCCCAGTGTACCTTCTCCTGAGAATGAGATGCAGAAAATTCAAGATGGTTTGGGATATCAAATCTTATTGTAATGTTATTGAAAAAATCTGCTACGGGCTAAAGTATTTTGGAAAGCTGAATACATTGTGTTTTACTAAAGCATCCATAACTAAAGTGCAACATACTTTAGAATGAGGAAAAAGCTTTGTTTGTTCTGTGTAATCTAGAGTGTGCCTTCCTACCACAAATGTTTGTTTATCTATGGGGGAAACAATTTCTACTCTTTAGTGCTGCCATTGTTTTTCTTACCTCTGCTTTTCCCTAAAATGAACAGCACAATATAGAGCCTCTTTGGTCTAACTCCCAGAGCCCTGATAAACTGAAGATCAAGCATTCTGTATTGAGGCCTTCAAGATATGAGAAGTTTTTTGCTACAGATGTTGGTGCTGTCTTGTGAAAGATGAGAAAAAAGACAAGGACAGACAAGAAGCTCTGCATAACAACTCAACTGCTAAAGACCTCCTGGATGTTTGTGTGTATTACTCTGTGTATTGTGCAAAGTATGTCCTTGGAGCTCTTTCCGAACCATGACTGGCAGCAATGTTCCAGCACACCACCAACCCAGCTTGACCAGTGCTTAAGAAGTCTTTCCCTTTATCTTAGCATTCCCTTTGCTTTGTGTACTCTCCTGAATAGAGCTGTAATGATAAGCAGAAATGACCTTTCTGAAAACAGAAGTGCTGACCTGCTTCTAATCTTGTGAATGACATGAATCATTTATCTGCCACTTCTTTAACCAGTGCAAAGATCAAGTCAAGTATCAGTGTCCATGGCAAGTTACCATTTCAGCAAAGAGTTTAAGCTCTGCCTCATTTTGCTGTTTTCCCTTGTTGTTTACTTACTTCTGGAGGAATTCTCTCAATATGAGGAAGAAACCAGCAGTACTGACATTCCTATTGAAAAGCTTTGTGAAAATATTTACTGAGAGATTGCCCAATTATCCTTTGTTCTTTTGCTAGGTTCATGATCACCTCAATCAAAACCACTTTTTAATCTCATCACTGGCAGTGAGACTGTCGAGAGAATCTTTACAAGAATCACCCCTTGATGTTGTTTTTTTTCTGATTCCTGTGCAAGTCTGTTCATCTCCACATGGAATATTATGAAGCAGTGTTAATAACTAAATGCCTGTGAGCACTCTATGGCAGGATCCTCCTCATCTGCAACAAACACCCAAGCAGTATCCATGCCTATGTGCTACACAGGAATTCAGAGAGAGAAGAGTTGGTTTGTTGCTAAGTGGGAAATATTCCATTGCTTCTAATTTTTCATAAACCTGGCTTAGTAATTTCTTTGAAAGAGTTTGCTTTGTGCACAAACCTCTCTGCAATCAGTTTTTGTGGACCAGTAATATTAAAAAATTATATTTCCCCATTTGAGGTGTATACTTTCTTGGTTTTTCTCCACTTTAGCAAACACCTATTTGGACCATGCATTACAGCTATTTTTCGTGGAGGAACATAAATCACCTGGCAATGACATATTAAGCCTTCAAAACATAAATAATGAAGCAAAGTGATGATTGTAACCTGATCAGAAAACATAAGATTAATAAAAGATGCATAGAAAGTTGAGTAACTTGCACTAATTAGAGATTTAAGGGAAGTGAAGAATAGACAGGTTCCTGAGAAGGTCTAAGGAGACAAATAACAAGGAATAGGACTACAAATTGCTGCAATTCTTATTTTCCTTGCACTGTCTGCCCACCCCAAATCCTGCATGAGGAACCTACAGTTAGTCTTCACATCCACTGAACACCCAAGTCATTACAAGTTTGGTCATTTCTGTAGTCACCTACTCCATTTTCTGATAACTCATAGCCATTCTACAGTATCTGCAGCTATTTTCGTCACTACTGAATGTGTCCAAGGGACTACTGCCCTGGTCAGCTTATACAAATAAAGGCAAAAAAGAATCATATTCTTCCTGTAACTGAAATGCAAAACATGTCACATTTTTCATGCACGTTTTGTCATAGTCACCGACTAACACATTACCCAGCACTTGGTTTACATCTGCAAACACAAGCAGAGAAAGCATACACACATGATACTTGCCAGCCTAAACCATAGATGGTTTTGGCTGTGAAATGCCAAAATGTCAGCCAGTCGTCTCCGAGGGAATGTGAACCAAATGAAGAGTTGGTAATCGGAGTTCATTAAATTAGGTAAAGATGTGAAGATTTAAAAATGTGTTTCTGGCTTTATTCTTGCCCATAATTGCAGATAACAAATACACTTTGTAAGAAACCCACTAAAATATACTGTATTAAATCCACAAATTCTGGACAAACAAACTCCTTTCTGTCAGGACATACTTCCCATGCTCTATCTGGTACAGAATGTTGTACAAACTTATTAGGCTACCAGTACATAAGTGTGCTTTAATCTTTCTTCCTGTGAGAGGTAACAATGCAGATACTAATTGACAGCATTTACTGGAATTTTCCCTGATAGAATAAACATGTTCTTTTATCAACACTCTATATATATATCTATATTTTTTTTAAATATTTGAGTGTAATTTCTCCCCTAGGAACCTGTTCTGGGATTCAGACAAGCATCTCTCAATGGGATGAATCCAGAGCCTCCTTTTTGCAGGCAAAAATGTGTTCCTGGTGTGAAGCCTCCATGGTGCAAATGACCTCACCTTTTCCTAAGCCCTTGCAAAAGGCACTCACAGACCTTGAGTGTTGCTGAGCCCCATGCTGTGGAGGCTTCCTAAATGACTGCACCTAAGGAGTTGGTAAAAGTAAGCTGTGAAAGATACAGGAGAATGCCAGTGGCTGCATTCCATCCCGGAGCTGGGATGTCAGACCTTCTCCTGTTTCCACAGAGCCACTACCCAAATGCCCTCAGCCTTCAGGCAGGCTTCACCCCTTGTTCAGACATGGCTAGTACCCAGAGTGTATGATGACTGCACGGAGTTTGCATAGCTTTTTTTTTCTACACAGTTGTTTAAACTAGAGAGTTTTGCACAGAGAAATTGAAGGGAACTGGTAAAGTAGAAAATACATCTTTCTCATAGTTGAAAAATAATGATCCAAAATATCAAACAGGTTTACTTACTATTTTTCATTAGTTATCATTAAACTAATGATAATTGCTCTTATTCCTATATTTAATTCAAAAAGTATGTTCTTAGCAAACTGCAAGACTGTCTAATAAAAGTGGATATAAAATTCAGGACGAACACATTTGTCATCATGCAACAGTAACCAACAATTAAGACAGATAAGTATTCGAATTCATTAGCTCATAAAATTTATATCTTGTAAAACCATACGTTCAGAGACATATATCATCACAATAAATTTGCACTGAGACAGTGATCAAAAATACAAACATAAAAGAACTTAAGAAACTCAGTTAAACTATAAAAATTAATTATTTTTATGAGCAATGAAATAAAAAGATGCTCCACAGGAACAGAAGCATTTGTTCTCAAACTCAGTGCTCTCTTGCAAGAAGATGTAGAAAATCTATGAATATTTAAAAGAAAGAAATCAACTCACCCTGATTTTGCTACATTTATAATGCATGACTAGCATTAAACATATTTTTGTCACTGTGGAAAAAACAAGCAAATAGAAATGCTAGAGACATACAGATACATGCTGTTTCCTTTTTTTTTACAGTAATATGGTTCCTCAGGTTAAAGAATAGGATACCCCAAGGCATCCTCTAAGCTATTGATGCATAAAATCACAAAAGGTGTACCTGTAGATCAACAAACTTTTATTTCCAAAGAAGTAAAGTAACATCATTAGTTCAGGGAAATTCAGGTGTCATTTGAATCAAAGACCAAATACCAACTGACTTCAGTGACAGAAGGAACTGGCTTTTGGGGTTAAAAGCCACCAAGCTACATTGTGGTCTAGAAATATAATTAAATTTTAGCTTGTGAACAGTATCAGTATTGTTGTGCATTTAAGTTTTTTTTCTGTTTCTTTTCTTTACCTTATGTATATTGATTACAGATGACCAGGTCCTGAATCCCTCAGGCCAAAGGAACACAGAACAGGCATTGACTGTTCTTAGCAGGGTAACACCCAAATCAGTTATTTAGCATGTAAGGAAGTAGAAAAATTAATTTTAATTGTTTTTCAATGCCTCGTTAGGATTAGACTGTACTGCTCCCAAAACTCAGTACTCGAGTTTTAAGGCAGATGTACTATTAAAAGAAGGAGTATCAGTGTGAAAGAACCCCAAAATAAGGAAAGAATTTGGAGCGCTGTGTGTGGGAAGAGTGGCTGTAATGGAAGACAGTTTAATTCCTTGTTAGGTGTATTGCATGATGTTTTCTTTTTTAGCATGGTTAAACCCTTGTTTAAGGCAGGGCATGCAGGGTTTGGCAATAGATCTTGCAGATAAAGATCTACTGTTCTGGTCTGGTAAGAGGAGGGAGATCTGAAAGCAGTGGAAGAATACTAGGTCTGCTCTTCAGCAAAATGAAAAACCACAGCATGTGAGTAATCCGATCTTCGGTCATCAAAGTATGTATTCAAGTCGTTCTCTGAATAATGATGGGATTATTCACAGGGGCAAGGTTAAGTGCTTTTGCTGAACTAACATACCTGGACATAAGCCATACTATTCTATGCAGGTCTTCTTGGAGGTTTTCTCTGCAAACACTGGAACACCCACAGAACTGTAGGGAGCATAAAGATTCTTTTCTATGCTTTCTCTTTAGTTATCTCACAGAAACCCCCTGAACTTATTGATTTTTGCTTATTTCAAAGCATGTTAATCCTCATATATTATATTATTGTGTTCTAATACCAGGGCCAAAATACTATTTGATACTCTAGGACAGTGCAGTGAAGAATAAAGTCTTTTATAAGGAGATATAAACCATTACTCTGGTTTCAGAAGTAATTGAAACGAATATGACTGTGCAGATATAATTGAAAGATGTGGCCATTAATTTCTACAGCATACGGAATATTTATCTGTAGTAATACAGATAACTTGGGGTAAATGGCAAAGAGGTAAACAAGGAAGACTTATTTTGATGAAATCATGCCATGAGAGTAGGTGCCTAAGAGGAGAAAAACACTGATTTCAAACCAGGGAGGACCATGTTCACACGGCCCAGGCAGGAGGGCTGTCCCCTCAAGCGAAGCATGGTCAAGCAAAGAGGATATAGATCCACAGGCAAGGAATAAACCCCCAGGTCTGAAGGTAGACTGAAAAAGGGGAGGTAGGACAGAAAACCATAAAAGTAGCAGCCAGAATGATGCATTCCTACCAATCAGTTTTCTATGGTCCACAGTCATAAGGCAGAAACACTGCACCAAGTAAGTGCTGACGCACACACAGGGTGTAGCAACAGTGGGATGTTTACTTTTACTAAAAGTGCTAGAGTAACTAGTAACTCTTCTATTGATTGGTGTCCTCCAGCTACGATTTTTTAAATTAAGGAAGAAATGAGCTACAGACAGCTGATCTGTGAGAAAAATGGTGTGTGGAAACCATGTCTACTAAAAATTCATTAATAACTAAGTCCAGTTCTGTGCAGACAGCCTGAGTAAGAGCCATATGCCATTTATTCTTTTCCACTGAGGACTGCGAAGACCTTGATGGAGGCATTTGACAAACTTGCTGGTGTAGCTTTTAAAAGTTATAAAAAAAATCTGATGCTAGATATGAGTTGAAGGAAGTGAGAAGGGGAGCACTGAAATAATGGTCTGGAATGAATACGACTTTAAAAGGGATCACAGTTTAGTTTTACCTAAACTAAAACAGCAGTAGATCCAGTGAACATTTTTTTCTAAACCTCTAATAAAAATACATTTGCCATTCAACAGAATGAATATACAATTTGCACATTTTGCAAACTTAGTATTATTTTTTCAGTCAGAAGCTGTGCCATAGAATACTTTCTTCTGTTAGCAATGGCACCATTTCTAGTAGAAAACTTGAAAAAAACCCTAAGAATAAATTAGTGTAACTGTACAAGTATTGATATTACTCAATGCAATGTTAAGGCTTCTCTCCTGAATTATAACTGAGTTTACTGTGTTTTGAAGTCTCAAGCCTGTAATTGTCAGCTGCTACAGGATGAGAGCAGACAGGGCACTTTGTGGTAGGTTTACAGTTCTAACTGCAGAAAAGGTGAAGCAATGTGAAGAATTGGTTTCTTTTTTTTTTTTTTTTTTTACATACATGTAATCAGGTAGATTCTGACATTTAGAATAATCATTCCAACTGGTCACAGCAGGTCAGACCGGTTTTTTAAAGTCTGGATAAGTCTGGCAAGGGATCTAGAAATCCTATCAAATTTTCTGCAGTAACTCAGTCACATGGAAAAGGTTTCACATACTTTCTCTATTGAAAAGACAAGACTGGATACAAAGTAAAAGGCACAGATATTAGAGAACAGTCACATTTCTTGAATACAAAGATCGTATAAATTAGAGAATTATTAAAATTGGAAACAACCATTTTGCTGGTGCTTTATTTTTCAGTGCTGATTGTTTCTTGACCAAACATCTCTATCTTTTCTGGTGCTGCACCACTGTGTCCTGGGGGAGTCTTTCCTGAACAGCTTTTCTTGTTTCTTCCCATTTCTGTAGCTTCCACCAAGGTATTAGTCAATGGTTTTCCAAGTGTTTCTGGAAGCATTATGGTTAATATTCCACTCAGAAGAGCCATGATTCCAACAAGCAACTGGAAGACATAAACAGTAGCTGTAGAGGTAGAAATGTGTTTCAAGTTGTATGTAGCTTTGATCTTGCTTGAGAGCACATTTAAAATAAAGGACAAGGAACTGTAATATAAAGCAAAAGTCTTAAATATTGCCTGTATAAAAAGATTATGCAGCACAATTAATGAATGAGCAAATGAAGTGTTTTGTTCACAAGGGATCAATACAGTGCAAGCAGGAATAATTCTGACTGAGTAAACAATATATATTATCTTCATTTTGTATTTCTGCTATCAGGTATGTATTTAAGAACTGATTCTAGGATTGCATACATTTATTTTTACATACAAGTTCACAGAGCTACAATTTCCCTGCCACTTTTAATCTCAATTCACTCTCCAGCTCCAGTGTAGCTCTGCCTGTACCTGTGTGCTTGTCCCTTCTGCACAGCCAGATTGGAATGTCCCAGTATGGCTCATTGGCCTGAAGCAACAAAGTGCACATCTATGCTCAGGAGAGCTCTTCACCAGATGATGAGCTAGCTCTCAACAGGAATACTTTGCTAAACTCAGTTTCAAAGAACTGTTAGAAGACAGGCGTCTACTGACAGTTGTACTGGGATCACGTTTTAGATTTGACCATGGTGTACACAGTTCCATAACAACAGCTCACTTCAGCAGGAGTGGTGCAGGGATCAGGATAATATGGGGTAGACAAAGAAGCACCCACGTGCTCCAGGAATATCTACTCCTTCCCTTCATTTCATGTCTTGTTCAATGAGAACAATTCACACTTTCTTCCTTTGAGTACAAGAACAGGATTAAAACCCTGACATTCTTCCAAGACCAGGTTATAAATGGCCCAAATGTGTCCTGATAGAAATGCTTTCAGTGTTTTTCCATTCTATGACTGTGCAATTTGATACTGTATTATCCTTATCTTGCACTATGCTGATTCTCAAGCCTGTCCTGTGTTTAATACATTCTTTCAAAGGGTGAGAGAGAACGTTTGGAATTACTGTGACTATGTCTCTCACACGGAGCTTGAGAAAAGAAATGGCCAGCTACCATCTGCAGCTAAGCTAGACTTTAAGTCAGAAAGGTGCTTTAAAATCAGGGACAAACTGAGGGAAATTCCTATAGACATATATGTGGCAGGAGTGATATTTTAAAATGTATTCCAAGACACTAAAATTTCATCTCTGAGTGTCAAAATTCTTCTCTAGTGTTAAAACATGATTATCTGCCATGGCAGGACAGGATGAAGCGACACATGTCAGCTATTCCACAGGAACCTCTCTTATGCACGCCCTTTAGGCTGTCACAAGTTTATATTTGAGGATATTGCAGCCTTTAAAGAATATTGAATCTTACGGACACCCACACATTTGGAGTGTGTGAGAACAGTGTCACTCCTTATCCCCAAAAGAAAAAGGTTAAAGCAACACTGTGTGCTTTGAATATGTGTTTCTTCTCTGTTCCAGTTAGTCTTTTAGACGCTTGTCATTCTTCTCATGTTTTCCTTCCTCATGAACCTACCTTTTATTCCCTTGAGAACTCTCACTATTCTGTGAGCATACACACCACTCTTTCCTGCCTTTTCATCTCAGCTCTCATAACTCTATACCATAACATGCTAGTTTTCTTTTATTCTATGTGAAAACTGATGCATGCTGAATAATCCGGTGCTTTTCCCTTCTCCCTGACCCTACAAAGCATTTTCCAGTATTTCCTATGAAAGACAGAATATAAAACAATTAAATCACAGTGTATTAATTCAAGGATTTCTCAAATGTTATCTACCCTTTCAAAGGCAGTAGCCACAATTATCAGTGAAGTTACTCCCATTTAGTCAAAGCAAGTCTTTTGCTGTCTTACCTTGGCACACTTCTTCATAAGGCATCTGACAGAATTCAGCCCTTTGCTTGCTCATTACAAATGTGTACATTTTGCATGTATGTACTATTCTGAACATATATTTCAGTATCAGAAAATTCTCTTCTAATATAGTTAAATGCTTATGGAATAAAGTGTATTATTGTACAAGGTCTTTAAGCATGCTTAAGCTACATTGAAGTTAATTTGCATTTTCAAGGGCCTTAATTTTTGAAATCTGAGTTTCTGCTTAGTCAAACTCTCAAAGTCCTTCCAACACTGCAGTACAGCCAGCAGCTTCTAACATCTACCGCAAAAAACTCAAAAAAAATATTTACCATCATTTTTCATGTCCTCCACTTTTCCTCAAGCAACAATTATAATTTCATAGTGGTCTAAGACCAGGACTTAATATATTTAGTCTAGAACAAAAGGTAATTTGAATTAAATATCTCTAAAAATAATGCTTTTACTTCTGACAACAAATGATTATTCCAGGCTGTTACTTACATTTATATCCACATCTGATGTCTCTGAGCCAATCTAAAATGTAATGTTACTGACAAATTTCCTACTTCAGCAAAAAAAGTTAAAATTTTGACCTGAAAATCCGCTAGTATTAGGCACAGGATTTGCATTCATTTAACTTTACTGACCTCACTGGGGGCTTTTTAAACTTCTAATTGATGGTTTATCTGAGAGATAAATCCAGTCTGTTAAAGGGCTATTGCAACATAATTCTTAACAGCTGAGAAACAGGAATAGGTTATATGTGGAGCAGTTGCTTTACTGTATGTTTTCTATAAAGTTGTCACATAGAAAACCTACTTGTCAAATTATTCAAGATTTTTAGGCATTCAAATGGGATGCTTGCAGTGCTCACAGGTGGCATAACTGTACATGAGGCAGACTGTCAAACAAATAGCAGTTTTTGACTGCTTGACAATGTGTGGTGTATACAATAGATCAATGTGATGCATATCAGTTTACTTATGAATGTAATCTGTTTTGTTTCATTTTTATTCCAATGGAAACACTTTCACTCTATGCTCCAACTCAAGACAAGCCCATATAATAAACTGACAAGTGCTCTATAACAGGAGTTAATAATGGAAACATATTCACTGTGAACTACTGTACAACTCTACAAATACTCTGGATAACTTTTGTACACTGAGAGTTGTTCATAGCTGAAATAATTCCTGTGTTTATGCTGCCATTTGCACTGCTCTCCAACATGTTTGAGCACTCCCCATCTGTGGTTTAACTGCAGCACTTCTGCACAGATAATGAAGCTTATCTCATGCAGTAAAAGCAAAACGCTGACAAGAGAAAAAGTGGTCCCATGACCACACTGCTGTGCAAGTGTTTCTTTGTCTTTCTGGGATGATATTTTGGTTTGTGTGGGGCCATTGTTAAGAAAGAAGACATTTTTAGGAGCTTGAGAAAGTAAATTAACTTGTGGTCTCCTTCACCCTCCTTGTTTTTATCCAAAACAACCAAAAACAATTTAAATAATGCAATGAGCCCACAAGAATTCTCTGAAGCCAATCTCCAGCATCTGTAATTGAAGATTTTATAGTTGGAAAATCAAAAGGACACAATGTGTTTTTTCAGGAAACTCCAATGTGGACAAAATTTGAATAAGAATCCAGGTTAAAGACACATCTCATTACATTTTCATCTTCTGACATATATAATCTACATAAAACATCAGTGTGCTATTCACAGCGAATTCTAAGGGGTTTTTGAAAGAATTCAAATTATTTTTAAATCATTAATAAACTCTTCTTTAGTTAAAATTTTAATATAAACTTTGTAATTCTTTCTGGTTTTACATATATGGGCATAATTTATCCTCCAAGAGAAAAAAGGGATTGAATAGTTACATGATTTCTAAGCAGCTTCATAACAGAAATGCAGTGAAGGAATGTGATTCATCTGTGAGCAGGAAATGCTTAAAATATTTGGTCCAAAATGGATCTGCTACATGATGCATACAAAATGCCCAAAGTCCACAAAGGAATGGTCCCACCACTCTTTCCTGAGGCAACTGGTGGTAGAAGACAAAACCTAATAAAAACATGACCTGGAGTTACGTAAAAAGTAAGATGTTCTTAATGAGCACAAGGTTCTGTTCCTTGTCAAAGTCACCATGAGCCTCATCAGTATACCACTTCCTTCTCTTTTTCTGTCTGTGAATGATTTTGATCAGTTCTTGTAAATGAAAAACACCGAAAGGGAGCTTTGGGGCAGGTCTGAAGACCAGGTGTAGTAAGCACAAAACATTTTTTATCTTTTGGGTGGCTATTCCAAAGATGCAATGTCCCAGGGAAGCCATGGAAAATATTAAGGCATAATGTAGGGAAAATCAGCCACCTGTGGTGAGTTCAAGAATGGAAGAACTATGCCTTTGAAGAAGGGTGAGAATAAGTCTGAAGCATGGTCAAAAACTGCTAGGCCTGCAAAAAAGTCTGGACTATGACACTTCCTAAAGGTTACATGGTAGATGCAGAATATTTTTAGGGAAACTATTTTAATCAATTTTATACTAGGATTCAGTGCATAGATAATTTTCTGTCTTTCATCATACAAACATTTCTGACTATTTCAGAGATGCAAAGTCTCCCTTTTGCTTTAGCTGCATATTT
This sequence comes from Margarornis squamiger, assembly GCA_035222235.1. Lineage (NCBI taxonomy): Eukaryota > Metazoa > Chordata > Aves > Passeriformes > Furnariidae > Margarornis > Margarornis squamiger. Next base: position 69,485,769 of record JAWWTY010000106.1, on the reverse strand, counting down.
TTAACAATATGAAGTGACTAATCTTTGGGACTTAACACTTCAAACAAGAATGGCTTACTCAATTTTCTTTTCAAAATAAACATTCAGCTTTGGGTTCCTTTGTAATGTGAAAAACATACTTGTCAAGTTATTAAAGAAAAAACAAGTGACACATACACCTTTTCAAAACCAGAAACGTTCACCATTGAAATAAATACTTACAAGTGGCATGAAGATCCAGACACTCCTCAGATATACACAGAAAGGAGCAACCACACTTCCTACACGGCACATCATGCTTCCACTTCCAACAGCAAGTGATCTAGACATAAAAGAATTTGATTAAGAGTTCTAGGAAACAATTAGAAATGCAGAGACACTTAAAACATCAGTAGTATTTGTGTCTTTAAGCAATTATACTTGGAAGCTGTTGCTATGCCAATGTAAATTTATATTGTAGTGAAATTCAGCTGCTTCTGTAATTTAGATTGAAAATAGAATTATCATTTGGCACAGATCACAGGATGAAAAACCAGGACTTAAGACAGGCATAAAAATGTTTAAGAAAACATTGAGTATTCTTCTAGTTCTCCAATGGAACCATTCAATGTGCATGGAATGAAAAATAAATAAAAAACTATGGTACAGCCAAGCACAAGACAACTCTGAAACAGCTGAGGAACTCATCCCATCCCAAGTCTTTCAGATCAACACCACTGATGCCAAGAGCTGGTGGATCAGGTGCAGAAACATAACAGAGGGAATGAAATAACATCCAGTTAATGAAAAATACATAACTGGTGAAAGTTCTTACCTTACAATTGTTGGGTACAGTTCTGCTGTGTAGAGATATATAAGGCCAAATGCCACACCTATTGAAAATTTTCCAGCCATATTTGCTAAGATAATTAGTATATTGAAATCCTATTGAAAGAGAGCACAAATGAATATATCAGCAGAAAATAACACTGTTCCAAACCTAATTTAAATTCTTCAAAGGTTGTGACCCTTAATAAGCAATACTTATTGCGTGCTTTTTAAAAATTGCTTGGTAAGTTACTAGTGTCCATATCATTTTTTGCCAGTCTTGGTTCTCTGAAGTCCTGGGAACATTTTACATGTGACTCCAGCAATGACAGTGAAACCTGTACTGAAAGTGCAGAAATCTATCTTAGACTGGCAGCTGCAATTTAAAACCAGCCTTTAATCAACTACATGGTTTAGAGAGAGCAGCTGCGTGTACTGATTTAAGAGCCTTTAAAATCAATTTCTGCTATAGGAACACTTTCAACAATATGTGACTAACCTGAGGTATGAACATAATTAAAACACAGATCAGTGCACTTAAAATAAGGAACGGAATGAGTGTGTTTCTCCTTCCCAGTTTGTCCATGGCAACGCAAGCAATGATATAGCAAGGCAACTCCACAGCACCTGTCAGTATGAAATTATTTCGGTTTAAGTCATGATCGCACATATTCATGTTACAACTCTAACTTCCTCTTTATGAGGATTAATTTAATCTAGGGGGTAATCAATAAGTAAAATCTAGAGATAACTGGTGTCTTGAGCTAGCTCATGTGGTAACAGAAATGGTGATAAAAGGCCTAAAATATGGTAATGAAAGTGGAGAAGGACAAGGGAAACAGGTTTCACAGCGCAAAGCAGCTCCAGTTCTCTTTGAAGTGGAAAATTACAGAAAACAAAAAGGCCACAGTTCTGCTTTTAGGACACTGGCACTTGTGTCTTAAAGCATTTCCTGCTCTTCTCCTTCACATATTTTCACACCAGCTCAAGCATGCCCACAAGGGATATTGCTGGTGTCACACTGACACACCTCTCAGGGTTTGCTAGCTTACACCTGGACACAGAACTGAAGCCACAGGTGTCTCCCCCAGCTTCAGCTCAAAATCATCCCAGAGTAAATGGCAAGCAAGGTCTCTCCGAGTCCAGTTTTCTGAGTCAGCTCCACAAATCCAGAGTGCAGTTCCAGCTTTTTCTCTTCTCCATAAAAAAGAGGGCAACTGCTTACAACATCCCACTCTTAACACAGATTATCTCTTCCTAATGTCTCTTTCTGGAGAAAAAGTTCTGCAGCTCTAAAGGAACTGGCATTGAGCCAGGACTGTTCACAAACACTGTGTAAACATGATTTGCCCCAAGACAAATTATATTGAGCCCAAGCCAGTTTGGACATGTTTTCACTCATGAAGAATGCTACTATGTCCAATGTAAAATCAAGGAAGAACATAAGATACAGCCCTGAACAAACATGCTGCATTCCTTTATTAAGTACGTATAGCGTGTCAATGCACCTCTAATATCAGGAAACAATCTTTTGGGCTTGTGTTGGTAGAAGCAGGTTGCAATTAGTTAGTGCTAAAGTATTTTTAGAGGAGATGGATACAGTGTGCTCCAACCTAACAGTTTAGTTATTTGTGCAATACTAGCATCCACTCTTCAACACATCAATCTAACAATACACTGTAATACATGACAAAACAAACTGAATTCATGAGAGCCCCAGTCCTTCTGTGTGCTTATGTACACAATCAGTCACATTCACTTCACTCAGTTACATAAAGCAAAGCACATGATTTAATTCTTTGCTGGCTCAGAGCTGCATGTCTGATCTAGAGTCTTCTGAAGTCAATGGAATATTTCCACTGATCTTAACAGACTTTGGATCAGGCCTTGAATGCACTGAGCTGCCTTTATAAGCAACTTACATACCAGAGAAAGATTATAGTCAGAAGGGTAAAATTAAAAGAATATTACAACTTAATAAAAAATATACTTTCCTGAAAACTAAAATGACTTTTGCTTCTGAGAATTCTTAATCTGTGTTTACAGAGGAAAACTCAATATTATCATGACTGTAGGTGATAAAAGAAGTAATTTTTTTCTCCTGTTTTCCTAATTAGTCCCTTTAACAGTGCTGTGTGGATTTTGTGTTGCTCCTCCGTTCCCCTTGGTGTTTGTGTGGATCTGCTACATGCTTGCAGGGCAAAGAGAAGAAAAGCAGAATATGGGTTTACAACCAGAAAGACAGATAGAGAAAAATTTTGTACACCATTAAGTTCTCCTTTCTCTTTTTTTTTTTTTTTTCAGAAACAGTGAGATTTGGAGTGAATGATATTCCTCCTTTGTTAGTCAACTTTATGAAGAGTTAGCAAGAAACTTTTTGAACAAGGTTCATAATTGAATGGACAGAGTAAAAAATTGGCTGTCAAATCTACAGACATTTCTAAATATTATGTTCCAGTTCTGTCACTAACAGAATAAGGTAAAAAATATTTACCTATTAGAAAGAGATTTAAGTATTCATTGCCTCCTAGACTGACAGAACTGAGGGAGAAGACGTAGTATCCCAAGCTCCCAGTGAACCAGATCAGCCAGACTGTGATGGTCCTTCTTGCAATTTGCCAGTTGCAAAACAGGTCTAAGATGTTGTGCTTCTTTGTTGAGGATGTGTCTTTTTCACACGTTCTGTCACTGACTAGATCATCTTGTTGGACTGAGCACAGTTCAGAAACTTTGCAGGGAGTGTTTATTTTATTCCATCTTGCCATTGTATTAATCACTTTTTGTGCATCTTCATATCTTTCCTCTGACAGGAGCCAAAAAGGTGTTTCTGGGAGCATCCAGCAGCACAAGACAAAGGGAATAGTTGCTATGGAGAGAAATATCTGATACACCCACCAGGTCCGAACCAAAAATCCCACGAGTGCCACAATCATAATTCCCATAGCAAAAAAAGCATGGACATGCATAGAAGCCCAGGTTCGTGCTTTAATGCCAACAAATTCAGTCACATAAACAAAAGCCACAACCAGATAGCCACTTGAAACCTGAGGGTGTGGGAGAGAGAAAAGAAAAAAAAACAGTGAGTTTTTTATCTACTCTCCTTGTGCACCAGCAATAAAAACAAAGAGCTAACAGCGTTCCACATTTGTGTACACTTAATTGCCACCATGCTGGCGTGTCTCACACTGCCAGAAAAAAGGCAGCCCTGAAAACAAATCAGCTGGAGGAAAAAGTTCACTCAAAGCTTCAGACTGCCTGGCCACTGTATTTTAAAATGTGAAGTGAATTTGCATGTTTCTCTGTAGTGGGGGACAGCCAGCAAGACAAGCTAAAAAGGAACCTGATTTGTTAATGTCATTAAGCCCTTCCCCTCCAAAAATCAGGTCCCTTAATGACATCACAAACTGGATGCTCAGGAAAATGAGGTCCCCTGAAGTAATCATCACTTCTGAAAAGCCACTTGATCTTGGCTTTTAAGTAGACTATTAATAACCTGCATGTCAAGAATTACCTTCCACACCCTTGTAAATGATCTTGTTAAATCAAATTTTTTACAATGTTGGAAGAGAATCTCATCTATATATGTGATTATAGGTTCTCATGTGTTATGTAGTGAATGCAATTACTGTCATGTTCTGAATTATAGTATTTTTTATTGAATATATCCATTGTTTTTAATATATATGTATATGTATTTTTCAATTTCTCTAGCAACATCAAACTCATGGTATCTCAAAACATTTCAAAACAGTTTGAAAATATAGACTAGAAAATATTTCAGTATATTGTTTTGATTAAGCAATTTTCTGGTGGAAATATTCCATTTAATAATCTCCCAGCTCTGAGCCCACTGATGCTGATAGGAAAGCTGTGCCGATCTCAGCAGCACGGAGATAGAGCTTCAGGCCTGCAGCTTGCAAATCAGTCCCACTGGCCAGTTAAAACCTACAGCATTGGTCTGGTCAGAGCTTTTTGCTTTCCTAAATTGCCACAGCCCCTGGCATCAAAAGCCAAGGAAGTCAGTAGAGGCACTCCTTTAGATCTCACTGTTTGAGGCTGAAATGATGCAGTTTTTCCTGCTAGGAAATTCTTCTGAGCAGTAATCAGGCAAAGGGGACTCCAGGGGCAAGGTTTTGTCTTGACTAATGCACTGTCAGTGGGAATAAAATAAATTATCTGACTGTTTTCAAATATCTAACCCACTTTAACTAAGTTAATTTCTTTATGCATTATGTAGTGAAAGGCTAGAAATAATATTCTTTTGGCTGTAAGATAGTTATTTAAAATTGTTTAAATACTGAATGTATATCAGATATGGAATATATACCACACATAACTATAAATGTCTGCATAGGTATGCATAAACACATATACTGAAATACCCTTAAGTGCAGTATAAAACATCTAGGTGTTAAACATGTCTACCTATGTATTTAGTATTCCAGATACAGCTTAAAAGACCAAGGAGATGCATGGAAGAGAAAATGTGCATCTCTCCTCCATCACTCAAAATAGTAGAGAGAAAAATAATACTCATTATAGATTTGCTAGTTCAAGAAAAACTATACTCCATTTCTAACAAAAAGGAGAAATGCAATGGCAGCTGCAATGCAGAATCCAGAGTTTGCTGCTCACACTTGGTATTTAATTACCAGTCCAGCAGAGGTTGGGATGGAGGAAGTACCAAACACTGCTTCATACAGACGCTTTCTATTAATTCAAAGAGGAAAAGTGCTGTGGTCCAAGAACATTCAGACTCTCCCTGCTCTGCTGAAATAAGTGCAACAGATGGGGCTTTAGAATAATGAAGTAGGGGAGGAAATAATAACAAAAGGGAGGTTTTCCTGAGAAGGGGTGGGAAATGACACGTCAAAAGAGCCAGGGTGAACATCCTTTCTTACCATAGCAAGGAGAAAGCGCACAACCACGAAACTGTAGTAGTCAAATGTGAAGGCCACTGCGATGCCAAATACGAACTGACCAGCGCTTGTGAACCATATAACACGCTGTCTTCCCAGTCTGCAAATCACAGCAGTAATAAAATTATGAATAACCACAAGCATTCTATTAAAATACACCTGCAACTCCAGAGGGCCTGGTTGGGAGTTTAACAACTCACCACTGAAACTCTGGTTTAGTTACCTGTTCTAATTTTTCAGTAATTCCAACTTCCAAGGAAAAGGAAGCTCCTATGGATGGAATGTGCAGTGAGCATTATATATGTTCACCTGCGGTTTCAAGTTTAACTTCTCCATAACTGATCGGCAAACTTACTCTGTCTTATATATGAGGGCATAAGTAGCTTGTTCAGATATTTTATATTAAGTAGCACCTTGTTAATAATTTCTAACAAAAGTTAGCTGTGATAACACGTGCTATCTCTTGCCAAAGTAACAACCAATTTGTATAGTAATGAAAGGCTTCTCTAACACATCTTTGTACAGTTATTTAAAATTGAATTCTCTAATAAATGACAGTCACGTAGTTGCCCTGAATTTTCTGACTGCATCACAGAATACATTCATGCATATGCAAACACAGAAATCCAGGAAGACAGTATACTAACAGCAAAAAAAAAAAATCATGTCAAATACTAGCTTCCCATCAACACATAGTAGTTTCCAGTGTAAAAGAAGGGCATTTAGTAAAAAAAACCCTTCTATTTATTTTTCTTCTTCCTGTATCTCAAGGAGAAAATGTATCAAGTAGAGCCAGTTGTCCTTAAACAAATGAGCACGTGCCATCAATAAGAAGCTCATCTGAGGAGAAAACCGTAGAAATTGGCAGTAGATATACAAGACTCTACTGAGTATTCATTACATTCTATCTACAAATGGTCTGTCATACAAAATGTGTGGAATCATTTTTCTTCCCTGATAATATTTTCATGGACTCATTATCTACTCCATTGTGAACAGCTTTTCAGAGATGGGGATATTTCTTTTAGACAGAGAGTCTGAGGACTTTCAGGGGTGTGGGCTCCTTTGTCACTTTGTTTTCCTGTGAGTATCTGGTACTCCATTAAAATTCCTCCTATTTTTCTCCAACCTTGACCTGGAGTCATGCACATTTGGTCTTTGACCCCTGCCAGAAAAAAATCCCAGTGAGTCTTAGCTATCAGAGCTCTTCTGTTGGGAAATCTCTTAATTGGTAATGGGAGGAACACACAAACTTATTTCCCACCAGCCAGGATGTGTCAGAAAATAATAACTTTCAGCTGTAAAATCAACAGTTGTAAATCTGCAACTCAGAATGTGCGTATTATCTTAACTGGCTGTCCATGGCTTGAATTAATGAAAATGAGAACAATATAAATCATGTCTGAGTATTAATTAATGAAGTTATGAATGATTTAAAGGGACACAAAACAAATGTTGGCATTGTATTCTAGTTTTGTATTAAATATGGTTTCACAAAGCCTTGGATTGGGAGGCAGATTGATTCCATGTGTTCTAAAAACCAAATTAAAAAGAAATATTCCCATGTGGTAACTGTCACACTGTAGTTTTGTGCTAATGAAGGAAAATCAGTAAACAACATTCCTGATCTCCGTGTTCCGCTTATACTGCAAGATGGGGGATAAAACATCACCCTAACAGAACTGTCAGCCTACAAGGTCCTTTACAGAAAGAGAAAAATAACTCTAAACCAGCCTTCAAAGCAAAACAAGGGTACATAAACTGTCTGAGACAAAACCGAGTACAACCTAGCTCGGATATTTGACTCTCATATGGATAAAGGGGCATGGCTGACTGTTCCTCTGAGGCAGAAATATGCCTGTCTGTTTTAGGAGAGAAAACCAACAGAAGCAGGAGCATACAGACATTCATCCCGAATCTCATTAGTGCTTCTGAGTCCAGCTCTTATGTTGGATCTCAGGGTGTGATCTGAGATAACATCTGCGGAGGATGGGAATGGGCTGAAGGACAGCCTTGGAACCGTGAGCAAGGGCTGCTCGTGTCGAGTCCCTCCATGGACTGACTCTCCTCATGCTCAGACAGAACTTTGTACATGCTGGTACATAAGTGAAGTCAGCACAGCTCACTCGCACCCATTTTTTCTCCTATCTGGGCTAACCTTCAATAGACTGAAGTTTAAGCAAATTATTCAGGGGAAAACTATAATTGGGCAGCAAGGAAAAATAGTGTATGGGGTTTTATTTTAAGACCCTAATCAAACCCTTGAAGCTTTTGCATCTGCCCCACTGAGCTGTATTCATGACAGAAGTTAGGAAATGTGATTTTAAAATACATTATATTTAACCTTCTAGTGGCCCTTCACTTGTTTATCATATTATGAAACAAAAATCTACATTTCTACAAGAAATCTCTCCTTGTGAAAAATGAGGTAAAAATCTACTCCCAGGTTTTACCATTGCTATTATAACGAGCTATTGCTATTCCTGTTAAATAAATAAAAATCCAAAGGCAAATACTAGCTGCACAGGGCAATTTCAGGGATCAAGGCCGAGAGCCATAGATGACATAAAGTATGAAAAAAATTCTGAAAGGAAATTACTTGTGAATACATTTTAAAAATTAGTACTTGCTATTGGAAAAAGGTATTGAGTTAAACAGATCTGTGATAAAAAACAAAAGCCAAACTTCCTGAATTTTGAACACATAATTGTGAATACACAATGAATGGAAACAACAAAAACAGGCAGATACACGTGGAGTTACTGCAGTCTGAAGCTGCAATTTTCAGAGGATAGCACTTTACCTGTCAGCAATGTCACCAAAAATCACTGCTCCAATCAAGACTCCAAGCATGAATGTAGGCTGGATTAATTTTGCAAGCCATTCTCGGTCACAGACCAGATCCCACTGCGTAACAACAGTGCTCTTCCATTTGGTATCGTCATAGAGAAATCCATCAGAACAAGGAAGTACAGACTTGTTGCCTTGGTATTCATATGCAAGGTCCAAACCAACTTCTCGTTTGGATCTGCTGCATTGGTTAAGTTCCCAAATGTCTCCATTTTCCAGTTGGACTACAATGTAATTGTCTGCCGATGTCCACAGTCTCCAGATGTCCTGTAGACTTGATGCAGAGAAGTTGTGGAAAAGAACACTACTCACATTTCCAGGGAACCCACACACAAAGTTAGGAGTAACAGCCATGAACACAGATGCTAAGTAATGGATACCGCATGACATAGCTTGAAAGACAGATGCAAAATAAACACATGCTTGAAATCTGTAAAGGGAAAGAAAAAAATTTTATTGAAGAAAAGCCCTCTATACATGAAAAAGAAAAAAAAAATCAACACAATTGTTTTGGAAGATCAGTAAATGAAGACGTCATTGAGGTGTCCAGTGTTTGGTTGTGCAGTGCTGCTTCAGTATTAGTCAAGCCCTGCAAGAGACCAAAAATAAGAAAAAGATCCACAGCAATCTATTGCCAAGAAATAAATGCTGCTCTTAGTCATGTGCTTAGTCATACAGAGAAGACCATTCAAAGTGAAACAATTCTGAACTTAAGCATTTAGTTTGAAGAAACTTTCCACCCTCCAATTGTCTGTAGTACATCCCCTTAAAAAAAGGCCTTAGATTACTTGAATGGTTAGGAAAACCAAAAGGTAGCAAATTCAGCTTCTTAGGGTTGGAGATATGCGCACCAAATAAAACAAACTAAGCACATTAACCCCCCTCATTTTATCTAATAGTGTCTCTATAACTGTATGCCATCTACCATCTCTCCTTATTGCCTCCAAAAGACAAAGAGAGAATACATGTAGACACACGTAGAAGAAAATAGAATCTCAACAATGTGAAATGTTTTGTACCAAAACATAGCTGTGAACTGGGTTGGGTTTTGGCTTAAACAGCATGTGCAGTTATCCATTAAAGATTGTATCATAAGGCAAACATGGTAAAAGAATGTTTTATGCACAGCCTGATTTTTGACATTTTAACAGCTTTTAAAACTTGCTTGAGAGGCAAGTAAATCTTAGTATAAAAACATGTATTCTGAATTTCAAAAGGTTTGCAATGAACTCTAGTATCCCTGTCTGCAAATTCTAGACAGTTTCTGACAATTTTTAAGCATGAGGAGTCTTTCCCTCAATTAAATTTTTAAATTATGCATATAATTAGTACAACATCTGTTCATTAAAAAAATGGCTTTGGTTTCTCCTCTCTGTTTTATTTTCTGAAGGCTGATCAACTGCAATAATTTGAAGAAGCATTCAATGAGCTTCTATATATATACATCCTTACTGCAGTATGCAGTAGGCCTTCATAGTATGAAATAAAAACCATATTTTTTTAAATTATCAGAGGCTGTTTCTGCTGAAGATATAGCAAATTGTGTCTAAAGACCAGTTACCTTGAAATGTCTTGTGTGAAAACTCAGAGCAATTCCAATCCTGTAACAAATGTGATCTCTAGATACTCCTCACTAAAATGTATCTAATCTAGCCTGGAATTCTTGTACTAAAGATTTCAACAATACATAGCCTAGGACTTTTAAACCATCTACCATCACAATTTCTAATTAATTTCTAAACTATCTATAAGCAAAGTACTTTAGAATTTACTGGATACATTGTCTTAATGTCCGATTAACCTTCCCAATTAAATAGTTCTCTTGTATAACACACCTCCGTTTACCATCCTCATACTCTTTTGCTTTTTACCTTGTGATTCTTATTTCTTTCCTTGGTAAATGTAAACCCAGCTGCCTATCCTGTTCTTCCAATGGCATTTGAAATTGTTATTGTTCTGATGCAGTGCTTTTAATCCCCTTTTCTCTTAACAACAGCTCTATTGACTTTTCAACAGCAGTCTGAGGAGTGGGTTGAGTTGCTAAATCCCCTGTGGCAGCTCAAAACCTGGCTCCACTTCCCTCTTGAGGATGCTGCAAGGCAATCCTCACCCGGGTGCTGTGCTGCTCTTTCCCAATGAAACTGAGAGATACGGTCAAGAGAAACTGAATGTAACCACAGCAACCCTCAAGTCTATCAATCCCCTCTCAAGAGAACAACTTCTTGCAGACCAAGTTCCTACCCATAAACCACAACAAGGCTGAAATGGCTCTGAAAGGCTTTTGGGCTATCTTGGATCGCAAAAAAGCAAAAGTTATTTTGAAATGCAAAATTTTTGTCACCCAATTGATGCAGACAAATATGCTCAACAATACTTTTTAGTTCCTCTTTTTTAGTTTCATTGAACTGTTCCCATGAAAAAACCCTCATTTTAAAAATAGCAAAGCACAACCAAATTCGGCAACTTGGGCTGTTGTTGCAGCATGCAAAATGCCTGAAATCAGGACAAGAAAACCTCTAGAAAATTAGTAAATTAAACCTCTAAAAGCTGTGCAGTTACATCTTTTATTAGACCTGAAACCGGGATCCCCAGTATTTTGTAGTATCTGTCATTAGGCATCAGAAAATTGCAATGTCAGATAGCCCAACTGGTATTTCCCAGACAGAGGAAGAATGAAATAGTTTCTAATCATGCATACTTCTTGAGTTTCCTAATTAGTTCTTGCAATACAAGAAATATCAGGTTCATCATTTCTCCTCTGCCCAGTAAGAGTGAGTAGGAAAAATATATTTTTGCCCTTTTTTGTTGGAGAGGCTTGAAGGAAGATAACATTTTGTAAGGATACAGACTGAGAAGATGGCTTGAGACAATGCACTACATTAATTTTAGAAAACCCAAATCCCAAGAGTATCACCAGAGCTATGATTTGGAGCAGGTCTAGTTAATCTCTGCTCTAACTGCTCCCCTGAGAGTTTTATCTTAACTCTTTCTGAACATTTCTTGTGATCATATTTCAATAACCATTTTGACAGACTGCACGACTGTCAAATCTTTCTGTTGGAAAGTTTCTCATTAAATCTAATCTCGATGTCCTCTTTTCAAATGTAAGGCTATTACTAACTTATAAAACACCCTTGTGCAACCTTGAATAAATCTTCCTTGTCTTTTATCACTTCATTGTACAGAACTATCAGTTATCCCCCTCCAGTTACTTCCTACAGCCCTACAAATTACACTCCGTTACCCTTTCCTTTTCTTTGTGTCCTTTCTTTGTTCCCACCACTATAAAAAGCAATAAAGGATTCATTTTAAAGAAATATCTGTGTCATGCCATGTTTCACCCATCTTTCAAGGGTTTAACTTAGCACTAGATCTAACTCATTATTGTAAAAACATTCTTCCATTTCCAGTGTTATGAAAATCTTACTCAGTTCCAACAAAGAAATCCACTCCATAGGACCATTATTTTTCTTCCCTAATTTGCAGTACCAATGTTGAGCAAACACAAAAAGTCAAACTGAATGTCAGATTTACATTAATAGACATCATTTATGCTGCATATGACTTCATTTAACAACAAGAAAATGTGTTTTTACAGCAAAATGACCACATTGTTGCAGAATTTTACAGGATGGATTGCACTGCAGTTTTTTACGTCTGACTGCTCAATAAAAGAGCCAAGGAGCAGGCGGGGGGAGAAGGAATAGGGGAGAATAAGGCCTGATGTGAAGCTGGAAAAGTATTTGGGAACACCAGTGTCTGAAGGCATTCCACACCACACTAATGGGCTGCTCCCCTGCCTGTAGAAACTATTTACTGCTGTCCCCAGTAAAATTCCACATGGGGCTGGCTAAGCCTCTCTCTTTATATACACATATACAAAACACACAAAAAATATCCTCAAAGCCCTCTTTTGCTGTGAAGGCAGAATTCATTGCTGACTACAGCAGTGTTGTAACAGCACCCCCACTGATGCTAGATTGAAAAGCCCAATCATATAAGCTGCTGACAATGGTCTGTGGGTAGGACGAGCTTTTCTTCTAGAAAGAGCAGTGGCATAAAGGTCAAGAAATTCCTTAACTTGCAAGATTACCAAAAAGGAATTAGTCAGACCATTGGTGACAACATACAGAAAGCATGTATGGAGGATGATATGGGATGGAAAAATACTACAAGTGCATGGAACTTTGCTTTCCAGAACAGCTGAAGATTGAAAAGGGACAAAGACACAGGTCCAGCCTCATTGTAGACAGAGGTGTGATGGAACAGAGGTTGGGGCAGTAGACAGTGCTGAGTGATGAAGGGCATAGAGCTGCTGTCTTCTCTATGGCTAGCCTGGGCTCCCTCCCTTGGAACCTTTGGGTGCATGAGTTTCACCTCAGCCTCCCTGTGGCTGTGGCGATGCTCCTCCCCAACCTTAAACCCCTGGGGTGGCTTCTTGGCGGTGCTGGGGGAGCAGAGCCACCCTGGGTGGGGCTGGAGCTGCCCCCACGGTGGCTGTGCTGGGGCAGGAGGTCACAGCAGAACCTACACAGGTCATACACTTCACTGACCCCGAGGCACAGGTTAAAGTCTATGCTGTCCTTGCTACCTCTTGTAAATTATTAACTCTTTTCCCAAATTCTTAATTTAAGAGCACCAAAGTGATACGAAAGTCCTTTATTACTTAGCTTCCTTTTATTAGCCTCACCAAACTCCATTTTAAAAGTTAGATTTCCCTGAATAAAGAAATACTGTTGCCCATGCATCAAAATGGTAAGAAAATACTATTACAGGAGCAATAAGTACTATTGAAATTCACCAAAAGAAAGCAAAGTCTCTGATTTATTTTCCTGGACTGATCCCAAAAAGGACAATTTTTGACAATGGCATTTTATATGCCTGTCATCTTCCCATACACAGTTTACACAACATATATTGTTGCAGTCATTTTCAATAACCTATTTTGCAGATTTTTTTTCTTTTCAAACCCCAGACTTTTTGGAATTTTTTAAAAAGTTCTGTGAACATGATGACTGTCCTAAAAGGTATGATAATTTCTCTCAGTGTTTTTCCATCTCTTCAGTGACTTGCCATGGGAGATAATTATTTGGCAAGTACATTTTGTCACTCTTGCCAGGAGTGTCAAATATAGAAGTCAAGAAGACTTTATAGGTTACTGCTCCAGTATAGAGACACTTAATGAATGCCAGAAGTCAAATGAGCCTAAAACTGTCTTCACAAAAGCTTGAGCAAGACACAACATGAAAATGTTCCAGCCTTAAAATATTTTTGTGAAATTTCTCCACAATTTTGGGGTTTCAGTTTGCAGCTTATAGTAAAAAAAAAAAAAAAAAAAAAGATTTTCACATTTTCTATTTCCTCTGCACAAGTTTTAAGATCTCACTACTCAGAAAAGCACTGGTAATATCATGTCAGTACCTGAGCTGAAGAAATACTCTTCCATAAAGGCAATAAACTAGATCTCAGACCGCTGTTGCTGTGGCTGTAGTCTCATGACACAACATCTCTGTGGCACTGTCACTGCAAAAGATTTCCTCCCTTCTCTTTTCCCACTGTTTATTCATCCCGTGAGACACAGTGCACTTTACCCTCAGCCATGGTGGTATTTTTTTGTGGACCATCTGTGGATTTTGTCTGGCAAACTGATCTAACTTGAATAAAAAAGTCAAAAGAGATGATGAACAAAAACAAACAGACAAACAAACAAAAACCCCAAACATCAAGGTAGATTAGTTGCTCAATCCAATTTATATTGCATCTATGCAAACAATCCACACCAGTCTATGTGAAAGGTGCTACATCTGGCGTGCAAAAATACTCAAAGCACACTTTGCCTCATATATTTTAGAGAACAAATCCCCTGCCTCAGAGTACTTCTACCATTGTCAGTCACTGCAGTATGTGGCAGGGACAAAGCTTGTTGTTAGACACTAATTTTATATTAAATAACATACGGTTCTCATAACCTTTCCTTGTCTTTCCATCCATGAGAGAAGAGGGGAATTACTAGATACTCATCAAAAGCTAATACAAACATTTGAAAATGATTTTAGTGCAGAACAGACTCACAAAACTGTGATTAGCAAAATATTTGTACTATTCCACAGGCTTTACAAGAACTATTTTTACTGCTTCTCTTCTCAACCACCTCATTAGTAAATCGCTTAAGTCAGAAAAGACAGTAAGTTTTTGTTGTGCAGTGTACATTCAACAGGATGGATTTAGTGGAAAGAAATTTCCAGATATTTAATATTTCTGAAAGAATTTGTGTTCAGTAACCACTTTAACCTCTGTATTTCATCCTGTTGGGGTTTTTTTTAATGTGAGAAAAGCCATTCAGCATTCTTTCCACTCTAAACCAAAAAGTTATGATGCACTTCCAAATTTATTTTTGAGAGGAAAGGAGCTGAATGTGACTCAAGAGTATTTTTGCTATGGTGCACAGATGCAGATTTGGAAGCAGCCTTAAATATACAACATGAACAGCCTTATTTGACTTATGGTGTCAAGAATAAACTTCCTTCCTTCCTAAGGGCAATTTAAACTGCACTAAGACTTGGTCTCAGCCCACATGAAAAAGATGGTTATTTCCAGAGTTAGTTTTCAGGGGTTGGATGTCCAGTTTAAACATAACTAACAGCAGAGATGCAGGAGGAGTAAGGAAGCCTATGGAGATCAGGAAAATCCACAAAATTATTTATCATCACTGATGACAATGTGTGCATCAACATGCAGTCACCAAACAGCAGACACTTACCAAAACATTCCTACAATTGTTTAAAACTGAATCTCTGAAGAATTCACTTCTATCCCATTAAACTGACCCATGTTTCCCTTTGCTTAAGACAAATCCATCATTCATTCACCAGTCAAGAAGAAAAATACATTGGCTGCTCACTACTGCGCATTTGGTGTAACAGCTTAGATGAAGAAAGTCACATCAGTGTGAAAACAAAGAACTAGTGCTACAGAATTAAGGGCCATACTTTCAATTTTATTTTATTTTTACTTTTTTTTTCCTCTGTTTTGAAACTGAATAGAACAATTCTTCATTTTTGACTGTCAAAATCAGGCACATTAGGTTTCTGTCATCACCTGTGACACAATAATCGGGTTGATAAATATTGCTGGGTTTAAGCAATTTAGTAAGTTTACAGTTTACACCTATGGACACACAGCAGAGAGGGCAGCTGCTCTTAAAGATGCTCCAATGTTTCCTGCTGCTCCTCTGCCAAGGGTTACTGCCCCCAGGGGTGAGCCAGACAGAAGGGTTGCGTGTTCATGGCTCAGTGCAACACCCAACCTTCTTGTTCAAATGGCACTGAAACTCGGCAAGACAGGCTCTGGATTTGCACTGGAGCCACCAAACTACACATAAACATTCCACTCTTGACTTTCCTAGGAAAGTAGCCTCTGATTAAGGGGGAACACATCACTGGGGGCAACAGCAAAACTGAAGTCAGGCTATTTTATTCTAGTTACCCATTTGTCTTTTCTGCTTTAAATGTGTTAAGGATATATACCAGGTAATTTAATTAAAAAAGAACACGATCATGCAGTTTGTAAGTTATTTAGCGTCATTTTGGAATTATTTGGGCTGGTGTTAAGCACAGCAGAGTGGTTACACTTGAGCAGTAGTAGCACTTTAGGCTCTATACTTGGAAGTTTCTATTCTGGGAATGGCATTTCTATAAACATCTACCATTTAGAAAATTACCACGTACTGTGCATGATATATTACTAGCATTACTTCTCACAGGGAAAACTTAATTCCAGTTTCTCTGGAACACTGTTTTCTTTTGGTCAGTCTTTGTTTTGTGGACAAATCCAAATTAGGTATTTCATTCCTTTCCATGCTGCACCATTTCCAACACCTTACGTAAGCAAATCATTTCACATCATAATCTGTAAAGTGTCTAATAGAATTTAAATGCTTTTATTGATATTCCATCTAATTATAAACATAGGCAGTAGTTCATGCGTAAACTATTATATTTCATTCTTCCTTTCCCATTTGGGAAATCAGATGTTTTCTGCTGGTTACATTGCTAACACATTGGACTAACTTTGTTCAAACTATGGAAGTTTACTTTTATTGTATCCAATTATTTTGTTCGTCTATAATGCTCGAAGAAAACTAACTGGCCGTCATAATTGTGTTCTTACTTCTTTGATATTCTGTTTACATATTTCTATTGCAAAACTCTGATCTGATGTAGCTGAAGATTCAAACACATAAATTGCATATCTGCGTCACAGTGGTGAAAACTGTCCATTCTGAAGCAAAGAGCAACCTATTCTCTAAAGACTGATTTGCAAACTAATTAAGCCTTACAGTTGTCATAGTTATATTATACCTTTTAAGAACTCCTTTTTTTTTTTCTATTCATAGTAACACCTAAGAAGATTTGCATAGAGACAGCTCATTTTGAGTCTGAATTCTACATAAATGCTCTTCATGCCATGCCACACATTGTTAAGCATACCACTCAAGGCTTTAAATTTCTGTATTGGAAATTTAATTCTTTCTCACTTGGAAAATGATTGTAAAAGTTCTTATTCTTATTCTGCCAAAGAGAATATTGCCAGTT
Organism: Margarornis squamiger; assembly: GCA_035222235.1. Lineage (NCBI taxonomy): Eukaryota > Metazoa > Chordata > Aves > Passeriformes > Furnariidae > Margarornis > Margarornis squamiger. Next base: position 69,468,620 of record JAWWTY010000106.1, on the reverse strand, counting down.
GCAATTCTAACTGTATGGAATCCTACACGTGCATTTCTGCAGCTCTACAACTTGAAGAAAGAGATTCAATTTAATGCACAGTCTAGTACAGTAAAAGTATTGCCTTCTACTGAACTTGGGTTTGCTTATGTATGGATTGTTTAAGTACATCCTTATATAGCAGCTTTGTTCCACATTCAGAAAGAAAAGAGCCTCCACACCAACAGCTTTTCTCTCTCTATGTAACCGAGTAGCTTGTATCTTCTACAGACTTGGTTAAGGCCCAGTTAGGACATCAGAGAGGAGTAACACATATCTCCTTTGTTCCTCTCTTCGAGTCTGATGACCCCTCAAGAGTTCATCAGCTCTTGTAAGGGCTCAGGTTAGTATCCCTGACAGGCTGTCTTCTCCAAGGCAAGGCAGGTTGTCTCCAAACCCACATAAAAGAAGGTTACTGCACACAAGAGGACTTTCAGCTTCTCTTGCAGGTTCACAGCTCGCCTTCCCTCCAAACTGTTCCTCTTCACTGCAAATGTGTATCCACCCTTTGCCTAGAAGTCTTCCATCTCTTCTCTGCGAATGGTCATGGGAATCTGCCCCGTGGTAAGACATTATTCAATTATTAATTCCCACTGGAGAACTTTTCAGTTTGCTTTGTTTTGATAGCAGCCTGGTCATGAACACCTGTCCAGTTTTTGTTTGCTTATATCCCCTTTCAGTTTCAGTCCTCGATATGGGTTTGGCTAACCTATGTCTTCACAGGACAAGAAAAATGTTTCTGTTTTCTCTCCTCTGAGAGATTTACACATTGTAAAGTATATAAAATAGTACTAAATTATGAAAATTGAATTTAATAGATCTTGGATATTTGACATACTGCCTTTGACTTTAACCAGACAAAGAGCTTTTCTACAACCTCTCCAAAGAAAACAAGTCAAATTCTTCACAGCATTATTGATCTTTTCAAAGGAAAGATATTTTCATTAATTTTATTGGTCATTTGTCTTTTCCATGACCAACAGACTGAGTTATTTTATATTGCTCTTGATTTCATAATGGAATGGAATCTTTTCTTTTCCTGTCATTCAAGGAAAGTGATTATACTGCCCTTCTCTTTAAACTGTTACAATTGGAAGTAATTTAAACTAAAAAGAAAGAAATGCAAATTACAGATTTTGCTGCTTTCAAGGCTAAGAATGCACTTTGTCCTCTTATTAAGTATATTCTATAACGTGCTTTTACCTGCTTGCAATTCCACAGTATCGTCACTTTTTTTCCTTGAGTTCCATTTCTCTTATGGTATCTCATACAAGAGAACTATCTGGAATAATGCTAGTCTAACATTACCTAAATATTTGCAAGGAATATACGGGTCCTGAATAAACAAGCTGGATTCTGCTCAGACTTACCAGGATTCTTCTACATAAATCTACTTCTGTACTAACTGTCCCCCGTAATCTTAATGTGTGAGACAGAACTGAGGTTGGCTACACTGATCTACAAAGGATGACAGCTCTGCAAGGAGCCTAAAATACAGGTGTTAATGAGATAAGGTTGCTCTGACCCTGAGACTTACATGAATTGTATCTCTCAGAAGGGTGGAGCTGTAACAATTTTATGGTATTTCACCAGTTCTAAAGATGCAGAAAAAAAATTCAAACAACAATTTGTTGTGGAATATGAGACATAAATATAAATTATTCAAATGAAATGTGGTATCTCCAGTATAATTTCACTGTATGTCCAATGGCTTTGTGTCAGAGAATGCCTTTGGATATTGCTTATCTATTATTGCTCATTTTTCACATTTTGTATTTGACTTTCTCTCTAGCACTAGACAGACATCCACCAAATGATATATTACACCACAGTAATGGATACGGAAATATTTATTTATAAAACAAAGGCTAAATGAATTATTAGTAATATTTTTTCATTTTTCATCAAGGACACAGAGATCTACACCTGAAATTCAATGGCTAAAGAAAATGTATTATTGCCTACTTCATAGATTCTAAGTGATGGCAATAATCTTCCTTGTTTCTTCTCAGAAAGTTGCAGGTTTTATTCCCTCATGTTCCAAAAATTGGGGACTTCCATGTTTTCAGAACAGGCCTGATCTCTTATTTCTCTGATCCTAATGCTCCCCACTCAATTCTCCTGAATCAGTCTTTCCTGAAATTACCTGTATTGAAGAACCTGACAGCAAGGAGTGCTGAAGGAAAGCCAGCACAGCAAACATTATAACATCAATACTGTTGCACAGGGGCCAGTTTTTCTGATGTCTGACATAGAGAAATGCAAGGGTCTTGGGATCTGCTTCAAGTTGTCTTGAGACACCAGCTAATGCTGTGACACAGAAAGTGGCCTGCCAGAATCTTTTCCCACATCTCAACCTTCTAGTGAAGACTTAAATAGTTAATTTAGGTTGAAAGCAAAGAATCTGCATGTATACTGTACACTTGGATGCCACATACTGTATACAGCTTGCAATCCATATACATTGATATGATTTTCTAGATCCCCTTTTCACTTGATGAGGAACCACAGACAAATCTAGGATTTACCTTGTCCTAAACCACAAACTGAAAATAAGACAGATGGATCATGCCCTTAAAGGTCCAATTCTCCCTCCTGACAAGGTGATTAATACAGATGTCTGAAGTTTACACTATAGGCCTATAAAGATAGTGAGGTGAGCTCACTAGTGCCTTTATTTGGACAGCTGATTTCCCCACACACCTAGAACAGACTTATACAGATGTATCAGGTAGGAACTTAGATCATTCCAAATCTCTTTCACAATTTAGAGGAGAGAAAAGTCCCAATACAGCTGGAAAAGTTCAGGCCCTCACATATAAAATGGCACTGAGCTCCATCCAAAATGTGGTGCTGATTGCTCTTCACAGACGAGCAAATTATTCCCAGTTCTTTGAAGCATCTTTTCAGCACTTCTTTTCTAATCTTGTTGCCTTATTGGCCTTTTCCACCTCTTCTCCAGGGCTTGTCCTGTGTTTCTGCCTCAGCACCACTTCTGCAGCTGCACCTCTGATGCTGCTACCTAATAATAATGCCTCCAAATAGTAGCAAGAGGAAACCTAACTTCCCCTCTTGATGAAAATATTTTCTTGAGGAAGGGGTTTAGTTTATGATCCAATGGATGGTACTTCTAGATTCCTCAAACCATATTTTCCTTGCATATGATTTTCAAAGAACATCTGCTCTGACTGAGGTGAGCACTACCATTTGGCTGTCAATGTATGATATTCAAGTATACATTAGCTCTCTAGGCAGTTTCAGTAATTTTCGAACACAGCTGAGATTTCTCTCCAAGTGTACAGACAATTTGACAGATCAACCATCATTATTAGTACTTGTAAATCTCTGTCTTCTTTCCACAGTTTGTCATCACACTTGTTTCAGCCTTGCCCTTGCAACCAAGATATAGCTACCTCAGCTGGTATCTGCTCTGGCTTGCTGCTTTTTCCATATTTCTGAGAACTTGAGAATTTCATGTTCTTTTGGGATGAAACAGCTGATCATCAGCTCCTTGATGTGTGTGATAATTGCCTTATGCTGCCATAACTATGTCCATGCTACAACTTTGTCTAGAAGCCACCCTGGGGGGGTTGGCAACATTTCAGAGGTCCAGTCTGAATCTCAGCAGCTGGTTTGCAATTCATGCTTGATTCACTAGCTCTAAGTTTCAGTGTGGTTTGCATTGCAGGTTTTAGCCTTAGAGAAGTAATGGATAGTACAAGTGCAATTTCATCCTGCTTTCATTTAGTCACTTTTCTATTATTGTCATCTACTTTTAAATCTACTGCTATTACTATGATCTACTTTCTCAGTGCAGAAACAGGCATAGCACCTCCAGGGTGAGATTGCCAGCACATTCTGAGGCAGTACACTCTTGTGTATGCAGAGTTTGCTTTAGACTGCCTCCAATATCATCTGGATCCCACCGAGTACTGTTAGTACCTCTTGCAGAACACACTGTTCATGCATTGTCACCATTATCCCGGAGCACTTGCCAGTATGCAGCTTTCATTCTGAGTCTTGAGAGTATTTCCACTTTCACCTAGTCAGGCATAGATAATAAGACCTTTGTTTAAGCTGCTGGAGTTTGCTCTCTGAAAACACACGGGCTGTCTCACACCACCAAGCCATTCAACCAGCAGGATTAAGTGCTATTTGCAAAATATCTGGACACACAAACCCCCCCAAAAAAGGGGGGGGAAAAAAAGAAATGCAGCCAAGTCCACTTATTTTATCCTGTGAACATCTGAGATGAGCACAGGCTGACTCAGATGTTATAGTATAGCATAGTTATGAGATGAAGAACACTTATCAAGCATTTCTGTCAAACACCACCCCTCACTAAGAGCCAAAGGAGGACTTAGATTTGAGATTCTTCTGTCTGGCACATTCTAGTAAATAGAAACAGCTGTCCACGGATACATTTTGAAAACTGAATGACAGATATGTTGCAATAAACTTTTCCACTCTGTAAAAGGGTCAGTATATTGGGGGGGAAAATGATTTTCTTTGAAAACAATCTCTAAACCACAGCATTTTGTTCATCTTCAGGAAACTACTCAAAACTTAAACATTATATTGTTTTTATGTAGGATGTACTAAATACTTAATGTATTAGTATTTCAGAAAAAACTTGTAATGATTCCATTTTCTAAGTTAAAGCTAATCATCTGTTCAAATGCTGAATACGATCACCTGTTTCTCCACACTAACTTGGAAAAGCAAAACCAATTTCTTTGCATGTCTAGCAAGCACGCTTCTCCACTCGAAAAATTTTGTTTGGAAAGAACCTTTCAAGACATCTGCAAAATACCTGAGTCAGAAAAATCATGGCTTTAAAATATTCTTATTTTCTTCTTGTGAAAAAAAGTGGTGAGCACAATCTTTGAGATACTTGGGACTCCTTGTTATTTGATACAAATCAAGAATTTCTGGAAATAACATGTACACAGCACAATTTGCAGAAGATGTAATCTGATCACAAGAGCTGTGAGCCAGGAGACAAGAGAGAGAATAAGGGTATCAGCATGAAAATAGGAGCCTGGAAAAGATCAGAGATGTGAAAAGAAGATTAGACCGTTTGGTGTAGGGCTTTAGAAGTGAACCAAGAGCCCTACAAGGCAGGGAGAAGAGAGGTGGCATTAACACTGGCTGTTCAAATATTGCTACTATGGCACTGAACAGCAGTGCCTGCATTGTGGAAGTCCGCTGAAAGGATCTCTACAAAAGTCAAGCCATCTTTTGAGCTAAGCAGAGTCTCTTGTCTATTTACAAACACTAGAAAAGTTCCAGGGAAAATACCAGAAAATGTTGAAACTGTTGATAATTGTGTTAATCTCTGCTAAACTCCATGTTTGGCTGTAACAGGTGAGCAGTCTATCCAAACAGGCAGTCTCTCCTGCTTCCCTCCTCCTCACAGCAGCCATTGCTAATCTTTGTTTTGATTGCTTCTAAAGTTCAAATTGTAGCAACTCCACTGACCAGGCAACAGGTTCGTAGAAGACAACAATATAAAGATGTCAAAACCTGAACACACAAACATTTCAGTAAAAACAGAGAGCTGGAATTTTTAATTTATTAGATAATTCAACTGCTAGTAAAATATATTGTTTATAAAACCAACATGTGAAAATCTAGATAACTTAATGAACTTTGTAAAAGACAGACTATTTCAAAAGAAAAGGCAATCTTTTATAAGATTCTGGAAATACTTCATTACAAAACCTGGAAATGGTGTCAGTGACACCCAATCTTCCCCTCCCTCCCTGACAATTTTCACCACCTGCTTTTAGCTAAAGTATAAGCCAAGATTTGAAAACTGTTAATCACAGGGAAAACACTGCGTACCATGTAAGCTGCATCTCATAGCTACCAGACGTTCCAGCTGGGAAATCAAATCCTTACGCTCCTCCACACTTACCATAAGGGGCACCTTACCAGATTTCTCTTTAGACAGCTATTCCTGATTAGATCATGTCTCCATTCAGCACTCTGCCATGGTGTAGATCAAAGCTACAAAATACATAGCCAGTTTCTCACCAGCAACCAGATAAGCAAGTTTTATGTCCTGCTGGTAGATTAAAGTCACTAAAGTTATTAAAAGTCCTTTAGTTTACTTGGGAATTATATGTGCAGGCAGTGTGAGCCAGCCAGCTGTGTCCTAAGGCTTGACTACCTACTATGCACACACTGGGCTACCAACCTTACACCCAGTAGTCATGTCTCTCCTTTCCCAGCATGGGGCCTGCAAGTGACAGCCACTGTCTGTGCCTGGCTTCACCTGAAGGGCCCCTGAGAGGGTTTTTGCAGTTGGAGTTGAAGTTGGGAATATCAATTCTGTAAAATTCAGAGTCTTAATAAATGTTAAAGGTTTCTATATTATGTATCTAAGAATAACTTTTGTTTAGCTATATATTATATATATCACGTATATAAAAGTGCATACATACTATCTCCATATGTATGAACAGCTGCTCATTCTCTACTGCATCTGTCAGATTTTAGGAAAATCAAAACAGTCTCAAAATACTAACAGTCATGCTTGGATTGCTCAGAATCTGACTCTGTCAAATCTACAGAATCTGTGTATAGTACATAGGTTATGTGGGTCTCATGAGAATTACTTAAACTGAAGAAATGAACTATTCCTATCTGTCCGTGTCAGGATGATGCAAACTGAACAGAATGAACTTCATGGTTATAGTTAAGAACTACTTTTTCATATGAAGTATGATTATTTATCTAGCACTATGAAGGGATTAAATAGAGGGGGTTTTTACAGTATTTTTAAATAGGCCCATACACCATAAGCTACTATTATACTTACTGTTATGCTATACCACTGATGTGGGGTTTGAAATCTCAAACAGCCATGAGTCTAACAGGACGATGCAAATTTTGGTAGCCTGCAGTTCATCTCAAAGCTTCTAAACCTAAAACAGCTCCTATTGAACTGCATATCAAATGATCTGGTCCCTAGATGTGAGGCTATGGTTGTAGAATTGTTCTCCCTTTAATTGCAAAAAGTGGGTGTAAAACCTTTATCTAAATTATTGATAGACGTTTTCAAGCAGAAAAACTACTCCAGTGATTAGAAATAACTACTTTTGTGTTACTTTGTTATTCCATGTCAAGAGCCTGCTTTCTACAAAAAGCACATGAAAGGGAAGAGCAGCAACAGTAGCAAAATAAACTGGTTGCTAGACTTTCTATCCTAGTTCATACAGAAGAAGATATTTTTTGTTGCTGACTCAGAACTGATAATGAATGAGATATTGTTCAGATAGATATGCCTGTAAGTCACAACTTAGTCAAACACGTCATTTAAGCATAGGTCCCAGTTAAGAAAGAAAAAGTCTTTCCATCCTGTCCATCTGAAGAGGCTGTTGATACCCACCACTACTGCTTGCACATGATATTAAGAGCCTCTCCTACTTCAGAGTTCAGGTATGCACTTCTACCATTAACAGGAGCTCCCAGGCTTTGTTCAAAATGCTGCTCCTGCCTGCCCCTGAGAGAAGATCAACATTGTGGGTTAGGCTGGCTCACTGGTCACCGAGCTAGAACGCACAGCACTGCAATTCAACAGCTTGAACTGGCAGCCAAATTGTGACACATGGGGCTTATTCCATCCATCTGCTCCGAGGAGCACGTGCCTGCAAAACCCATGATGATCGGCACATCGCGGAAGTGCAGGAGGGAACTCACTGTGAGGGTGTGTGCCCATTAGTCTTACAATTCCTATCCTCTAAAGCTTAATTTCCTTGCCAAACATTTCTTCTCCATTACCTGCTATAGGCAGAGTCTCATATATCAGCCCAGCATCCACAGCTACAGAAGCACACACACCCCCACCCCACGTCTGTGTATCTCGTCTAACAAACCCACGCACGCACACCACAGCGGCAAAGCACATCAAAGGAAACTCTCCACAACGCATCACACCGTTTACCATATGGATAAACCTTTGTTGATAAGGGTGTATGCATATACTCCATATCCATGTATCACATGCAACAAACCCCGCTGAAATAAAAACACGTCGTCTACCCCCCTCAACAACCCTGTGCCCCCATGCAGAAACAGCCCGTCCGAGTGCCACACAGGACTCCTACACACGCTGCTTGTGCTCTTCTGCCACCTCTGAAGCATACCCTGCTCCACACACAGGCGGTTCCACACACTGGTGCTCTGTGTGTGCGTGTTGTGTGCGAAGTCTGTGAACATTAAGTGTCTGAGAGCGCACACACGTGAAAGTGTGCGACTGCATGCACGTGGTGCCTACAGGTGTGCGAGCGGGTTGTGTGACCACGGCACACACGGCGCTGTGTGCGCGCAGTGCGGGCGAGCACACGTGGACCGCTGCATGTGGATGGAACACTATATATGGGGGCGTGTGGAGTGCCGCACATACGCGCGGCAAGCGCCTCTCTGCGCTCTGTTCACACCCTGGGGTGCAGTGCGTGGAACCGCTGGGGCAGCGCCCGTGTCGGTCCCTGCGTGTGTGTGTATGTTTGTGTGTGGGGTGTGGGGGTGTGAGTGTGTGAGTGTGTGTGTGTGTGTGTGTATGTGTATGTGTCAGCGTGTGCGTGTGTGCGAGCCCCCCGCAGCCCGTGCGATGCTGCGAGCACCGCGGGGCGCGGCAGTGCCTCGCTGCCCGCGGTCCCCTGCCTGCCCATCAGTCCCCATCCGCAGGGGATGCCGCCGCGGCCGCCCGTACCTGCCGAAGTGTCCCAGGGAGTCGAAGAGCCGCTCGGAGCTGGGAGCCATGGCGGGGCCGCTGCAAGCCGGGAGCCCGGCGGTGCGGGGAAGAGGCACTGTCCCGTCCCGTACTGTCCCGTGCCGTGCCGTGCCGTGCTGTCCGTCCCGTCCGTCCCGCTCCCGCCCCCTGCGGCCGCCCGGCCCCGGCGGGATCCCGGCACGGCACGGCCCCGCCCGCCGGCGGGATGGGCGGGCGGCACCAACCCTGGCACAGCGGCCCCGCCGCAGCGGGAACCGGGAACCGGGGGAGGGAGAGGGAGAAGGGAGCTGGGAGTCGGGAACCGGGAGCCGGGAACCGGGAGCCGGGCGGTCCTGCGCCCCCCGGGGCTGCGGGAGCTGTGCCGCCCATCCCGGACTGTGCCTCCCATCCCGGGCTGTGCCAGCCGCCCGTGGGGCTCCTGCGCTCCTGGGAGAGCGGCTCAGCCCCCGGCACGGACGGAGGGACCCGGACGCTGCCCTGGGCTGCAGCCCGCTCTGGCTCTCCACGTTAAAATTAAATTAAAGTAGGCAATTATGTGCTCAAAGCCTCCTGTGGCAATCTACTAATCCAATGTGCTTAGGCTCTAGTGTGGCCCACATGATCATTTTCAATTAAAGGAGGAGGATAAAACCGTTCTTTTCACAGGACATTATCTGAATCATTTTTAGTAGCCTTATAATCTGCTCTGTTATTTGGTTATATTGCCTTTCTTTTTTCCCTTGCAAAGTTTTAGTCCACAATGTAAAATCGAACTATCACTTAGTAAAGGTAAAATATGTAATGTGTCCCATATCTGCTTGACTGTCATTAGTTCTCCAATTTGTAATGAAGCCTCAATTACATTTGGACTTATTTTTCTGGCTTGCCCAGAGTACACCAAGATAATCAATTTGAAATTGTTTGAGGATTAGCAAAGCGAGTTTCAACAGAAGACCTTTGTAATTAACTTAGCAGTGGGTTTAGTTTGAACAGATACACTCTAGCAGCCAGTCACTCTGGGCTCTGAGAATTAGGCAAAATAGAAGAGAAAAAACAACAAATTGTTGCAGGTGCACTTCCCATACTTAGGGTTTTTCCTGCCTACAACATTGTATTTCCTTTCTAGGGTAGATACAAATTGCAAGTTGTCCCTGCTCTGAGCGAGCAGATGGACCGCAGGCTCTCCAAAGTCTCCTTCCAACCTAAATTATTTTATTATTCTGTGATGAAAGACACATTTTGTAGCAGAGCAGCTTGCATTATCTCTTTCTGGGCTGCTCTATTGAAAAACACACAGGAGACCAAAAAAAAAGGCCATCAATTCAACCCTTATTACATGGTTACTTCATTTTTCCAGGAAGCACAGGAAAAGCTGAGAAGTAAACCCCAGTTAATTCACTGAAAATCGGCCTTCCATTTCCAGAGTCTGACCCAAACCCTTCTGCTACCACATGCAGGCTCCACCACTCTGCAGGGAAATGTGCCTTTAAGAGGCTCTGGCACCAAGCAAACACCACAACTGTTCCTCTGCGCAGAGCAGATGTTGGGGCTTCAGGGTGACAGTCTGTTCCAGTGCAGACCTGGAAAAAGCAGATGTTTGTCAGGCTCCTTGGCTCTGAGTGACTCCTGACTGGACCAGCAAAATGAGCAAACAGTGTGTTACACAACAAGGAACCTGAATAAGTTCAGCAGAGGATTGCTCTTTATCTATTGTTAGGCCCCTCACCTCACCCAACAGCTCCAAAGGCATTGCTACATTGGACAAAACTCCCTGTATGTCTCTGTGCATCTGCAAAGGACATTTTTAACACTGAGTCTGGAGTTTGTTTTAGTTACTTTCTGAGGATATGCAAGCCAGGAAGTCTGAGGATAGGTCTGTTTGCTTTCACTAAGAATTTTTTTAATTGCTTGGGTTTTACCTTATAAATATCAGCACTAAATTTAATCACCCTGGAGGTTTTTTTCTGGAAAATATTTTTCAGGTTCAACACGGTATGTGCTTGAACACAGCACAGGTACTTTAACAAAGCATTTCTTTCTTCAAAGAACCGCTCCAGTTAAATAGTTATTTGCATAAACAAACACCAATGAATAGTAAACACTCTGGTTAAATATTGCATTGGTGGTCATGTGCCCGCTTTTAGTGTCTTGCTTCCTATAAGTAAATTCATCAGTTTTCAAGAGCATTATGTTATGTAGGCAATATCTATTTTTGGTGTAAAAGTCAAGCACAAAAGAAAGATGAATCCTTTCAGGGCCATTTTTTTAAACCTGAAAAGATCCATAGGTAGTTTTGTCTTTGTGAAATCTCTCACAGGTGTTCCTGCACACATTTCTCTCTATGCTTGCCTCTTTGATAATATCATGACTTTACTGCCCATAGCAGAGTAAAAGAAGGAGATCTGCACACACACACTTATTACAGTTAATAACTAACTCCCACATGTCTGCATTTCCAAAGGTTATTAATGTAATGTCTGCAATGTCTGCCCTCTTAAACATGTGGTGGGCAGAGACTTGCCTTGTTTCTTTCAAGCCTCAGAAGATGCACTACATGCTTTAAGCCTGCCTTTCCTCCCATCCTGTCATGCCAATGCTACACGAAGCAGTAACTGTGCTTTTAGTCACCACTGTTCCTCAGAGTTGCTTTTCACCAGTCACCTAGAAGTAGTCATAGTACTGTTCACATACAGTACATGGCTCTCTTTCCAAAGGATTGTGCTGCATGATAAACCCTTGCGGAACAAAAAATACAGGGAATATCTAAATAAAAAATGACAGAGTCCTATAACTAAAATATGTCAAAATGAGGCTGTCCATATCCAAGCTCTACCTACTTCAGAATTTTAGGAATCTGATTAGCAGAAGAAATTAAGGGAGGTTCTGATCCCTTTCCTATAAGGTCTTTGGATGAGAACATCAACAGGCAAACACTCCCCAGAATATTCCAGGAGTTTTAAATGTTGGTCTTTTAGTGCTGCTAAGGGAATATGCTGTGGCTCCTCACAAAAAAACTTCAGTTAACCTTATTTCTGGCACTCACAAGCAGGCTGTTGTTTAACAGAGACATTCAGTATTGCACAATCCTTGAGGAAGGAGTGTTCTTAGCAACTTGTAATGGGAGAAGAGATGGCTTACAAAATAATCTCCTTCGGTCTGTCATTCTCACTAGGAAAAATCCAGCATGTACTGGTAAGGGCTATTCCTGGTCTCCCCCTTTTTAAGTCAAACTACAGTGTTACCAAAATATGAGAGGTATTTGGGGAACATGCCTGTGATGTGGTTCTAATACATTCATATGTGTACACCGAGCTTCAAAATGCAGCTGAACCCTAAACACCAAAGTGGTGTGGATGGCAGATAACTGGTGGTGTTGCCAACATCGGCTCATGGACACAGATAATGACTTCTTAAATAGTGCCAATTTCTGATCCATCTGTTTCCCCGCTCCTTTTGACAAGGCTTGTAACCCAGAGATGAGCAGTGGTGCAGGAACTGCAGCTGTGTCAAGCAAGAAACACAGATGATCTCCCTACTGCCACCAGCACTCAAGCCAAGCATGTTAATAGAGTCCATCCATGACTGGTCTCTGACATCTGCTTATATCACACTAGTGGAAAAAAACCTCACTGAAATGAACCACAACATAGCTTGAATGTAACCTTTCACCTCCCCTTTTGGAGTTAGCAATTTCTGTTCCCTTCCAGGGAAAAACCTGCAGGACCATTGCAAATGTATTTATCAAGGAAAACACAATGGAAGCTTCTAGAGAGTAAGCCCAAAATGAGTCTTCCTTGCATAAATGTCTGTCAGCCACTGAATTGCTGGTGTTGCAAAAGGCTTCCAGAAAGCTTGTCTTTTAAAAAAAAAGCATGGAAGTAGAACAGGTGTTCCTTTGTTCTTCTGGAAAGTAAAAGAAGGCATCATACAAGTTTTACTTCAGTGGTTTGGGAGTTTTGCAATTCAATTGCAATAGCTTGTGCATTATTATACATTTAACAGACTTAAAAAACATGGTCAGCAGTATAGCAAGTAGGTTGATAAAGTGGATCAGCATGTGCACCCAGCTAAGCAAAAACTTTTGGGAGTTTTCTGAACCACAAGGAAGGAACTCTGCAATACCCTGATTTCTTGTGAATCCCAGCACTGTTTCATCAGCCTGAAAGAACCAGAGCCACAGCAAGGTTGATGGGAGAGCGATTTGTTGGCAGCTGCTACAAGACAAATATGTTCAATATATCTTCTTTTCCTCCCTGTTGCTACTCCAAGAGCAGGCCAGGCAGGCACAAGTCAATTGCAGCAGCCCAAAGTCATTCACTGTGGCTTTGGCTATACTTTTTCTTCCACTGTCTCCTGGAGAGGACTTTGGAATAACCACAAGAGGCTCCCCTAGAGAACTCGCTCAGGATTTATATTCAGTGAAATAAAGGCCCAGACAGGATTTTCGAAGCCCAGTGAGTCTTGTAGTTGTGCTCTGGACATTTACAAGGATACATCTGACTGTGGTACTTCAGTGTGGGCTGTTTCAGCTTCACATTTTCAAGAACTCTTCCTCCACAGTATCCTTTTGTCTGAAGTTATTGCAGCCATACAGATGCTGAATGTGCATCAACAGAGTGTTTCATTGTGGAATCTTTCTTTACTGGTCCAATATGAATAGACATCCTTCATGAGTAATCTAAAAATAATACAAAAATTCAGAAAAACAATTTGAATGCATGAGAAAACAATCAAACCTTTACAGGTCATTACTCTATCTCAACTCTCTAAGAAGCCCATTAGTCTACAAGGAAGATGGCAATAAGCATTTATCTAAATATTGTTTCGGTTTTGTACCACATCAACAGGGTGTACACATAGAGTTCTCCCTCTAGAGAAAGCAGAAGCTAAGATGTATGGTATCTTCACAACAGAGTTCTTCAGGAATGCCTTATAAAAGACAGAGAAATCTGATAAGTATTGCAAAAATAACTTTCAGCAAAAGTTTAAAGAGAAATTCCAAGGACAGTGCTCTAACTAAACACTCAAAATCCCATCTTTAATTTGTATTCAATTATTATGAAAGAGTGCAGGTTTAGATTAGATGTTAGGAAGAAATTCTTTACTGTGAGGGTAGTCAGGCACTGGAACAGGTTGCAAAGAGAAGTGTGGATGTCCCATCCCTGGAAGTGCTCAAGGGCAGTATTCACGGGCCCTGAGAAACCTGGTCTAGTGCAAGGTGTCCCTGCCCATGGCAGGCAGGGTTGGAACCAGACAGTCTTTAAGGTTCCTTCCAGCCCAAGTCTTTCCATAATTCTGTGATTCTATGCTTATTCTTCTAGTGTGTTTCCTCCCTTCCTGTAAGACCACACTGGTTATGTTTTGATCTCTAGTACCTTTCTTATCAAGACATATAGGTAAGAAAATACTTCGAAGAGGGTTAAGCGAGCTCACAGTTCAGTTTTGTAACCTTGTTAGAAGTAAAATAAAGAAGTGACTAGAATTTATGCTGCATTAGAACCTGAATAAGAAAATAATACAATAGCCAAGTGGCCCTATACACTAGCAAAGACAGAAATAATATAAACCAGAAGCTGAAAGTTAAGGTCAGATTCATTAAAATGAGAAACCAGGTCCATGTACATAGCAGAAAGTGTAAATAATAATTGAAACCATCAGCCAAAGGAACTGATGGATTCTCCAGCCCTTTGAAATTTTCTAAACATCATCAAATTAGATGTTTTTCTCTTTTATAGATAAACAGATATCTGTTCACTTATACAGAGCTGTTCTCATTTATAGAGATATGTATCAAATGAGTTAGATAATAAAACAAGTTGAAAGTCTATATCCTTCACTATACAAACGGTCAGGCATCCGAGGTAGTGCCTTTTAGCTTACAAATATATTCAGAGAGGAAACTGATGAGGTGAATTTTTTGTTGCAGTTGATTTGTTAAACCACGCTGGCAATTACTGAATTCTTTTCACTGCTGCCATCCTGATGTGTGGAGCTCTTTCTGAAAACTGGAGTTTCTTTGGGACCTCACAGACAAGCATTGTGGTTCCCTAACAGTGCTTAACAGCACAGAAAACCCAGCAGCATATCATGTTAACTTAAGCTATTTAGCATGATTAACCAAGGGCACAGATCTGACAGATTTAGATGAAGTGACTGAAGATGACACCAATACCAGGTATCTGCTCCATGCCTCCTGCTTGATGCCTCAGCAAATATATGGTCTGTGAAACAGGTTGGCTGAGGCTCAGATTTCACATTATTTGGCCCTCTCTCTGTTGGCAGAAACATAGGCTGGACCTGAGTGCCAGCAGTGTCTTAAACCTCTGCATTTTGGGCTCCCAGATCCTGTCTGTTGGTGGTCTCAGCTTTGAGGAAGTGGCAGCACAGATTTCAGACCAGGAAGGATGCCAAGAACAAGCACCTCAGGGATCTGGAGTACGTACTGTGTGTACTGTATACTGCAAAATAACACCCTGGCTAATAAAGCAGACAAGCAGAAATTACATTCCATATGTCAGTAGGAGCTACCTATTTTCTGATGTCAGATGACTTTAACATAGGGTGAAGGGCAATGAAGTGTAACAAAATTTTTTAGAAAATAATTACGTCCTTACTGGAAGAAATACACTAAAGATGAGAGGCATATTTTGGGTGTGTTTTGCAAAAATCATGGATATGCAGCCAGGTATTGTCAGATACTTTCATGAAAAATTCTCATTTGAAGGCAAAAATTTCAGAGAACCTTGCCAGCAGATTCAAAAACTAGTGCTACACACAAATATAGAAGCAACTCTATTCTGCATACCATTTAGGAAAACAAAATGCCACAGGTTTTGTATTCACTGGACTGATTGCATTTAGGCTATGAAGAGTCAAATTAAATAGTGCTGAATTTCAGAAGACACATGCAAGCATCCCTCACTCAGAAGGCCCAATCTCAGGCTGATGTTGGCTACATAAACACTGTAAAGATTTAAGGATTACCACCAAGCTGAGCCAGGTGAAATCTGCAAGTGGCTAGAAAGCAAATCCAAACCAATTCTAGAACCTTGTTGAAGCACAACCCCATAGAAATCCTAGTACCAAGTCCTGGAGGCACATGCATCATTTCTTAAGAGGTATGGAGCAGCCACACTCACCAAGCAATAATCCAGATGGGTTTTTCATGCAGAATTAGAGGAAGAGAAGCAGAAGTAGGTGAAGATAACTCCAAAGCCAAGCAGCACAGATGTCAGACACTGCAGCAAGGACCCTCTAGGAGAAGCCTTACCAAAAGACTGTCTAGTCTCTCTTTGCACCACCACTCCCTAGACAAGTGTCAGAGACTGAAATGATTAATGGCTTAAACACCAAAAGACTTTTGCCAAACTACAAAAAATCCTGCTGCTCATCCAGCAAATCCTACCCCTCCCTGAATATGCCTACTGGGAAAGAATAAGTGGGTGCCACTGTTCAACTATCCCAGGTGCAGAAGGGTGTGCAAACTGGCTTTATAGATAAGGGAAGAGCCTGGTAAGAGGCAAATCCTTTGAGATGGGATAATCCTTATCATACCAATGTCCTCCCTTACACGATGGCTTTACTGTGAAGACCCCTCTGGGGAGCATCAAAGATGCCTGACGTCTTATGACATCATCCATTGTAAAACTCCCTGCCCCAGGGGAGGTACTAGGCATTCTCACCTGAGGGGAATCTTGGAATTCTGGGGGGGTTTCCCTCAGCCCCAACAAATCAAGATCATCACTTCCACAGGACTGCAACCACCACTTCAACCAACAGACATGGAAGCTGCAACTATCAAGTTTCATCTCTGGGTCCAGTAGGTGGTAACTATATGCATCTTAGGACCCTTATCCTTTCTTTCTCTTCCTTTTTCTTATATGTTTCCTTAAGTGTTATTTTTACGTTTTAATGTTGCTATATTACTACAGATGGTAACACCCAAAACGGCAACATACCTGCTTACCTTTGAAACAAAATTGTTCTAAAAATGTTTACAAATATCAATTATTCAGTGTCATTTCACTCTAATCCACCCCAAGGGATTTATTAACAGGAACCTGGGTTACCCTCCCCTTCTGGGGTGGGTCATAACAACAAGAGAGGCAAAAAAATGACACAAAACAGGGCAAAATTTGCTGGTAATGTTTGGTATCATGCTCTTAACTGTCACTCTTTGATTTCCTGTACAAGGTAATTTATGTGTGTGGAGAGAGTCCCACAACACGTGTCATTTCACACTCTATAGCACACACCCTGCACCAAAACCCCTTTACATTTCCTGTGTCTCCCCTCACTTAAAGGAGCTATCAACAACCCCCGCTAGTTTAACCTTTAACCAGCTGAAGCCATCCCTCCTTTTCACTTCTGAATTTGGCAAGTGTGATTGTTCCAGAGTCCTGTGCTCTTTAGACAAATACGAAAGTGTAACATGAACTTTGGGGGCACACTAGAGAAGCCAATATCCTCACAGCATTTCAGCTGCTTTGCTTTCCCTTTGATACAATTGCCTCTTCAGTCTAGCCGTGGAAATTACCTGGATTCCACTGATATTTTTTTTTTTTTGCAGCTGCTTTTCTCCCAGTTGACCCGGTTTATCTTTTACTGGATGTGCTGATGCCTGCTATATGCTGTAAGACCACGGTGAGGCAGGTATGCTCAACAAGTTCTTTCCAAGCCCTTGGGATTAACAGTTTGTTTAGTATTCCTCCTACACCCTGTCGTGCTGGCCTATGTGATTTCAAGCAGAAAGCTGTGATTAATCAGAATGCTGCTCCTGTTACTTTTGAAGTTGTTTGTCTGGCTCGAGGGACTGAACTAAGACTGCACAGGCTCAAGGACTGATTTTGTTCACTTGCTGTACATCTCATGCTTCTCTGAGATTCCCTGATATACAAACAAAAATCATCCCAGGACAGTTACTCTTAACATTAACTTGAGTAGAGGGAAAAATCCGGTCTGTCATTCTCCATCACTGCTTCAATTCAGATGGAGAAAATGGGCAAAGAGCTGTGAAATGAAAGAAGTAAAATAATGAGGCTCTGGATTTTCTTCCATGTATTTGAGAAACATTTTGCTATGATTGATTTGAAGCACCCATGAAGAAGACAGAGGGGATCCAAAAAAAAGGCAATTTATGGCTTTGGGTCTCTTCCTAGTGAAGAAAAGTGAGCTGAAATAGATTTTTCATTAGAATATGCCTATTCAGTGATGTTGAAATATTTTGTGGAAAGGCTGTGACTCTGGCAAAGTTCCTGCAGAGCCCACACATGTCCTAAACAGTCCCTCTGCACAACTCCCTGGCTGCCTGACAAGGAGTCATGCACCAGCAACACAAGTTGCTATATTTTCAGCTTCTCAGGAGCCCACAGGCTCAAAATTTCCAAGATGTGAGACTTGCTGCTTTCCCTAGCACCAAAGTTGCAGTCCCTTTCATAGAAAATCTGACATATTGGAGTTTTGTAGCTAGGTGGAACAAGACCAAAATATTAAAATGCCTTGTAATGGCGTCAGATGAGGCTTCCAGCAAAACCTCCCAACTCAGCAGTTGCTCAGCTGGCTGCTGGGTAACCTGGTGTGAGCAACAGGCATTTCTTGTGCAGGGAGGTGGGCTGTGAGTGTTGTGGCACATTGCAAATGCCAAGTAGATCGAAGAGAGGGAAACAGCAGAGACGGATGGACTGAGAGGCTCACTCTGAACAGTGTTTTCTTGAAACCCAGAGGTGTTTCTCTTTGTTTTATGATGGCCTTTTGCAAATGGGGGGAGATGACAACACTTAAAGAGAATTCATAATGTCCTTGGTAAGAAAAAGCCTAAAACACCTAGAGATGTGGTAGCTCTTAAACCCTCTTCCCTTTGACTGTCAGAAGCAAAGTCAAGATTTAGTGGAGCATAATGGTGTTTATCCTAGAAGTCCACATGATCCATCTGCTGAGTGCTGCTTTTCTCAGGAATTCCTCTTAGGAATATTCAAAACCACAGGTCCAAGGAGCTTGGGAAGAAAAGACTCATCTCCTGTGCAGTTTACTGACAAGTGACACCAATGTATGTGCAGAGTGTTTCTATTCTGCTGTCTTGGCAGAGACTCTGTCCACACTACAAACCTGGATGCTGGCAGCTGCAGCAACACAAAGCTCAGCTCAGGCTTTAAAACCCATCCAGCAAGTAGAGAATGAATGACCATGTAGGGAATAAAGCTGTGTGCCTATATTGCACTGTAATCGCCAGGGTGGCTGCCACCTTGACACGCTCTCCATGTGAACCAAAGGCAAGGTTTTATTTGCAGGCCATGTCACCGAAGTATTTTGAGGAAACAGAACAAGAGCTGCTGTTGTTGAGGGAGAACCCCCAGCACTACCATGAAATCCTTGGGTGTTCTCTCAGTTTCCCAGCTGCCTCCTGGTACCCCTTCACTCTGTTTCCTCCCACTATCTCCCTTTCTCCTTTGCTCCATCTCCCCCAGACCTGGAAGGTGCAGGTGAGCACTGGCCAAAGACAGGGTAAGACTTAGCAGCAGCTCCCCTGGGGAGTACAGGGGGTCCATTGCCTGCTACTGGTGGTCAGCCTCGTGGACTCCACTCCCTGAGTTCAGCAAAAGTGTGCCCCTGCCACAGGTCCAGCTCAGCACCACTGCCTATAAACTATTGCCTCTCACTGCCTTCAGCAAGTGGGACTTTACAGCTTTGGAGGGCCTTGAGCAACGAAGATCCCATCTCTGGCACTGTCCCATCCATCCCTGTCTCTAGCCATGCTCAGAGGGCAGTGCATGGGCTGTGGGATCCCATGCCTCTGCTGCGGCCTTTCTGGAGAACAAAAAACAAGCCATGGCTGTGCTTTCCTTCACTCTTCAGGCAAGGGCAGCAGCAAAGTTGTGGGCTGTGAAGCATTCTCCCTGACGCCGGATGAACTCCACCTCTTTTCTCTCCTCCAGGTCACCACAGCGTGTAGCATCCCTGACTGATCTCAACAACCCATCAACATGTGCGATCAGAGCAGCAAATAGCGCCTTCCTATCTTCACACACCCCTGCTCTGGGTTCACTGGCCACTTTGCTGCAAAGGGCACAGCAGAAATAGCATCTTTTCTGCGCTTAACACCTGGTTGTGGCAGCCCGGAAGGTGCCCAGCTGGCTGGAGCCCTTCACAGCCCAGAGACTTGAGCCCATGTCTTGTGGGGAAGAACTGGCTCCTTCTTGGGGTCACATGGTTCATGGACACAGCCTTCATTTCTCCTTTCCAGGCAGTGATGCCACAATTGCTCCAGCACACTGAAACACTACCGAGTATGTCATGCAGACCCTGGGAAAACAGCATCAGAAGCATCAACCTTTCCTGCACACAAGACCAAAAGGCAGGTACAGCCAGAGCAAGGGTGAGTGAGAAATACCCTGCTAGGCTTCAGCTGTTCTAATGCAGCCAAGGAGGCTGTGAGACACCTTCCCTTTCTTTGGAGCAGGGCTCTCTGCATCATCTCATACCTGGCAAATGCATAGCCAATTCTTTTCTCTCCTTACCTTCTAACATTTTCTAAATGTTATCCTTTCTGTCGCCAGTAGATGGTGATGCTTTATCTCCATCCAAGACGCATGTGCGCATTGGAGAGCTAGGGATGCAGCATGACAGACTGTTTGAGAAGAGATTGAAAAATGAAAATAAATCCGAAAGTCAGGCTGCAGACAACCTCCTGCTTGAGCAGACATTGATTTTGGATATCGAGATAATATCCCCAACCTCACCTGGGGATCCAGATTTCCAGAGCTGCAAAAGCTGTAACTTCAACTGTATCACTTGCTTCACGGTGTCATCCCTTGTGTGTATTTGAATAAGCACGTAAGAGGGAGCCTAAAGGCACAGCTTTTCATGGAATCTGCACAGTCTGGGCACCAGAGAGATGAATAAAATTTATTTATCTCTGAGAATGCAAATAACATTCTCCTCATCTTCAACAAAGAAAAATCCTGGAGGTGTTTGGCAATCACATTGTCTCAAAAGGCTTCCTTTATTTTACAGACTTCTCTTCCCACCGCAGGTGAAAAGTAGTGTAAATCTCTGACCTCCACAGTCCTCTGTGGAAAATGTACTCTCAGGCTTCCAGCTCTCACAAATTGCCTTCAGAGTTGCACTTGTGCAAGAGCTAAGCTGATCACTTAAAAAAAAAAAAAAAAAGCAAAGCATATCTGGATAAATGCTGCTTGGCATTGCAAGGGCTGTATTTTTTTCATTCCTGATTTATTGATCTATCATTTACTTTGGGGCAAGACTGATGTGGTTATGAATTACATGGTCCTAAGCACTGGCAAAGGGTTGCAGGGTAAGAAAGCCCCAAGTAACACTAAGGTGCATGGCCAGCCTACTGCCTCACAGACATGCTAGGAGTGACTGAAAAAATATGGGCCACAGCAGATCTTTCCCCTGTTATTGCTCCAGTTACAGGCCTGATCTTCCTTTCTCAAAAACTATGTGGGTTGCATATGTAAACATTTTGTCTGCCCTAAAACCCTTGCTATCATACTCTCACACATTCAGCTGGGAGCCATTTTTTGGCAGATGCATTTCTTAGATGTTCCCATCTCCATGGCTTGAGGAAATTACTTTGCAGCCTCACCAACTCATCTTTGTTTAGCCTGGATCCACTCCAAAGGTGCTTCAAGTTGTGGCTTCAACGTCACCGGCCTTTACAGGCATGTCACGGCTTGGGAATTGCCCAGCTCATGGACAATGATGCCCCTATGAAGGGCAACAGCAGATGCCAAACCTGTGGACACCTCATGGTAGAGAGGGCAGGGCATAACTCAAATCTCAAGAGGCTGGGCTCAGGTCAGTAGTTTGCATGGGGAATTAAAATACCACAGAATCACAGAATGGGTCAGGTTGGAAGGGACCACAGTGTGGTCATTTGGTCCAACCTCCCTCTTCAACCAGGGTCATCCCAGAGCACGTGGCACAGGATTGTGTATCCAGGCAGTTCTTAAATATCTCCAGTGAGGGAGACTCCCCAACCTCTCTGGGCAATCTGCTTCAGTGAACAGTAAAGAAGTTCTTCCTCATGTTCTGGTGGAATTTTCTGTGCACCAGTTTCTGTCCATTGCCTCTTGTCCTATTGCTCAGCACCACTGAGAAGAGCCTGGCTCCATCCTCTTGACCCCCCTCCCTTCAGGTACTTTTATACATTGATGAGGTCCCCTCTCAGTCACCTCTTCTTGAAACTGAACAGGCCCAACTGTCTCTGCCTTTCGTCATAAGTGAGATGCTCCAGTCCCTTAATCATCTTCACAGCACTCCACTGGACCCACTCCAAGAGCTCCATGTCTCTTTTTTACTGAGGAACCAAGAACTTGTCACAGCACTCCAGATGTGGCCTGACTAAGGTTGAGTAGAGGGACAGGATCACCTCTCTCAACCTGCTGACAACATTCTTCCTACTGTTCCTCAGTAGGACACCATTAGCCTTTTTGGCCACAAGGACACACTGCTGGCTCATGGACCACCACAACCTCCAGGTCGTTCTCCACAGAGCTGCTTTCCAGCAGGGAAGACCCCAGCCTGTACTGGTTCCTGGGGTTATTCCTCCCCAGGTGCAGGACGCTGCATTTGTCTTTGTTGAATTTCAGACAGTTTTTCTCTGCCCATGTCTCCAGCCTGAGGTCCTTCTGAAAGGTCCACAGCACTCTGGGGTATTGGCCACCCCTTCCATCTTTGTGTCATCAGCAAACTCACTGAGGGAGCATCTGCCCTTTCATCCAAGTCACTGATGAACAAGTTAAACAATACTGTGCACACTACTGAACCTTGGGGGACACCTTTAGTGACAGATGCCCAACCAGACGCTGTGCCACTGATTACAGTCCTGTGGGAACTGTCATTCAGCCAGTTCTCAGTCCACCTCACTGGCCACTTATCTGGTCCACAATTCCTGAGTTTGCCAGTGAGGATGTTGTGAGAGACAGTGTCAAAAGCCTTGCTGGGGTCAAGGGAGACAATATCCACTGCTCTCCCCTCATCCATCCAGGTAGTTGTCACATCACATTAGGCAATCTTGTTGATCAAGCGTGATTTATCTTTAGTGAACCCATGATCCTGATCATCTTCTTGTCATCCAGGTGGATAGAGATTGCTTCCAGAATAAGGTGCTCCATCACCTTTCCAGGGATTGAGGTGAGACTGACTAGCTGGTAGTTCCCTGGGTCCTCCTTCTCTCCCTTGTTGAAGACTGGGCTGGCATTTGCTTTCTTCCAGTCCTCAGGCACCTGTCCCAATGGTCACAACCTTTCAAATGGTGTCTGCCAGCTCTCTTAGCACTCATGGATGAATCCCATCACAGCGTGTGGGCTTGTGGATATCAGGTCTGCCCTGATGTTCTCTAATGCAATCCTCCTTGAGCAAGGGAAAGTCTTCCTTCCAGCATTCCTTTACCTTTGTGTCCTGGGTCAGAGATTCCTGGGGGCTGGTCTTGTCAGTGAAGACTGATGCAAAGAAAGCGTTCAGTAACTCTGCCTTCTCTGCATCCTCTGCTACCAGGGTACCCCCTCCATTTAGTAACAGGACCACATTACCCTTTGCTTTCCTGTTGTTACTGATGTATTTGAAGAAATCCTACTTGTTGTCCTTGACATCCTTGGCCAGATTTAATTCCAGTTGGGCCTTGGCCTCCTTTGTCTCATTTCTACTTACTCTGACATCCTCTCTATATTCATTACAAGTGGCCTGATCCTGCTTCTATCTCCTGTGTATTTCCTGCTTACACTTAAGTAATGAAAAGAGTTCTTTACTCATCCATGCAAGTTTCTTGCCCTGTTTGCCTGATTTCTTTCTCCTTGGGATGCATTGTTCTTGAGCCTAGAGGAAGGGATCCTTGAATATCCATCAATTCTTTTGGATCCCTTTTCCCTGCAGGGCCCGTTCCTATGGGATTCTTCCAAGAAGATCCCTTAAGGGGCTAAAGTTATCTCTGCTGAAGTTCATGGTTGTAATCTTACTTGCTTCCCTGCTTCCTCCTCACCCCATTCTGAACTCCACAATACAAGCCAATAACATTCTTGGTTACTACTAGTATGAGCCCATAACATTATTATGAAATTAGGGATCTAAAATCAGTTCTCTTTCTTACACTACCAGTATACATAGCCCAGCAAAATGGGCATCTGAGGAGAAAGTGGCCTGAGTTAAATCCCCCCAGCTAGAGGACACAGCTATAAGTTGAGTTCCAGGCTTACCTACTGCACAGTCAGCAGCAGTTAGCAGTATGGTTTTTCCCTCACAGTACAATTTCCAGACAACTAATTTGGACTCAAAATATCTCTCTTTAAGGTCTGAGAAGACAGAAACACAAATTAGAGAGGAACTGTTCAGATTTAGCAAGAGCCTGTAAACATTTCACCCAATGAAGAGAAAACAGATCAGCCAATAATTTTAGAATCCCATAAAAGAGGCAAAAGCCACCCAGGCAGACCTCAGAGAAAGACCTCCAAAGTACACGTACAGAAATAGGAGATAAAACAATGAAGAACAGTCAGTTCCCAGAAGCTCCTGCCCAGAACCATAAGGATGAGTTTATGCTGGCCAGGTCCAGGAGGGAGGGAAAAGAGCAGTCAAGGCTCTGAATGCACCCTGGGGAGGGAGCAATGCCAGTCAGCAGCCCCAGTCTGTGCATTTCTCACCTTCTGTGAAATGAAGCCCCGATTTGAGCCTCTCCTGCCTGTGTGGGGAATAGCTGACTGAAGCAGCTGGCAAATGGCTCTGGTGAGAGCAGTAAAAGGCGTCATTAAAATTTAAAAAAAAAAAAAAAGAGTGAGAGCAACAGATACATTTGACAGAAAAATCACATCAGAGACAGGTTATGGGGAAATGCCTGTGGTGAAATTGCAGCTTCAGGCTAAAGAGGCACCTGCTGTGCCCACTGTTAATTAATTGTCACGGCATCAGATGCTGCCAGAAATGCCTCACCATGCCTATGCAGCGCACAGTTGTGTTATGAGATGTGCCTTGCCTGTGAAAAATTACCACTTGAGGCATTTCTCCAAACAGCTTGCTGAGGAATAAAACTCCTTTAAGCCATCTGGTGGGATGAACACTCCCAGTTAGCCTGGATTCTGCAGTCCTGGGACAGGTGGGGATTCAACAGCCTGTGCCAGGGAGGCTTCAAACCTTAATCATCTTAAATCAGTGGTCTTGACCCAGTCACAGGAGGAGCTGCTTGTGGGAGATGTTCCCCATATAAGTGCTCCACACTGGTTTGATATTTTCTGCATCACTTCTTTAGATGATGGGTCACACAATGTCATGGTGGGTGGTAGAGCCAGGCCAACCAGGAGTGATGGCAACCTCTCCTTCCAGCTCTGCACAAGGCTGTGGGGGAGAAACGTGAGTCCTTACACGAGTCACTCAGACCTAGACCAGCAGCATCCCCTTCCCTGGAGGCATGTGATGTTTCACCTGCCAGCCAGCAACTCCTGCCTTCCTTTCATGCTGCCTCCCAGCCTGTTATCAGTGGAGGCTCAGTCCACCCTTTCTGCAGGGCAAAGCCTCAGAGCTGTCCTCTGTGTCAGGCTCCATCCCTTCCTCTCTCCCCCTGCCCCACAGAGTGAGCTGCAGGGACTCCATTGCCCCGTGCCGCCATCCTTGCTTATCCCATTCCTCATCCCACAGGCCCCATGTTCTCACTGCCTCTGCCCAGATTGGACAGGCAGTTTGCAAGGGATGGAAAGCCTGGACCAGCACTGCTCAAGCATACTCAGTCCCAGTGCAACATCAGGAGCAGCATCAGGCCTGCAATACCTTTGTTTTTCCTTCTCTCAGCACTGAAGTTTTCATTACTTCCATGCCACTTCTCCCTCTTATCCTGCTACCTCTTATCCCTTAATTTTAGCCATGAGTCTCCTATCCCCATTTGTAAAATACTGTCAGGAAGGTATCTGCCGTGACAGCACGTCCTACCCTGAGCCCCTGCCACGTTCCAGGGATGAAGACAACCCCAACTCCGTGGCATTTCAGCATCAGATTTATTATTAATTATCTGTGTCATTATTACACAGCACCTACGAGCTCTGGCTGCCTAGCAAAGCCCCGCACAGAATATTAAAATGCTAATTTCCCCCAGAGACGGGAACTTGCTGGTGTCTCTCTGCTCATTTGTTTGCAAATGTCGTTTTCCTGTCGAGGCTGTATTCCCAGCAGGCATGGCAAGGGAACGCTTGCATAAACAGCCCCTGTTTAAGAAACCATGTATCTCACACATTCGTGCATTATAGCCCTAATCGGGATTACAGTGACACTACAAGAAAAACGTTTCGTTTGGTCTGACACATTTTTAAGATTTTATGGCGCCTTCAGAACGCTTCAGTGCAGCAACAGCTTCAGGATATATTGTGGAAGATGCAATTTTCCTCTGCAAAGCATGGTTTAGCTGGCTGTAATAAGTTATATTAAATCACAGCTCATTTTTGTGCCTCTGTGTAAGTCTCCAAATGGCGCACTGGTGTGTGACTGCTGCAGCTGTCCTGGGTTTTGCCCTGGTATCGGGTTCTCACTTGAAGAGCGGGTGGCAGCGCAGCTCTTGGCAGTGATGGCTGTCCTGGGCCAGGTGCCAGCACCCACCCGAGTCAATGGGAGCCCTTGCACTGCTGCCAAAGGGCTCAAGGGCTGACACCCCCTCTATTGACACAGGACAGAAAACCCTCTATTTTTAACGACAGCGATTAGTAGGGCATGGTTTTTAACACTATGGATACCTAGGTGTAGAGGGGGGCTCAGTAAAAGCAGAGTAAAAGGCTGCAGCTCTGCAAGTAAAGCAAAGAAGTGCTGTTACTCCGTTCACCCCTGCACTGAGTTTCCTTGGAGAGCTGCATGTGAGCATCACCTTCCCTTCTCACTGCCGAAGTATGTCCCGAAAACACCTGAATTTCCTTCTTCTCAGCTGCATGTTTTCCAGCAGTTGATGCAGCATGGGAATTGTTTCAGGCTACATTTTAAGGTAACTAAGCCAGCATTCAGTTATATGGCAAAGGGAGCAAAAGAATTTGGCACAAACAAATGCAAGTATGGCAGTTCAGCTTAAAACAAACAAGTTAATGAAAGCAGGATCATTCCCTGCAGGTATTTTTTTGTGAGAGCCTGCCATTATTATCTCTCTGCCATTGAGCAAGACTGGCAGTGTTATCTCAAGTTGTGCAATACCCTGAATATTTAGAACTATTTCAACAGCTCCATATTGTGGGGGATACAGAAACACAGCCAGAAAGTAGCTTGAAGAGAAAGATGGGCAGTTTTTACAGCTTTACAGCAAGTGTCACATACATACCTAGCACAGGACATTTCATTAAATTTCTTTTTATGGTCATGGTACCCATCCCACTTACAAACACCTGCCTTAAATTAGGACTACGTGTCTGCCTCCAGGTGCTGTTACTAAGTGATTGCAGTGGGGGTTTGCTGCTGCCAGATGGGATTTCATGTAATGAGTAATAATCCCCTCCCCAGGTTAGGGATGCAATCGTCTTTGCAAGTGATTAAAAGTTTATTACAAAAAAGGCATAGCTAGCACACCTGAATGAGACAAGAGAGTCAAACAGGCTGGGTTAATCTGTAGATAAAAATATCAAAGTTAAGATGAAGCAAAAAGCATTGCAGGTACTGGATCCAGTATCTCTCAGGGCTAGAAGAAGTCACTGTTACAGGAGCCAGAGCTGACACCTGAGGATGTCTGTCTCCTGGTACCAGAACTTCTCCTAGCTTCATTTCTGAACTGCCCACACACAGCTTTATTTCAGAGATGGTCCAAAATGTACAGAAGTATCTGAGCAGACATATTGCCCAGCTTTGCAAGGATGGATATGCTGGAGTGCTACAAACTCCCAGAAAAAACTCCCCAAAATCTGTCTTGCACAACTGCCACTGCTCACAACCAGGGTCCAGCACTACTCCAACCTGCCCAGCCACAGATCTCAGCCTAATCCAGTCTTACTGGGTACAAAAAGGAAATGAACAGGGAAATAAAGTTCAGAACCATGCCCTTGATGTCTAATGCAGAGCAGTTTATTTCAGCCCATCTCTTCACAGAAGAAGAAGACGAGAAAGAAGAAGGGTAGAGAGAAGACAGACTGAGCCATCAGAATGAACGGCAGTTGAAGCCCATGGGAGGGTTCTTGCTCTCCTGCTGAAGCTCAGCACATGCTGCCTGGGACTGCCTGGTGTCCTCACTGGGATTCACAGACGAGCCTCAGCAGCAGAGGAGTGGGTGAGCATGGTAGCTGAGGAGGGAGGCTGGTGGAGAGCATGGAGCAGTCCAGCTCAGCTACAGCAGCCCTGTGGCATGTGAGCCAATCTGCTGTGCCTGCTGGTGGTGCTAATGGTGCTTGACCGAGCGGGCTGGGCTCTTGTAGTGCCTCTGCTCTGCGCATTAACTTCATCTCCAGCATTGTCTGACAACTCAGACATGAAGAAGCCAAAATACGTATTGAGTAATCTGGAAAACAGGTTCCCTGTGGAAACAGAAAGACTCAGGCAAAACACTGCTTATCTCCGTGGCAGAGATAGGGGTAGGGAGTCACTCATTGTAAATCAGTGTTGTTCTTTCTGCACCATGAATACATACAGATCCTCTCTGCCTGGTTGCCTGGGCCCCAGACCACAAGAGCATTCTGGTATGTGGAGAGATTCAGGCACTGCTACTCAGAGGCACAAAACTCCCAGTCAGCTCACTGACATCTGTCCCACCACATCACCAAAGTGACCAGCTGCCTGCCACCCCCTTGCCCAGACAGACCTCACTGCTCTACTTGCCCCAGCTGGGTGGTTCAGCCACCCTTTCCAGCCTGTGAGAGGTCGGGCTCAGCTCTGGCATTGGTCCCAGCACAGGCAGGTGAGGGGCTCATCCCAGGGGCTGCTTCTCTTACTGGCCTTGCTCTGTTGACCACACAGCCAGTGCTCCATGGTGGCATCATCCTCATGTCACCCTCCTGCAGCCCCAGAGGAAAGGCATCAATGGTGCTGGCTTTGGCAAGGAAGTGCCATAGTCCTGAATCCAGCACAGCTTGGAGCTAGAAAGGTGCAGAGAACAGGCTAATCCTGGGAGGGTGTCACTGTGGGCCCTGTTGGAGCAAAAGCTGGACAGAGGTAAGATGTCAGCACCAGAATGTACATGAATGCCAAGCAATGGCAGATCAGGGGATTTTGGGGCTTCACTTTGAGGGCCACACACACCTCTGCAACCTGGCCAGAGCAATAGGGTTATGGAAACATGTTGGACAGTAATGCAGCCCCTTCAGCCTCAACAGCTGGAAGCATTATAGTGATGGGCCCTCAGCCCTCGGTCCTATCAGAAAAATAGCATTGTCTCTGGCCAGGGCGATACTACCTAACTACATCTTTCCTTCTCCACCTCCCTCCTGGGCTCCATCCATCCCATGGGATTTGCCAGCAGATGGCAGGCAACCCCTGGCAGAGGTCCTCACCAGCCAGTCACGGAGGTCCTGGCCAGCCCTACTTTGCTATTGAGCTCCTCAGACCCATCTGAACAGCAGAAAAATCTCCTCCCGGCTCTCCTGCCCCTTGCCCATTCCTATTTTTAAGGAAAAATATTATCAAACACACCGTGCCAACACCAAGCAGCAAACAGACACTGCACCACAGACTTCAGATTTGGGGCCCTGTACACAGGCCAACACAAACCACATTTACAAACCCCATCATAACACCATGGAGGTTGCTGGCAGAGAGACTTGCCAAGCAGAAAACAGCAATAGCTAGGGACAGGCATTTCATTTTCAAGCCTCAAGAAACTGTTTGCAAAATCAAAGCCAGGTCGCAACAGTTTTGGTCTGAAGCTTCCCAGCGAAACCAGTGACAAGTCTGCTCTGAAAGGCTCTAGGAAAGAAGTTGGCTCAGACCTGTGGTCAAACTATTTGTGGTTTCTGTGAGAGCATTTAGCCAAACTCCTGTAGAGAAATGTGAATTTCACATTTGTATGTACCTGTCTTAAGAGGGGGCAACCCACAAACCAAACCTTAACTGATAAACAGCACCATCTTCCCAAAGAGCCACCTCTCTGCTGGCAGGGCTGCAAACCCTGGCTCTCAAGGGTTCATCAGGAGTTATGGCTGGTGCTGGTGGTGCAGCGCTGGCTCTGCGGCCACTTCAGCTCAACGGAGCAGCCCCAGCTCTGTGGGCTGCTGGGCTGGGCACCAGGGATTCATGGCCCTTCCCGCTCCTCCAGCCTGCACCACATACTCTCACCGGCTGCCAAAGGGCGTCGTACATATCCTCTACATTAATCATGCTCTGGCACCTGGGATGTGCAGGGCCCGGGCGCCCACAGCCTGAGGTGTTTCTCACTGCAGCTCTCCCTTTGCAGGTGCACACGGAAAAGCTCAGAGGAGTTCAGCATCTCTCAGTGGACCCAGCAGACGAGTGGATTTTTGCCCTCCCATTGGCATTGCCAGGAGCCAGCTGGCATGCAAGGGGACTGCTGAGCACAGCACCCACCAGCCTGGCTGCCTCTGTCCTGTCACACACACAGTGTGCAGGCTGGCATGCTCCCAGTGCAGCTGAAGGGCTGCTCTCCTCTCCAAGCATGGTGGGAGTTGTGGCACAGACCTCACAGGCTGTGTGCTACCCCAGACCCCTCATCTTCCGTACTTGTTTCCTGGGGGAGTGCACAACTCCTCCAAGCCAAGACAGTCATCATCTGTGCAGTGGTGCTTGCTGGGCTCTCCTACAAATCTGGGGTTTTAGGGTTTGAGATAGTCACAACTCTCCTGCCCTGATGCTTGAACTAGCCTGGCTCTGGGCAGCTGTACATCTTGTCTCCATATGATGGTCCTACACCTTTGGGTGACTCAGTGACTCAGAGAGATCTCAGGCTCTTTGCTCCCAGGCTAGGTTGCTTCTGGAGCTTTAAACAACTCTCCTGAGGCAGGGGCAGTGGTTGCACTTTGTGATGAACAGCTTCACAGAGCGGCTTCTGGTGAACACTGTCATAGTGCTGCTGTGAGTCCCACCACAAACAACTCTCTTGGCCTGGGTGTGCCCCCAACTGAGGTTGCTGCCTTGGATTTGTGCTCCCTTAAACATAATAGTGTGAGATGGCAATCCCACCTTCCAACTCCAAATCCTCCTCCAAGGATCCCTTTGCTCTTTATTATGAAACGGGCAAAAAAATTTTAATCTGTGCCTCTGGAGAGTGGGTACAAAACATGGTGAAGACTGTTGTCCCTCAGGACTCTGTCTTGGGACCAGTGCTTTCCAATATCTTCATGAAGTTCATAGACAGTAAGGTTGAGTGCATGTTCAGCAAATTTGCAAATGACAAAAAGCTGAATGGTGCGATTGACACAACAGAAGGATGAGATGCCATCAAGGAGGACTTGGACATGCTCAAGAATTGGACACACAAGAACCTCATGAGGTTCAACAAGTCCATGTGCAAGGTTCTACACCTGAGTTGGGTCTACCCCAAATATGAGTACAGACTGGGAGAGCAACTCACTGAGAGCAGCCCTCCAGAGAAGACTTGAGGGTTCTCATGGATGAAAAGCTGGACATGAGCCAACAATCACAGAATCATACAATATGCTGAGTTCGGAGAGACCCACATGGATCATCAAGTCCAATTCCTGGCCTGTGCAAGACACCCCAAGAATCACACCATTTGCCTGAGAGCATTGTCTAAACACTTCATGAACTCAAACAGGCTTGCCAAGGGAAGTTATGGCTGCCCCATCCCTGGAAGTGTTCAAAGCCATGTTGAATGGGGCCCTGAGCAACCTGGTCTAGTGAAAGGTAGTGAATCCCACGACAGGGAAGATTAGAACTAGATGATCTTCAAGGTCCCTTCCAAGCCAAGCCATTCTGTGATTCTATAGGTCTGTGATTCTATAGGTCTGTGATGACCCCACCAACGCTGAGGTCCAACAGCAGTGACTGCTGCAGGCTCATGGCACCCAGCTACAAAGCAAGCAGAATAAGCAGCTGGTGTTCCAAGAGTTCAGCGGAGGAGTCAGAAAGGGGGTCCTGACCCTTCACTGGAGAACCATGTGTAAAAAACAAAAGCTGTGAGAAACTCCTACAGAATGGCACTTGCTCACAGCTCATGACATCATAGTTCACATATCATAAAATCTTAGCATCATTTAGGTTGAAAGAGAGCTTTAAGATTAGCAAGTCCGACTGTAAACCTGACACTGCCAAGTCCACCAAGCCGAGACAAAGTCAGCCTAGCCTGCTCCCTCCAGGCTGGCTGGGTCTTGCACGCACACACATACACACACACGCATACACACACGTGGCTGTTAAAGCATGTTCTGGTGACAGAGAACTGTGGGGTGATTCAAAAGAAAACAATGAAGCCACTCCCACCTGCCCATGGGAACATGACTCTTGGGCTCAAACCCCAGCCAGATGCAAATCAACAGATCATAAATGGAATATAAAAGAGTACCCCCTGAGAGCCAGCAGCCTCCCCTACCTCCCTTCCCCTTCTAGGATGTCAGTCCCTCTAATGGATTCTGTCAGGGTTTGTTCAGATCCTCCCTAAACGACCCTGCGCTAATTCCCTGCCAGCCACTGCAAAGAGAAGCAAAAAAGGACATTTTCAAGAGTTTTCCCAGAAGAAGGTCCAGCTCTCACCCTCTTCTTCCCAAGTGGGAATGTCATTTGAGTCAGTATAGTCTTTAGCTGGAAGCCTTCCTCCAAAGCAGATGCTACCTGGGACTTTGGGGGCAGCAGGTCAGGCTGCAGAGGAAGGAGGCCAGAACAATGATGCCAGTGGGGTGCTAGGGGTCCCTCTCTGCAGAGCACAAGGGGCAGCCAGTCCCCTTCTTGCCATCTGAGGAAGCAAGTCTTCTTGCAGCACTGCAGCATGATGCCAGAGGCCGTCTTAATGTTTCAGCCTCTCTGCAGCCTCCCCTCCCTCCACAGGACGAGGCCGCCTGCCCAGCAGATGATTTAAGGAGGAGGCAGCAGCTTCCTGGTGCCAGGGGGCTTGCATGAAGCACACCTTGCCTAGTCCAGATGGACTATCGGGAGTCCCACACAAGAATGGCATTTGCAGACTTTCTTTTGCCTGCCATGACCAAGGAATTCGAGTTTTCATCAGCCCTTTCTGTTTGACTTGCAGGTCAGTGAGAAGCAAGACTTGTGTTCTCCAAGTAGAGGATCCAAATGACACCTGCCATACTGCTGAACTCTCCCATGCAGGACTATTCTTGTCTTTGCAGCCTCCTCAGTAGTCTCTCATGAGAGAGGCACACCATTCTTCTCTCCACAAGGGTATAATATGAAAGAAAATTTGAAGACTATAATCCCAACAGGGTTCAGGCTGTTCTCTCATGTTAGATATCCTGACAGACAAACATCAGAGCTGTCAGACAGCTCCGCAGTACAGCCAGGACCCAGACAGCATTGGCAGCGGAATATCCTCCCCAGCAGTAAAAGTAGAGTGAAAAAAAACACCCAAGGGCTCTCTCAATACACCTTTTTTTAATGTATCTACCATTAGCCATAGAATGGCCTCCTTGGGTGCAGGCTGCCAGGTGCCTGGAGATGAGAGGGTTTGTGCAGGACTAGTCAAAGCTGAGCCATGACGTGAGAAGGGACATTTTAGCCAAAGTTTACAGCAGCCTTAGTAGGTGAGAACACCGCAGGAAAAGAAGATTGGAGGGGATCAGACCTCCCCCAAATCCATCCAAATCCAGTGAAGTGCCAGTTACCGTGAGCCCCTCCTGTGGGACAGCACTTAAGCACAGCACAACAAGGTCTGTATCTGGGGCGCTGCAGAAAGGCAGGAGAACACGCTCCTAAAAATTTCCCAAAGTCCTACCCTCACTCACGTGCAGGACTTGTCAGACTCTCCGAGAAACCTCAGGGCCTAGAACGTGTTGGAAGGTACCGCGGGCCCGCTCCATGGAGGCACGCAGCCACGGAGCTGGGCAGTTCTGTGCGTCACCCTTCCACAGCCCGGAGTGAGCTGGTCCTCACGTGGCACCTTCCCCCTCTGCCTCTCCCCCGGGGCCCGGGGAGCGGCGTGCGTGGGGGGAGAGGCAGTGCACAACATGCCCATCGCTGCTCCGGCTGGCACCTCGCTGCTGGCTCCAGTCCCTTCCACACTCCGGCACCTCGTGCTCCAGTTTGCAAGGGTGGGATTTGCCGTGGGGGTTCTGGGTGGTCCAGAGAGGTTTTCTGGAGCACCACAGCGTTCATAAAGTATCCCAGAGAGTGGATCCCACCGGCAGACCCTTTCTGTGCCAGAGAGGAGAGCGGCACACCAGCAATGCTACCCCCTCCCAGCTCGCCCCAGGTGCTGCCGGCACCTTCCCAAGACGCCCACTGCTGCAACATGTGTGGACAGCTTGCATAAGGTGGGGGCCCGTGGCTCCTGGGGGCTGGGTAATCTTCCTTCCCATCTCCACGTGTGGGCCCTGCATTGCATCTGCTCCATGATGGCACGTTGTATCCATCACACCTTGCAGCCACCGCTGCAGCTGCAACCCAAGAGGGGACCGCTGTGCCCACCCCACTGCTTGCAGAGCCTCTCAGAGGAGCAACTCAATAGTTCACACCCATCCACAGTAGCAAACCTCCAGCAGCATCAGGTTGTGGTCCGGGTAGGGGCTGAGAAATCTGCCCATGGCACAAACCACCTTTGCTCACAGGAGAGATGGCTCTGCCCAGGAGGAGGTGGGTCTGGGTCAGGCAATGGCATTCCCTGCCGACAGCTGCAGGGCTGGGAGCTGATTCGACACCCAGCTGAAGGAAGCAATCATGTCACACAGTGGGGATGTCTGGCCCTGAACACCCTAAGCTGTGGTACGTGGTGTAAACCTGAACCCTGCTCTATGAATGCTCAGCGCTGTTATATTTAGGATGAATAGCTATTCTGGCTACAGAGGGTATCCTGTTTTCTCATGGCATTTTTGGAAAACAAATTACTCCTTAGCTCCACATTTGGATATGTGCGTGAGAGGAGCAAGGCATAGGAAACTTGATTAGGCTTTTTGGTTGTGGTTTTTGGTTTTGTTTGGGTTTTTGTGTGTTTTTGTTTGTTTTTTTTTTTAAAAGAAGTGACAGTAACTATCAATATCAACCCAGTTTTATTATCCATGCTGGCTGAAACAAATGTAGGACATATTTCAATAATTTTAATGAACATACTCTTGAAGTTCACCTGTCTGGCAGGATTCTGAAATACCAAAGCAGAAGTGTGGGGGTTTTAGGCTTTCACACGCAGCATATCCAGAAACCACTCCAGCTCCCACAGAAGCAGGGATAAGTCCCTCTCTCCTCCTATGTCCCCTTGGTAAGTATGCCATGTTACATGCACTGGAATCTCAGCCTGCACAAGGACAAGACTGAATACTGTGATGGTCCTCTTTCGCTTTCATTTTCCAGGTAATGTATAGACTACTCAGAGCCACAGGCCAGTGAATTGCTGGTGTCCCCACAGCCATGCACAAAACATCCTGAAGGAGGTAGGTGGAATACAAATGGATTACCACATCTCTGAAGCATGAGAAGCTGCAGTGATAACGCAGTCTTGGAATAGCACAACCACTGTGTATTAATAAAAGCATGACACACTACAACTGATATATGAGTCTGGCACGTTAGGTGGGAAGGAACATACCTGTTTCTGATCTAGCTGGCAGGTCGTTTCTTACGTCCTCCAGCACACGATCCACTGACAAGTATTTTATAAGACTTATATTAACAAGTCATAGTTGAGCATTTCTCCACAGGCAATATATGTAAATGTTATCGTGTGAAATTGACTCCTTGGGAAAGCATCAAGGATCAAATATGATACACGTCAGGTTCTTGGATGACTCAAACACATTTAAACAGCTCTAATACCAATCTGGATGATAAGAGAAGTTGCTCCATTCCTGCTTCCCAAAACCGACTGTCTCAAAGTCACAGAGGACTTCTAGCTTTCATCCAGCAGCAGCACGATGTAGAAGCAATTCTTGATAATCCCCACTGGGACATTCCCACCAGGGCATTATTAGATGTTCCCATTGTTTCTTAAATGAGTAGGGATTTATTTCTTTGCTTGGGGGATACTGCAAGCTACAAGAAAACTTTCAGATGTTTAAAGAAAAGCTTCATTATTACCACAGGGAGTATTTTGAAACCACAAGCTATGCAGATTTTCATGCATTTATAGGTGGGTAAAACCAAAGTCTGTAAACGTCTCAAAATGAGTGAGTCAGTCTGCTCACTGTGTGCAGGGAATTTTGTAAAGGTGACTCACTCCTGTCAGCTTTGCTAGGTATACTTTCTGCAGTTGTGATGCTGTATTAACAAACACTTCTCCTTCAAAAGCAAATGTTTCCCAGGAACTACAGCTACTATACAATGCCACAGTATGATCTGCCTCCTTGAATCTCCTCTGCTGCAAAGAAAGGAGGATACCAGAAGGGGTGAAGCCTGATCTCCTTTGGTTCCTCTCTGTTAGCAAGTTAATGGTCTGAGCTTTACTGCCAAAACCAAACTGTTGGAAACTGTCCTTCTTTATTCTGTATCACTGCAAGAACAAGTCATACAATTAAAATAGGTTGAAAACAGAAAATTATACTTTTGCAAACTACTGATTCTACATCATATTAGAAAATGGCAGACCAACAACAGATGTTTTAGAACTGAACAGCCTAGCAATAATAATATCTGACAATTTACAATCATCTCTTAGCACTGTCTGTTTAACTGGGGGACCGCACGAGCCTTCTGCAGTAAGACTTTAATTTTGCAGTTCTCTGGCTCAACTTCCAGCTAAGGAAGTATGTTTTCTTTAAAAGCTGATTGCTTTTCCATAGACCTGCATAACCTCAGGTTACAGGTTAAAGTTCAGTGTCCACTTGTGTAAATTGCAAGACTTCGAATTGACAACTGTGTCCCTGACCAGGTCAAGCATGCAGAGTTAGAGGTCAGGTTTCCAGAGCAGAGCTGTGCCCTGTTGCCCAGATAAGGATAGAAAAACATTTTTAACAATGCAAATGTTAAACATTCATATTTGAAAGTATTTAAAAGTTCACTGTGATTTGGAGATCTTCAGACACCTAAACTTGATAGCATTAAAACTTTGTTACAAAATCAAAAGGCTGCACACTTCCACTCCCATTTCTTCTGCCCCCAACATTTCAAGCAATTCCTATTTGTGGATATAGGGAAGAATCTTAACAGTGTAGGCTCATATGCAGGCCATGGAAAGAACGTCTGAACCATACATCATTTGGCAGGATCTGATCCATAATTAAAACTTTTTCTGCTGCTGATAGGTGTGAACAATTTCTTTCTTCAGTGCTTCACATACTGTTTTTTTTATTACTTAAGACATGATTAGTCTTCTGGGATAGAAATTAGATAAAATGCATTATTGCTGGCTACCACATCATATCCAAAACTCAGTAGCAAATACCTGATTTTTTACAATTTCTAATTTTAAAAAGTCATATTTTAAAAAGTATAGATTCCCCTTTCCTAGTTTATTTATAATATTTACTGCTAGTGGAAGCAAAGCAAAATTCATTCTGGCAATGGACTGGGACATAAGGAGGTTTCACACAACTTCATACTGAACATCATCAAAAGACATTTTAGCTAAAGGAAGATATTGCTGAGTATTTCATTCAGCTGTGTGTTCAATGCATGCAATGTACACACAAAAGTTATGTACTCTTGAAGAACACACAACAAAATAATCAAAGAAATGGCCTGTTACAGTCCCTACAATATATTTACCAGTTTGTCGATCCTACAGCAGGATTCCAAGGCAAGATCATTATATAAAAATTATTAGGCAGGTCGGTATTACTTTCAGACTTATATAATAATAACAACAACAATAATATTTTTTTTAAACACCTACTCTGGATTAACTTGGATCTCTGTCACACAACTACTGTGGTACTCCCCCAGCAATTTCAGCAGCTGAGCTATGACTGTACACACATCCTTCATAACCTTGTTGGTGGTTTTAATCTATGTCGAACAACTGTTGCTTTAATAAATATTTCTTGCAAATGAAAAAATCACTGTAGCAATTATGCAATGATATTTTTCTACATTACTATAAAACCACCAAAATAAGCCAAAGCTTCTGTTTTGTTTTTTTCTCTGTGATCATGAACACAGACATGAAGTTCTCTGGGTAAAAACCAGCAAGATCTACCTGTTAAAAAACCATTACAGGCAAACCATCATTACCTTTGCTGGCTATTGGAACAATGCTTGCTCAGGTTCTGTGATTAGCCAGATGAAACTGATATTTGGCACCAAGATGATGCTTTTTGTGTTGAAACAGCACCTGGGGAGCGAGAACACTACTTCTGTATATTGTCCAGCAGTAAGACCTCACGATATTACAGTGATTATTCTTCATATCAGAGAGCACTGCAAGCCCCAGTCATGAAGCTGCTGTATCAGAACAAAATCACTTGGTTTTGCCACAGGGAGCTTGCGAGGGGCACGCAGGGAGGTGATAGATGGATGCAGATAGACTCGAGGTCATAATGAAACACTGGGACAGTTTTCTTTAACACAGCAGAGACGACTCATTGCACACCAGTCATTCAAAATTCTGTGGACATCAAAGCTGAAGGGTTTTAAGGAGGGATGCAGAAGACATTTAGGAGGGAATTTCCCCGAAATTTATGTAACAGCTCTTCAGGAACAATGGATATTTGGAAAAGGAAACCAAAAATGCTTACTTAGGAATCTAAAACAGGGTGTAGAGGGTGACCTGGTGGCACAATCATACCAGAAGACAACTTACATAACTTGATTTGAGTAAGAGGGATGGTGTAACAGCAGGCTTTGGCAGTGATGTGCAAGTGAAGAGAGAAGCTTTACAACTAATGCAACAGAGATGGCAGAGCCAGGGCAGAGACACAAAGCAGAAAGCAACAAGTCAAAGCAAGAGACTAATACAAGCAACCTACTCTGCAACTTTCTCAATGGCTGTGAAATCTAAGCTGTTCAGCTGTCAAGGATAGAAAAAGGGACTACACTGTAATTCAGATCAGTATAATGAGGCTGGACTAGACTGTAAATTGTGTAACCAGGTAGAAAAAAGAGAGAGATGCTGTAGAAGAATGAAGATTGAGACAGACACAACATCAGAGGTTTTAAGAACATCCAAGTCAAAGCTGTTAACTAAGCACAATCTCTTATCAACAAACAGAACAGCAGAAGCAGAAACTATGAGGGTTATAGAGCTGAGGATGCTCAATTGCATCGACTGAAGCAACAGTTCTTAATCTTGAGGTGTCAAAAATGCAGACTAAGTATTTTTGCAAAAGGAACATCAGAAACGAAAGCCTCTTAACACAATTGGTAGTGCAAGTAAATCCCAACCATTCTTACCCGTGCAACTGTTATGGAGAAGACAAGGGACATTTCTGGAAGGAGTTAGCTATCCATGCATGGAACAATGGGCAGATGGAACAGAAACACAGACTAGCAAAGCACACAAAACCCCACCTTGAAAACAATCCACCAATATGCTCCAGCTCATGCTTTCCATGTTGTCACCTGAAATACTCAAAACACTCCAAGGTTTAACAGTAGGAAAAAGTACAAGAGCATTTATCTTCAGAATGCAGTAAACCAGCTTTCTTCAGAAGATACATCTATTGCAATGTCACACAAGCAATAATAAATCTCAACAACTGGCATTGGCGTGGCATGCCAGAATATTTAAAATCATAGAGCAAAACCTAAGAGAACCACTCCATCAATTCTGTTTTCCATAAGTCTTCTTTCTGTTTTGACAGACGCATACCCTTGAATATCCTCATGGACACTTAAAAGCTGTAATTTCAACTCTGAGGTTTTGCAAGCTTTGTTTTGTGTGGTGTATGATATCATAAACATCCTGAATATAATTACAACTGCAATTTTGTGGGCTGTATTCTCCCTCTTGGCAGCCAAAGATGATGTTTACAAAAATTTTTCTGCACGCTTATTTGATTTGAACTTTTTATTATTATTACAAATGTATATTATTTTATTAAAAAAATTCACACTGAAGCAAAGTCAATTCCATTTCATTACAACCAAGAATATAAAATAAATGCAATGAACTCATAGCTTAGTTTTAACAGTCATTTCAAGAGTGACATCAGGACAACTTAAAAGCAGTAAACTCTCAACTCTAGAATGAGAAACAAGTATTTTGCTTTGTGGTTTTGCTACCCCATTGGCATGGGCACTGCTGAATGAGGCCACCACAGATCTAGAGTGGCAAAGTTTTGTGGCAGCACGAGGTGCATACACAATAATTTCTAATGGAAACTACAAAAATGAAAGATGCGTGCATGAAATTATTAGAAAAAAAAATAACTGAATAGAAACAGGCACACTTCCACAAATAGTAAACATGGGAATATACAACTAGAACAATTTGAAAAGTTACTACCTTACATATATAAAAAGTTCTTTAAATTGCTGTTAAAAAGGACATGTTCTGTCCAGATTTTGTGTAATACTTTTTAGTGTCTACACAAGACAAATTTTTAAAAAAATTAAATAGCATTAATTTACTACTAAATATTTAGGAGATAACAGTGCATTAAGGACTTTTTTCATATAGCAATACACATCGCTCCTGTCTGGCGACATTTTTAGAAGATTACGTATGGCCTTATGTACAATACATTTATTTAATCCTAAAACAATTCTTTGTTTAATGGTGTTAAAGTACCATTCCTGAAGATTATGAAGGGGAACTAAGCTTATTATGTTTATATAAAATATTATACATATTTGAACACTTCTAGCTTCCCGCCACCCCTCCCGCTATGAATGCTCTTCCCTCCCCCTCCCCAGATACAGTGTCACAGATACAGTGCAGGACTCGCAGCTTTCCCTACATTTTTCCTTCATTGTGCAGTTTGTGCTACATAAACTTCACCAACACGGACCAGGCTGCTCATCCTGTTCATTCCCCATGTGTTTGTTTCCTCTGAGCCATGCTGGGAAAAGCTGTACTCAGCAGCCTGCTCTCCCACCAGGATGAAGAAGACAGCTCTGCCCGTGTCAACTGCATCTCTCGGTGCAGGTGTGAAACACTTGGGTGAGGGTCTAAAGGCTACAGGCAGAGACAGAGCTATGAGTAATAATGGAACTGCACACGCAAAAAATAACATAAAAATGACATGGCCCTGGTTTCCCATGACAAACTGCATGATTCACTTCTGAAAGCAGAGCATTTTTTACCTCATGGGATGACCCCCAGACAGCAAAGCTTCTTCCGCTATGACTGCCACATACCCTGGCAGCACACATCAAGCCCCCAAGAAAAAGAGAATTATTTCACCACCAGGAAGGAACTACAGGAGTGTGCAGAGCCTATTTTTTGCAGCCAGCACTTCTGCTTTTATTCACTCTCCTTTCAGTGGTGAGCTTGAAGTAACGGAGGAAGTCAGCTCGGCTTCATGTGTGCACACAAAGGCTAGAGAGAAGAGCGGTATGTGGTTGTCCATCAGACCTAACCAAGGCAGAAACGCCAGTGCAGCTTAGAGAGAGGTCGTGGCAGTCACTCTAGAAGCTGGAAGCTCGCTCAATTAAAGCACCTTACATTGCTGTGAAGTTTCACACTCTGTATACAGATTAACCTACACCATGATTTTGCTTTACTGGCACAAGACCCCACCTTAGTTAACCATATGTTTCCCTGCCACCTCCTGATCTTGTATGAATTTTGATGATCAGCTGCAGGTCACAGTAGGGAGAAGAAATGCTACCTAACTGTAGTAGAAAAGATAAAAAAATTTTGATAGAAGGATGAAAAGAACAGAAGGGGAGAAAAATTACCCTGCCAAAGGTTAATTTCCACAAATGTGACATTCAAATCACAAAAGTATAAAATGTTACTTTATGGCATTGGTCAAATATCCATTAGCTCAAAAGTACCTCATCCTAACATCAGTAATAGGTGAGACAGAGAGAAAGCAGACCCAGATTCAAAGAAATAAAGGAACAATTAAAATCTGTTCTTTCAAACAGGCTACTAGGGTATGTATAAAATAGAGCATTTCAAGGGTTACACATTGAAAATATCCTTTGGGAGAATATTTTTCCCCAGAAATAATGTTTTTCTTTCAATTGCTTAATTTCATTTTTCATGACCTTCTTATCCATTTGATGACAAAAGAAGGTTTTAGTTGCTTTTTCAGAGCAGTCGGGTGTTGTCAAAATAACATGATGGCCAAAGCAAGACAACTGCTCACAAAAAGGTATGAAAACAGCATGAGTGTGAGGAGGAAAGGGGCACTAAAGGTGATTGGGAGATCAAATACAGTAGAAACATGTATGTGACTAGCTGTGATGAAAAGCATTCTCCTCAGAGCAAACAGATTTACTCACAGAATCACAGAACACGCTGAGTTGGAAGAGACCCACAAGGATCATCGAGTCCAACCCTTAGCCCTGCACAGGAACATCCCCAAGAGTCACACCGTGTGCCTGAGAGTATCATCCAAATGCTTCTTGAACTCCCGTCAGACTTGGTGCTGTGACCACTTCCCTGGAGAACCTATTCCAGTGCTCAACCACCCTCTGGGTTTAGAACCTTTTTCTAATATCCAACCTAAGCCTCCCCTGACACCGTTCAGGCCGTTCCCTCGGGTTCTGTCACTGGTCAGCACAGAGAAGGGATCAGTGTCTGCCCCTCTCCTTGCTACATTTGATCACAATTTCAATGTGAATGTGTATGGGTGCACAATATTTTTGTGTGGACACAGGGCAGAAGAGAACACATTGCAGCATAAAAACCTGTAACATTAACCATTTGCATATAAACTCTCACTTTACCTCTTCTCTGGACACCAGCTGTAGAAGCTTACTGGTGTTACCTCACCAGTAGCTTCTTAAATGCATTTTTCCAGGCTTTCTGCGACAAGAACCAGCCTCATTTCTGAAGGCTGAAGGAAAAATGAAGCTGTCCCAAATTACATGTTGTGTCTCTCTGAATAACTGTGGTTCCAGAAGTTGGACAATAATCCTCTGATTATGCCTCTGAACTCTTGCTTAATTACTGGGGATTTTCTGCCAGCTACCCATGCACTTACAGTCCTTAGGCACAATCAAAACATGTTTGCTCTAGGGGAAAAGAAACATTTCAGTGCAATCAAGCGCATCTGGTGTAACTAATCTGGTTAATCACAGCAATGTGAGGGACATAGAATATGTACTATAAACATGAAAAAGGAACAA
This sequence comes from Margarornis squamiger, assembly GCA_035222235.1. Classification (NCBI taxonomy): domain Eukaryota; kingdom Metazoa; phylum Chordata; class Aves; order Passeriformes; family Furnariidae; genus Margarornis; species Margarornis squamiger. The sequence continues at coordinate 69,425,680 of JAWWTY010000106.1, read as the reverse complement.
TTTTCAACATGCTTTTCAAACTGCACAATAATTTCTCTTAATTATTAATTCTAACATAAAATGATTAAATGCATTTGTTTCTGCAAGCCTTAGTATTTCTGTCACCTTTAAATTTTGAGAACTGACTCAGGAATGCAAAAGAAAGCTAAATTTATAGAACTCTCACATACATTAATCAGCTGCTTAACAGAAAAACAAGCCCGTCATCCACATTCCTACTGAGACTTGAGGGCAGTAAGTACATTTTCCTGACTATTTTGGTGTCCAGCCTGGGAAGACATTCCATTCTTCTGTTCCAAGAGATCCTGAAAGCATCTCCTTTTTATGTGACTGTCCTGGTTTCATTTAAAATAATGCTTAATTTAAAATCAGTCAGAGCATGATCACTGTGATTTCAAGAATTCAATGTGAATGAGTTAAGAAATATCAGCAATCTTCTGTTTGACGTTCAGTCCAGTAGCATGAAGCATATTTGTCGCTGCAGAGACTTGGGTGGTTTTTTCTTTTTTCCTTTTTTAATTTTATTCATTTTTTAAACTTTTTTATTTTTAACTTTGCCTGAAAACTAGACTAATAAAAACAGAATAGTAAAATACTCTGGAACAATAAAATTTTGCTGTTCTTGACATCCATGAGCAAAACAGTAATATCCTGTGAAAATAACATAGTGCTTTAAAAAGGTGCAATATACCTGTATAGCTAAACTGGTTTGCCTAGTATAAAACTAACTATATACAAGCTTGAAAGCCTGGAGTTCAAGATTTTAAAACTTTAAAATCCCATTAAAGAGATTGAAAAGACAGAATTATGGCAATCACTACAGCATAAAGAAGGTGCACCAGGAATCCTTCAAAATTCCAAAGGTTAAAGAAGTTAAGTGCTGGGTTCAGATCAGAAGGGTTCATTAGAGTAACCACAATGGAGCACATGCAAGGGCAGGGAGGAAGGAAAACTTCACAAGAATCTCCTTTATGGCAATAAAGGGATAGGGTGGGGGAACTCTTCAGGGAGCGAAGTTTTCCTTTTGTCATCGTGAATTTTAATTCTGCATTATAGTTTGTATTTTTGGTCTTCTCATCATTATGAACTTCATATTGCTGGAGTCTTCTGGCTTTTAGTCCATTCCTTTTTGAGTGCAGCCTGTCAGGCCTCTCAGTACCTGTGAGACTGATGAGATTGGTGATACTGAGAGCTCTGCTGAGACGACGTGGAATAGCCCATTGTACTCTGGGACTGAGAAGATCCCTGAATGTTGCTTTGGTAACTCAGGCGTGAGCTGGAGTGCTGCAGGAAAAACAGAGAGGGATCAGGGGAATGAAAACCAGCCTCTTAGGACTATGCAGCTCAGGAAGCTTTTAACCTCTCTGAAGCTCACTAAAACATAACTGTTGGAGAAGCTGGCTAAGAGTGCTAGTATTTAGGGTCCCATAAAACAAGTAATCATTCTGATTGGCAACCAGCCTTAACACAGCATGCAAAATACACAAGGTATTAGCAGACACCTAGGAGTACAACATGTACAGACTCATTATCTGAAGGTAAAATACAGAAGACACAGGAAAGCAGACTCCCTTTCAAAATTCATCTGTTACTTAAAATTATGTCTATCATTATTATGATTGCTACTAATGCAAAATCAAACTGCTAATGTCACAAACAGCCTTCTCAGGATAGGTAATACTAAATGTTACAGAGAAATACTTCATTCTTTCTGAGAAAAAGACCACCACAACCTAAGAGTTACTCAATTTATCTAAATGAAAAATGGTCCAGTAAGAGAAAATAATTTAATTTTAGGTGAGGCTTTCAACCTGCTGCCTTATGTACTGGAGAAAAGAACAACTGCTTAAAACTGTGCATGTGTATGTTTGTGACCTCCAGCCTGCTGAATTTGCCCTTTCATTACCACATCCATTCCTGTTCAGAATTAATAATAAACTGCCCAATAATGCAAGTTGCAAAATCATTTGGTGTGAAAAGTACTGCTCAATGTATAGAAGGTTCTCCAGCAAAGTAAACCTCACCCCAATCCACAGGAAAGAAGAATCTACAAAAAACTCCCAAAACTATGTGCAGTCAGCACACAGTTGTTTCCAGCCAAGTTAAGCAAGGGTTCAGGCAGTCATTTGATAGAGTTCCGTTCACTATCTAGTTGGTGGTTCTACTTGGCTCTGTCCAAAGGTCAACAACAAGCCTGTGGCCAACAGCAATCATCTAGGAAAAGCGTTAAGAACCTACATTGTGATTAAATCTCAACATTATGAGTTCCAGAAAGCCTCTGGAGAACTTTGAGTTCAGAATGGAAATCCCACTGGGTATGCAGGAACATCACATCCTGCAGAGACCAAGAATCTGCTCAGTGAAGGCAATATCCCAGTCAGTGGTCTCGTCTAACTACTGAACCCCAACCAGGAAAGCTGTGAAAGCCTCCTAACAACTTTTCAGCTGGATGGAGAAAGAGCAGGATCCTAAAGTTCAGCAGTCTAAAACAGTTCTGCCCTTTGTTTCGGTACAGAGCTTTATGATTTTAATTTTACATAAACTGTAAATCATACTAAATCCTAAAAACATAACTTCTTCTGTGTTCTGTCTAACATAGGAATATGAAGGTTGCTTTCAAGGTGAAGCACAGTGAGGCTAAAGAGAGAGAAGGAACAGTCCAATATTGCAGACTGCTGTATCTCAATATAATATCAGTTTAACTAAATAGTTGTACCAAGTAACTTCACTTGTGTGTAAGGGTCAGTTTTGGAGACAACAGCTCAGCACACTGGCTTTGGAAGAGACGTCTTCCAGCAGCATGTATGCTGTTAATAACCATATTATTCTTGGCTTGTTTTGTTAGGTTGTTAACAGTGTCCGAAACCTGAATTTTTTCTCAAAATTCTGAAAGTTTTTTCAACTTTTAATGGGGGGAAAAATATTGTTATGAATGCTGTAACTTTATAGGCACTCATTCTGCATGAAAAGCATCGGATGACCACACTAAGCAAAACACCCCAGGTCATATAAGGAATGCTCAGTAAAATTCAACAAGGAATTTGCACTGTCATTTGTGGAAGCAACATATATTGAGGATGGTGAACTACAAGAAGACTTCAACAGAGACTTTAGATCACAAGCTGAATGAAACTCAGAGGAAAGGGAATCTTCTTCCTACTTCTGAATAAGATACAGTGCAGTAAACTTAATTCCATAAGACTACAAGAATGCAGTAACTTGCCCATGCTTATTTTTGTTCCACATAAAAGAATTTGTTTTTAACAAAGTCAGACTTAGACAATTTGCAGACATTCCTTTCTGGAACAGAAGACAGTCAGCTAGAATTCAAGGGCAGAAAGCCAAATACAAGTGTAAAAACGGATAATCAGACCATACAATTTAGTGAGTGATGTAAAGGAAACATACAGATCATGATTTTGATGCCTGTGCTGTTAAAATTTAGAAGGAAAGCATCTTAGAGGGGGGAAAAAAAAAAAATCTATCGGGAAAAAAAATATTTAGACTGCTAGCAATTTGTAAGGGGGAATTTTGCCAACAATTCAGAGAGCTGGATAAGAATTCTATAATGGATATCATCAAATGCAGCACACCAGTCCTCAAAGTACAGACCAAAACAGACCAGCCATAAATACTGTGTAGTCAGACAGCTGTAGTGATCTGTCCAGGCCTCAAGCCTGTCTGGAACTTTTCAAAAAAGAAACCTAGTGGTCTTTACCTTTAAATTGCCCTCAATGCCTTCATGATCATTTGTCATTAAAAGAGTCAAACAGAAACAGGAGAAAAATATCTGGCACTGAGAAATCAATTGTCTATGGAGAAGGTCTGCAGGACTAAGTCAAGGCAACTTCAGAGCTTGATGCTTTAAAAGCTACTTACTTTTAAGTTTAAAGTAGCCTGAAAACACTGTTCTTCAAGGTGGGATCCTCTCACAGGCTAGTAGCAGACAGAGTCCTTAGCATCATTTAAAACCTACCTTTAATATCTACCCTTTTCTTATTCTGCTTTCAACTCATTACTGTTCCATCAGGCACAAACTCAGAAGTACTGAAGATCCTGGTAAGTTCAGTGCTTTTTATATTTAGTGTAAGTCACTTTTTCAGTGGAAAATTAATTATAGTAAGCAGAGACAAATATGCAAATCCAAAAATAATTCACTGATAATGCTTTTAGTTATGAATGCTACTGTACTGGAAAACATGAAATCTATTCAATTTTGGTCCCACTAGAAACACTGCATGACTTTGTGCCCTACTTCAGCATGAATCATATGGATGAACCAAAACATCATTCCTGTGCTAGCATGCACTTTTCCTTTAGCATTAGAAGCAGACTTAGAAAGATACCAGAATAAACTACAGAACCACTTCATACATGTGAAAATATGAGGTAAAATTAAGCGGGAATGAAGTGGAAGAGCCTACTTCTAACTCTGCTTCTGCTTCTCAGGATCTTCTCAGTTCTGCTCTGCACACAGGATTTAATATTGCCAAGACTCAAGTACCCTGAACTTGATGCAACAAAGCATTTACATCCACTGGCTTCAGCAAGATGACTCTCGAACATGTTTAAGTGCTTTCCTGGAGTGGACTAGTGCTCAACACTTTACAGGGTGCAGCAGATACAATTCAGACTGGTATTCTATTGAAAATCACTAATCACGGAACAAAACCTTTTAACTTAAACCAAACAGTTTAACCTATCACACCATGCCTGCTCAGGTCACATGAAAAAATTCATTAAAACATGGTGCGTTCTTGCAGCGGGGAAGGGGGGAAACGATGTTTTGGCCCTACGGCATGAGAAGCAGCAAAATGCCAAGCGGTACCTGATAATCTGAAGGCATGACAGGCCCGCCTGAGTTAGCGCCTGAAGGCCCTATGCGTGGTTTCTTGTTCGGAGGCACCTGGTTGAGGCTGGAGTCCTGGCTGTGCTGGAGCCCCGCCGGCGCGCCCCCCGCGCCCGCAGCGGCGCCCCCGGCCGTCCCGTTGGTCTGCGTGCTGTTCTGCTGCTGCTGCTGCGGCTGCTGCGGCGCGGCCTGCGCCTGCTGCTGAGGGGCTGTCTGCTGCTGATGCTGGTTCTGCTGCTGCTGCTGCTGCTGCTGATTCTAAGGGAAGAGGCGACACGACATGGTCACTTGCTCCGAGCTGCGCTTTATGATAGAGTTGCCAACAGCGGCATCACCGAAAGAGCAGCAGGCTCGCCCTGCTCTAGGGCAAAACACAGCAGGGCTGAGTGCTGGGAGAAGGGTGCCCTCAGGACACTCTTGCACACCTCATGGAGGTACCCCATTTGTGGTTGTTCTGCTTCTTTAATGAAGAAAGCTGGACTAAATCTGGAAGGACACACTAGTGCTGCCTACAGCTAGCCAAGCACTCAGAGAGGAGGACAGAAGGAACCATTTATAAAGCAGTAATTGTCTAACTAACTAAATCAAAACTCCCAAAATTTCACTAATGCTCAGTGGTGGACATGGTGAACCACAGTAGATTATTCTAAGTGTTTCAACAGCCTTGTTCACTCAGAATCAGAACCATTTTTCAAACATTCACATCATAATAACCCAAAGAAGCGTTACTGCCAGTGAAGCAAGCAAATTGAGACCAGAGAAATGATAAAATTTCTCCCAGGTTGCAAGGGAATTCTGGCAAAACCAGAAACAGGTTTCATTACTGTTTTGGTCTCCTTTGCTTTTAAGTGCCTTGCAAGGAGAGCTATACTGGGAATAAGGTCCAGCACAGTGCACAAGGCATAGGGTCAGAAAATCTTACTGAAATAGCACAAAAGTGAAAATTGACCAGAGACAAACAGTTGAAGACAAAAGAGGAGGAAACAGCTGAAAGAAGAATCTGGTAAGGGCAGGAGAAGACTAGCAAAGGGAAGAAAGCCAGAGAATTAAGACAACACTGGGACCTAGAAGGAAGAGAGACAAAGAAAAGGGTCACGAAAGGGAGAAAAAAGGGTAAGAAGGAGAACATGAGCAAAAGACATTGTACTCTTTTGGCTTCAAAGGGCTACAGACTTAAAAGAGTTACTAGGGAAGTGGAGGGAAGGTAAGAAAGTGCAACCCTGCCCTCAATGGTTAGACAGTTCTGGGCAGGACTACCCATTTGCTTTTGAGCACTAGGGACGGCTCCTCCATCAGAGCACTAGAGCACATAAGAGAGTTGCAAAGAAAAACAATTTCTCTCCAAATGTGAAATAGGTCAACTGCTTATCATGGGAAAAACTACAACTGACATGGCTTGAATTAAAAGGTCTTACTACCCTTATCCCAATATACTATAGGGAACATTCCAGGACAGTATTTTTTTCCTAGAATACCTGCTTATATGATGATCAAAGCTTTAGTATGGTAGCCTTTTATAAGAACCTCACTTTATTAGTTTCCCAGAAATCGTGACAACCTGTTCCCACTAGCAGAAAATACCTGATGCCCCCCAATCATCAAAAGGCATTTAATTACCTCAGATAAAGGTCATAAAAGATCTGTATCTATGCCATTCACCATAATGGTCTCCCAGGAAGCATTCAGATGAAATTGCAATGATATATTCATTTAAGATTACAAAGCCTGGCATCTTCAAGGACTTGAAGGTGGCTTGCAATTCCATTTCACATTTAGCAAAACTAATAATGTATCCTCCTGCCTGTAGTCCTCAAATCCCATCTCAGTCAGATTCTGTATCCCATGAAATTTAGACCTCAATAATTTAAAAAGTTAATCAAATTAGCTTGTAAAAAAACCTATTAAGAAGCAATTCATCTTTTCATCATTGTTTGAGCTTCACTTACACAAACAAAAACCAGTAACTAGGGCAGTATTTGTACTAGAATTCTGAAATTTGTGTTTTCATAGGGATGTTTGGATGCAAGTTGAGGTGGTTGCTACTGTGTGAGCTGAAAAACTGCAATTTTGCTACATGTAAACAAATATTTCTGGAACATTCATAATTAAAGACAAGAGTCCGTTGTTGTCCAAAGTTTCGTGCTTTGGATTTTAGCACAAAATTTGCTTGACTAGCCTAAGCTTGCTCTTCTGTGGAACTACTACTGCTGCTGCCTGGGTAGAGACTGAGAGCTGCTCTGTCAGACTCCAGCTGAGGTCTAGCTGCATCATCTTACTGCACAAAAATGGCTCACACCAGCAAAGACATTGTCCTCAGGTCAGTCTGGTTCATGGTGGCTCCTAATGACTAAACGTGTAAAAGGTCTACAGTTAACAACATATTGCCAAGTGTCACCTCTCAGGCAAAAATTACCAAAATGAAATTTTGGTGCTACCTAGAAACAAACCCAGCAGAAACTGCCTAACAGAATTTGAATGAGAAAAGAATCTTTTCCCTTTGTTTTACAAACCCTCATTTTAGCTTTGCTGACTAACGATTAACCATTTCAAAGAACGGATGCTTATGCTAAATGTTATTCAGTTCAAATATAAGTTCCAAATAAACAAACACAGAGAACTTCTCCAGGTTTCCAAAGGACTATACAGATACTTACGGTTTTAAAAACAAAGCAGAAACAAACTAATATTAAAAAAAAATAAAACCTCCTATTTGCAATAACATTATAAAGCAACAAAACACGGCACATATTCAACTTTCAGAATATCCTTCACCTCTACATGTCCTACAATGTGGGAACACATTCAGTGAGTAATGAGTAGTTTATATTACCTCAATGGTCTGAAAAAAGTTTAATTTGGAGTGTGCATAAATACAGGACTGTCCTCAACAATCTCACAGACCATTCATATATTGGCTGTTTTGAACATAAACAGGCAATTGACATCATCCTCCACAACACACCCAGGAAAAAGATATTTAAAGTACACTGACTTGAAAGTAAAAAAGTCAAAGTAATTTTAATTCATAAGGTTTCTTCTTGTTTTTGAAGCTGAGAGTTGAAGCAAAACTAGTAACTATATTACAATCAATCACTGTAGTGACTTTCATTTTATTTTTGCTTAGGGGTCTTGTTTCCTCTTTTTGAAAAAATTATCTGGACACAAAAATCACTTGTTCTCAGTAGAGAAGAACCTACAATATCAGTTCTGAAAACAAAGTTTGCTCTCTGAAATGCAGTTTTAAACTCCACTTGTTTGTCATATTGCACAGAAAACTGAAAACAGAAGATGCATGTAGTCAAATGGTTCTCCAAAAGGTTAACAGTCCTTCTCATATAGTCCTCAGATAATTACAGTTCAAGACTGTTCTCTTCACATTTTGTTAGCTATACATTACTGTTGCTGTCTCATATGCTGTTAAGTGAAAATAACACACTGTTTCCTACACTATAGCACCATTGTCCAGCCTTCACAGCATGACAGGACAATCACTGTGGTCACGTAGCACAGCTGAGCTACACACACCAAGCAGATCAGATTGTGTTGCAAACACACCAAAATATACTATGCACACAAACAACTTCTCACCCATGTCTACGGGGCTATGAGAAAGAGAATATTCAGAGCAGATTGTCAATACCAGAACAGTTCACAGCCCTTATTACTCCTTTGTCTGAAGGCCCTTAAAACATGATCAGGAAACTGTGTGCAGATGGATGAAATGTTCTGATGCAGTGCCAGAAACAGGCTGCCATTATTTATTTGAGACCCCGACAGCCATCTACATTCAAATGGCTGGATGCATGCCAATCATACAATGAAAATGCCATTCTTTTCATGTGTTCACAATGTATTTTCATCATGTGATGCTGGAGGAGGTAGCAAGGTCCTCTTGGAAGGACACCAGCTGAAAGCAGCCTCCTGCTGACAGAACAACCCATACAGCTCATTTCCTCACAGGTGCGGGCAAATTGCGCTGGTGATACCACCTGAGACACCCCAGAGTCATTTGGTACTTTTCATACATCTGAGAAGCAGTTTTAAAAGAGCCTTGCCTTGGAAACATATTTTTTGTTAAACTCCTTATGTTTCATTAGTTTTATTTGGTAGCACCATGATGCTTTCTTATTGCATACTTAAATGTTTAATTTTTATTTTTTTTTAAAAAAAGGAGTTTATTATACCTTATCCCCTTTCTCTTCAGGTTCATCTTCATTGAGGAATTCTCTTTTAGGATATGGAATCTGACAGCCAGCAAACACACTGAAACACAGTAAACAGTAAACACTCCACAAATATGTACATAAGGCATACATTTACTTAACACCATGTTAAAAACAAGTGCATATAACACAACCTAATTTCTTGTACTTCATGTGTCCTGTTTCCACAAGCAAATGGCAGTGTGAGCACTCAAGATAGGTGCTGATCATAATGTCAGATCTCTTTGCTGTTGGCACCAGGCCGTCATTTAGAAATCATGGCATGGTTGAACGTGCCCAAACGACCACTTGTTGATCCAGATGGTAAAATGAACAAACACACTGTCAGAGGTTCCATAACACCCAGTTAGAACACGCATGGCTCACTGAATAAAGGGCCTGATCCAAAGAGCATTATGAGCCTGCCTTGGCTTACAACAGGCTTAAATATATTTGCCAACCACAACTGCAGACTTACTTTCAAATACGCTTCTCAGATCTTGTTTAGGGGAAAAAAAAAGATAAGTTTTACGTTCAGCTGGAATCTGGAACATTCCTTAGTGTTTATGGCAGAGACTTTATCACAATGTTATCCTGTAATCTATGGGGAGCTATAGCTCTACCTAGGATAGCATTGGATAAACACTAAACAGAAACTACTGGTAGATCTTGCCCAGTATCAATTTCTTAGATTTCTGTGCCAAGATTCAGAATACAATCAATGTGACATAATTTTTAAAAGGATGTAAACCGTTCCTAATCTAGCTGCTAAGTAGTGTTCGGTTTTTTCAAACAGAGAAAGAAAAAGAAATTCAAAAAAACCAAGCTAGTCTCAACTAGATTCCTTTTGCACGCCAGTGACTCTTCCCTCCTTTTACTGTTGCCTGCTAGCTGAGGAAACAATGAAAGCAAAGGTGGCAGTCTCCCCACATCCAGTTCCTACAGATCATAATGCTATGCACCTCCATGCTTCTGAACACTGGGAAGAGAAACTGGAAGTCTGCCAGTTGGAAATGAATATATAGTTTGAACTTTTTCATGACAATAAAATATACAGAGATATAAATTCTGTACTCTCAAGCCTTCTCAATAAGGGATTTGTGGGCTTTAGGCAGCCATTTGTCTCTTCACTCTTCTCATACTGTTACCCTGTGCAAGAGGGGATAGGAAGGGGTTGTAGGTCAGACAACTGTCCTAATTGTAGGGAGAGGCACAATCAAACCAGGCAATGGAAAACAGGGCTCTGTGAGGCTGTGTAAGGCACAACAGAAGAGGGCACAGATTAATTCTCTAAATAGTGCAATAATATTGTCCCTTTAGCTTTGGTAGCACACTCAGAATTACAATATTAGTGTGGTACTGGGTGATTTTTCATGACCACTGTTTTGGCACCAGTAGATACAGACACTTCAGTACTACTAGTGTAGTTTTTGGTGAGCATGTCTGAGCTACTACTTCTTGTGGACACAGGTAGATATCTGAAATTTTCAGCTGTCATGTCATTTCAGGGATTAGCACATAGCAGAAAAACGACACCCCAGATGTGCCCAGAAGAGGGAATACATACTCTGATGTAGGCAGAGGATCCTCTTGAAAGTAGGGGTCCTGCAAAGCCTGCTCTGAGGTAATTCTCTTTGTAGGGTCCATAGTGAGAAGCTTCTGAAGCTGTAAAGCATAACATTAAAAATAGCAAAAAGCTCATCAAACAATCATTTTTCAAACTATGACTTGCATGTCTTGGATTGTGGATTGCTAAATTATTTCTGGCTTGTCCAGACAAGCCTAAGTTAGCATTGCTTGTTCAGTGAAGTTCCCAAGAACTACAATGGACATTCAAAGTACTACGGCTGTGAAGTATTTTTCATGTAAGGAATAGTTAGGTGTATCAGGCAACGTTAATTGCTAAGGCTGAACCACTGTGCTAAAGCAACACTAAATTCAGCTATTACAGGTTCATAAAGCATCATTTCTAAATAATGGCTTTTTGTTGTGGCACATGTATAGCTTTTATACTGTTCTGTACTGCTGACACAAAATGAAAAGTGTCAGAACAGACTGAACATGACTGGGACTCTCCATATCGCTTTAGGGACAGAAACAATAAATCTTCATTTCTTGCACTGGCAACATTCCAGAGTCAGAGCACTCTTCTACTTATGAAGCTCCGAAACCAACTCTAATCGATAGTGAAATGAGAAACAGGAGGAGCAGATCCTTCCTAGTAACCTTTCTTCCTTGCTAGGAGGAAAATAAGCATAAATTTATTAGCTAGAATGCTTTTGACTGCAGCAGGCTATAAAAGAGGATTATAATATATTAGCATAAACAGCAATTATAGGGATATCACACCATTTTAAATAGTTACTTATTTATCACATTCTGATAAACTCACAGTAGGAAATCTTGGTGCTCAAAGTACATTATACAGTATCCTGCTCTCACACAACATTCTCTTAATTCAACCCAGTAATAAAAATAAAATCTCTTCTGCAAAGGACATCACAGCTCAAACTCTCTCGGGCCTCCAACAAAAACTGCCTGTATATTCAGCTAAAGCATGTGATTTTGGCATGGGTATTTGGGGCTTTTTCTTCCAATAAATTAAAAACCTGATACACAGTTCTATATTCTATGTATTTGCTACAGTAACCAGCATCAGTAAGAGCACCCACCCTCCTCCCCTGTATTTCCTTCCTCAATTATAGTTAACAATACCTGATACATAAGGCCTCATAAAATTCTCTGTACTTTTGCCACTTTCTTCACATAATTTATGGGCCATGGACCTCACCAGACAAACATAACAAAAAGCTATTTGGGCTGTCTCTCCACCTATCAGTTCATTTTCAACCATCTCCTGAATTGATTTCTGCTGCTTGCCTAGGGATATACCTCAAAATAGTCCTGCACTGCACACTCCAGGAGAGTCTACACGAGACATTTATTTACTGTACCTTTGTGTGGTCAGGTAACTCTTAATCCTATGTTTCCTGTGCGTCTTAACAAATCCAACTTCTAATGTGCTCTCTACACAGTGACCTCATACAATACAATATAGACCACAATTTGGGTACTCAATACCTTTACTTCAAATTACCACCACTCCCTACATGCAAAATTTTTGTGAGTTATAGCAGTTTATGACACATTTCTCCCCAGTTCCTCCACAGTGACTGCAGGAACAAATATGCATATTCTGCATAAGGCCACTCCTGGTCTTTGGAGACAGATGTCATCACTGACAGTAGAGTACAGGGCATCAGTCTCTGCCCCCTGGACTCCTTCCTCAGACCTGGCTGATGCAGTACTACTCAAGAGAAAGCTTGTCCAGTTTTCTGCCATATGGCATCACAAATTGCCTCCAAACATGAACTGTATTCTTTGTCACTCAAAGATAAGGCTAATGTACTGCAGCAGAAGACCTAAAGATATTTTGGACCTTTTAGTAATCTGCATTTTCCCTCAGCATTCTCCCTTCAACCCTGAGGATACAATCAGTTTGTTCATTCCAAGAGATACCACACACAACATCATTCCAAGTGAGATAACCTGCTTATCAGTGATACCACTGTGAACCAACTTTCTTTTAGAAAGTCTGGTTATCTGTAGCTTCTGGGAAAATGAATTAAAAATGTCCAGAGACAATTTGTTTTCAGGGTAGCAGTTGCCAACACAATATAACAAACCCATGAGACTAGACTTCATCAAATGGCTCATACTTCTCAGCAGGTCTCAAGATTGCTTGCTCTCAAACTCCACTGGCATGACATGACAGCTATAAATACTATGCTTGTAACTTTTCCAGGACCACAAGAACAGATGCCTCTTCCTGCATGGAAAATATTCTGCCCTTCATATTATCATTCAATGTCAATCAGCAGAAAGGCATAATATAATTCTCTTTGTCAAGAGTCACTTGCTATCCTGCACTGGTTTACTCAGTGCCATCTGTTCTCCATGCACCACACTTTCTGTACTCATTAGCACAAGGTCTTGATCAATGACTGCTACAAAGCAGATGTCTTCTGAGGTTCACCTTGCAGGATGAAGGTTGCCTAAAAAAATAACTACCTTGGATTACCAAGGAGTTTTAGGGAGTCTGCTTCAAAATACATGTACCTCCAAGCTTGTTAGCAGACATATTTCTTATCTCTTGATTTGGGAGAGCAATGCACACCTTTCCTTCAAGATTTGCTGTATTTTAGAGTCTTTGACAAGATAAGGTGTGTACTGAGCCTCCTTGTTGCAGCATGGCTGTGGCAATTTTTAGGTGCACAAACTCTCTCAGTACAGCAATGAGGTACCAAGAAGGTGGTCCATATTCCTGAGCATTCTTATACACATCTGCAGGAGACTGGCTTATTTGAGATCATCCTCCATCTCTGTGTCTGATCATTAAAGTATGCTTATTCATCCCAAATTATGTGAGAAAAATCTAACAAGAACTACCTTGATTAATGAACTGACTTCTTCATGATGCTCGGAAAGAAAGCGAAATCCTCCAGATGATTCCTGTGTGTACTCAGTAAGCTGAGCTTAAGAAATTTTAATTACTACTTCTTCAAGTCACACTTCTTATGGGAATGCTTCCCTTCCAACCACTTGGGACTAACCTATTCTGTTTCCACAGCTATTTGTATCATCAACCTATGAACAAGTGAAAGAGCAAATCTTTGCCAGGACCTAAAGAGATGACTGCTATGCTGAACCTGTAACTAAAAACAGACCACTGGAACTCAAGCTGCACTAAGCCTTATTACAGAAGCTCCCTGTTCAGAGTACTAGCAAAGTCACTTTGAACTTCATTCCTAAATTTAGACAGCACTAAGTCATCACAGAGGCATCCAGGAATGATGCTGTATTACACACAGCAAGGCTGTACTGGCCTGCAGTGGATGACTCAATTAGGTAACCAGCAAATATATGGTTAGGGATTTTGTTTGGAATCACCCACAGAACAGTGGTGGACTACTGTCAGAGGGAAGAAAAAGAAAAACAAACTACTACAGAAAATAAATTCCTCCTTTCTTCTTTCCTTTCTTCAGAAAACTCTTGAGCTTTTGGGAGCTCTCTAGCTCTCAGAAACAACATAGAATTAAGACATGTATTATACTCACTCTCTTATTTGCACAACAGACCTAAACGTAAGGCTGAATATACAAGTGCCTGCAAATCCTAATTACCAAAGACTCTCAGATTTTTAATATCAGCAGTTTAAGCACACCCTCAGCATAAATTTACATGAAGAAAACATGACAAAAATGGCCAGTTAGTGATAAATAGCTTTAACATTGGCGTTCGTTAGAATGAGATAGAAGAACAGACACAGATATTACCATTAGAAATGTATTTCATTCCTGTCATCACAGCAATTTTCAAGTTGCACCTACCAAAAGAAAAACTTTGCTGTCAGGCTTGACTTTGTGTTTCTCCATGTATTTTATGAGGCTACTATTGGCATATCTGAAAAATACAGTTAAAGAAAGACATGTCTGAAATAATACTGCAATAAAAACATGGAACTCTATCAAGCGATCACAAAACATTTAACAGCCCTCAATAAGCAAACTATAAAAAGAACTGCTATCACTAATACGTGAGATATTTATCTAGCAGTCGCACACTAAGTGTGCTTTTCACCAACAGGAGTGGTATCAACTGTGTAAAGATTATTTCCATGAAACACGCAACTTTTGTAGTATATGGATAAGCTGTTGATATGGGTGTATGAGAGAGAGACACAAATTGAAGTTTATGCTCTAGTTTCCTAAAGCAACTGTGCCACAAAGGACTGAACACTTTCTGTAACAGCTCAACACCTAAGCTATTGTTTCCAGTTACAATCTGGCAGAGCAGTTAAGGTTACCACTATGCCTCCATAATCCCAACCTGCAGCAAATCATACAGTCCTTACAGCTCCCAAGCTGAAAGATGCCCCAAATATTTATTATCCACGCCTTGCCTTTAATTTAGGGCTCCAGAGGTTATCTATAGCCATTTTCAAAAGAAAGAAGCTTCATGCACAGACCAGCTTCATATCTTGTCTAAAGACAGTCTAATGAATCCATGGCAGAGCTGGGAACAGAATCCAAACCTCCTGAATCCATGTCCTCTACATTACAACAGTCTATTTGGCTCCTTTTAAGTTCTGCTCTATCACCACCACTTGACTAATTTAGTCAAAGCACCAAGAAACAGTAAAACTGGAAAATTCTCAGATCCCAGTCAGGCTTTGCATCACAACCTAAACATATTACCTTCCATAGAAATCTCTGTGCATTATATTACTGTCTCCACATATCTGCTTGTCAAAAGTACCAGAGTTTCCCTATTCTTTCTCACACAAAATAAAGTCATCTTGAACATGGAAGTGGGTTAAGCAAGCTCTTTTGTCTATGTCTGCCATAGATTGAATTACACTTATGACAACTCCCTTCTAGAGAAATGAGAAGGCCACTCAGCTGGTGGTTTTAATAAGCAGCTGTGGGAGAGAACACCATTCAAGCAAACCAGATAGTTCAAACAGGACAGCTGTAACAGTGTTAGGACCCAAATGCTCCAAAATTCCATCCCCAAAAAGTCAGAGCAATAGGAGCCGATTTCTGTCTCTGCTACATTCGGTGAACTTTGTTGGATTATCATCACTTACGTTGTTCTCCTAAAATCTTTCTGAAGAGTTGGATATTCTGGCATCTTCCTTATGTCTTCCCAGTCTTTATCTTTAGTAGGGGGGAAAAAGAAAAATCATTTACTATTCTGAAGGTCTAGGTTAAGTAATACACAAGAAGAAATAACTACAGCAGTTGTTTGACTTCCTGTTTGCTGGCCAGTTATATTGTTCCCTAATTGTCAGCATTTTCAAATTCATCAAACTGTCAGTTTCTTCATACCTACACAAACAACTACTCATTTCCTTCAGAAAAAACAAACTGACAACGAAAACAACAAAACCCCCCCAGCTCAGTAGCATTACATCTGTGCTTTAATGAAAACAAATTACCTGCAGGGAATCCCATTACACTGAAAATGCGGTCTAGCTGATCGTGATGAAAAGGATTGCTTGTTTTGATGTCCTCCTGGCGACAGTGAAATATAGGCTCTGAAGTCAATAGTTCAGCAAATATGCAGCCAATTGCCCAAATATCTATGAAAGAGGGAGGGTAATTCATGCAAATTTACTGTACTCAAATTGCTCTGTTTTTTGTTTCTGCACAGTTTATCACCCTTCACAGTATAATTATATGCAGTAGTTCAAAAATAGTACATTAAAATGATACATTAAAAAGAGTAAAATCTGGAGGGTTTTTTTCAACCAAAATTAGAGTCCCCAAATCCAAGTCACACAATGACAGTTCGGCACTTAATGCATTCACAATCATGGCAGAAACCTACACAATTTTTGCTGACAACATAGTGCTTAAAGGGCATTCAACTGACCATCAAAATCAAATTATAAATACTTCATAAAGATACACTGAAATAATAGTTCTACCACATATTTCAGAACAATTTCAAACAGATAACTGATAACCAAATAAACACTAAGAAGGAAAAGACTAATGACTCATACAGTTATTTAACCAAATGGTGCAAGCCAGTTAAAATGGAGAAACAAGACTGCAATTTTAATCAAGAGTAGAAGAGCGATTACCAAACTTTTCTTAAAGGAAATAAAATAAACAAAAGAACTACTTGACAACTGTCTCTCACTGCAACAATATTTAATTCCCTCATCTACATCTCATGCACATAAAGAAAATAAAAGCAAAATATTTGACAGTTGAACTTGATGAACTCAGAAGTCTCTTCCAGCCTTAAAGATTCTATGATTCGATATGGTGATGTTTTACTAAAACAAAAAAATAACCTGTATTTTATAAATTTCTCATTAAAACTTTTTTAGATTAAATGTATTACAGAGAGGAACATTTATTTACAAGAGAATAATTTTCTAGATTACAAGTTTTCATTCTAGTTACTGTTAAACACCGCCTTAGTGTTCTGTATGACCCATATGCTTTATTATGCATCTTAAAATGAAAGTGTGAGTTTGACAGAGAAGAATGTGGCTACCAGGCTTAAAAAAAAAAAAAAAAGTATTTGCTACACCAACAAATATGTGTCTGGGATACAACTTTGGAAAAAGATGTTGAGATCAGACGAATAATGAGCATAGACCGCTGAATACAAGACTGCGAAGACCTATGTAGTAGCTGAGGTTAAATTAGATGAACCTGAAAAACGTTTTCAATTTTTTTTCAAATTTAGTAGCATAAATACAAAAAACAATTTAACTTTCATACATAGGTTTAAGAGATAAAAAAATTATTTAACTGGAGTTTCGTTTATTAGATGTCACTGGTGGTGTTTGGCCCATGCTGCCTGAGACACACGGTATCCTGAAAAAAAAGCATTGCTCTCTTTATGCAAGGAATGAGCCATCATACTCTTTGCTGAGACAGGTCAGTTCCATTTCCATCATGTTACAGATGTGGAGCTTGGGGTGTCCCAATATGTAACCCTTTCTTCTTACTTCCTTTACAGCAAAGTCTGATAACATTCCATTCAGACTTTACAGTTCCGACAGGGTATAACTTGCTCTGTGCATTACATCATTATTCTCAAGGCTTTATCTTCCTTTCATTTTCCTATTAGCCTTATCTGCATGAAAACAAGATCTTCAGCTGTTGAGATTTTATCTGCTGAAGCAGCTAATGCAGCATATTAATCACAATTGCTCCCTGGGTAGTAGGCATAAATTATCTACTCCAGAATGAAAATTACTTATTATTTGAAGAATAGAATCTTCATTTAACAGTAGGTTTTCATTCATTTTCATACTAAATAGAAAATCCTTCTGAAAACAGCTTACCTAGAGGCCAAAGAATTGCAATTCTCATAGTTTTCATGGCTTTCTGCAGTGCTCACTGTCCATGGCACAGTGAGGGAGAACCTGGGCCACTGTTCATTATTCCATTTCTTACTGCTCTACACAGACTGACCTTTTCCTTTTAAAGAAAAAAAACCCCAAAACCATAAAATGTAGTATTCTCACTGACAGCAAAGCTGAACTGGGAAATCTTCCTAATGTGACACAGCAAACTTCAAAACTCTGTTTCCTCTGTTTCTCCTTCATCACCTGAACTGTGTGAGAGCAGAGCCACACTAGCAACGCATTTGCACTTCCTGACCCTGTGATTATTACAGAGAGTACATTTTAAGCCCTTTGAGAATTCAGAAAGACAGACATGGTACCAACTGGATGTTACATCTGAATAAACACTGGTAACACACAAGCTGGTCCTATAATTTTCCGTGGGATGGCATTGTTGGGCAAGTCAAGCATGGGGATACTTTAACTCTGATCATCTGTAATATTCCCTAGTAGTTCATAGTGCTGGTGTTCGACCCTTTACCTTTCTTGCCAGATATTCTTCAGTTTCAAAGAATTAATAAAAAGTAACCCAGAAGACTTAGTACGGAAAACCTGAAGCTTTAATATCTCTAAGCAAATATTAAATAGAAAAGGCCTTGCAGCCATGCAGCTCAAGCAGGTCAGGGTCTTCCCTTCATAAACATTTCATGTAACCTGCTCTTGAACAGATCCCTGGCATATATTGAAACCATTCTCACAGTTAATGATTTTCTGCCAAATTTGGCTAATCCCCTTTTTTGTTTTTATAATATAATTATATATTATAAAATAAAAATAAATAATAAATAAAATTTAATAATAAAATTAAATATATATATAATTTACAGTAATAATTTAGCACATGTGGCATTTTTTCTAGCAGAAATGCCTCACTAGATTCTGGCAAGTTTAAAAGCTTCATAAATACAAGCAGTCTTAATAGGTACCTATCTCCTACATTGTTCATATTAGTCAACCAAATAGAAACTTCAGCTCTAACTATGGAAAAAATTCCTTATTCAGTGCCATTTCACATTTTTTATTTGTGGGCCCTAAAAATAAGTTTAATGATTATTACATCTATTCCAAGTAAGAGATACTACTCACAAGTGAGCATTGACAGGGCAAAGCTTAAAACATATAAGTAGTATTTTTCAGTAACAGTGTATTATTAATCTGATGTGCATCATCTGCTTCTAGCACAAGAGGAATTTCTTAAATTACTGTATAACAATTTCATTATAAGTAAAACTTCTTTTTAAAAGCAAGCACCAAAAGAAGTGGCAAAAATTATCAATAACTGGTTCTCTGCTCCATCCTCTACCTTTATGATCAAGAGGGTGAGTTGTCTCCTTGCTTGCAAGCCAAAGCTAAAAATATCCAGACCCACTGAAAACTGGGACACATAGGTCCTACAAAGCTGCACTGGGTACTAAATGTTTTCCAGTCTGATGTCTTCAGAGGATCCTCATAAATTTAGCAGAGTAACACAACCATTCCTGGAAGGACGGTTCTGTTTGCTATAGTCTCTTCTACAGTCATTAGGCTTCAGGACTGAACTGTAGTAAAAGGTTTTTACTGCTTGTTGAGCTGTGTTGTTCTGTTGGGGTTCACTCCCCAGGACTTAAGACTCCCCATTTTCCCCAAGTTTACACTGAACCTGAGTGCAAGTCAGTTTTGCTCCCTGGCTCTGGAAAGAGAGGTGGGAGTGATTGCTCATCGAACAGCTTGCTCAGGTTCTATTCAATCCTATTCGTTCGTGAAATATCTTTCCACTGCAACAATACTTTTCAAGTAGTACACAATTCTGTAAGAAATACAGAAATAGCCTTATAAAGATGGTCACTTGTGGTTTTTTAACAGGCTTTCCATATATATGCCTGTGTGCACACATTATTAGAATATTTGTATGGCTGTCTATGTCCCAGTTTTAAAACCTTTAACTCTAATAACTTTATGGGTCAGCTGAGAAAATCCTGCATATCCCACTCTACTTTAGCACTGTAGCCAAGGAGCAAGTACAAGAGGCTGCTGACATTGCTGTTTTAATGATAGGGACAATTAAGCAGACAAATGCTCATGTGTTCTTTTGCTTCTATGGCACAATAATCTCATTTTTGTATTTGTTGCAGTATCTTGGAAACATTCTTTAAGAATACTATGACCATTTAAGACAATAAGAAAATTTATTGAGCAATAGCCCTGATTTTCAAAATGAAACATCTTTTCCCATGCATATTAGCCAAAACGTTTCACTGAACACAGGACAGAATCAAACATTAAATATGTCATGATTCTTAGCTATATGCAAGAAAAGAAATACATAAGCAAGCTCTTGATCTCATATAATTCTTTAATAAAATTCTGTTAAAGAAAGCAAGTAAAGACTTGGAAAACATTTATTTAGCTGCAATCGATCTGAGGAATTCATCATTAGTGAGGTTTGCTTTAGTAGCGTCACTACTCAACCAAACTGCTTTTTTGTTTTGTTTTGAACACGAGGTCTAGACCCTAGGGACAGCAGAATACAGTCTCTCTATACCTACCAAAGGCTAATGTAACAATCAGGGTACCCAAAAGCTAGTTAGCAAGGCTTTAGCCCAAACAAGGCTATCCAGGTCACCTATAAGACCTATAGCATTTATGTAACATTCACCAAAACTTTCCAATCAAGGCAAGAACAACTAATACACCAATAGCCTGAAAACCTGAAAGGGGGCTGTGCAGGCAAAGGTGTCTAATTTTTTGAAATAACCATCAATTGGTCTAATGAAAAGGTATCACCTCTGCATAAAAACATCTGCATCTCTTCTGCTGAGGACAGCAGCAGAGTCTAGACTTATCTGAAATGTTTACACACAATGATCTAGGGGCACAGATATACTATAGAAAATTAGTTTAATAATGTTTACACTGGTTTTAAATACCTAGAAATTAGATTTAAGAAAATAATATATCTTTAAAGAGGGATTTCTTCGGTTTCGTAAGGTGAACGGAACATACCTGTTACATAGTTGTTGCTATCACACACAGACACAAGGGAAAGATCTTCTCTTTTGTGCAAAGATGCCGATTTTTTTATGTTTCATTGAAACTTTAGTCAGCAAATAAGGAGGTCAAGGAAGAAGTGGTTACTAGCCTTTTAAATTTGACACCTTCTATGGAGAACCGAAAACGGGGTCAAATGTTTACATGTTAAAAAATGGTGTCAGTGGGCTAAGGGTCAGAAATTTGCTATCACTCACTGATAAATTCAGCCATGTTTACTCATCTTTAAAAAAGAGCATCTCAACAGAACTTGACTGAAGAATAATTTACACTCTAAAGCCATAAAGATGACTGTACTGCAGGCAGAAACAATACCTCAGTAATCTGAGTGATGTTCACAGCCAGCTAAACATGTATCTAAGAACAATGTTTTATTTCAAAAGTGCATTATCTCCTGTACCGTGATACAGAGTCAAGGTAATTCAAAACTTTTAACTGCAAAACCATATTAATTCAAATTAATGATGAAAGCCATTATCTTAACTTTTTTACTTGTATGCCTTCATCCTAGCCTTTTAAACTGAGCCGTCCACATCTCATGTTTGTACTAACAATTTAATTAATTTCGATTAATACAACCTTCAAAATTTTAAAGCCTCTTGACCGAAATTCTGAGTTCACTTAAATCAGTAGTAATTTTCTACAGTGCTTCAGTGAGCCAGGATTTCTTGGCTCTCTCTTAAGACAGGTATTTTGGGTTGTCAAAATATTTTATTTTCCCACTTAAATTTCTATTCCTCAGCATCTTATCATTAAATGAAGAACCTGAATCATGTAATTTCAGACTTCTGCTGTGCATTAGACACATTACCTAGCTTGCAACATTACACTTAAATTACTGCGCTAAGCTTGACAACACAAGTACAACAGATGTAGTATGGGGAGTGGCAATAGAACCAGAGGCTCTAAGTAGTCCTCTCATGCAGCAAAAACATGATTTCAAACAGAGAAATCCTCTTAAAGAATTTAAATCTTTTGTTTATAGAACTCCACACCCAAGAACTTGAAAATTCCAGGTTTATGGTTCTGTATGAAGCTTTGTATTTAACATGTGCAGTCAATGTACTGAAGAGGACAAGAATCATCAAGGCAGGGAAGCTGCAATCAACAGTTGTTCCACAGAGCACAAGAATTGAACTTTTACCAACATCATCAGCTTGAGAATTAAGCCTTTACCAACATTATACTGCTTTTGTAAGACTTTCCAGTTGCTGTCTTCCCAAAAACTCCTCCCACTGTCACCACCAAAATCCTATATGCTAAATTTTCATCAGCAATTCTTTAACTCTTCACTTGTGTCTCCAAGACTACTACTGTATAAACTACAGATTACCTACTACATTATCTGGCAGTAGAGCAGCTAACATCCTGGAGAGCACGGAGTGATGGTTACGTGAATGCAGAAGAGTGATGGTTCATCTTGTTTCTACTCTTCTCTCAGTTATTCCAGAAACAGGGGTGGTTTCCAAGTTCAGGTGATGTCATTTCAGGGCAAGGAATTAGGTCAGTGGGACAAGAACTTAATTCTGACACGGAAGATGTGTTACAGTCTTGATTTTTCCCTAATCCTAAGACTTCAGGTGTGTCAGAGACAGCTGAGGAACATTCTTTTTATGCTAACTCCAGAATCTCCAAGATGTAGTAAAGAATGTACTCCTACTTTTGTTTCAGCAACAGCGGTGCTTATATCACAAAGGGTTCAAGAGGTACCCAGCAAGTGCCAAAGCCTTTCACAGAAACAAAAATAAAAAGAAAAATGTCCTTTCAGTGACAACTCATCAAAAGCATGAGGAATGTAATGGGTGACACAAAAGGCAGCTTTGTAGACTCAGGGCTACTTCCCCCTATAATGTATCAAAAAACTGCAGCAAGTAAAGGAAGTATGAAAGCTTCTCATGGCAGAGATCGTGGGTCTTTCTTGTACTGCAAAGTATCAGGCAGGTGTAATACAGAAATTGTTACTATTTCCTCCTGTAATGATGAAAGAATTAAGAACAGAAAAGAGTAGTCGCTGTTTGGTAAAACAGTATTTACAAAGCTTTTCTCAGGGAACATCCACAGCTCTGCATTTCATAGAATCATATGAAAAAAAAGAAGACTGATGGTAGCAAATGAGAAGAAATCAGTACATAGCCCTTAAAAGGGAAATACACTTCTTTTCTAATTAAATGCAGAATATTTTAATAAACCAGTTTTTCTGTACACAGTGGAGCTCTTTGGAGGTTAACTCCATGCTAAATGAAGAGGGACAGTGAGATTATAATTTGTTCTGTGCTCTTACTTGGCTTGTGTATTCAACTATTACAGCTTTTTACTAGGTCCAATGTGTCAACACTTTCAGAGCTAACATGAGGTGAGCAAAAGGCCTGCTATCTGGTATATTGAGTTATAACAAGGAACATCTGCAAAGAATACTTTCTTGGCCTGTTCCAATTCACAAGCCATGACAACCTTTCCTGTGAGTTATCAAAAATTTTTAATCCTACCTTATTTCAGTCAACAGAGAGGAATGCACATGAAGAAACCCTGCCACTCAGCACAACCATAAAAGCTTATTATTCTTTCCAGAGTGCTTTATTTTAAAATATCATAATATTTCTGTTACTAAGTTTTTCAGTGCTGCAGGTATTTCTAGTAAAGTATTGACAATAACTCCAGCATAAATATAAGCAACTCTGTTGGATAAGCCACAAAATAAAGCGGTGTGAAGAGTAATTCTGCTGTCATTCACTCACAGCTATTGACAAGAAGCTGACTTGTGAAGCAATCACACCTGTCCTGAGAACAAGTCATACTACTCAATCAGTGCTGTAATGTTGAAAGTTTCAGTTGATATTGCTGAAATAATTATACTTGAAGATCAAACTGATGGATCAGCTGAAACAACTCCCCTGTACCAGAAGTATGCATCTTGTTATCACAGTAGGTACTTGGTTTTCAGCCAAAATCAACTTTTGTGGGCAAGCTTTTCAGATATGGTAGTAAATAGAGCAAATTAAGTCTTCATTACCATGAGATTTAGTTAGGGTAAAATGCGTACTGTACCAGGTTTTACAACAGTCAACCTTTGAGGTCTTTAAATAGTTAATTTAAGAATCATTTAAATTTAAATCAGCCTTCAGCTCATTGCTTTGTAAAGGAAACCTTAAAAAAATAAAACCAAATCAAAGATCCCTGAGTTGTAAGTTCAACTCTGAACCAAACCATTCACCTGATCATATATAAAAGGAACACTGTCTATCCCAAAGAATCACAATATATCCCAACTGACATTTGAGTCATTGAGTATGAGGAACTAGGGAATTAAGTATAAAATGAAAAATGGGCAAAATGCATCTCCTAATCTTCTCCAAATTCTGAATCTTGCTTTCTTATGTCATCATTCATGTTCCGTTCCTAAATTACGATCCATTATTTGCTCTGGACTGTGACAGACATTGCAAAAAAATCTCCTGTCTTACTTCCCTAAATCTTTTTTTTTAACTGAGTTCATAGCATAAGCTGCTCCAGGAGGTGAGACAATCAATGCTGCTGCTGCAAAGCTCATCTGCCTGGTAAAGGGCAAAGTCAGTGAAGGGAAGGAAAAGGTTGCTCATATGAGGCCCTGTGGTTATTAACAGATGGGAAAAACACAAAGCTGATACTCTGAGGGAAAAGTAGTTAGAAGGAAAAAAAGACATGGAACTAGGACTATGACCAACTGGGAATACTTTTAGCTCACAAATCATTGATGACTCTTGACATACATGGGACTAAGTGCAGACAGATTTCGGAAGGCACCTCTTGCTCAAAAGTTGATTTTTACCACAGAGCTACTGCTACAGGGGATATTCTGCTTTCTAAGTATTTTTATTTTATTTTTCCTGCTCTGAAATAATCCATGTACAGTTAAGTCACAGTAATCATCATGCCATAGCAAATGTGCCACAATACTGAATAAAATGGCAAAAGCGTTCAGTACTTCCCCTCGTAAGTGTTGCAAGAGAGAGCCATGAGAATACAAAAACATATTGGGTGACCAGGGGTAGAAGTTTACAGGTTAATTTACAGAGCAATCTGTATCAGCACAGTTAGCAGATTCCAGTTGTGATTGAAGATCCAGTGGTTTTGTGTTCCTTTTCTTTCATTTTTTTCCCCTAATCTCCAGAAAGTGCATCTTTCTCAAGTTAAGTGACATCCCAGGTTCTCAGAAAAAATAATCTATTCATTGAATTAACAAAAATAATTTACAACACACTTGTACTGGAGCTCCCTATTACCCTTAATTGACTATCTTCAGGACAATATCATAGTGCCCCATTTTATAGGTAACGAAACAACATATGGGATGGAATAAATGAGACATGACAAACCACATCCAACAGTTGGGACCGAATCAGTATTTAAATCCATGTCTCTTGAGATCCCGCTTACCATCCTAGGAGATGAAACTGTGTCTGCCTCATGTTAGAGTCCCTCCACTGGTTTTACAACAGAGACAGGTCTGACCCACTGCACTGCTCTTTCTCCTGACTATTAAACTAGTACACACCTCTCAGACTCTTCAGAGTTGACATGGGCCACCAGCTTTACTAGCTAATTTCCAGACATAACATATTTGAGAAGCAAAGAGTAATAGAGCAGTTAGAAGGCAGGAACTAGATCTCAAAACAGTTAAAGTGTTAAAGTGTGTAACAATCCTGTTGCTGTCAGCTTCTCAAAATATATTTTAATATAGCTTTAAAAGTTTCTAATTAGGTGATCTAATAATCCTTTATATAACATTACATTTCTTAGATTCTTAGATGATTATAGTGTAGTGGAGCATAGCAAATGCCTTTTTTTTTTTTTTAGGAAAAAAAAAAAAGAAACCTATATAGTATTTCAGAGATGTTTTAGTCTTTTAGAGAGCAAGAGGAAAAAACAGCAGTAAATCATCCACCACCTGCAACAACTAGATAAGAGAACAACAATTAATCCTTGGTATTAAAATATTCTTGCCTCTCAGAAAAAGCATGAGAACAACTTTGATAACCAAAATTAAGGAAGTTTACCACATGCCAAAACAAGTTTACCACAAAATATCATCTGAATCCAATTACTTCTCATGTCATATAACATTGCCCAGGGCATGAACAAGGTTCCCCTTCTGATGTTGCCTCAGTTTTCCTTTTCAGCATGCACAAATGAATATTTTCTGAACCTTTCTACTTTACTCTTCTTTTCTAGCTTTTCCACAACCCCTTCCCTCAAATCAAAATCTCTCGCAAACAGGAATGTGGACCCCTATGCAGCAAACAGATGCTGACTGACTATAGATTTGTTCTTCTTAATTATCTCTCATGTATGTCTAAAAGCAGTTCTGCTCCAATGGCTCCATGGACCACAGGTGGGAATCTCCTCTCTACATTTTTTCTGAAGAGTTTTCTGTCTTCTGGTAGGCACCATTTGTAACTTCTGGTTTACCAGGTCTTAGTTTTACCTCCAAACTCTCCCAGAACAGAAGGTCAGAAGAGCCTTAGGCATCAGTTCAAGATTTCCAGAAGCCCCACAGCCTGGCCAGCATGCCAACAATCTGTGTGCACACACTAAGACCATTTGATGCACTCAGAATGTGTGGGACTCACCGCACAGGCAATATGGAACACACATGCACATATTTTCACCCTAGATCCTACATAATGTACCCCAGATATTTCCCTCACTTTTTTTTCCTGCACAAAGCCAAATGGAGTTGTTGAAACTCTGACAGATCCCAGAATTCATTATAAATTTGTTCCCTCTGATACAGCAAACATTTTGCTGTGACATTTGCTTTTAAAGGCATTTTGATGTCTGCTTATACCTTTCACACGTTTCCAGCTCCCATAATCACATTAGTCTGGAAATAGAATGAGGTGACAGTGCTTTGAATTACAGTTTCTGTACACCTCAATCTCACTCAAGCTGGTAAATGTAGTTGCCACATGGCCATTTCTGACATTCCCGGTGACCTATAATTTAGACAAGTGTGGAAAAAGTAACTAAGCAATAGAGATTTCTCAGGTTATTTTTTCACAACAAATAACCCCATCCTTTTCTGGTGCAGAACAGTGTTTTAGCCCTGCTTAATGGGTGGTTGAATGAACACTTTTCTCAACAAAATCCAAATCATGTAAAATACTTTAAGTCATCTGATGCCATTTATCAAGTACACTATTGCTTTAATTAAGGTAAGTGGTAAAGACAGGTAAGATATATGCTCATTTGATACCACTAATAACTATACAAGCTGTAACTTGATAAAAACAGCTCTTGATTATGTTATTTCCTTGATATGCTACAAGATGCCCCAGAATGAATCATACTGGAGACTGCCACATGCTTTCTTAAAAACTTATGATGAAAAAGAGATTTTACTACCTGCTTCACCTACTAAAACATTCTTTTCTAATCTGATGTTCCCAGAGTAAAAAAAAAAATAAAAAAAATCTCTAATTAATGTCTCCTTTCAAGCTGAAAGCCAGCTTACCTTTTCCTTCATTTTACCACAAGCATTTGTTTCCTTAAAATTAAAGTGCAGAAGTCTTTGCCCATACATGAAAGCAACACTACCTTGCCACTTAATTCAACCTTATTTCTTTAGTATTTTGAGCATAAAGGCATTTTCTGTTGTGCTGGAGACTTTCTAGTTGTTCAGTAATTTTATTAACATTTCCATGATCTCAAGCATTTTACATTTTCACAATTACGTAGTTTCACCTGTAGCTTGCTCAAGTTACTTTTAGTAGCAGTTTTACTTCCTTGCTAGAGTATTAGGATCTGATGAACACACAGAAACAGATTCTGTTTTTAAATTACGGCGCTGAAAAAGCAGAAAACATCCACAGGCTACAATGAATTTAGTACTGGAACAGCGAGTGATCTTTGGCTTCTACAACACCATTCTCCCAGTTTACAATAATCTGGTAAGTTACCTGTAACTATGGTAGCAGATATTATATATGAAACTTGACCAACAAGTAGGGTTTACATCAAACATTTGCAGTTCAGGAAACTAAATGTTATTCCATACAAAACCCTATCATGGGGTTTTTACTATCTTTCTAACATGCTAAAAGCAAAAGCTATTTCTGCTTTAGCAATAGTATTTTCCTGACTCCTCTACCTCCTTAAAACATGATGTCATATATGAGATGAACAACTACCTGTTCTGCAAAGAAATAAATGAAAAGTAGAGTACTTCATTAGTACGAAGGGTCAAACTAAATAAAGGCGAAAATGCCACTGAAAAGCTACCCCTAAAATAATGAAATACGCTTATATATGGGTTTGTGTAATATATAGTTCTTTCTAAACAGACTATATTTAATCCAATATTCCCACAAAGTTAAATCCACAAAATATAACTAAGATCAGGTCTAGGAAACAAAGACAAAAATCCTGAATAAGTCCAAAATCATATCCTAATTTCACTCTTGATCATGTATGAGAATTATTTACATGCAAGGAATCATATCTAAAGGCTTTATAGAAGAACAAAACTGGATTGGACACTATAGTAGACAGTGTCCAGAATATTCTGAGTACACAGCTAGTAATTGAATTATATGTGAAACTAAGATAAGGCAGAGAGTATTAGTTATAAAATATAGAAAATGCATTTAAAATTAAATAAAATCAAGACACAGTAAAAACCTATGCAAACATCTGAATTATGTAGCAACTATTAAACAATGTTCAGCACGTTGCAGAATATGTACTGATAACAATGCATTCCCAGTAAATTCAAACAAAAATATTTCTCACAATGACAAAATTGGAAGAAAAGAGACTACAGCTGGCATGACATTGCTTTTAGCCTTATTTTATTGATATTTACTAATTAAGAAATATTATCTAAAAAGGTATACAAAAATAGCTATGGAAAAAAGCAGATATACTAAATAACTTGTAATTTTTTTTCGTAATTTGCTATATCTAATGACCTTTCTTCTAAATTATTATTTCCAACTAAAGAGCAGTTAAATGAGAATCTTACATAATTTATGAGTTATTACTAAAAGCAATACACTAAAGCTCCCAAGAATTATGTAATATTAGGACATATTAAAATCGTATTTCTTGCACAAAGATTTAAGAGAGCTTTAAGAGCTGCATCCTTTGCCAAAAATATTAGTATTGAAGTTAAACTCTCTCTAGCGTGCTTAGCTCACAAATGGTCTTTCTTTAAGTGCACATAATGCTAGAAGCAAAACACAAGTCTGGGCTCATGAAACTGCATGAATGTCATTGCTGTTACTTTGTTACTCCCTTCTTCCCTTTACCTTAAAGCTAAATATAGATCACCTTCATGTCCCTTTATTCTTTTCACTTCTCTTCAGTCACATGCTCCTCTAATCCTTCAGTCAGCCTACAAATCTCAACTTGGAACTTTCCTGTTTTCTCTGCTGTACTTTTTATTTTGCTGCCTAAACTGTTTTGAGTGCCCTTCAGCATTCACATTGTATGCCAGGTACTACATAACCATTCCTAACCCCTCCTGGGGATTCACCAGTGTGATACAAGAAATAAAAGCCTTAGAAATAATAAACTACTAGCAAAATCAGATCTCTCTGAAGTAGCATCATCCTCTGAAGTTTCACAGGGACTCCCTGTCTGTGTTTTAATATAGACTACAGATCACTCAGGGCAAGAACCAAGTTATTTATGACATAATTAAACAAACAACAGCATTACAGTAATTCATTCTTCAAAGAGATATCCTGAGATAATGGTACATATCACTCATCTAAATCTCCAAACAATATGCTATCTATCAAAACCAGGTAATTGTCAGTTGAGGTAACTTCCCAGTATCACACACTCAGTGCAGGTCACTCGGTAATCTGGTGTACTCACATGCTGATAGTTTTCCACTATCAGCATAGACAGAGCAATTTAAGTATTTAATTTACAGATGTTTAGAGAAATCCTGTTGGTATTTTCTTTAAACACTTCTAATAACTGTTTTCACTCACTACAGGGTGCAGCAAGCACAGACTTAGTAGTTAGCAGCGCAGTTTGCATGGTGACAGAAGCAAAGCAGGCCCTAAGAGTCTGCTTCAGACAGTATGGGATTGTGTCACTACCATGCAGGGGGCAGGGGCACTACAAGGCTCCATCCCCTGCACCCACTGCAGAAGAATACCCTGGGATGTCTCCATCTTGGCTGAGGCAGAGGTCCAGAGGGAGCGTGCTGCCATACGGGACTCAGTCTGCAGGATGACACTGGCCTCACAGCGGGAGATACACTCTGGTTGGGACACTGAGACACCAACTAAGGGAGCTGCAAGAGGAGGTGAACAGAGTGGGTAGTTTTGTTCACTGTAATGAAAGATATTCAGCTGTTAGAGCGCGTCCAAAGGAGGGCAACAAAGATGGTGAAAGGCCTTGAGGAGAAGCCGTATGATGCTGAGGGCACTTGGTCTGTTCAGCCTGGAGGAGCCTGAGGAGAGACCTCATTGCAGTCACCAACTTCCTAGTGAGGGGAAGAGGAGAAGGCAAGCACGGATCTCTTCTCTGTGGTGACCAGTGACAGAACCCAAGGAAATGGCCTGAAGTTGTGTCAGAGGAGGTTTAGGTTGGATATCAGGAAAAGGTTCTTCACCCAGAGGGTGGTTGGGCACTGAAAGAGACTCCCCAGGGAAGTGGTCACAGCACAAAGCCTGACAGAGTTCAAGAAGCACTTGGATGATACTCTCAGGCACATGGTGTGACTCTTGGGGATGGTCCTGTGCAGGGTTAAGAGCTGGACTCAATAACCCTTTGTGGGCCCCTTCCAACTCAGCATATTCTGTGATCCTGTGACTCTGTGGCATGATGGAGAACAGAACACAAACAGGGTGACCTCAGTGAAATCTTCTGAAAAGACTTCTGAAGGATTGAAAAGATTTCCAGAGGACTTTGAGGTAAACTTCTTTGTGCAGATACTACACATGCCATCTCTCAGATCTGCTACTGAGGAAGAAAGAAGAAGAACAGGTTGAAGATATCAATGCCCTTGATTGCCTTGGCTGCAACAACCGTGAAAGAGTGGAGTAATGAAGGCAACTAGCAGAATATAGGCTCTGGACTTCAGGAAAAACTGCATGGATCATCATGGTCTGAGGATGGTAGTTAACAGTTTGTACTCTAATCTGGAGGCTGATTACAAGTGGAATACCACAGAGGTCTGTGAGACCTATCCAACCCAGTATTTTAACCAATGCCAAGGAGGAGGAACTGTAGATGAAAGAAAACTGGGGAAATTGTTGATATACTTAATGGTAGAGCTGTCATTCAGAGGGAACTAGACAGGCAGTTGGAATGTGGCACAGGAAACGCAAGAAATTCAAGAAGGACAACTATAAAGTCCATCAGCCATGATGGAATAACCCCCTGCAATGGTTCAGGTCAGGTATTGACTGCCTAGAGAACATCCTGCAAAAAAGGATGGGAGATTCTACTGGACATGAGATGAAACATGATCCAGCACATGAAATAATAACATCAACAAGAGTACAGCCAGTAGACTGAGAAAAGTGAATCCCCCTTACTTAGCACTTGTTGAACCACATTTGGGCCACTTTGGGAACCTGAATATATGAGAGATTTTGATAACATGGATAAAGTTCAGTAAAGAGTCACCAGGATTGTCAGAGGCTGGAGAACCTGCTCAGGGAAAGGATGCTGAGGGACGTGAGCTTGTTCAGATTGAAGCGGAATCTATGAGCAGACTCCCAGTACCTATGCAGAGGTGACTAAGACAATGGAGCCAGGCTTTTCACAGTGGCATGCAACAGGAGAGTGAGAGATTATAGACATAAACTGAACCAAGAAGTTCGGACTAGGTATAAGAAAAAAATTATTCACTATGAGGATGATTTTGCACTAGGTCACCCAAAGAGGGTATGAAAGCTTTGTTCTTAAGAGTTTTTCAAGATGCAGCTTGACAAATCCCTCAGCAGCCCAGACTGACTTCATAGTGGGCCCTGCTTTGAACAGAAGGATGAACAAAAAAAACTCATAAAGTCCCTTTAAACCTGACTGAATCTATCTATACTTAGTATATTGATTTGAACAAGGTGTTTGGCAGATTGTCCAAACTTACGATACCTCAGCTTTCACTGCAGAGTCCTCCCAGAGTACACAGAACAAATTCTTTTGGGAATAAATTAAACAAAAGGTAAGCATCAGCCACAAATGGACCTGCAGTCCACTGGACCATGCCAGAGAGAGTACTAAGTACTCTCCTTTCTCCAAAACACATATAATGTAGTTGTTAGGTACTCAGTACCATTTTTGCTTTACAGATGCACTTCTCTTGTGTCACATTACTTGCTAGTGTAGGTATTGCCACCTCAACAGTTATGCTTTTTCATTTCAGAAGATGAAAAGGAACACTAGCATAAAACTCTTTGGCTTTTTGATGCTGCCAAACTTTGTCCAAGGATAGAAAGGCATGCTACCTGCTTGCAAAACTGAACATCACCAGAGCTATGCAGCAGTCTCCTTTCCCAACAGTTCCTGCACATTTATGGCAAGATCAACAAAGAAAGCAGTGCTTGCTCAGCTCAGGTCCTCCTGCACTTCCACATGGAAGAAGAAAGCAATAAAGAAATGGCAAGTGCAAGTCCACATCGAAGAAGTCAGGCGTCAGTTCATTCAGTCTTCAAACCTTTTGCTGTATATGGGAGTAGGATAAAGAGGAGTTATTTGAAAAAGTCAGACTGTGAACCCTGAAAGTGTTGCCCCACCAGAGTGAACATTCAATTGAGATGCCAGTATAGCATGGTGTTCTGTCACTGTCTGAACAAAGACCCACAGAGCATTTCCAAAAACTTCTGTAACAGAAAAATGCCTATCAAGAAAGCCACCTCTGAACACATAGGGATGATTTAACCCTATTAACAGAGGGTCATTGTTTCCTTTCAAGTTCATTTCTGAGCCAAGCAGCCAGGAGACCTCCTACACATCTCAGCGTTTTCACTCTCCAAACAGCTGGGCACCAAGGCTAATTGTGCTTCTGCAACTTACTAAGGGGGAAAGGTGACAAGAACCTGGCCACCAGCATTTCCTGAACATGAAGCTTCCTAGTTATCAGGACAAAACGATCTGCAGATTGTGCAAAGCATAGGAGATCACTCTTCTCCTTTTCAAGCCACATGCTTCACAGAAGCATCTGGACATGTCACACCCTATAAGAATGACACTTTAACAGCCATAAACAGCTGTTTACCTTTTGCAAGTTTACAAGATTTCTGAGCCCGTATCAAAAACACGTACAAACCAATGCAAAGGGTATTTTTATTATAATGTCTAGCTCACATTGAAAACTAAAAGCACAGTCCTCAGAAAGTTTCAGACTGGATTAATCTTTTATTGATTGGATCATACTCCATCTGCTGCTATTTCAGGAAAAAAAAATTAGCTGTCAGTTGATCATCATAGCTATTGTAAGGCCATTATCCTTTACAAAACTTGCAGGTAAACATCTTTTTTACAGGACAACTTACCAATGGCCTTTGTGTAATGTCTGGCCCCAAGCAACAGCTCTGGAGCTCTGTACCAGAACGTCACCACAACTGGATCCAAGTCTGCCAATGGCTTCAAAGGAGAGTTAAACAATCTTGCAAAACCCATATCGGCTGGGGAACAGAGAAAAACAGAAATGAATATTTATTTGAGTTTTAATACAAATAGATGAAAATTTAACAGTATCGCCAGAAATAATTATAACAGAAGCTCAAAAACATTAAAAATTACAAATCAAAGTTTCTACCAAAGCACAATTACTCATAATAATACTGGGCAAAAACTAAGACTAAAGGCCAAATATAAGACTAAATTCCATTGACTTAATTTATAAGACCATTTGACTTCAGTGTTTTCATAACAGGACTGTAAAACTTTAGCTAATAAAAACACCTGCTTATTTTCAAAAAAACTCCCAGAGAAACTTGGTTAACTAAAGTCAATAGTAGTAGGTCTCTAATGTACATTTTCTCTTTTATTTTTATACATGTTTATAAAACTGTGAGTCCTTGTGATTGCTACATATTTACTGAAAGTGCAAACCCAAAATGACTATAATATAGATTGTTTTGAACTATTTTTCAAGGCATGCCTCCTACTTGACTTGGAGGAATGAATTCCAGAATCACTCAGTGTACACTGTTACAGAGATGTATTTTATAAGCAGGCACTGATTTTATGTAACTCAAAAATTCTCTCTAGAGGGAGTCTTGTAAGTAACAGTAATAAATGCTCAATGGGAAAGTACAAAATTGGGTGTATCATCAAACCCACACATTTTAAACTCAATTCAAATCTGAAACTTATCTTTTACACCACTTCACCTAAATCTTTCTGCTTCCAAAGTTATGAGATGCCAAGTATAATTTCTTGCTGTTATCCTTACTAATACAAGCATATAAATTAAAAATTATTAGCTAAACATTTTCAAACACAACAAAAGTTGATGAATAGAGGTTCCAATATATTACTTCTTCCTTGAGTGTTGCCACATGCTTTATTAAAAAGAAGTTTATGTCCACATGACTAAAGCCTATGATCTGAGAAGGTAATTAGACTTTGGACAAAGACCATCACAGTTACATGTGTTTCCCACCAAATAGCCTTTGCAGAATAAACCTTTGGATCTCTACAAATACTTGAGTTGACGTTATTTATATAAAAACAATTAAAACCAAATACAGTTTATAAGTAACCATGTTATGCTAACTAATCATAGTAGAAGTCAAAAGAACTCTAGCTATAGTCATCCTCTGTGCTTATTCCTTTCTTTTTTCTTAGAGATGCTTTTATATCATCAAATAGTCTTGATAAACTTCAGAAATGTCTAACAATATTTTTGGAATTTCTTACGTCTCAGTGAATGAGATATAAAAATTGAACTAGAGATTGTATGTATGTGCACTGAAAAAATAATGAAGATCTATTTCTGTCTTACACCAAAAATGCATTTTTTTTAAAGTAATCCTTTAGGTATGCATTGAAATTTTCCAAAAATGTTTACCTATTTTGACTCTTCCTCTCTCAGGACCTTCACCCATTACCAGAATGTTTGCTGGTTTCTGGAAAACAAAAAGCAGAATTTTTAGTTGATCAGCTTTGATGATTATCTTCCAGAATAGCAAAAACATGTACATCCATTTTATAATGAAAACATTTCTAGAAATATCCTTAGAAGTCTAAAATTACCATACCATGTTTTGCTGACATTTAGTTTTTATTCCTATTTATCAATTCCACAATTAGAAAAAGAGAATGACATTTTACCGTAATAAATGCAATCTTTAACTACATTTGCATTCCCATTGTTACTAGAATGATTAAGTTCAGTGGAAACATTTTCTTCTATAGGGAAATTGTATACCAGGCTGACTTTTATGCTACACATCAACAACCTGGCAAGAACCACTTTTGCTAGTATAACTTATTGAAAATGATGCCAAATCTTCATATGCAAATGCATCAATGAGAGGCACTTTTGTTATCATCATATATAACTCCATTTTTAAGTGCTGGGCTTGTTTTTACTTTATGAATTATAAAAAACATTTTGGTAAAAGCCCTTTTTCCACAAAGTTGATTTCACAGTATGAAAATTCACTTAAAGCAGAAGTATACACAGACAGCTACATCTAAAAGCTTTGGACAGTGTAGACAGCAGCTACAAGTAGAACAAAAGTTTTACAGACATTTTTTTCAATCTGTAGTTGTTTGCAACCAGCTGCTTGTGAACACCACATAAAATCTGCACATGACATCACAGCAATTGTTCTGCAATTAGGATCTAGGTTCCCTCAGACATCAACAGTCATTCCTTGGAAGCTTTTCTCCTATTGTGTTAACAGCTGTAAAGAAGTAAACAAGCTTGAAAACATTAAGTGATTTGAATGAAGAGATGCATAACAAAGTTTCAAAGCAGAATTTTTGGAAGGTTAATCCAAACAGTAATTATATTTAAAATCCCTAGTGCCTGGAAGGTCCGCTCAAGCAGGATTTGTCCAAGAATCTGAGAGAGAGGTCCAGAAAGCCAACACCATAATCTCACTTAAACTCTCAGTTCCTTGCCAGTTTCTTTACCTGAAATGAGACACTAAAACTGGGGTTACTAATTTGGCTCAAAATTACAAACATTTAGCTTTTTTTAAAACGCAAACCAACCAAAACAACAACAACAAAAACCCAAAACACCCTACTTCACCTACACTTTCTCCTTCCACAGGGAAGCTGTTCTTCCTTCCTGCCCCACATCCCATGCTAGACATTGCTTCTTGCCTGGCTCCAACCACGGCCTCTCTTCCCAAATGCCATTGCCTCTTTTATTCCTCCTTTTTTATCTGACCTTGTCAATGTCATCCCTCACTTTTCATTCCCCAACACATATTTGGAACCATTCAAGAGGCAATAGGCACTCCCTTCTTCAAGAACGCAAGAGCTATTTCAATTGATTTTTAGCAAACACTCACCAGCAAACCCAGGGAAGATAAAGACGATATTTGCTCTTGGCTAATATTTAATGATAATAAAATCAACACCTCAAGGCAGCTGTCAAACTCTGGTTGTACATTTATGTATTACCCTGAATTGAATATTCCAGAGAACAGAACAATCCTACTCTGCATATTCAGTAATCAGGTTGCAAGGGAAGCACGCAAGTTCATGCTACATTTTACCTAGATTAGAAATCACATCACATCAACTGTCCTAATCAAGAGGGCAAAATTCCACTTTGCTTGCTGGAATTCTTCCAATTTTGCCCAGAGGGCTGAGTACGCTGAGTTTGCCAAATTGATGGGCTGAGCCCAATGGTATGAGGTTCAACAAGGGTAAGTGTTGGGTCCTGTCCTGCCCTTGGGTGACAACAATGCCGCGCAGTGCTACAGGCTGGGGAAAGAGTGGCTGGAAAGCTGCAGCTGCAGGCATTAAAAGAGGCTGCCCAGGGCACTGGTGGAATTGTCATCCCTGGAAGCACTCAAAAAACGTGTGGATTTGGCACTTGAGGACATGGTTTAGTGCAAAGTTAACAGCTGAACTCGATCTCAGAGGTTTTTTCAACCTTAATGGCTCTATGAATCAAAAACACTTCAATAGACCTTTATATTCAGGACTGGATTTTAAGCATTATAATAACGCACTTATTTGTCAGGTGAAGAAAGCTGATAAAAATGTAGCTAATGCACGGATTTATGGGTCAGGTTTTTTCTAATGAAAGAATTAGGTTGCAAGAAATAAACATTCTAACACCACGAGGCATACTAAGATGAAAATCAAAATCTAAGCCGAAACAACAGGATTCTCAAAACATCTCACAAGAGTTATATTTTACCTCTGACAATACAAGATTCTCCAGGTAGTCATTTCTCCATAGGAAAAAAACCAAACCAACTATTTTACCAGCTGACATAATCCACAACATTCACGGGTTGGAAAGGACCTCCAGAGATGATCAAGTCCAATGCCCCTGCTCAAAGCAAGGTCAGCTACACCAGATTGCTCAGGCCTGAGCCCAGCTGGATTTTGAACTTTTCCAGGGATGGAGACACCACAGCCTCTCTCTAAAACTTCCAGTGTTTGACCACCCTCACAGTAAACAAGATTTATTCATACATTACATTGGCACCTGTCATGCCACTAGATAGCACTGAGAAGAGCCTGGCTTGGTTATCCGTATTCACACTTATCAGGTTCTCTCAGCCTCAGAAAGATTCCCCAAACCCTAAAGAACTTAGTGGCCCCATGTATATAGGAGGTACACTAGGTTAGATCTAATCTATGGAAGCCAGTGACTTGTCCATTTATGTATATTTTTAAGCCAGAATGTTTTGAAGAGACGCCATTCTGTTTAAATTTAAATCTGTACTAATATGTAATCCACCTAAGATCAGAACCCTACTTGGCAGCCAGCAGAAAATGAAGTTGATTAATAACCTTACCAGATGTCATGTTCATTAGCTCTTGTGAACCTCTCTGAGAGAGTCAGGGGAAACAGAGAAGGAACAAACAAGGAAACAACTGAAAGCTTGTTTCCAAAAGAGCAAGCGCTTCTCCTGAGGCATCACCAGCAATGTGGATATGACAGGCATTTCATGGACGGCAACCTGATGCCTCCAGGTTCTCAGTGATCTGCAGACTGCTATCTCAGGAACAGCTGAGTTCCTCTTGCTAGTCAGAGCTGTTCTGACAGGGAAAACATTTTCAGTGTATGTACACTGGAACAGTCAAAGAGCAGCACTAACCTGATAGGGCCCATCATTCTGAAATGCAACGTATGATACCCAGCTCCTGTGCCCATGAAATTTTATTTAATAAAAATATGCAGCTTCAGAGAAGCTTATAACATAGGTCACATGTTTTGTGGTTGTTTAATATAATAATGGTTTGAGCACTGTAAAGTAGAACTCCACACCTCCCCAGAGTCTTGACAATGTACACTCCAGGCTGAGAGTAACACAATCCTCAAGGAGCAGCAGTGCTTGGCTAAAGAAAGTGGCACCAAGGCAGATCAGCAGAACTTCAGATGCTCAGGTATGGAAGAAAGACTTCAGTTTACTTCAGAGAGATTAATCTGGCATCAGAGATCCTCAGGAAAGTATGTAATGAACGTTCCATCAAGAGGTCAGAAAGAGGACTGCTTAAGTGGAATGCAGAAACCTTCTTCTTGAAGAAGGTAGAATGGATTAGTCTAATCTCTGGATATGCAGCATTTTAAATATCAGGACATTTTACTCCAAGACAGTCACTTAATAATCTACTATACTACAGTGTAGATACTGGACAGCTGAAAAAATCAGATTAAAAAGCCCCATACCTCATGTATGTTCAGGATACATACAAGTCATAAGCACCAGTCAAGTTCCTGAAACAAATCCTACTGCTATCCACATGAGCAAGAAAGCAGGGTTTTAGGTGGAAGAAAATATGAAGAATCAAGCAGCACACAACAGACAAAAAACCTGATAAGAGAAATCATGTCTCTATCCAAGAGGACAGAATTTTAATAAAGAAAAAATCATTAACTCCTTAGAGTAAAGGGGGAGGTAACTACACTTTTAACCAGTGTATCGCAATTAATACTCTCTCTCTTTTCCTCATACTCTCCCCTTGCCAAGAACACAAACACCAGCTGGGAAGCAAAGTGATGCTGCTTCATCTCCACCTACCTAGTTGCTATAGGAACAACAGAAACAGTGGGAGTTAGGAGTCTCACACTTAATGTAAGCTATAAAAATGAACAGACAAATCCCTGCTGAGAAATACAGTTGTGGTTTGACTGTCTGAAATGCATTTGCAAAAAGAGCAAGGTCAACAGCAACAAACAACTGGAGCAAAAATCTGAAATACCTGCAAAAAGGGATGAAGATGATGATTTACTAGGCTCTTTACAAGTAAAAAGCATAGATAGTAGTATTTACTTTTCTGCATCAGTTGGAGAGAGGGAATAAAGCAATTAAAATCTTTTAAGAAGATCTTGGTGGACATGAAAATATTGGGCTAACAAGGGTGTTTTCACAAATAATAGAAGTGTCATGACCAGGACTCATACGGACACCCATGCTATCCGAATCAAAATGCTTTCTGTTTTAATATTTAAACAGTAAATTAGAAGAAAGGTTGGAAGAAAAGAAACCATCTATGGTCTTAAAAGAGCATAACATGTCAAAACAGGAATAACAGCCTAACAATAGATTGCAATACTTTATAGTTTTAATGGATGTTGTTATCACAGCAGCGACACAATTCTTAGGAGATCTGGTGCAGAATTACAGTCCTGTGAGAAAATGTCCATAGGGATACACAATTTTCCATACACCATTCTTTATTGTTTATATCCAAACAAATGTGTTTCCCTTTTGGAATGTATCACTGGACAAAGAATAATCTGAAATTAGGAGGCTTCTATTGTAAAAGAGATTGCAAGTCTTCCAGATAAAAGCTTTTGCCACAATTACAGAAACTGCCTTGTGATGAGGGTCTTTTCAAGTCTCAATTATTTAAAAAAGCAATTGTAAACAGCACAGTGTTGATACATAGATGTATTTTCATTTCATAAGCCAAAACAAGAGCAATGGTACTTTTGTCTCAGCTTTAAGCACACTGTTCTCCAAATGACAAAGGTCTTGAGTGATATGACAGTGTTCCACTCTGCAGGCACTACTCAAAGGATCGCTGAACCTTTCGGTTCAAAATTAAGAGAGAAATGCTGACTGCTCACAGAAATCTGCAAACAAAGCTTTTGTTCTTCTCATCTGTAAGGAAATTTAGGCACTTTCCCGCCTTAACACTGCTCAAATACAGGTACTGTGCTCAGGTCAATAAGCTTGCATACTGGTACTAATGCTATTGCTAACAACTGATACAATTAGTGCAGGATCTAAAAAAGAAAAGGTTCTTAAAAGATTTTATTATGCACCGCAAACGTCCAAATCATTATCACTTCCACTTGAAATACATATAGGAGAATTGTAATTGCCACTTCCTTCTCTTTTTCTAGAAAAACATTTGGCCAACATTTTTCTGATGCTGAAGCACTAGATGCAAGTATATCACACAGAGCAAAATATCTTCGCATCTGCTTCTCTTCACAAGCCTTACACACTGCAAACTCATATTAGAGACGACTCTGAATACACAGCATCACTTTCAACTTGGTTTTTGTCAGCTATTATCCTTACTGTTACAAAATCCCCACCATATTTCATTATATTTTGGCTTAGATCACTAATCCATACAATGTTCTTTCACTGTTTCTCTACTCTGTTGAAATTATTGACTTTGTGAAGCAATATCATTAACAAATCCCATCAAGTTATTTATCATTTCATTTGAATCAATAATACTTCTACAGATATTATCAAATGGAGCAAGACCAAATATAAAGCTGATTACTACAGCACATAATCTAAAAAGGCAGTAAAATCACAAGGAATGAAAAGTGCTTTGAAATAGTATTAATTCAACTGAATTCAAAACTCATTTAAATCTTAAAAGGAGGAAAAAAAATCAAAGATAAACACATTAAGTAAATATATGACAACATGGGAACCAAAGAGTTCCGCAGAAGGATTTTTATAGCTAAATTTTTTAAAAGACCAGTCCAAAAGTGACTATGCAATGAAAAAAAAATACAAGCAAAATTTGTAATGGATTTCCATGACAAAGTTTTGGTAGCAAGGGAGGGCTACAGGGGTGGCTTCTCTGAGAAGCTGCTAGAAGTTTCCACTATGTCTGACAGAGCCAATGCCAATGCGTTCCAAGACAAACCCACTGCTAGCCAAGTTCATCAACAACAGTGGTTGCACCTCTGGGAAACAGATTAAAGAAGGGCAAAAAAAGTTATTGCATAGATGTAATTGCAGTCAGAGAAGAGAGGAATGACAATATGTGAGAGAAAACTCAGCAGACGCCAAGATCAGTGAAGAATAAGGGGCTGAAGGTGCTCCAGACACTGGAGCCAAAATTCCCCTGCAGCCCATAGTGCAGACCATGGTGAGACAGGCTGTCCTCCTGCAGCCCATGTAGGTCCATGGTGGAGCAGAGATCCACCTACAGCATTTACAGGAGCCCCATGCTGGATCAGGTGGATGCCTGAGACACAGTTGTGACCCTGTGGGTGACCCATGCTGGAGCAGTCTGTTCCTGAAGTCCTGGGCTCCATGGGGTGAAAAAGAAAGAAAAAAAGGAAAAAAAGACCCATGATGGAGCAGTGTGTGAAGAACTGTACCCATGGGAAGGTTTCATCTGAGAAATTCATGGGGGATAGCCTCCCATGGGAGGGACCCCACCCAGGAGCAGGGGAAAGACTCCTCTCTGAGGAGGAGGCAGCAGCAGAAAAAACATGTGATGAACTCACAACTAACCCCTATTCCCTGTCTTCTTGTGCCGCTGGCTGGAGGGAGGTGGTAGAGAATCAGGAATAAAGCTAAGCCCAGGAAGGAGGGAGGGGTAAGGAGAAGGCTTTTAGGATTTGTTTTACTTCTCATTATCCTGCTTTGATTTTGATTGGTAATAAATTCAACTAATTTTCCTAAGTCTGGTTTGCTTGTGATGGCAATTAGTGAGTGATCTCTCCCTACCCTTATCTCACCCCATGAGCCTTTCCTTGTATTTTCTCTCTCCCCTGTCCAGCTGAGGAGGCTTTGGTGGGCACCTGGCATCCATCTCAGTCAAAACACCATAAAATTGTACACAAAATTTTACAGCTAAGTGTCACCAGACTGTTACCTTTAAAAGGTTTCCAAAATGTATTTGATTATCATTAGAGTAATACTAGTGACAACAAAAATATTTAAAAACACACAGTGACTTTTTATCTCCACTTTGGTCCTTATAAAATAATTTTAAAATGAAATGTGTACAGATCTGATAAAGACATGGAAGCACGTGCCACTATTTGAGAGGGGGGAAAAAACCCTTTTGCATATTTCTGAGATATAGAAACTGGATGTTCAGTCAGATTATGTTAGAGACTTATGCATTTCATGGCAGTTATACTGATATGGTCAAAATAGTCATTAACTCCAGACACCAGAAATGCTAATAGCAGCAACTGCAGAATTTACCTGAGAATGATGGTAAAACATATTACTAGCCAGGAGTAGGAACAAACTCTACAGAAGATAACTGAAATATTTCCTTGGAATGCCTTATGTAAAAATTTTGGTTAAACACTTTCCTTGCATGTATTGATTATGTGTTGAAAGAGGAAATGTGCTGTTTTCATAGAGAAGACAGCAAAGAAATCTTTTCATGTTTATATACTTCTGTAAAACTTTTCTCTGCACAAAAAGCAAAAGGAAAGCTGAAACACTACAGCTATGGCCATAGTGCAACCACAAATCTGCACATATTGGAAAATAAGAAAAGTACGTGAAATAAACCAAAGGTCATCTAGGCTACAACAAAAGCAAAGATGTGACTACGCAGGTTTCATTACAGACTGATTTAAAACAGCCCATGAATCTGGAAACTCATCTGGAGGACCAGACAACATCATACAATGCTGTGAGCTGGATGGGACCTCTGGAGGTCATCCGGTCATTTTGCTGCTCAAAACAAAACCAACTTTGAAGCTGCATCAGACTGCTCAGTATGATAACCAAGGGAGCTGCAAATCTCCAAGGCTGGAGGTTCCTCAGCCTTTCTGGAAGGCAATTCCTGGCACTGTCTGACAAAAAAAAATTTGTTTCCCCATCACCTAAGCAAAATGTCCCTTGTTAAAACATTTACCTGGCCCACCTAAGCAAAATGTCCCTTGTTAAAACATTTACCTGGCCCCCCTCTCCTTCCACTGCATACCTCATAAGAAGGCTTCACCTTTTCTGCAAGCCCCATCAGGCAGTTCCAGTCCACTCAACCCACTGCATGCTGAGGAGTGCAGCAGCAGCAAAGCCGACATACACAGAGCCATCTCCCTCCCCCTGTTATAACCCTATTGCACCTTTGGCTGAACAGCTACATAACTACGTGTTTGACACTGGAAACACATCTTTGAGATGAGAACGTCAGACTGAAAGTCCAGGATCTAGAACACTCTCACTACAAAACCATTTCACCAAAGGGCAAGACAGACCTTTCCACTCCCACGTTCATTTTGACCGAAACCCCCTTAATTACATACAGACATACATTCCATTGAAGTTGCTATGCCTTCAGTTACTCTCATACAAAACCACCCTTACAATAATGAAATCAGTGGTCAGGTACAGTATTCACTTCTCTGTTTTTGCCTCATTTTTCATAGGTTGGATGTTCTCTTGAGAGGTAATTAAGCATATACCTCAACTGACATTAATTCTTTAAATTCGCTCCCCTCAGTTCTATCCAGGCACTTCCCAGAAATGGCCAAAACGTCCATGTTCCTTATAAGAATGCTCTGCTTCAAAATCCATTTGAAACAATGGTTTCTTAGACAACTGATAGAAAAAAAAAATTTAATTTATAAACTCAAGGTATTTGATCATTGTTGTAACAGGAAAAGACTATTCACCAACACTAGTCCCTGGTTAACCAATGGATAATATAGTTGCAGTTATGTCATTGGAAAATTGACTGTAAACACAAGGGAAATATGAAATAACAGTAATCACAAGAGGAGAATATAATTCCGGGCTACATAAAAGT
Organism: Margarornis squamiger; assembly: GCA_035222235.1. Taxonomy (NCBI): domain Eukaryota; kingdom Metazoa; phylum Chordata; class Aves; order Passeriformes; family Furnariidae; genus Margarornis; species Margarornis squamiger. The sequence continues at coordinate 69,381,537 of JAWWTY010000106.1, read as the reverse complement.
TCAAAAATGAAACAGTCTTCCTTTCACACACCATTTCAGGTTTCTTATGGCTGACAGAGTATTAAATTACTGCAAGACAAAAATGAAGATTCCAGACAAATCTGAATGTTGGGCACTGCTTCTATTAAAACAATCTTCTTCAATGTACTGGGGTACCAGTGGTTTCACCCCAATCAACGGCAATGCAATTCAAGTGAAAAAGAAAAGAATGAAAAAACCTCACATTAGGAGAATGCCAAAACATTTGACACAAATTAAATTTTATGTTGCTATGCAACATTATCCAAAGCATTCAGCTGGTGCTAGTGCTGCAATAGCATACTTGAACTTAAAATGTTACATGCAACCTTGAGAAGGACAAAGAAGGCGGAAGTCAGAAACAAAGAGAAAAATATGATCATAAATTATCAATGGAAAATAAAGTGTCATAAAGCAAATGTTCAAATAATATGCTGAATTGCCATTGTCCCTGGGAGTTTCAACACATGACAGCACATGCTCCAGCAAAATTCCCATGAAGCTACTCAGCAACCATCTAATGCCTTGTCTTTAGACCTTGTCTGGGCAATTTGGGAACATCAAGCACAGCATGGGACAAGACAGATTGTTCATCCTCTACCATCCCATTTCTGAACAGTGAGATGTGTGCAGGCCCACCACACACGGGAACAGAAGAAAGACTCACCTCAGAAATAATCTGGAAGACTGTTCTATTTTTTAATGTATTACAAACAGAAAATTGAGGGATACATTTCATTCTGTAAAAGCAGTCAAACTCTTCCTTTCTTGGGTCTTCAAGAGACATCCTGAATACCCCAAGATACTGTAGTCAAGTCTTTGCATCTTATCAAGTCCTTATTATATATTCTTCACACATAATCTTTATTCGGAATAACAACCCAAAGGCAAATAAACTGAGAAGATATTTGCACAGGTAAAACATTACAAACACTACTATTTTCTTCACCTTTTTAAAGGCAAAAGCTGAGACATAATGCCTAAAGAAAGCCTATGACTGTGTTAAGCTTAGAACTAGAATTTAAGGGGAGTGGGAAATTAAATTATGCAATTTTCACCTGTTCCTTGCATTACTTTGTTTCAGTTAGAGCAGCATGAAAATTAGATACCATAAATGGTAATTCTTTCAGTGGCAGCACTAAACTCCACCACTGCCAAATCCTGGTATTTGTTTTATACAATATTCTGACTACTCCTCTTGGTTTAGTAGCCTCTATCTAATCAAACAACAAATGACTGAAAGTAAGATTACTGACACTCTCATAAAACATTTTCTTAATTGCCTTTCACAAGTATCTTTGGCAGTAAAATTCCAGTACCTCCATTCCCCTGAGAGTCTCGTAGAGTCAAATAATTAACAAAGCTTTTCTGATTGCAATAAATAATATAGTACCAAATGAATAGATATAAATATAGCCCATTTTCATTACAAACCAGATTCTGCTTGGATAGCTTAGATTGACTGAAATTAGGTTGAAATATTAAAAGCCCTTTAATGGAAGTTTCAAAGGAGGAAAAGAATAGGGTTGCACAATTACCTGAAGTGGCCGCTTCCACGTTGAGTGGGTCTTAACAAGTCCCTTTTTTGTCTGCATATGGACATGGGAATATAGCTGAAGGGACTCAAAACACAGGAATATATTTCTTTTGTTATTTTATTTTTAAGTATAAACCTTTGACAAGATTTAAAAAGGCAAAACCATTAAATTTTACAGGATTTAACAATCAAGTTTTTACATCTAATAATATTTTATATACTTTAATTAGCTCTTGTCAGTTTATTACATAATTTTATAGCATCAAGCTACATTTTTTTACCCACTTTTCACATATGCTGTTTTTCTATGCTCATAATCTCAAGGAAAAGAGGTGAGATCCCACCTCTTCTCCACTTCTTCCTTCAAGCTGAGCCTAAGGACTGAAACTGACCCCTACCTACATGAACAATTTAAATACCTGTTACACTATAGCAGTAACTTCTCCTTTGTGTGATTTACAATGTAACCCCAATCCTTACATATAGTCTTTCTTAGAGCATCTTCTTAAAGCAAGCTCTCAGGTTCCACTATTTGCAGAGCTAAGTTACATACCCCTTTTTCATCATGGTTTGTCCAGCAGATCAGTTTTCAGGAAGAAATTCTATTGCCCTAATAGGACCTTTAATGTCTACAGCAACACTAACTGGGATTTAACAGTCCTCTGGACCATAAGGTCTCAAACCCACCATCCAGTTACTGTGTTCTAGACAACTTAGGAATGTATCACTTGAGGCAGTACAACCCCATGTGGCTTGCAGTGTGGAAAAAAGCAACTGTGGACTGCAAAGCAAGCAAATGGACACAGTACCAAAGTGCTCAGCTGAAACACACATTATAAAAGTTCAGCAGAATGTACCTTTTAAAAGCTAGCCTAACAGAAACTGTGGTGCTAGCTTCTCACCATCACCCTTGTTCACCCTAGGCCTCAGATTAAATGTCTCTTCATCTCTCAGTCAGTTCTGACTTCTGGGAGACCCTCATGCATTAAGACACCGATTCTTAACAAATCAAGGCATCAATGGTTCTTCAGCAAAAGTTGCATTTCAGACTCTGTCTTGTAATGTTAATTTGGAGAAACCTCGTGCTCTCAGTTTCCTCTTGAAGGTTGTCTGAAGGTGTCTCCACCTGAACAAGCAGCTACAAAGTTTTTCAAGTAGCCAGTAAATGCAGTCTGCCTAGAGCACGCTACAGCTGTGCTTACAGATACTTTATTTCATTTCCACTGTTATTCAGAAGAGCAATTGTTTCACAACATTAACCCGAGTTTATGGAAGTGCAGAATCCCCACACCACCTCAAGAGCTGTCCTGCACCACGCAGCCCACACCTCCAGAACCACACCCCCAGAGCACTGCCCCTGGACAGCCGAAGGGCTGCCCCCCTGCACCAACAGCCTGTGCTGCTTCTCAGAGTGCTCTGTCGTGGCTGGGAGCAACAATTCCTTCGGATCAAAAGGCACTGAGAATGTTTTATGAGGCAGTGAACCTCACAGGAGACACAGCAAAACACTTTTGGAAATACCACTGTGGCAGTATTCAGTATTAGACTTCAGTATTACAAAGTTAGTAAAGTATCAACACAATATGATATGATGATCCTCTTAAGCCTTTTTAGGTTCTTTTCATGTAGAAAAAAAAAGTTAGAAAGAGGTAGCAAAGGCTATGTTTACAGATAGATTCATAAGTTATAATACTTCTAAACTTGCTTAATGAAGCCTGAGATTTACTCATTACCTGTCATTACTCCCACACAGAAATGAGATTAAGAGATATTTAAGTAGCACATCTGCATGTGTTTACATTCATGACGACTTGATAATGTTTCTCAATACAAAGCATTTTTAACATATGCACACTGTAAAATTTAGAAGAATACTCCGTTCTCTTTCTGCTCTTTTTATCAGTAAATGCTATACAAAGGAGCTTAATGTTCAGCCGGCATTCAAATTTTTATGGTATTCCTTCCATAGTATAAGCTCCAATCTTTCCTGCATTATTAGTCTAGTCTGACAATAAAGCTCTATATGGTCTAGATCTGCCTGAAGAATTGAAGGCCTAATACTTAAATCAACACTCATTCAGACTTACCAGCATCTCAAAACAATGTGAAACTCTCTCATCACAACAATTACTCACATAAATTAAAGGTCACATGTGCTTAAGTAGATTTTCCACCAATTTAAAACAATTTTCTAACAGGCCAGGCAGGAACAAGCATAAACCATTTCAATACAGAATGTACTTTCCATAATTACCATAAACAACTGAAAGGCGTAGATCTGGAATACTGCTATTCCAAACATGAGTGAACACTGCCTACACAACAACCCAATTCAAGTATTTTATTGTTTATTTATGCAACTTTTCTTGTACACAAAGGGCACAATGGGTAAGGGCTCAACAAAAGGCTCCTGCTTTGGAAAGCTTGAATCTGAGAAAGGCCAGTATAGCAACAAGGCACAGGAGTGGACACAGAGCACGCTGTATAAGGAAAAAACAGCAACTACACCAACAAGGATCTGGGTTCAGTGTGAGGAAGGGAGGCAACCCAAAGAACAGTAACCAGAGAGGTTCTTCCAAGGAAAGGTTGACCCATAAAACATTGGAGCTGGAAGGAGCAAGTGCCAGAGACCAAGGAAAGCTTCTCCAGCCACAGGCATAGCTGGGGGAGGCTATGAAAGGTATATACAAGCAACAGGGGAAAAAATGGCTCAGAATAGAGACTGAAAACTTGAACTTGGCTGAAGAAAAGGAAACCTATTTAAAGTTAAGACGTAATATGCCAATTAAAAAACTATGGAGACCACAAGACTCGACTCTTTTAATGCTTTCAAGCATTTATCCCAGTTACTTAGCTGTTGTATGCATAGTCCAAGATAGCTAAGTTTTCTTGCCTTGGAAAAATATTTTCCTTTATCATATATCACATTATTTACACAGCTTGACAAATATTTATGTTTTAAAAGAAAATTATTGAAAATCCAACAGTTTTCCTTTAAAGGCTGAAATTTGAAATTTGTGTTTTAATACAAACAGTCACAGCCCAAGACAAGCTGGAAGCACAGGCTGGAAGTAGTTATGTACCCTGCCATCTTGGACATGTGTATGTTTTCCTACCCATAACTGCTTCTGTGGTTTCCAGGTTTTCACTCTGAAAAACATCAATTCCTTCTTTTCTGCAAAATACTTGCAGCCATTCATATCAAAACAGCACCTCCACATTTTAAAAATAAAGATTCTCCAGATATCAAGACAAAGTATGCTAGACACAAGTAAGGAAGGTTCCTAACTCCACAACACTATCATTTTAGAGCTGGTAATGCTGCTCCCTCCTTTCAATCTATGAATAGTCTCTTACTAGCAATGAGATTGTGCTTGAGGGCAAAAAAATTCACAAGAGTTTAGGTATCCTATTCTTGAAGATAAAAACCCTGGCCACAAAGAGCTCACATGGCACTTCTGTGCTGGTGGGAAATGCCTGGACCCCTCACATTTGCTTCAATAACCAAAAGCAGTAGGCTTCCTACTTCTCAACAGCAGAAATGAATGAGATGCCACTTAAAAACTGTTTATATACACATCCATCAAACAGCTATGTTACACTCTTAGTAATTTCTATGGGCACTTTCACGTGCAGAGTAACACATTTGAAGTAGCCTTACATATTCATGCAACTAGATGAACAAATTAGTTAGGCTAAATGAAAGTGTGAGCTCAATGAAAGCACCTCTACAAGGATGCCATGGGTAACTGCCATGGGGCACACTCTTATCGTGCGGTATCTTGCAGTAAGCACTTGCTCCCTTTTTTTTTTAGAGCAGGAAGGTATCTTTTGTTTACCACAGGATACTGCTGGTAAAAGTGTGCCCACAGGCAGGTAGAGCAGCTGAAGGGCTTTTAGTTCATATTCCCCATCTCATTCACAATAACATCTCCATCAAGAAAATGATGTGCTTATGCTCTGACCTGCAAGTCTCAGATTAAAAGGTTCCTCAGCTTAGAGACTCCCCTGATAACTGGTAAATGATAACTGAGCTGCAACACATCAGTGGGGAAATCTATCTTGATTAACAACAAGTTTATCCATCTGACCTGATTTCTTACTGTATTTACAAAGTCAACAAAAGACTGAGGCGATGAAGCTTTGTCAAATCCATGATTATTCCATTAAGGCTTCCATATTTACGCAGCTTTCCAGCCCTCAAATGTAAAATAACCCAGGTAACATAAAGAAGACTGCTTGTATTGAACATATTTGATACAGTGACTTGAAGTGTTCATGGAAATTACTACAGTATTTAAAGCAAAATGCTAATTCTCTGTAGTGATTTGTGAATGCAAACAGAGGGGAAAAAAAAAACATGTAAAAAGCAACGAAGGCGATCAGGCCAGAATAAGTTATACAAGAAGCAAGTAATGTCTTCATTTCCTTTCTTCAGAAGCGTACAAGAAATTTTTTTTGAAAATAAGTACATTAAATATTTATTTAGCATAGCATATTTCTACAACATGGTGTTTCAGATTCTTATAGTTAGTTTCTGTAGTATATTGCCAGAATCTTCATATATATTTTACTACCTAATAAAAATGCATCAAAAGACAATTATGTTACGAAATGCTTTCATGAAAAAATACATTAGGTATTAGTATTACTTGTCCTCATTAATGCAAACCAAAATGCAGTTCTTGGCAGGATATTAACAGGTGGTGCTTAACTATTTCAGGTAGCCAGTTTAAGACAAGGTGTGGGAGTCTGTTAACCGCTTTTGAAGATTAAGCTCTTTCCAAATTACATGTGTGGTACAAAACAAAGAAATCATTAAGTCACCTTAGAAAAATTTACCCTAACACATTAACATTTACTTTAAACCTTGCTCCTGTCTCTGGAATTATTTGCAACACTTTTATAGTAGCTCTATAGTAAGCACCAAGATCCCTCTGGCACATTGAAGTTGCTGTAGTGTATCTAACACTACATGAAAGAGCTAATTGAGTCGACTGGAATGCACATAGACAGTTCTCAGCACCAACTATTAAAAGTTTTTTCAATCAATTGTCAATCAAGGCTGATTCTGGACTGAAGTCTATAGTTGAAGATTTTCAACCTTCATGCAAGTTTGTTAATTATGATATGGGATCAGCTTGACACCTCCAAAACCCCTGTAGTCAGTAATATATATGCTTTCAACAATACAAGTAACACAAATATTTCTGGGAAGTTTAATTCTTTTTGTTGCCTTTTTTTTTATTTATAAAGTGTATTAACAAAAAGTTATTCCCTATTACAAAACAAACAAAAACACCTGCCACAACCAAAATGGACAAACCCCCTTTTTACCTTTGCAAAGGACTTTCCCAATCATCTAATGCTTTAAAAGAATTACATACACACTAAGGCATGTCAGAACTATAGACTGCAGCAACTTAAACATACATGACCATGATCACACTATTCATTCTTAAAGTTACTAATGGAAGTTAAAAGCTAAAAGGCATAGGGAAAGACGATTTGGTATGTATAACTCAGTGGGGAAACACAGAAAAGCTGTTTTGGGAGACAAAAAACTGAAGAAAGTTGTTCTCATCTTTTCTGAAGCAGAACCACCACAGCAGGGAGCATTACTGAATTCAAAATCTAGAGGCCCTTAAGTTTTAATGAGTCTGTGAAATTTTCATATGAGTATGGTACTTGTAATGAGAACCTAAACAACAGAGAGTCACCACCTGGAATGTGTGAGCTTTTCCCACATGGGGGTCAAGGTATGAAACATAGCCTTGTACGTGCACCAGCCATAGAGCTCAAAATTGAAAAGGCCAAAGGGAAGAGCAATAATTAAGATTGCGATATCCAATAGAGGAGTATTTCAGGAAAGTCAAAGCTGAGTCAAGGTTATATGAGTAATGTTAAAGAAGTGGCAAAAGGCAGATCAACAGATATGGGAACGTGGGCAGAGGAGTAGGAAGTTGGAAGCAAATGAAAGATTTGTGTCAAGAAAAAAAACAGAAGAAGAGTTGTGAAGAAGGCTCTACGTGCCGAAAACAAAATCTGAAGTAGTTCAGAACTAATTATAATATTTTTCCATTCAACAATTATGCCCTTTTAAAAAATTAAAAACAACCTGCATAGACATGCAATGCTGTGAGATACCGCCAATTCCTGAGAAACATTCTGTGATTCATGTCAAAAACATGAGCATGTTAAAGACTGGCAGGTCAAGCTGCCCTAATTTTTTAATTTCTTTGAATTAAACTACTCCAAACACATAGTACGCTTTCAAACTAAGACATGAGTGTCCTTGCTACAGCAAATTTGCCTCAACTTACTATGAAAAATATCTAAGTTTCCAGTGCTACAGGTTTAGGATTTACCTCAGCGTTGATGTTGCCAACAAGTCCTTGGACATTCTCACAAAAATTTAGTACTTGAAACACAACTCTCAGCAGAAATCTTGCATTTTCTGTTTTCTGAGTCCATAAATAGGGTAGACACTCGATTCCTGTTCCTGAAAGCTGGATTATGACTTTTGGAAAGTTTACTATGTAACAAAATGCTTTGGGGAAAACCCCTAGCTTTCAGAATTTATCATCAGAGCACTTCATACTTGCTGTTACTCTGTCCCATTTTTTACACATCCTGTGTTCATCACCTGAAATTCTTCTCTGCAGTTGCAACATCAACTTTGAAAAAAATCATGTTACAAACTCAGAACCAGGACTAGAGAAGTTTTTAGAGGCAATAATAGCTTTAATACAGATTTTATGGCTGCAACATCCCTATGATTAAAAATCCCAAAGCTATCAACTCACTTGACAACTTGAAACCTGAAGTTAATAAGAAGAGACACACACCTCACACTCCCAATTCTGAACAAAATTTTTTGTAAGACTGAAGTGCTTCTTGCACACTCCAGACTAAACTAGACATGACTGTAGAAGGACTGTACCTAAAGGCTGAATTGTTCTACAAGCTCAACATATGGGTACCAGTCAGAAAAAAACAATACCATACTGTCATTATTATATTAGCATTTTAGTTACCTACATTTTAATTAAATCATTCTGAGAAACCAAGTAAAGCACTTGGAAATTAATGCAGTAGCTGTCCAGTTTTAGTGACTGTACGTTAGGCAATTTTATCTCACCCTCATTAAGAAGTGAGATATCAAAGGACTGTGCATTTTCTGCAGGATAAAAACACGCAGGTGAGCAGTTACTACAGAGCACCTAATGCAGAGAAAATCCACACCCTAGAATGCCTTGCTGTAACTTGTTCACCTAGCCATACCCTCTGCATCAGTTTAAGGTTCTCAACTAAATTAAATTAAAAGGACCTAAATACTGTAAAAGGGTTCCAAATCATATGCATGAAGCAAAACAGCTGTACAGTTTAAAAATTTCATTTCCTCTAGCAATCCATGCTGTCTTTTGACAGGAGATAACCATGCAGACAGCAGATGGCTGGAGGGAATGGTCTTCTCTGCCATGGCCCTCCAGTCCACTTTTAGCACCTTGACAGAAATAAATATACCTTTGTCAAGGACAGAAGTAAGAACTGGACAGACAGCAGAGAAGCACACTTACAGCATGGACTGCATGGTACCCAGCATTGCCTCCCATGCAGCAGAGCTGGGCAATCTGAGACAGCACCACTGCCAATTGGCATAGTCAACTGAGCACACTCCACTTTCAGAACAGCCACATAGGTACTTCTCAGACCATTCAGAATAGCCACAAAGAAATTTAACACAATTTAGTTAATCTATTTCCACACTTAATGCAGTCTTTCTTGAGCGTTCCCATGTACACCACTTGGGAGAGTGAGAGAGATTAGCATCTACTACTTTTCCACTGAAGTAAACAGAAAAGCCATTAAGCGAGCAGAACTGTGGGGACCAGCACTTGAGTAAAGTACAGGTTATAAAGGAATAGGAAT
>JAWWTY010000106.1:69300490-69371950 GCA_035222235.1 Margarornis squamiger | reverse complement strand
AACAGAAAAGCCATTAAGCGAGCAGAACTGTGGGGACCAGCACTTGAGTAAAGTACAGGTTATAAAGGAATAGGAATCTATATCCCTATGCACAGAGAAGCAATAAGAATCAAAACTTCCACATAGCAGGAGGGGGGAAAAAAAATCTTAAGATAAGCAAATGAAGCTGCTATTTAGTTTAACATTTTTTTCAAACTTAAATCACTTGCAATATACACTCAGGTATATTTACGGCACATAAAATTACTTTTTGGTTCCTAAAAGGTTTACTGCTACTACAAATCCTTCCCACCGCACTACAGAAGCTGGCACTGAAAAAGAACAGCAGCTCCTCACCACAGCAAGGAGACACACACAGAGAAATAAGCTTCCGAGTAAAACCTGTGTCCTAGCAAAGAGCAGCAGCCAGCCAGTGACAGCATATGTATTTGCTGATGATAAAATTAGTAGGAAATTATGAAAAATTATTATTTTATCCAGCTATAACCAGACTTTCAAGCACACACATTACCCTAAAACCTAAATGGTTCTCTTTGGTTTAGCTATCATGAGTTAAAATTAATATTTACTCAATAAACAACCATTTTTAGGGCTGAGACTGGAATTCACGCCCTGAATGTCAAGAAACAAAACAAACTTTAACATCTCATTTAAGAAACTTCATTTCAGCTGATCTGGCAAATAGCTCAACATACTCACAGTTCTACAGCCAGTAAAACAGCTTTCACAGCACCAGAAGTCAGTATCAGCTCATTAAAATGTAACCTACTGGAGTTTGCACTTATTTCATAATTCTAGCATTCATCATCCACAAGTGTTACATCAAAAGTAACTACATGAAAGGCAAATCAAAGTAAAAATGTACAAGCATGTTTCATATATTAAAGAAGAATGTAGAACAGAAGACACATTTGTGAAAAACTCTCTCTTTGGCAACAATTACAGTGTAAGACTAAACGGCTTGAGTAGCTGAAATCCCCCATTCCAAGGGGGGAATTTCAGGAATGCAAAGTATTGTCTAAAGAATTACTTTCTTTGACATAATTTATTTGACACCAGCTACACAGAACATTATCATGCTAAATTTTGGGATTTGGGATCAATATTTAAATTAGCAGAACAAGCAGGCATGAACTCCTAGTACTACCTGACTTTATTTTTTATGACTTTTTTTCGTTAGGCAAAACACTTTAGCCAAAAAAGAAAATAAATTCCAAGAACCCAAAACACCAGAATTTGTTGACTACAAATAAACTAATAAAAAAAATCCAACCAAAACCAATCACAGCCTGTGTCCAAAGATTATTATACCAGTAGGAACCAAAGTATCACAGATGGAGGGCTAGCTTGTGGGTGGGAGGGATGGGTTGCTTGAAAATGCAAAATCATAATTCCAATATAAAAAACATTTTTTAGATTCCATCGGCTTACCTAAATAGAATACAAGAATTTTCACATAGTTTTCTATTACTTTACATAGTAGCAAGAAAGATTTCTGAACTGCTGGGGAAGTGCTCCTGCCAGCTGCTCAAAGGAAACCAGACGGGGGGTGAGTTGTGTTCTAACACCACTGAGGCACTGAGCAAAGTGGAACAGGGGTCTGTCAGAACGCCTGTCACATATCCACATGGGCTTTAGCTTCTAGAGGACAGGAAAACAACAGAGGAAAAACAGTCTCAAAAAATCCCACTAGTACAGAGGGTTGGCATACAGAAAACTGTATGTGTTTGACTACTTGCACTATGACAAGCCTTTCTTGTCTTGAAATCTTTGCTGCTTCACTGTTAAAACATGTGAAAGAAAATTATAAATACTTTGAACCAGTGGTCCAGATATCCTGAAGGATTGTTCCTGTATTTATTATAATGTCTTAATATTTTAATTCCAGGATGGTTTTATGCGAAATTAGGAAAAAAAGACTACTATAATCCTCCCTAAAGATGAATCTGAGGACTTAATGCCCAGTTTCTGGGAAGATCACTTCACACAGTCAGTCACTTATGTAAAGTATTTCCCTTGTTTTCTTTATCTGACATAACTGTGGTACTTGGTCTTAAAAGCTACAGTAAGGCAAGTGATTTCTGAAATGTTAGCCAGAAACCAGAAAGGATGGAGGCTGGACAAGACAAAGAGGCCCTGAGATAAGCCATCTGTGAAACACCAGCTGATCAGTCATTTTCTGCAGCAGAGCCAGTTTCTTTGACAAAGTTCACACATAACAAAATGAGGAATAAACTAACATACTTTGCTAGTCACTGCAGCTTCCTGGATCAGTGATCAAAGATGATTAATTTAAATGCAAGACAATCTGCAACATTACTGCAACTGCTCAGCAGAGCAGCAATAACTACAGCATGTTTGCAAATGAAGAGAAATGCACAAGAGAAAGCACAAGATGGCAAACAACATGGAGAACAAATGCATGGTTTTTATTTTTTCTTGATTATATGTTGTTACATTGTCTTCACTGATTTTATCATACTTCTCTTAAGGTCCATGAATTTCTATTACTATAAAACATCATGGTGCCAACCTCTGTAGCCTTACTCAGAAGGAGTAATGAGTCTAAACAGAAATAACCCCATAGATGCAGTTATAGTCAATTCCATTATCCCAAGGGTACTTTCTACAACAGAAAAAAAGCTAGTGAGACTTTTACAGAAGAAAATCCTCTAAAATCAGCTTCTAAACTTTGCATTTTCATTTAGGAGGCAGCACTCAGTTTGCTCACTCCGAATGCTCAGCTGCATCAGCAAGCTAAATACATCATGTATTTACTAGAAACCTCCATATGGTAGATGGTATCTAAACTGGGGATACTAAAAGAGATGACATTTTCCTTCTGTTTATTCTGTATCAGGAAAAAAACCACATAAATTCTAGAACTATTTTAATACTTTTGCTTCCTTGTTGCCCTTTTCCCACCTCAGGAAAAGAGATAAAAAGTCCACAGGCCATATGTCATCTGTTGACTTTAGCAGCAAAACGCAGCCAAAAGAACATTAAAGCAGCCCCTTTGTTTCTTCTGACTCATCTGAATTTATATCCAGTCAGGGTTTTATGAGCATAAGCTTGTTTCAGAACCTGAGGTAAAGCATTTTTCTTCAACTGTAATTATTTTTATTAGTAAAAATTAATCTACTAACATCTTAATACTCTTGCCACAAACCAAAAGGTATGCATTACTCAGTCATGGAAAAATTGCAGTTTCCATGTACACAACAGAGGTAACAGTCTGCACATCTTTACACACCTTTTTAAATCATGTGAAGATTAGTTTTTACAACTGAAGGACAAAAGTAAAGCTTTGAGTAATGAGAAATGCACCATTTTAAACAGGTGGCCCCCAATATATGCTTAATACTTTAAAAAAAAAAACCAACCAAAAAACGAGAGAGAGAGAGAAGCCTCTGCAGATAAAAAGCAAATTTGTTTTTTAGCATGTAAAATTTCTGGTTCATTTATCTATCTAGAAGCATGTATCCACACAGATACACGCATAAGCACCCACATACTATTGTTCCTCAGCAGTAAATAAAAGTTTATCCTGTCTCTAACTAGATACAGAAGAGGAAGAACATGTTAACCTTTCAGTTAGTAAATGCAAATCACTTTCTAAATTAATCAGTGGAGTCTAATCTCTTGAAATATGTAGATTTGCCTTGTATCTCCTTTCTTTTAGGAAATCTGCAAGCTGAGTATGATCATTCATATGGTTCTCTGACACTGGAAAGCCCCCTCCACCTCAAAGAGATCACACAGATGAAATTATAAAAGATTAAGAGTTCTGAACCCATACACAGCTAGGGAAGAATGAGAGTCAGGAGTGCACGCCCATACATATTTGTGCGCCCTCCTCATGCACACACGATGACACAGAACGGTGGGGATTACAACTACAGCGCTTTTTAAGTTTAAAGAAACAGGTAAACACATTGAGTGGATATTTATTCACAGGAGGTGTGTGCACACTCAAATGGGTGCAAGAGGGCCAAGAAGCTTTTCAAGCCAGTGCAAAATTACTGGCAGAAGGCAGGACCCAACAGTTCTGCATTCCTACACAGCAGCTGCTTGTCAAGAGAAGGAGGCATGAACCTACATCTAAATTTACTTTAGATATCAGCACATAAAAATCCTTTTTTAGAACTGCCAGTAAAAGGGGAGTTTCCCACACTCATCATTGTACATTTTATCTTTCAAAACCACAGTTTACTCACTTAGCAAAATGGGAGTGGGATATTTAAAAACCACTTCAGTTCTGCTACTTTTTAGATACTTTCTCTAATCATTTATTGGAAAATTTTCTTGGGACAGCACAGGAAGGAAGAAAGGGGAGTAGTTCAATACTGAAACTAGTAATAATAAGCACCCACTTCTCAAAGGCTTTAAAATGAAAGCATGAAAGCAGAAGCAAAAACTCAGCATCCACCTAAAATTTTAAGTTTTCTGGTGCCTTCATATAACACGCAATTTGTTTTTGTTAATACTTCCTGTATTAAACAACAAAAATAAGTTAACTATATAAACCACACTTTATACTGCTTTCACAGCACATAAAGCAATAAGGTACAGATTAGACCCATAAATAGTTAGCAGATTGGAAAGCAGAGGCAAAGACAGGTTAAGTGAGTTGTGTAATGTGGCACCAAAGTTCCAGAGCAGAGTCCAGATACAGGTCCATGGTAAGAGACTGCAGATTTACATACTGGCTAGAGAAGGATAACTGTGAGAAAGTGACTGGGTTTTTTAGGTAATCCCTAAACTACAAGTCAATTAAAAGCCTGAAAATTGTTAGAGCTTTATTTAATTTAACATAGTTATACTATATATATAATATTTTATGTAATACTATAATGTTGTTATTCTACACAAACATCGTGATGGATCATTTAAAATATTCTCAATGAGCTAATAAAAACATTTAAAACCCCCCACAAATTATCAGAGAGAATGAAAAAAAAAAAAAATTAGTCCAATCATTTCTGAATAAACTGTGCTTATGAGGGAGACAGAAGTTGCAGATGCCCACAGAAAATCATCTGTTTGACCCTTTCAGTTCGGGCTTTCCCTTTCTGCTTGACTTCTGACAGGAGAAAACACAGGCTCCAGACGGCTGCAGTTTCTAGAAAACCCTAGAAAGAAAACAACTACTGCATTTTCCACTACACACTGCTCCCCAAGAGATGCAGAGCTGGAGCATGGAGAAGACAGCTTGCCCTGAGTGCAATCATGGCCAGCCGGAGCCGGTCACCACACTGGCATCTCTCGGCTCTGCTAAAGATACTGGGTTTATTGTTACTGCACTGCCTGGGGGTTCAGGGGACTTGTTAAGATGCCTGAATCGGAGAGCTCATGTTTCTGATCATCACCAAGGCTGCGTATAGACATTTGCTATACAGACAGACACGCAGAGTCAAAATTATGTCAAACCTCAGCTGTCTGCTATGTCCTTTCACCAAAAAAATGCCCAGATTAGCATTTCATAAATTCTGAAGGTGGCAGAAGTGCGTAGACCTTCCATAATCCACGCCATAAAGAAACACAAACTGATTAGCTTAAGCACACAATGAAAAAAGCTTCTCCCAATACAAATGACATACTGAACCAAACTACAGAACATAAATGTTATTTTCTCCTGCTTTAAGAGTCAAAGGAATGATAATAAAAAAAGCTGGAGATGGGAAACTAGTGGCAAAGTCTTTACCACAGTTGGATTTCTCCTCCCTCTCCTTAGTGAAATTAGAGTGAGGAGGTTGATTTGGTTACACTAAGAAAACCCCACATGGACATGGATGCACCACCAGCTTAGCCCACTTGGCCACTGAAGTGTCAAGGAAAGGCCACCTCAAGTAAGATTTGGGTCTGACTGAAATGATGAGGTGAGACATCACAAAAATACAGAGGAAAAAATAGTCTTGGCTACCAGTGAGGAAAACATGCACTGTGTTGCTGGGCATGTACACAGAGATGGCTAAAAGACAGAACTGCAGAAAGGCTTTTGTTGTATCTGCTTGCCCTATCCATTTGCTGCCTCTGGAAATAAAAAGAAAGAAAAATCCATTTCTGCTTCAAAGTTCTCTCTTCCAAAGAGATGCCTTTTACCCAAATTTCTTCCCTGTCTTCTATCCAGTATCTTAGCAATATAAGCCACAAACTCAATTACAATCTCCACTCTGTTGTTGTGCCTATTCGCTTCAAAATTCTGAAAGATTTGCTACCCAAGTGACAAAAATAATCCTTGAGTTTTCAATACAACCACTTGTCTTCACTGAATACCACCGTAAGAGCTGTCCTGCAGTATATAAGGACTCTGCACCCAAACTCTGTTTCAGGATTTATTCACTTGGGTGCAGGAGACGGCCATATCATCACTGATTCCCTCTCAAAACAGAACTAGGAAAAGTACTCTTTCCTTGCCACTGCTGTTTACACTTGCTTTAAATGCCAGGACAGGTGTATTTATACTGACATTGTAGACTGCAAATGGAAGGATCCAAGAAACAGGCTCCCTCTGCTTTCTGCCACTGGCAAAATATTACTTCAAACAATTGTAACTAGATTCTTAAAAAAAAACCCAAATGAAAACAGCAAATCTCAAATTTCTCATGTTGAGAAATTTCAGGTACTCATTTTATTCTTACTTGCAAAGAGCCAGGCCAGTAACAACAAACTTACAGGTACCAGAACTGTTAAAGAGACAGGGGATTACAGATAATACACTTAACACTGACAGCAGAACAGGACAATGTCACTGTGACCGGCAGGAAAAGGGAGCTCATTCTCACTCTCTACTCCACTCTTGCGAGACCTCACCCAGACTACTGTGTCCAGTTCTAGAGTCCTCAACAAAAGAAGGACACAGACTTATTGGAGTGAGTTCAGAGGAGGGCCATGAAGATGATCTGAGAGCTGGAGCACCTCTCCTACAGAGACAGGCTGTGAGAGCTGGGGATGTTCAGTCTGAAGAAGAGAAGGCTCTGGAGAAACCTTAGAGCACCTTCCAGTACCTAAAGAGGCCTACAAAAGAGTTGAAGAGCAACTTTTTACAAGGGCATGTAGTGACAGGACAAGGGGGAATGGCTTTAAACTGAAAGAGGGTGAGTTGAGATTAGACATCAGGAAGAAATTCTTTATTCAGAAGGTGGTGGGGCATTGGAACAGGTTGCCCAGAGAAGCTGTGGATGCCTTATCCCTGAAAGTGTTCACAGCCAGGTTGGATGGGGTTTTCAGCAATGTGGTCTAGTGACAGGTTCCCTAGCCATGGCAGGGGGATTGGAACTAAATGATCTTTAAGGTCTCTTCCAACCCAAACCATTTTATTATTCTATGAAAACGGAAGTCTACCCTTCTTTTAGTCCCATCTGTGTCCACTTGGCTCCCACACACATATCCATCTTGCCCACATATCCATCTTACATAAGCATTTGTGCAACTGCATGCTAATCCAGATCAGGGAATGAACTTGCATACCGATCAACCTCTTCTTCACAAGCCTAATTTTAACTCATGTTAGTTTTGTCCCAGTTTGGAGGAGGAGCATGCTGGAGCAGAGAGGAGTAGCAGCAGCACGGCCTCCTTCTGCATCAACCCTAAGTTACACATGCAAACCTACCACCTTGGCTAGAACCCACCCTTTGTCTCACACTTTAGACATCTAGCTCTGTCAAAACAGAATAACACAAATCAGTTATTACAATGAAAAGGATTGTTTTATTTCAATCTCTGCAATTTAGGGCTCATGGACACCTCTTGTTCCATCAGAACACGTTAATTCTTCCCTCTGTATGTAAATGAAAATTCTGAGTTTGAAGGTATGTCAAACATTATTTTCACCTATATTATTACTACTCCATCTACAAAACTTTTGCTGTACACTAATCTCCAAAATTTGCAAAATGACACACAGTCAATTAAAACATTCTAAAGCTGTAGAGGGTCAGTACAAGAGTAACTGAGAAATTCTTAGTCAACAAGTATTTAAAATTTATTTAAAATTACAATAAAAACACTTTAGGAACTTGGCTCATTTTACAAGGTTAGTCTATATAATCATTGCAACAAACAAGTTTTTGATTTCAGAATGCTGAAAGCAACCATTTAACATAATCCTAGGGTGGGGGGGAAACCAAAACAAATCTGCATTTCTCTGGTGAGTTTGATTTCCAACATTCATTTTTCAGCCAGCAGTTTTAATAATATGAAGCAGTATTCTAAAGAAATGCTCAGGGACGTAAACGGAACCCTAAATTAATTCCTCAATATGGATTCTGTGCACTTCAAAGATCTCATAGATAATACTTCCCTTGAGGAAAAGACATCCTATTACAAATAGAAATTGCTTTTATCTGACTCTAAAGGATTTGGTCTCTGCCTGTTTTTGTCCCTAAGCAACTAACACCATCTACAGAGGGCTTATTACTACAAGACAGTGCCCAAATCCTTTCTGTTGCTAACATGGACACTGTGAACATATAGGCAAGATCTCCATTTTTTTGACATCCCAGCAAAGTAAGACTTTTGGTGAAAACTCCTGTAGAATCTAAATATTTCACTTCTGGGGAGAAAGGGACAAAGATACCAGAACATTCTGAAATACTATACTCCAAGTGTTGCATCTTCTGACTTGCTACTGACTCAAGGTACAGAGCACAGTATTAGATCCCACTGAAGTTATGGACAGCCCACAGCATATACAGAGCATTTGAAAAACAAAAGCTTAGTACTCAAAGGCTCTTTGTCCAATATCTGTCTATATTAATTTCTTGCTCATAATAAAATGCCCCAGCAGCTGGCAGAGCCAGCAAATCCTCCCTCCTCTCATGGCATGGCTTTCAGGAATGAGGCTGTGTTGAAAAGGCAAAATTATCATTGCCAATGACATGCAATGATAAAACAAAATCCGACTCAAAATGGGTTGACAGGAGAACAAATGTATGGATTTTCATAGGCTTAGGTCAACTCCAAGGTGTATAAACTGACATAATGCTATTCAAAGAAATAAGACTCCTGTTCCATATTCTATACTTGTTTGAATCTTGCCCTGACAGAAATCAACAGCTTGGCCAAAAAAATAGACCTAAAAAGACACTTAGCACCTTTCAGCTACCTTTAAGATAAGAAAGCCAGAAACAAAAGGGAACAAAGTATTTAAAAAAAAAAAAAGAAAGATACACTACACTAAATTATTTTAAAATTTCTAAAAGTTTGACTGTAAGTGTATTCCGTGTTTGCCTCAAATTTGGGCAGTTTCCTAAAACTGGACTTGTTTTAGCATAGTTCAAACTGATGTAAGTCTTGCCTCACAAGAGATTCCAGGCAAACATAATAATTATACTGATTTAATCATTTAAGAACACTTGCACTTTCTCCTAAGAACCAAAAAAGTGCATTTTAAAAATAAAATAATACAACCTAATGGCAGATGATGCTAGAACAGCCTCTTGAGCTTTCTGACACCAAACTCCAGCCTCACACTGCCTCTGCACCAGCTCCTGCTCCCAGTGAGGTCCCTCAGGGAGCTAATCCTGAAGCAAACAAGCTCTGCAGGTGCAAAGTGGATATTTTCTGGGGGTTTAACTCCCTGAAAGAACTCACCATGAGTCACATGAGTGTCACCTGCCAGGCCATTAACATGGGTGGCAATGTCTAGCAGTGGTGAAGAGGGGAACGAGACTGTCTCCTTGTGGTAACAACTATCCCTTAGCTCAGCCCAAGCACATGACCTGTATTGCAAGTCTGCAAATTCCCAGTATTCACCACTTCGATTACCCTGTCATGTTTTTTCTGGATACTGCTGATCTTAAAAATAACAGCCAAAAATACTCCAGTAATTTTAAGGTTTTTAAATAACACATTTGGTATTCCAGGATCTTTAAAACTTCTTTGATTTAAGACAGTAGTAAGTTAAGACTTAAACAATCTTCTTCAAATACCTCTAAGCAAGTACTCTTGCAAATACCTAGCCTCAGAGGTTGCTGTTTTTTCATTACATTTTTTAAATAAATTATAGAGATCATTTCCATGGCTCAGGAGAATTTGACTAATATTATGATAAATATTCTTGGAGAACCTAAATTTTTTTTTAAGCAATAAAAAAAGCATAGCATGACTTTTATGGATGTCACCATCTTTGGCCTACACCCAAATACATGTTAAAAATAGTAAGAACAAGAGCTATATTAAACCAAGAAAGTAAAAGGTTTTTTGATGCAAAATTTCATTTACATAAAATAGAAAAATACTTTTTCCAACAGAGGTAAATTAAAACAGTTAGGAGAAAAACATAAGAACCCCTGCTCCCCATCTTAAGAAGACACTGAGGAGCTGGTATTCATGTATTATGCACAGAACTGACTCTAGTGAAATTGCGCCTGAGGCACTGCTGTGCTTGGTAGCAAATATCACAAGTATGAGCATATGAATAAAAAGTACAGATATATAAAATTCTTGGATCACTGAGCATTTAAAGTGGTTACTAAATGATTACATTAACCTCAAATTTCAGGTGCAGATGGGGGACATCCAGAACAATATCAGGTTTTTTCTTACTATGTTCAAGTTACAACTAATTTAAGCACCTGAATTCTTCAGAAATCCACAAAAATTTTAAAAAGGCAAAGGATTCCAAATACACTTTTAAATATCCAGTGTAGAAAAGCAATTTTTGAAATGGTTTCCTTTGTCTTACTGAGGTATTCTGGAATCCATCAACTTAAATTTATTTGTAAATCAAGAATGCATTAAGATTTCACAAATTTCTGCTCTTCTCCCTTCCCAATTATGCCAACATCAGTCAAGTACTATCATTCCAGAGCCATGAAAAATAGGTTTTTTTGTAACAGCAACGATCGCGTCCCAAAAATTCCAAAACAAAAGACAGACATTGGACACCAGCTTTGCTGCAACACATCAACAACAGATCAGAACTGTAAAGCAGCAGCACTAATCAAGCCAAACACCTGGTGCAGCAGGCTGGAAATCACCAGCAAGAAAATTCTCAAGAATATTTGTTATTATTATTTAAGATATTTAGATCTTGTATTTCCTATCAAAATATCAAGTTCATGTATGGCATTTGGGTGTATATATATATTTAACACTTCCATGAACATGTATTTCCTTAAACAAAGCTGGATATAGACTCTTCAGGTGTTCCTTCTCAAGCTGTAGCTAATTACATCTGAGCACTCTGTCAAAAAACAGCTCTCTCCTTAGGAAAGCAGTAATTGTAACACAAAAATCAGGGTTGTTCATGCTTCCTGTTTTTGGTCATGGCTAGTATTCCAAAGGTGAGCCCTCCCCACCTCCCCAGTATTCTAACATCTGGAATTTAATAGGAAAACTGACAATAAACACAAAAAAAACAAAGCAAAAAAATGATCCATACCAAAATCTGAAACCCGTTCTAGCCACTGCCGTTAGGTATTACAACAAAAAAATAAATAAAATTTAGTTCAGATGATGTCCGTAACTTCTATTCCAGGCTGGCCTTAGTTTATTCATACCGTTAAAAAAAATTTGCTCTACATTCAAAAATTAGTCCAAGCCTCTATTTACTATTAAAGATTCAAGGCCAACCTCACAAAACCTTGTTAGCGATTGTAAGTTTCTGGACATGCAGTGCTATTTTGACACACTGGGGCAACTATGAAAAAGAACCCAATAAAAGCAGTGGCTTTATATGCAGATGACTCCACATTTCCTACCACACCTACTAGTGATGTTTGGCGTATTAACCATCACATTTGTTTGGCTCATGCCAAATATTCTAATTACAATGCAAGTGGCAGCATACCCATATTAGTATTCTTTTTGTAACCCATAGCAGCATGTCACTTAAGCAAGAGGAGCAATGGAAAACTTTAAGAGGAAAAGGGTAACTAAGACAAGGTAACTGGCTGCCCTTGTAATCTGCAGTCAGCTTAAAGAGCCATTTCAGGTCATGAGAAATTTCAAGATGATAACTCTTTTATAGTTCTCTTCCCACGGTCAGAAAAAATACCACATGGAAAAGAAATACTCAATGAAAAAGATATTCTTTCACTAGCTTTTATGGTAACTTGCACGTAAGCCAAACAATGTACAAGGGTATCAATCACTTTCCTACTTAACTGCCTTTTCAAAGTCCTGCACAAAGTTATAAGAATGTTCAACCAACATATATCAGCTGTCTCACGTACTGTTTTTGGATATCGATATCTGCAATCCTTTTACCGGATCTAGCATCATTGTCCGAGCTCAGATGACTCAGATAAAAACAATGTGAAATCATAGTTTGTTTTCATGTTTAAAGTCTTGATTGGTCTCCTGCAACAATAACAGGAAGAGCTGTACGGATCGATACGCAAGATTACTATTAGGGACTTTTCTTGTCCTGCCCAACAACACGCACGTGCGACTTTCCTAACCAGGTAATACATGGCACACTTACCAGATCCCTGTGAAGCACCCAGTTTGCATGGAGGTAATGGATTCCATCGAGGATCTGGTAGAGTAGGGATTTAACCATAGATCTTGGCAACTGCATGGGTTTTTTATTTGCTTTTGAGGCACGGTGAAACTTGATAATATGCTAGAAATAAAACAAGTAGAAACATGGAGGAAATTAGATAGGTAAAATGGTTGGTTGCTGTGGGTTTTCGGTTTTTTTAAACTACTAACACTAATAGAATAAAACACAAAGTTTGTTGAATTTTGCAATTAGAAGTAATAGTGATGTGCTCAAGTTTTTTTTTTTAAATAGTTTTTATTCCCTGAGTTGCTTTAAAAACTAGCTGTTAAGCTTCTGTTAATACCTAAATACTGGTTACTTACCTCCAGTAAAGGGTCTTAGACATTCCCCTCCCTCCCTCCCTCCGTCCCATTTGGCATCCTCTTTTCCTCAGCCAGTAAGAGCACAAGCTTTCAACCCAGCAGCATTCACCAGAAGGAGGACCACACTCAATGCTTTCACACTTTCCCTCCTTGTCTTCAAAAACACCCAGGATAGCATACTTGCAACTACTCTACTGTTCCCCACTGGATCAAAATCCCAGTAGACAGAGACTAAATAAATATTTTAATATTTAGAGGAGGGGGGTAACTCCAAAAACCGCACACCACAACAATAGTGTGAGATGATGTTCAAACATCTAAAAATTGTTATTTTTTCCCTTCCAAGTTTTGGCTGGATACTTCATTGATGATAACAACAAGCTGGTGGTTCTTGGTTTACGAAAGTCAGTCAGCCACTAGAGGACAAATATCACTTGAAAACATGGAATGCAGGAAGGGACCCCAGACATTAGTCAGTTGAAGGAATGAAAAATATCATTGAAAGATTGCTGAGAGATCATGAAATACTCATAAACTAATTAATACTTATTGTAAGATCAGTGGGGAGATGATAGGTTAGGTTTGGTTTTGCAACACTGTAGAAGAAATAAATTGGAGTGAGGCCATTCTACCTTTTCAATCCTCAGACAAGGTGGGGCTATGCAAGGCACAAATGCAATCTTAATACATCGTCATTCAGTAAACAACTAAATACATTCATTCAGATAGAAAAAAAACAATTTTTTGAAGGCAATTCAAAGAAGCACCTCAAATTGCAAAATAGTTTTCAATTATGTGCCTTTAAAGGATGGAAATAATACAGGCAGTTTGCATTTTTACTGAAAAGGATGCAAAATGCTAATCTGTAGAGTGACAAGACTACTAATTACCCACTTCTTTAAACGCGATTTGTCTACTTCAAGATTATTCCCCTCCCCAGATTAAAGAGGCAGCCAATGGCTGTGCTTTCTTTAGACCTCTGCCTCCTCCTCCACCACCTCCACCCCCATTAAGTTTGTCACTACTATTCCCAATGAAAATGGAAACAAGTTGATGTTTCCTCATGTCAAATGCTACCACTGCGTGCCACCAGTACTTTAGCCACTGCCAAATTGTACTTAGCAGAGGTATAGACAATATTGTTTAAAGAGAAGTTTAAAAAAGCAGAAAACCAAATCAAAACAGCTTTTTTACTCCCTATCAACAAAGTTCCCACAGAGCTTTCCACTACTAAATGCACAATAGCAATGGCTGCCTATTGAAAACCAGCATAAATCTACAGGATTATCAGTTTTTAATATACACATGAGGATCAGTAAGCAAAACAAGCGCTCAGTACCTGATCCTTCAGTTGTACAATCACTCTGAAAACTCTAACAGAATGCCTTAAGGGATCACTTCCCTACAAAATTTTTTTCTTGTCACGTTACAAGAAGATTCTCTCTTCATAACTTCAGCTGGGAGTCCCTACCTCCCAGAGCCACATAATGTTCACTGAATAATGACTTTCATGTGTAAGTACAATATGATTTATACAGCAGTAATGATACCATAAACTCACAAATTAATAGATTGATTAATACATGGGATGAAAAAATACAGGAGTACCAACAGGCAAAGGTCATACAGAGGGACGCATAAATCCCATCCTGCCCTTTTTCAAGGTGCATGTAATCAATAAAAGGGATTTCTATAACCATTTAAAAACTGGCTACTATCCACACAAAACATTATTCCTTATTGTAAAGGCATCAAGAAAATGAAACTGAAAAAGGGTCTCATGGGACACAATTAACTACAGATGTGTTGAGGAGGAACAACACATCTGGCTCTAACTCTGGCCCTTCCTCAGCCCCTCCAATACCTCTGGAGGCCAGGAGTGTCACAGCACCAAGGTCGTGCCCTGTGATTTCTACCCCTGCTCTCCCACGTGGCTCCCAGACAGAAAGGCTAAGGAAACAAAATCCTTTCTTGAAAGAGTTATTGAATTGCAAAAGTGAATTAAAACTGATAGTTTTGCTTGAAGCAAGCAATATCACTAGATAAAATCTAATTTCCTGCAAAAGCGAATAAAAACTATTGTTGCCAATTTACTCTACAGACGTTTATATCCATCAAATCGCAAACATCACAGTTTAGAGAACTGAACAAAAAGTAAACTAAAAACCTAATGCAGGGACAAACAGTATAGGGAACTGAAAAGCTGGATTTGCCCCATGGCATTGGAATGAATCCAACAATGTTTGTGACCAAGTTCTGCTCTGAAGAGTTTCCTAAAAAAAGTAGTTCATCCAATTTCTTGTAAGCAACTAGCCATAAGAAGAAATACCAACACACATAACCAACACTAAAAAACAATTTTAATGGCAATGTCCTAAGATACAGAAAGGCAAATAGGCACCATTGCTGAACATCACCTCTACTATTGCAGGCAGCAAGCCTAAACTTCGTCTTATTTCTTTATATTTTCAAAAGTGTGTCTATATGGCCCTACCACTGTTGTGGGAAATTATTCCTCTAATTAATTAATTAGTTAACTAAGTAAGAGCATCAAACCAGAAAAAAATGAATAGTCACAGTGAATGCACAGAAGTTTTAGTGATCAGACAGATCAGGTGTACAAGTAAGCTCCAAAGCAGAGGATGCCATAGCAGTACAACAATGCTAAAAGAATTTTTTAAACTTGAATAATTATCCTGACTTAGCTATGGCAGGGAAATGCGCTCTTGCCAAGTCAAAATATTTAAGATTT
Organism: Margarornis squamiger; assembly: GCA_035222235.1. Taxonomy (NCBI): domain Eukaryota; kingdom Metazoa; phylum Chordata; class Aves; order Passeriformes; family Furnariidae; genus Margarornis; species Margarornis squamiger. The sequence goes on along the minus strand of JAWWTY010000106.1, from coordinate 69,356,385 downwards.
AAGAGTCTAAATAAGACTTCAGGTATAGAAACAGGTGCAGGTACCAGCACAAACTAGGATATTCTTTATACATAAGTGCACTATGCAAGTGGATGAGGCACTCTCTACAAGCTTCACTTCCTGAAGAGTCCCAAAGTGCAGCCTCACATACAGCATGTAACAGCCAGAGTCTTAGACCTAATAAAGGTATGGAATAATTTAAACGAATTATAGGAATTGTAACCTGCATTTCCCATTCCTCCAATGACTGCCCTAAACATTAGGCTTCAAAACTACACTCCTCTCATTCAGTAAATCCTTCTGCAGAATAGCACAGCATCAACACTGTCCTGAGTTGATAGTATAAATCTGAACCCTGACAGGTATAAAGGACATTCATGCTTTCTCTCCAGGAACCAGGAGGTGCACTTGGACACTTCAGCTTCTAACCTTTAGGTATACTCAAGTTCTTTGCTAAATCTTACCACTAATGAATAACCATTAAGAACAAAACATGAGGACTTCCATAATCCAGGCCAGTCAGAGGCAAGTTCGTAACAAGATGGCAAGCAGACATAGGGTCAAAAAGCATCAGAGTGAAAAAAAAGATGTGGATATATCTTATAATATATAAATAACTTATATATATAAATAACTCCTATATTCTGATAGACCACCTGTCCAAAAAAGCTGGAAAATACACAAAATCATTCAGCAAAATTAGTTAGGGAAGCCTTAATTGTCAGTGGGTGCTATACCAGTCACATGCTACAGAACAGAAACCCATATACAAAGTTATCCAGCCATAAATTCATTTTAATTAGTACATTAGAACACTGTGACTGCAAGCATTTCTGAGATATCTAAAATGCTTCAAAATGAAAGAAGAATGTATGTCATATGAGGTAAATGAAACTGAAAGCAATATTCAAATCTATTCAGCAGAAGTAGCTAAGTCACTTTCCCCTTCTGTGATTCTGTGTTTTCAGATTCCTAAATCTTAAAAACATCCTGCCACTGACTGGATTCCAAAAATTGTGTGAGCCAATTCAGTATTCCCTTTGGAAAATAAACATAATATAAAATAAAATTCTATTGCTTTTATGTATTTTGTTTTAAAATTTAAACAAGGCATTGATTTTGTGACAGTGGTTTTAAGTCTGTATTCTAAATTAAATTAATAATTCACTGACCAACATTAAAGTACACATTCATTAGCAGTCTGGAAAAGCAAGGAAGCTATAATTTGCTGTTTGCAATCTCTGGGACTATTGGTTTTATTTACTAAACGCTTATTCCCAATTTTCAACTTCAAAAAATGTAATAAAACTGTGAGGAAAACTGGATGAACCAGTAAGTATTTCAGTAAAACCATTTTAGCTCTTGCAAAAGCAAGACCATATAAATGATGTAAAACAAAGAAGTGAAACGCGTCTAAGCATTTGGAAATAAAATACAGTGGTGACTGATGAAACAATATTCAATCTAGTAGTTTGCTTGCCTTCTTCTAGTGAAGAATACCTAGTGTATTGAAATTGCTTTGAAAATTGGCTGGTGCAGAACTCTGTGACTTTTCTAAATCCTTCACCACAAACAAAGTAAACCTAATGCATAACAACACAGAGAAAATTCAAATCCCTCGTTTTTACCCAGCGGTTAAATGAGCATTCGAAAATATCCTAATTTTAGTCTGCTTTCAGGTCAGTCAGTCTCATGAAAATACACTCTCTCTGTGTTTCTGTCATCCAATTCCCAATTCCAGGAACTGCTCTTCAGTATGACAGAGGTTAAAACAAACAAACAAGTCAGATCTGGAAACTTTTCACAGAAGTAAGAAGCCAGCTAACAGAAGGATTTTATGCATGTCTGACTAAACAGAGTGAGTCTGAGCTCCCACCTCAACAGACATGAGACAATCCATAGAACAAGACACAAGCCCCTAGAAAACCTGACTACTTGAGTTCTACTGCTTAAGGCAATGCTCATTGCACAATTACACGCCCCTCCATCGAACTGAAATGCAATCATGCCAAACACTGTTGGCTCTCCCTGCTGAAGAAATCTGTTTGCTCCCACACTTCAGCAAAAACTCTGATGCATTCTAGTCAATCCCTGAATCCAGCCTTTGAGAACAAAGAATTATGACAATCTGCCAGTAAAAAGTAAAGTTACATTTTAATATTAAAGAAATGGAAGCCTGGATACATGTTAAATCTGTGCCAAGGCCAAGAGGAAGATTCATATTACATAGTTTCCAGTCTCATTTTAAGCACAAAATTACTTTCATCTTCTCTCTTCAGCAATCAATACCCAAACAAAGGTCACATATTGTTGTGTATTAAATGTAAATTGTTTTAAAAAGGCTATGGAAGAACAAATCAAAATCTTAAGGTAGTATCAAAACTAACTACACATTGCTTCCACAATTATCAAAAAGAAAAAGCAAAGACAGGCCCAATGCTGTTCCAAAAATAAATCATTGTTTCACATGCCTACACTTAGGACTCATTTCAGACACCAAAGTTTTAGGCACTAAGGAAATTTTGTCAGTTTACTTACAACAAATAAAATCAAAACAAAAGTGGATAGAACTATCTCTGCAGTGGATCACTTGAGTTTCCAATTCTGGAAGCATTACAGCAGCCAACACAAACTGGCCTTCAAAAGAGGAGGGGAGAAAATGATGCCTCAACAACATTCCTTCTAAACTATGACAGTGCACAGCCTTCATCAAGGATCTTCTTTACAATGTCATTAACCAAACTGCCTAATGAAAAACCCTGTTCCAAGGGACAAGTGGTCAACATTGTAAGTAACAGTGACAAGAGCTTTAATACCTCAGCTTTTACTAATGCCAACTTCCTTTAAATACCTAAGCTTTGAAACACACAGCACAAATAAACAGATTCAGTAGAATTTTCTTAAGTTTTACTGGGGTCTTTCGAGATCTTCTAATATCTTTCAGACCTAAACATGTCAAAATAACTCCACACAATGATAACAAAAATCATCAGAATTCAGCTACTCATGCTCCACAGTACACCAAAATGAGTCCACATAAACTACCCTCAAATTCATACAACTCTGGCAGAAAAAAACAAGTTTATTTGCTGAGAATGTGACAGGCACATTCTCAGAACAGACAACTATTGACAAGAAATGGCACTGCCCTCTGCAAAAAAAAAAATCAACCATCACTTCAGTGGTCAAAAAGACCCCATTTAGTATATTTGGAAGGGATAAATCATGCCATAAAGACCTATGCCGGTTCAATCCCTTCTGCCCCACCACACCTATTTTTCTGCCACCTAGCAGAATCCTATAGTGGTAAGGATGCATACAACAGAGAAGACTGCACAAAGAATCACCGAGCAAAGAAGGACTGAATTAAAACAGAAATACAGACGTGACTTTAGAAAAAAGAGAAAAGATGAAACTGCTACACTAAGAAAAGTATTTTCATGTATGTAAAGATATTTGTGATCAACTAGAATGCTAATTATCCTCACAATTAAGAGCTAAACTGAAGCCTGTGGAACAAAGAATTAAAACTGATCACATCATGTTTAAGGAGTATGTTAAAATTCAGAGCTATTATACAACATGCATAGTGATTAAAGAAATGTGCAAGTTTACTGCACAAATCAGTATGCAACACACAATTTCATTTATCATAAAAGAACATTATTCAGAATGGTGTTAGCTGAAATTAAGTGTATTTATTGGCATACTGAAAGAGTCAACTAGCGTTATGAAATTTTCATATAGGAAGAATATTTTCTCCTTTCCACTATAAGATGATTATTTTTAGGTACACATGACTATGCTAATGATCCCTGCCCTTCATTTTTAAAAGCAGAATATATACATAACAAGTATTTCATATAAAACAAAGCCAGGCTGCCCAAACAGTTTTATTATTATCAACAATAATTTCAAGATGAATTTTACTTCATGTTTCTCAGTGGATTTGCTGCTAAGCATTTAGTTGTTAGAGATCACTGGAATCTAATAATAGGAGAGAAACAATCAACCAAACTTAAAAATACTCAGATCATGGTTTAACTGATCTTGGATAGTGAATATATTATCATTCAATATTATCAAATCATATTTAATTACTCACTTATAAAGAGCCAAGAATGGGTTTTATTGCTATAAAACATGTTCAATACATTTTACTGGGATAAAAATGTCATGTTTTCAGGATGACATAAAAAACATCCAGAAGCTTCTGATTTAGTTACAACATGTATTTCTAGAAAAGTGTACCTTAAAGATTTGAAGTTATACACACATACTAAATGAGTCTGAGAATTAACTCTGTACCATAACCAGGAAAGGTACATAACTTATCAATTCAGAAAGTAAAAAAAGAAGTGCAACAAAAACGTTGCTTAGAATCAAAAATCCTACTTCAAAATGTAGAGACTGAAATTGAAGACATTGAACATGTGCTCATCTGTGGTACTAAAAATGTGTGCTTCAGAAAATATTTTCAATACTAAAAATTCAATGCTGTGAAAGTATAAGAGAGTAGCTGGGAACAAAAGAAAAGCTCTCTATATGACAACCTCTCCAATGGCTAAAAGTAACTAGACTGACAACAAATAGAATTCACCTCTAGAGCAGATCTCATTTGTGTCAACTTTTCTAAAGTCCATTTAAGTAATCATCATGCATTTAACGTATTTGATATAAATTTGAATGATGTCTTAAAATGCCTGAGCTTTACACAGAAAGTTATGGACAGTAACTTCAATAACTTCAGATAAAATAAGAACATACATGAAAGTTCAATAGGAAAATAAGTCGTTCCGTAGTGATAAAACATCAAAAACTCTGGCATTTAAAATAAACTTTTTATTTTTAAAAGTCAAAAATGAACATAGCACGAAAATACGTGTATCATTTGAAGCAATTACATCCCTTCTTGCAAAGATTTCATCCATGCATAGTTTTGTAAGTCTGTGAAGGTCTAACTATTTGCTGAAGAAGTAATTTATCTTAAAAGCATGAGTGGAATTGATACTGTTTTTAACTCAGCTACGGGTTAGCTGAATGAATTTTTTTTTTTGTTAGCTAAATTGTACAATTTGGATTAAAAGCATCCAGGACCTTATGAGTAGATATTGAAAAAGGAATGTCCCCCACGAGAGAAGCAACAGGAGATGGTTGTTTCTGTGGCTATGAATACGTAAAGCTGAAAGTTTCAGGCAATTGTAATATAAAGGTGTGAAACTGAAGTGAGCTATCAAGAATTAAGAAAGGATGTGGTCTATAATGTATAAGATATTCAATAGCACCTGAGGACATACACATTTTTAACCCTGAATCAGATGTTCCTTTTAGACTGAGGTTCAAGCTAAGGAATCTTTATGTCACAGCATGAACATATCTAAGCAGGGATGAGAGTGCAGACAATATACTATGTGGCACATCCTACAGCCTGAGAACTTTACCAGTTCTCTTTGACAGAGACAAATAGTCAAGAAAAATTGTAAGGAAATTGTGTATTACACTAAGAATTTTGGTAATTAATGCAAACTAGTTATAAATCAATTTGTCAAAAGAATTTCTATATTCTTAGATATCCTGTATGGTAATCTCATTAATGGCTTTGCATTGTTTTGAATAATGAAACTTGAGAAACAATGAAAGTAAATATCTTTGACCAGCATAGTTATTAAAACCGGAAAATATGTTTGTAGGCAAGGACAACATAATCAGTCTTCATCAACACCTGTCAAAAGTAGTTCAAATTAGCATAGCTTTCTACATCCCTTGGTAGTGACATCAATGGAAGTTCTAGAAAATTTTGAAGTATGCAGCTATCTAAACTCAAATTTCAGATTTGAGCAGTTTAATCCATGGAAATTAAATGCAAAGTAAAGAAAAAACAAAGTTCTTGCTCACCATCAAAGAACTTTTTAATAAGCTTAATTGGCACCATCACTTTTCCTCATTAAAACAGGACAATTTTTTTTTTCAGTATTAAAAAACGAACAGAGTAAGATAGCATCTAATATAGTTTATTCATCTCTTGCCAAATGTTTTTTGTACAGAAGCTGAAAAATACAATGATTTTAATTAATCTGATGTTTGTACGTGAGGAGCATTTACTCTTCTCATTGAAGCCAACAGGAGTTATTAAAGCTGGGCAGCTTTGAACAGAAAGACAGTTCCCATATTCACAGATTTTGGTAAGGAACTCTAAGCTACCGACGTTTCGAAATATTGGTCTCTGGGAATCTACATCTCTAGTGACAGCACACCTACCATTCCAAAACTTAAATCCTTATAAACTGATATGCCCACAATAAATGGACTTATTTTGGGTTTATGTAGTGCTGGGGAAGCACACGGTGCTAAGCAATAAAAAAATGTGCTAATCCCCTACTACAAATTCCACCCCAAAGAGCTGAAAGGGCACAAGCTGTAAAGCACAGGAAATGCAAAACACAACACAACACAGACAGAATGACAAGTGGTTGGTATTACTGAAATGCGTTACAAAATAAGTGGACTTTCAGGAGTTTTTTGAAGGAGGATAGTGAAGGATCTTTACGTACGTTAATTGGGAGGCTGTTCCATGTGTAGGAGGCAGCGTGGAAAAAGACACAAAGTTGGGAGTGAGCAAAAGAGACAAAAGGGGAATTAAGAGCGATGCTTGGGAAGTGCTGACAGTAAAGGAAATGAGGACTAAGGTTAAGCCAGAACCAGGAGTGCCTTGAGCATGGTCAACTTAATGCAAGGGAGGAAATAATTCCTGGCAAAGGCTTAGGAAGTGAGGAAACACGGGCAATTATACAGGGGAGGAGAAATGATTTGTGTAGCATGTCCCATAGAAAAAAAAAAAAATGTAAGAGAGAGTTAGGAAGTGGGAGACCAGTTCACATCAAACACCTCATTGTAACAAACATTTCAGTCTTGAATAATAGAAAATAATTAACTTCACTGAGATTATATCCAATACCAGGCAGTTGTGAGGAGTGATAAGAACATCAAACTGCAGTGATTCTTCATCTAAAGCTGTTAAATCATGTGAAAAATCACCACGTAGTGTAAAAACCACACACCCAAAATAAAATCAAATGGAAAAAGCTAGAAAGAAAGGTGTTTAAAACATGGCAATAAACGTAGCAGTGAAATGTGTTCATAGTGATTGTCCTATAAAATGAGTAAATTCACTTGATGCACAAATAAACTCTGTCATCAGAGGTTTAGCTGATGCATTCCTCTACCATCACTGCCAGTTACAAAAAATAGAAAACTCCAAGTGTACACTGAGCATTGATGAACTTTTAAAATACAGAGAAATAAAATTAAACCTTTTTTAAGCTTATGAAGGCAAATGAAATACCATGACTTGACTTGTGCTGAGCCAGAAGGGTCATTTTGCATGGCCTAAATTCACTTTCCTTCCAACTAAATTTTGTGTCATTTACAGGTACAATAATCATTAGCTCAAGATATAAGTATGAAAAAATTGAGCAATTTATCACTAACATTAGTAATAGCAACTTCTATATTACTGAAGCCTTAAAAAGTAATATTGGAATATAATATTACCACTTCCTCTCCTTGCCAATATTTTCAAGGGAATTATAAACTATTGATTTTTCTTGGTAAGTACTTGGTATCTTTTGGATTTAAAGACAAATATAGATCCAAGCAACGCACATCTTATCAACAGATGTGCAGCTTCAATATTTGCATCTTAGTTCAATTCAAGATGTCATCGAGGTCCACCTCTACAATAGATTAAATAAAATCATACCATATTTTGCTGGAAATTTAAAACAAGACATCTAAGTCTCTAGTCCTCTTTCATGTAGTGACATTCCATCAGTAGACTCAATTACCTTACTCATTTTTTATTTTCTTTCCACTCATTGTCACAAATTCCCCGTTTAGAACATAGCTGATTGAATGCTGATGACTTGCACTCTATCTTAGTGAGAGGGCTCTGTAAACAGTTCCCTCTCCTTTTATTCATTTGTGTGTATTCATGTGCAAAATGGCAGGAAAAAATATTAAGTAGATTTCCAATCTCTGTTTTAGAAGATCTCAATTCAGAAATTCTTTCTTTAACTCCAATTAATGCTCGTAGGAAAATCCTTTTCACTTCAAAATGCAATCTGACTTAAAAAAGTTCTACATAGTCTTTAGCAGGCCTTAAAGTGTAAAAATAACAGGTCAGTTAGACCCTTAATTACAGGGCAAGAAATCTATGTATCTCTGCCTATATGAATGGTATGTCACACAGAGCTCAGTTTGAACAAGCTATTATTACCTCAAACGCACAGGGAAATTACTTACCCACAAATCATGCTCAGCATAATCAAACAGCAGCCAGACCTTTCTGTCACTGTGAGAAAGGAAAACCTTCTGCAATGCAATCACGTTTGGGTGCTTCAACTCTCGTAAAAGCTGCAGAGAAACAGATAAGTTCTGGTTACTTCTGTGCTTTTGAAGAAGAGCAAACACAGCAATAAAACCACCAAACAGGTCAAACAGTAAACAAGCAATCCTAAAACAGCCCCTAGAAGAAAAGATGCCATTGATTCAGCACATTATCTTCAAAGCATCAGAAGCAGGATACACGCAGCCTGTGTCATGAGTTGCTGTTCTGCCAGCACAGCTGCCCATCACTGCCTACCTTTCTCTGTGCCAGCTCAGCACACAGATGCCCATCCCACCTATTCATCCCACTTGCCATCAGTGTCTATTTTAACAGATGTTACTACACATCTGTTAAAACATCTGTGTTTTCTTATCAAAGGTGAACATCAGCATTTGAGGATGCCACAAAGAAGTTCATGCAGCTGGTCCCATGGACACCAAAGTTCTTGATCACCACGTAATTATTTTATTACCAATAATTTTCTTTTGCTTTGGATCCCCACCTCACTTGCCTCAAAGTTCAGAGGCCGTTGTTCACAGAACGCAAAGGTGTTTGCAAAGAAATGTTTGCCAAAATGTTTTTTCTAATGGCTGTTTCAACTACTGTCTTGTAATCCAGAAATAAACCCAAATTTATTTACTGCTTGACAGAAAGAAAACTAGGTCTCATGACTAATTAGACAGCACATTAAAGCAGGTACCACTGCTGAAGTCATCCTTCTGTCAGATTAAATTAGTCTCAGAAGGAGTTAGGAAGTGGTACTCCCAAAAATACAATTTCCTTGGAATCACTTTTTTTCCCCCCACCTTTCCACTCCGCAGTCACAAGAATGATTATTTCTGTCTTATCTGGAAATTGCTTGCACCTGCAGCACTAGTATATACATTGCCAAGAATCAATTTATAATGGCGAAATAGTAAATGGAGCAGGTTCTAAGGCACATTTGAGAGAAATGAATCTTCTCTTTTTACTCCTTAGAGAAAAAGGTGTTTATTTTAGGGGAAATAAAAAAAAAATAATTAATTTTAAATTATATTAACCTTTGGCTATACAGGTATCTGTCAAGACAAGAAATCCAAAGAATATTATAGCTGCTTAAATCTCTTCCAGTTGTCCAGCAAGTTAAATAATTAAAATGTTTTTTCAACCATGTAGGAAGTGTTTTCTTCTTTTTGTTTCTTTTTTTCTTCCTTTCTCTAACCCTGAGCTTTCCTTTCTTCAGGTTCAAGAACGCCAGTTCCCTCAGCCTCTTCTCATGAGACTTGCTCTTTGTTACATTCTGGCTGTCAAGACTGGGTGCCACAGCAGCTGGTTCTTCAGCAGCAGGAGCCAGACCAAGGAAAAGAAGCTGGCTCCAGAAGTTCAACACACTTGGTCGAGGTCAGAAATAATAATGTAGGCTGCAGGTGCTGAGCACAAGCCCCAAACAGAAATCCTGGTCAGATTTATGTCTAAGAATAATCTTGTCTAGAAACAGACTACAGCAGAAGAGGGGGTGACCCCAGGGACTGAACTGATGTAACTCATAGCTGCATAAAGAATGAGATGAGCAGAGTCATTCAAAAAGCACTGGCAGTATGTGATCATAAAGGGATATAGTGCAGAAACAAATACACAGCTATGAAAATAAAAAACCAGCAAATTTGAGACAACTGTTTCAAAGACAAGTATTGATATAACGTTTAGTTAAAAAGAAATGAGGGACTTCAGAAACTGCCTTTTCATTAAGGCACACAGGGGGAGGCCAATAGTGTGAAAATAAGGAAACACATTTGGAGCTACCTGCATCACGACTGTAGCAACCACCCCCACCAGTGACTTTTACTAGAATTTGACCAGAATTTTGCCAGTAAATTCTACACATGCCATGTATATCTAACAGGTAAGTCATGCACCTTTTTGTGATATGATTGTATGTTCATTGATCACCTTAATTTTCACAAATGTGCATTTTAGCCACACCTAGAACCACATGAACAACTTCAGGGATGTGGTCAATCATTGTCTGCAGCTTTCCTGCAGCAGAGATTGCCATGTAGACTTTAAACATACAAACCAGACAAATTAAACATAATACCAATACTATTTTGTCAAGTCTTGTTTAGAAGTAAATCAATTTGGAGACTTTGTTAATCTAAGTCTAAAGTTAGAAGGAAGAAATTAGTATACTGCCCCAGTAATTGAAAGATTCCAGTGTACCTGACAACATTACAAGATAACCTGACCATAAAAAGGATCTGCAACTACTAGAATTTATTACAGAATGAACACAGCATCATATTTTAATAGTACTTAAATTTTAGAGGAACATTAAGCTAAAGTTTCATCAAACCCAACTTGTGGTAAAATGCTAATAAAAAGCTCTGTCTCAGGTGAGTTACGGTACATTTCTTTCTTGGTAACCGCACACAAAGCAGGTTAGGCAGACAGACAGAGAAGGACATCATTGCAAATTGTCACCATCTGTGAAACTCTGATTGACCCGTTCACTGGGTTTCATGTAAACATATTAGACAATTATTATTATTATCAAGAGAATTGCACAAGCATCTCTGCCTATTACCTTTCCCAGCTAATGCCACAGCCTGAAGTTTTAAAATGCTGCATTTGGATAGCCCATATAGCAGGGAACAGCTCTCAGGATTTCCAGGTGGCTATATGCTACATGCAGAATTGCTAGTGATTTCTTTGGTTGTCTGATGAATAAGTTCTCTCATGAGGGACACTGAGAATTTCCCTCACAAGTGAATGTCTCTTATAGCAGGGGAGAGGTGGAGGTCATGAGAGAGAGCCTCTGATGCCTGAGAAAAAGTTAAGTTAGCAACAGAATAGATATAGGAGCTTGAAGTATTGGAAATGTAAAGTGACAGCAGTCATGCTGAGTTAGACTTTGCACAGGAAGTCAAAATAAACTAAATATTGTCTAGACGGAGAAGGAGCACAAGAAAGCGCACAAGAATAAAAAAGTAAAAAACAGGCTATAAGACACAAAGACTAAAATAAAAATCTAATATATTTTACCTCAGGATTTAATAATAGTTATTATATTGATCATGGAAAGAACCAACACAGACAATGGAAATGCCTCACGTTTCAGAAGATGAAAATTAGCACAAGTCAGACAGGACCAAAACTCAGAGGTCATATCAGATGATCAGCAAACACATCACATACATTCATAGATGGGACATGGAAAAGAGGGAAGGCGTTTGCGGACTTGTTAATCTGAACCATGCAAAAAAACTCTTTTGAAACAATGAACATAGAGAGAAACGTGTTAAAAAAATTATTCTGATTTTCTTATCCAACAATTGATTTGGAGCACAGATCTCCTCTTGCTGAAATTTCAAACTTATAATAACTTTCGGTACTTCATCAGTTGGGAAAGATGACAGCTGGAATAAGTTTGAGATGAGCAAGAAACTACCTAAAAAGGCAGCTGACAATGGGACACATTTTAAGGCAAAATAGTTCTATATATTAACTATTTGGGGAGTTCCGAATTGTGTTTATTAATAAAATCCCTCTTAGAATCAAAAGCATGACAGTGAATTAAATTTGACAATTAAATGAAAGCAGCACTACCAATGAAGAAAAGGTGTGTGCCAATGCATCATTTTTTATGCTACTTTATCCTGTGACTGAGTAAACAAAGAGTAATAGAAATGGGAAGAAATAAACTGCACAAAATCTGAATTCATGCACTTAAAAATTAACCAAGAAATTCTACTACAGACTGAGAAGTCATCAGGTGCAGGTGACAAAAAGGCAAAACTGGATTGCCATAAAACAAAGAAAATTAAGAAAGTAAATCTGATATTAGATATCCTAACTGAAGTATTTACAGGAGAGAAAGACCTCTATTGATATCAATACATAAAAGACTTCTGTGATATATTTTTAAAACACTATATGCAGTTTTCTTGACCTATGTTCAAATACCTCCCCCTCCACTCATAGAAAGATGAACTCGCCCTGAAAGAGGCAAACGGTGACCAAAGGAGCAAACAACCTCTCTCTCAACAGGGAATAAAAGTCTTTCTCAATTACTGTAACTGATCAAATATTGAAAGGAAATAAGACGAATATCCACTAAAATACAAAGACATGAACACTAAAGAGGAAAGAAATCATTACGTGAAATGATAATCGTGTTCAAGACTAGAAAGACAACTGATAAGAGATAACATTACCCTGCAAGATGGCATCTTATGAACAGGAAGGCTCAGAAATAGCTTCTCAATAGCAGGGAAAACAGTATATCTCATTTGCACTTTGATCAACATTAGAAAATAAATTTATTGATCAATTTGGTATGTCAGTCACTAGATTCACTAGACAGATGCCTATGCAGTACTTGTTTGTATAGGAGAGGAGCCTTGATGAAAGACAGGTTTAGTGAGGTTTTACTGATCATCTCCAGCAGATTAAAAAGGTCATGTACTGATTGACAGCGAGCTTCTAAACCAGTTTGGTTTAAACTCTTTGAAACTCAGCCTGCAAATTGTCTATGACCATACAATGCAAGGAACTTTTACACGAAGTAAACTAGCAACTAGGACATCTCTTGCTCTTTTGAGATATGTGAAGTTCTGCCTTTTTTTCCCCCAAAGAAAGAGACAATTTCTGTGAATAGGAGAGTTGAAGTGTTACTAATATAAGCAACCTGATCAATTATGATGGTGTTTAGGATATTTATAATTACTCAAACAGTACATTCCTCAAAGAAATAAATCTTGCAGAGAAAAACTTTTACTCCACAGGATGAATAATGCTTTCTAGCTACCACTTACAAAAGCAAGGTGAAGACAGACACTTTCATCTTACTGTGAAGGAAACCTAAGAAAAATTAGAGAAAACAGGAAGACAAACAGCGCTCTCACTGCTGACATAGTGAATCTTGCAGCAAACATGTATTTCTGTGTGATGACAAAACGTAATCATCTTCAGAAATTTATTCATAGGCCACTCTCATCTAAGAGGTGTTCCTACCTTTTACACAGTTTACTTCAATCTTTTGATCTATATGCTTAAACTGTTCTGGAACAGCCTTGGTAGTTTTTTTTAACGGAAATGCACACTGTACTACTGCATTTAATCATTTTCAAGGTTAGAATGAAAACCTTTAACAGGCAGATATGTGGATCACAAGAAATCATAGAAAAGACCAAAGCATGAGTCTGATGGATCATAAAAGCACTTGCATGATGGAGAATTTTAAAGCTGCCTCTTGTGTGATGAATATATTCAAAGCCTCTAGGGTCACTCAAGTTGTTTTTTAATTGAAGCCAGGCTTTTCCAAGGAACCTAAAGGTCATCATTTTACTTTTTCAGAAGGTCTTTTAAAATTCTAACTTACTTAGGTATTATTAATCAGTCTTAGATCCTCTCCTCTGTGTTATTAATATTATCCTTCTCACATGAAGTCCACATAGACCCTCTGCTGCAGCTTTTCCCTCAGGGAGGTATATATGGGCCTCTCAAAAAAAGGAAAAAAAAAAAGAAAAAGAAAAAGGGGGAGGAGGGGGAAACCACACAGTTGTTTTTTAAACTTGTAAGAACAATCCTTTGCTAACTGTGGTACAGGTCTCAAAGTTATCAGTTACCATGAAGAATAAAAGAGAAGGGAATGGAAACAGCATACGACATTAAAAAACTACTCATATTTCAGCTTTGTTTAGTGATCCAATTGATTCTGAAGCTTGGGATTTTCCAATATGGATTCCCTTTTCTACTTGGAGAAATTACAATTACAGAGTTACTGCATAACTGAAGTACTTAAAAAAAAATATTTATCTTACTAGTACTAGCTTCAAACTGAGCAGGTACAGAGGGTTCATTTCCAGCACTTAGTTGTACACAGCTCACACATGTATAAGAGGTCTTGAAAAGATGCAGGCAACAAAAAAAATGACATGGATATATATCTGCATACAAAAAAACCCCAAACAAAACAACCCAAAAAATCCACCTTCTCCGAAGAATCTAAGAAAAAGGTAAACTTAAGCATCAGCTTCAGCTCTGCTTCAGAGACGACACATTTTTGGTATACTGGTGTGGTAAGGCCTGTCCTTGGACAGCCTTTGGTACTGCAAAACCAATTAGGGGAGGCAGAGTGAAATGCCAAAAGTTAACAACTGCCATTCTTACATGAACTGCTAGGAGTGCTGCCCGAGTTTACAAGGCACACTCCAATTTAAAGTTAGCAAGCCAAAATATGTTAAAGCAGACTCCAAGAAGACTCTCTCCTTCCCTCTCATTCTTCTGTAGATGCACCCAATTTTTATCATTTTGATCCCAAGCAGTCCTTCATATTGAACCATCCCCCCAAGTCTGCTCTACACATCCCTCAACCTTCTTCTTTCTTGACATTTCTATCTTTCTAAAGCACACAGCCCCCAAACTGTGCGGTTTCCAAATTCCCACAAAAAAAACCATCGAGTATGTGTTAAAAGATAAAGAAGTAAAAAGACACTGAACGGAATCTATCCAGTGAATTGCCAAATGCCAGAACAGGAAGAGGACAAAAAGCTGCCTCACCCTCCTCCTATGAGAAGGATTAAGAAACTATTTATTCTATAAATATTTTCATTTCGGGAGCTGAAAATGGTCTGGCATTGCTAAATAACATTATTATTCTGAAACAAAAGCTTGGCAAAAGACTTCTCGTAAGTATTATATTTTAACTAAAATAAAGGAATAGAAACTAGGATAACTGCATTTTTAATTCTTGAGGTCTCGACAAAAGAAAATGAAGTATCTTTAGCATTTCGCTTGAAGAACACGGGCAAAAATACAAGTATAAGGATTCTTTCTATTTTTTAGTTACCAATATCATACACTAGAGTGTAGACTTCTAAATAGAAAGAACAAACTACTGTAAAGTTACTTCCAAAACAAGAAATTTTCTAATACAACTATATAAGGAAATGCTGACATTAAGATCACACAATATCAACTCAGCTCCAGTGCACATATTAAATATATAATTTTTTTCATAGCTTTTCTACAAAATACATCTGACTAATTATTGAATTTATTCATCTTCCTAAAGGAAACCTTATTTCCTTTAGGATAATTGAATTCTATGCTCCCTCTTCTGTCAAAGGCACATCTGTAGTCCATTTTGGTTGGTCTGACAGAGATTTAACAATAACCATTTTCCTCCCAACTGAAAGGTATAGATAAATTAAAGCTCTATCTCTCCCAACAGAGATTTTTCTCCTTATTTGGCCTACAATAAAATAACATTCATCCACTCAGATAACACCAGCAACTGAATTGAAAACATCTATATAAAGCAATCTGCTAGAAAAGCAATAGGGAATGTTTGTCATTTCTGAAGATTTTAAGATACTCTGAATTTGCTTTTCAGTTGCCTAAAATTTTCTTTCATTACTGAGAAGATAAAGAAATTAACAAAGACTCTTAAATCTAAAGTTATATTAAAATATTAGAAAGGGGGAGAGGGGATACACCTTTGCTAATACCTCTTTAAAATTTGGAAGTAACATCACATAATTCCACAACCTTACACATTCTGTCCAGGTTTTTAAACAGAACCTTGCAGAGCTTATTCTAACATTTCCACACTTCTCTGATCTCCTGGCAACCAGTTATCACCTTGTTCTTGCACTGTATCTCACAGTGCATAAGCAGTGATGGCAAATGAAGTTTTCCAAAACCTCTGCAGAAGGGCAAATAATGAGACTGGACATCAATTCTGATCAATCATCCATTTTTCAAAGCAGATAATCCTCACAAGAAGACTTGAGAATGATAAATGGTTTATGAGCCAGAGTAAGAGGAACAATGTTTTAGTAAAGAACAGCCAAAAAGTATGTTTTTCCAACCTCAACATGGTTAATTACAGCACCATAGTGATGCATCTCTCAAGAAATAATGAATTTCTAACCTATGGAAAATACTGGGCAGAGATTGCAATACTATCCCGAAAATATAATATTTTTACAACCTATTTTTCCCCTTTAGCCCTAAAGTCTACTTATTATTTCCTCTATTTAACTAAATTTTCAATTAATGTTTTTATTATTACAGCAATTTTTCATTTCTGTGATAATCTGCCATTTTCGCCAGTTTATACACTACAAACTACAGAGCACAATTATAATACAAGTTATTTGACATTACCATAAAAATAAAATTACAGATCTTGAAAAAACATCCACCCAACAACTCCTTGCACCCATATAGTGACAATGACCAACCGGCCTTCCAACTTGGTAAATGTCTATTGGACCAAGAAAAGTGCAATTCTGTACCACTGCTTTTGATCCTGAAGTTCTCTCTCCTATGATAAAAAAATTTTCTGCATTTGCTTCTATACAGACCCAGAGCACATCAAGTGGGACTACGCTGAGCCGCTCCAACACCTATCCCCAAGATCCAAAATCTCTGCCAAAACCACCTGTAAAATTCAACCAGTGAGGGGTTCTCTCATACAGCACGTAATGAATTTGGGTCTGTAACAAATTTCCTGTGATACTGCCAGCATCTCCCCTCAATCTGACGGCTCAATGACCAAAGTACTCCCCGCAAGTGGCAAATCTGGCTTCAGTCCTCTCCACCGGCCTGCACGACGGGCACAGTGCCTGAAAAGACGCAGCTCAAGCACTTCACAACAATATTCCAAGCAAATAGAGGTGACTCCCTACAGCCTGAAGGAAGGTATCCTGGAAAGAGACAAGAGATGCTGCATACATCATGTAACTTCAAGCCTATATAGCTCAATGAGCTATATATGAGTGTGCACGCTCAATGTTACAGATCCAGCTTCAGAATTTAAATCTACCCCTGCTTTGTAAAGGACCTGGTGTGCTATTCAAGGTCGAGTATGCTGCTGCTGGGTACTGTCACATCCAAGTACTCGACCTGCAGACAATTATTTCTCCAATACAAAAATACACAGGAATATAAATCAAGTGTTATAATTAGGCAACAGTCCAACAACAACTTATTATTTCCAACAGCATATTAAAAAAGCACTCTTCTGATGATACAAAGTATTAATCCAACACCCTCCTGTGATTCAAAATTTTTTTGGGGGGAAAAAAGATCAGGTACCAATCTGTCAGCATAAAGGCAGCATTAAGTCCAGGCTCTGAGAAGAAATTAAGACAGGTGCCCGTGCCCTAATCTGGATCAAACAGTGAAGACTGATCCAGCAATACAACAGCAACCTCCAGTCAGGATACAGTTCTGTTAGGTACTGTTTTCATGCTGCTGAATCACAGAAGTAGAAGATTTTTCATGGAGGAGTAACAGTCTTGTAGATCAAGTCAGGTTTTCAGTGACATTACTGTGTGACATAATTAGCATTTTACGATTAAAAAAAGATTACCTTCATATAGTTGAAGAGAGGGAAAAGGAAAAAAACAAAAAAAACAAACGAAACAAATAATCCCTTAGTGGTTATTTTTCGTATCTACTCATTCTACTTGCTCTAGACTGATTTGTAGGCATTTAGATACATAATTTATAGTTCAAATCTTTTTTAAATAGAAAATTAAATCAAATCAAAGGTATGAATTCAAAACATACTAAACACATTAAACCTCTGTTCCCTATGGGAATCAAATGAAAACCGCTTTAGTTCTAAATGACAGCATTCATTAAAATTTGATGTACTTCAACTGATGTGCTTTAATGTCTTACTTCTACTTAAACAAGATAATAGATAAGCCTATAGCTCCAAGTGTAAATCAAGTCTAATAACCTGCTCCAAATGAGAAACGCGCCTGTAGACAGGAGGAGAGAGTGTGAGTGTTATTTTTGGTTCTTAACTTCCTTTCATTAACTTGGGTCTGTTTAAAATAGCAAAAGTTTTGCATGTAGTTTTAAAATCATGTTTCATTTATACTGTTTCCAGATCAGATTAATTTAAGAATATTGCTCTTCCAGAGTTTTTACTCAAGAATTATTTATATAATTAGTCTGTTGTCAGTTATTTACAACAAATTCAGCATTTGACTCTGGAAGCACAATGTTAGAACACTCTAAGTGGTCATTACACAAGTACCTGTTACATTTATTCTGCTTTTGCATGTAGGTTTTCACTTTTTACCCAAATTTTCTGTAACCTTTCGCCACCCATTAGACAAATCTAATGTGCGAAGCAAGCTAAAACAAGATGTTCGTTGGCAGCCTCCCAAGTCATTAAACGCCTACCACAAGATTCCTCTCATATTCTCAGGATCAGACTGCAACTGGATTAAAAAAAGTCAGTGTGTAATCTAAAGCCAGCTATTTCCTCATTCTTCTATTATATATGAGAAATTCCTCCATGAGATGATGAATGTAGCAGAACAGTATTTCCCTCAATAAGGAGGGATACAGTTCGGGAAGGCTCAAAAAGGTGGCTTAAAGAAATTTACTAAATTTGGTGAGCAAAGAGATAAAAATGGAAACAAGGTACAGTAAATATGCTCTTATGGCAACTCATAAGGACTCAGAATAGTATCACTTTTATGAGAGAGCTTTTGAAACAACAGTAGGTAATAAGATGAAACTAGAAACTGGTTAATATTTACCAATGTAAGAGTTGTTAAGCATGTGGCATTCTGCATTTATCTTCCACTGAATATAACCTTCCCCTAAAGTAACTTTTACTGCAAGCAAATGGGTAGTGAAACGACTTTTTGCCCAAGGCAGCAAAAGCCATGCGGCTCTAAAAACAACATAATGCAAACACGTTAGAGTTTCTTCCTGAGAACTGAGAGCAGACACTGTCCCAGATGTGCAGAAATGAGTGGTTGGAAGTCACTCTCAAGACCTGCAAGAGAACTCTTCTAGTATTTCATGAAGCATGCAAATAGCAGCAGCACATAAATTTATAATCCCAGCCAAAATGACGGAGTTCACTCACATGCATCTTCCATCTAAGTCTGTGATTTTAGACCTCCCACATCTTCCTTCAGCTTCCCTCTTTTCCAACCCACAGATTCCCAGCTATTTTGTCTCTGTTCATACAGAAGTAGTTTTGTATCACCAGCTTTCCTGATTCCCCTTCTCTTTACCTTTTCTAGTGCTACTGTATCCCTTCTGAGGCAGGAAGAGATCAGGACAGCACAAAGACTCTCAACATCTGAACACATCAGGGATTTATTTGGTTGTCCAAGTCTGGTTTGCTCTCAGGTCTTGACTTGAAAAACTCACTTGAAAGTCATTCTAGTGACTTTGAACTTGCTTTTTTGACCGCTCCTAAACTTGGACCTGTTATCAGAAGAAGAGTGACAAAGATTCAGAGATTCTCACCCTACCCTCAATCTGCAATAATGATCATTCAAGAAGTCCTCATTGTCTGTAAATAGGTAGGATACTTTCTCTCCCATTGCTACTACATTAAAATTCATGCTGACAGATGCAAACATAATTTTATTACACAAGCTGCCCCATATTATGAGATATTTTGTACTTCTGCACAGATTAGCAAAGAAACAAAACCAGGCTAAGTAATTTTTTATCATCAAACTGCCACCTGATGCTTCACTTTCCCTCAGGGAAAAAAAATGTTATTTGAGCATTCTCTGAAGAAAGACCTTTAGAGCTGTTAAATGATGTAGGTCAGAGCTCGGGCACTATAACAAAGGAGAAAGTTTCCCTCATTTTAGTCCTGCTAAGCTCAGTCCTGAGGAGAAGGCTGACTTCTGGGGCAATGGACATGAAACTCACTCCAAAAAGAGGAGCAGTAGGAAGAAGGTGAAGGAAAAGCCAGCCAAGAGGACCATCCCAGGGAGCAACACCATAAGCAGGAGGAGGAGTGGCAGAGCTGGAATCAGAAGTGAGAAGACACACTGGACCTTGGAGAAAGACACTAGACAACAGGAGAAGGATACATGGACTAAAATAGTGTATCAGAGGTGAGGAATGCAACTCGTCGCAGAAACAATAGGGAAGGAGGAGGGGGGTGGGGAAGCAGGGACATGTTGGTTTAAAGGCAAACCGGCAGGAGAAATTAACCCAATTCAAGAGAGATTACAAGTCAGAGTTAATATGTACTAAAAATATTACACTAGATACAATGATAGAAACAGACTAGTGTTTGTTAGCCCCTGTGCTGAGTGCCATGTGGTCCCAGCGAGTGGTACCAGAAGTCCCAAAACCCGAAGATTATATATCCTTAGGTTCAGGTGGGAATGCCCAGTAATTCTCCCAGAGCCAGGAGTTTCACAATGAGTGATTTAACTCTGTGAGTCATGGGATATTTTTGGAATCTTTGATGGTCTAGGTCATTGCAGCTGCCTATTGTGCTAGTCCCTAATGGCCCATTAGCAGATGTGACCCCTCACGCTGGGTGTGAAGGTGCTGATGACCCCCCAGAGGGGAGTTATCACAGCTGAGTCACTGGTGTGAAGACAGAAACATTCCTATGCCTCGCAGGGTTCTTTAACACCCAGGCTGTAGCCTGAGGGGTCAGGTGTGCCCTGGACAGCTGCTGCAACTGATCCATTATTAACAGTTTGTCAGAAATTACATAGAGGGTGTAGAATACACAGGGTTGGTTACAACCACACAGTGATAAACTGGTCCCTGCCACTGTAACTACGACAAGGGGACACTACTAAAGCTGATAAAGGAAAAAATAGCGTTGGTCAGGCAAGGAGTGGGAAATAGGAAAAAAAAAAAAGGTATAAAAAGGAATGAACAATGTTGGAAAAACAAGGCTGAGGCAGTAGTGGAGGGGAAAGCAAAAGGCAAATAGAGAAAATGTCAAGGGGGAAGAGATGCACAGAAATGTGTCCAGTTCAGCAAACACCTCTCCAAACCTTGGCTCCAAGTCCAGAGGCCCACCAACCCTCTGGCAAAAGTGTCCTCTTGTTCTATCCTCTTTTAAACATTAGTTCCCATGACAGTGAGGTTACTTAAGATGGCAGGCTGTGTTGTGAGCAGAAGGTCAGAAAGAAGAAGAAAAAACAAGACATAAGGAAAAGGAACCAGTGCAGGGGAAAGAAGGGGCATAAGGAAGACGCTTCTATTTCCCAGGATAGAAAATGGAAAAATATACAGTACTTGTCAAATTCTTTTATCCTTTAAGCATGACCTGCAGGAATAAAATCAGGCAGAATGATTTGTATGAAAAGGAATGGCAGAAGAAGAGGAAGGCTCACAGTGTACGTCAAGGATGGTGAAAATTGTAAAAAATGGAGAAAACTCTCATGAAAGCAGGTGAAAAATCTGCAGAAGCTGGTTGTAAGATTATAAGCACTCTAGAATACAACAGAAGCAGCAAAACCAGTAAATATTGCTGTTGACAGACCCTGTGATAAAACAGGGAAACACAAGGAGTATCAAAAAGTGTACCCAGAAAATAAGCATGAAGAAATTAAGTCACTAAAGATTTTAGTGTATTTTGCAGATTTTCTAGAATTTTTAGAATTATGTAGGTTTTCCTGGATTGCTCACATAGTAGGAGGTCTTTAGAGATCACTGGGCACTTTCTCACACATTTCTGAGTTTTGCCAAGGACAGTGTTTCGAAGAACAACCTACAAGACAGCTTGAAGACAAAACAGAAGGCCCAGAGCCCTTGGAGAGGCTCCAAGGGGCAGTTCAGAGCTTTCTGAGGGTGGGCACCAAGGGAAACTGGTACAACGGGTTGGTTTTAGATACCATATATGCTAATTACTGGAAGTTATAAAAACTGTAACATCACTGAACCATGTGTGTGCATACTTTTGGTGTGCCCTTAGAAGCTTTTAAATAAAAGCACTTCTCTATCTATCTCCACTAATGTTTCTCTGAGTGCCTATCTTCCAGGATTTTAAGCATCACACAAATGAGAAGTCACAAATACTTACACACCAGATATCATAATGAAGTCTAAGCAACAGAATATGAACGATACTATACAAAGGAACTACACAACAAAGAAAAGGTTTAGAATAAAAATCAGAGACAGTAGTATTTGAAAAGGACAATGAAAGAGCATATCTGATAGTGAACACAAACACTGAAGCAGTACTGCTCCTGACTGAAGCAGCAAACACAAGCTAATAGATGCAGCTAAGTGACTGGATGCATTATCTGCATTAAATTACAGAGGACTAACACAAAACAGTTCACAGAAAGTGAGACAGGAGCCAAAGAAAGGGTGACATGTAAAAGACTACAAGTTACATGCAAGTAGCCTGGTAAAAAAGAATTAAAAAACCCTAGAAATAATATTTTTTTTCCTACTCAGACTGCAAATGTTTTACAATGGTTATTGAAGTAACTGAATGCAGTAAGACATTTTGTCCCAATCAACATGTCACTACTATACAATAGGATAGCTCAGCCAAATAATCTAAAAAGTGCAACATGCACTTCATTTCCACTCATTATGACATTTTCCACAGTTAGATAAAAATCAAAACAGCATGTCCTTTATCAGAGCCGATAAAAAGAGAGTAGGTCAAGGATTCTTCCTTTATCCTATTATTGCCAAGACAAAAAACATGTTTTTGCAATGCCCTACCTAAAAAAAAAAATAGAATATTTGCCTTTTATATTTGGCAAGAACCATGGAAAGTTCAGGCAAGGGGCCAGATCTTTTGTCTAAAATGCATAATGTTATGGCTTAGCTTTGCTAAGGACTCACAAACAGTGCCCTGAGAATCTGGTCCCGGTGCTCTCTCTTCTTATTTAATACCCAACATCAGATTTTAGCCCAAAGGTACAAAAATGGATTTACATACACACCTCCCCCTAGATGTCTTTGTAGCAGACAGGAGCATATTTGATTCTGTAAGTACTACAATGATCTTCTAGACTGACAAAGCTACATCCGTGAAAAAATAAACACTGAAATTTATACATGAGGTTACTTTAGCACAAAGTTTCATAAAGACAGGCACAGTGCCGAGGAGTGCTGCAGTGGGAGAGCTTAGGCACTCTTTGTTCCATGCTGTCCCCCCTTCAGCTCTACTCTCTTTCTTGCCACTGTCACTACCTGCTTATCCCACTACACACAGGTTATGTCCCCATTTAAGCAGCAAATAGTGGGGTTTCACATATACACCTGTCTATTTGGCTTCCCTTATGCCCCAGTGTTTTATGCACAGTCCCTACCTGAGCTGCTGTGCCTGGATTTTGCCACCCAAAAAAATTAATGTGATGTGACACAGACGTGATGAAGCAAGAGGACTCAATGATCATGAAAGAGACACTACAAGTATCAGATAAAGACTGGATGATGACTGCAAGAAAATTCAGTGATAAATGGAAATTTGAAAATTTCTCAGCACACTGAGCGAGTGCTATTTTATAATGTATTTTTTAAAACTTCATTCAGGAAAAGCCATCCAAGGAAGATTCCTTCCTCTAAATTTTCTTTACTATTCATAGCATATGAATTGGACTGTATGCAACAACAAAGCAATTCTTTTAAATACTGCCAATATTCTCACTGGTGATAATTGGTTGCTTCTTGCAGGAACATCTGTTCTATCTTTCTTAAGAAATGAAGTACAGACCTTGTTACCTAGACAACAGAATCCTTCTGAGCATCACGCACTATAAAAGGGCAGTATCAACCCAAGTCACACTACATATTCATTCTCCCCACTGCTCCCTTACTGCTGCCAATGCAACCAAATACTGTGACTTTTAACATTAAGCCCACATTTATTAGGTCACACACACTCAAGCCCACTTTCACATGCGTTAAAATCAACAGCTGTGTTACTGTCCTTTGGCCAAGTAACAGTCACTTTGAGGTTTTATGTTTGGTCAGTTTCCACCACCGTGACTGCCAAGCTGTCAAGCTGAAAATGCTGCTGCTTTATGGGTATTCTGAGACCAAGTCCTATCAAATCTAAAAATCCCCTTGAATGTGGTACAGAAACAGTCACTAGCCAATTCATGAGAGAAGCAGATTAAATTCTGAAGATGCCTTTTGTTGCCTTAGCAAACTCACCACAGTTTTATAAATATTGATAAAATATTAAAAACAATGAAGTGCACCAGATGACAAATTCTTTTGCATGCTTCATCAAAATGGATGGATTTATTTTTTTCCCCTCTGTGCGTGTGATGAAGGACCAATGAACACAAAAGCTGAAATCATAGAATCATTAATGTTGAAGAGAGGCATGTAGTGGCAGGACAAGGGGGGAGTGGCATTATACTGAAAGAGTGGGTTTAGATTAGATACTAGGAAGAAATTCTTTACTGTGAGCATGGTGAGGCTCTAGAACATGCATAGAGCAGCTGTGGGTTCTCTGGAAGTGTTCAAGGCCAGGTTGAATGAGGCCTTCACTCAGAAGGTGGTGGGGCACTGGAAGAGGGTTGCCCAAAGAAGCTGTGGATGCCTTACCCCTGGAAGTGGTCAGGGCCAAGCTGAATGGGGCTTTGAGCCTAGTGGAAGGTGTCCCTGCCCGCAGCAGTGGGGTTGGAACTAGATGATCTTTAAGGCCCCTTCCAACCCAAACCATTCTATGATTGCATGAAAACAATCCCAGTGAGACAGGACTACAGATCTGTTTTCCAGGCCCATCTGTTAAAAAAACCCCCATGAGTTCTAGAACTACTGAGGATGATAAATAAAAGCTTGAAAATGGTCTGGACTTGAGATGCTCAGAAGAAGCAAAAATTAAATAATCCATCTGGCCTCAGACTGAAAAGCTGAACAATGGAGATAGCTGAAAATGATTAAAATGTAAAATCACAGCAGAATTACTTATTTTGACTGCAAGGCTTTGAGAAAAGTTCAGTGAATTTCAGATGTGAAACAGTACAAAAGACAATTTAGTAACAGTAAAATATTATACTTGTGGCCTAAAAAAAAAGATACCTAGAGACAGAATGTAAAAGCTGCAGGGATCACCCATCTTCAGAAAAAAGAAAGCACAGACAAGAACAAAATCATTAATATATAACAAATACGGCATGTCAAAATAGAAGAAATAATTCTTAGTCTGAAGTGTAAAGATACTAAGGCAAATGAGGATACTGAATAAACCTTGGCACTTGGTTTGAGAAAAAATCATTAACTGCAGTAATAAGAAGGTTTTTTTAGGGTAGAAACTTAGAAAAATCAAACCAAAATGGATCCAAGACATAGCTAGCAGACAGAAAACTGCTATATTGCTTGTAAATATCAAAGGCATTTGGAGATAAAGCAAGGAAAATACTACAAAAGGCAACTGAGGTAAAAAAGAAACTAAAGTAATCTAATAACCAAGTGAAAATATGGAAGGACAATGACAGTTGAGAAATAAACTCTGCAGGGGCCATGGGATGGACTAAGTTCATTAGCACAGAAAGAAAAGGCAGAGACTTTCTCAAAGGTCTTCCAAAACTGGCAGCAGATCTCTCCTATTTCACAACTACCTCCAATCTAAATTACTCTGACTGTTTTTCTCAATATGCTGTTCATGTATTCAAAAAATCAGTAACTTTTTCCAAAAATACAGCCTATCTGAACTACACTAACTTCAGCATGCTCAGATGGCTGCGTATGAAAAAGCTCAAAGTCAAGTATACTCATGGCATATACTTACACCCACACAGGCAAGAGGTCTCAGGAAGCATCCTGACACACTAGTGACATAGGACGGATGAGCATAATTCTCTTTCTACAAGGCAGAAGCATTTTGCCAATCAGGTGGCCAAATGGAGCCGAGAACAAGACTATGATGCTCACACCTTCCCAGCAAAATGGAACTGTAAGACTGCGGGCAAGATACAGCAGAGAATTAAAGACACCAGGCTATCTACTTAGTGACTATTGTACTGTCAACTACAGTTTGGAAACAGTAAAGCCTCCCTGTACCTTAAATCCCCTATACAGTAACATCTCAAGTCATCATAAAGAGAAGAAAAATCTTAGGAAGACCTTAGTAAGATATGGTAGAAACTGTATTTGAACAGAGCTGCTTTTCAGCTTACCACAGAAAAAGACACAGATGTTCACAAGAAAACACCAGACTGAAACTGCTAACAAAATGCAATTCAATTAAGTGAATAAAGTTTTAGTAGAAGGTAAGGTAACATTTTGCCTTCAATAACAAGGCTGATTACAACTTGCACACAAAAACTTGCTGAGTAAAATATAACTGCAGACTAAAAATACTATCCACTTAGCCATACACAGGCCTGAAAACAGTGCCAGACAATGTATTGAAAAAAAGCAACATTTGATCAAATTCCTAGAATTTTTTTCCCACTCATGTTCCCTTTTCAATCCAGTCATCTCTCTTCTGTATTACTTTATCCTGTTTAGGCACTACTAATAACATTTCATTTCTGCCTCACAGGCTCCATGGACACCAAGAAGTCTCAGGCAGCTTGTGGATGAGGAATGCCACAGAAACCCATAAGGATGACATTGTGTTGGGAGTACATTATAGAACCACCTGACAGAGACAGGGAATAGGGTGAAATCTTCTCTACAATTCAAAGAAGCCTCTGACCCACAAACCCTCATTCTTGTGAGAGACATGAACCTCCCTGGAAAGGCAACACAGCGAGGCACAAGGAAACCAGATAATTTTTGGAGGCTATCAGGAACAATTTCTTGATATACACACTGGAAGGGCCAATAATAGTAGCATGCAGCTGCTCTAAAACAATGACGAATTAGTTGGAGATGTGACAATCAAAGACAACTTTGGCTGTTAGCAACCATCAACTAGTAAACTTGAAGATATACAGCATGGAGAAGAGAAGGATCCTGAGAGATCTCTCTGTGGCCTTCTAATACATCAAGGGAGCTTATAAAAAAGGAGGACAGGTACTTTCTACACAAGCAGATAGTGATAGGACAAGGGGGAATGATTTTAAACTAAAAGAGGAGAGATTTTACTCAGATTAGAATTTAGGAAGAAATTCTTTACTGTGAGGGTGGTGAGGCATTGGAACAGGTTGCCCAGAGATGCCCCAACCATTAAAGTGTTCAAGGCCAGGATGGATGGGGTCCCAAGGAACCTGACCTAGTGGGTGGCATCACTGCCCATGGTGAGGAAGATGGAACTAGATGACCTTTAAGGTCCCCTCCAACCTAACTGTTACTCTTTGATTCTAAGATCCTGAGTGAAGAAGGCAAGTAGAAGAGCACAGACGCAGAACTTCAGAAGAGCAGCCTTCAGCTAACTGAAGGAACCGGTAGGCAGCCATAACAACCAGCTCTGAAGAGAAAAGGAGTTCAGGAAAACTGGCAGGTCTATTAAAATACACAAGTAGGAAACCTCCATGGCTAAGCAGATTATCAGAGTCAAATGCAAGTATACAGAGGGGTGCAAACAAGGACAGGCTACATAGGAGTAGTTTAGAAACATTGCCCAGACATGTAGGGATGGTCTCAGGAGAACTGAAGCTCACCTTGATTTGACACTTGCAAAGAATGTTGAGGGCAACAAGAGCTTCTGCTGCTACATTGGTTCGGAAAGGCTGATCAAGAAAATGTGAGCCTGTTGCTGAATTAAGTGGGCAATTTAGTAACAGAATTTGAAGACAAAGTCTCAAGTTAAAAAGAATGCATCATCTAAAAAGCCATGCCATCACGTCTCAGTCGGAGGCATCAAAAACAGTCACATGTAACGTTAAACTAGAGAAAGACACATTCTAGTTATGTAAAGTCAATATATCATTCACACAATTTTACAACTCCACACAGAATAAACTGAAAGCATGTACAAACTAATTTTACTTGACTACAGGGAAAGCACAAATGGAGGAACATAAGGAAAATATGCAGTGCAAAAGAAAGAATGAGAAACAGAAGAGAGAAATAAAAGTTTATGACATAAATTCAGAAAGGAACCCAAAATTTACAAAACATTCCAACTGAATCTTTAAAACAAATAAGCACATATCTTCATTTTTGCATACACACACACACAAGCAATTTTGCAGGAGGTATTTAAGTTTGGCAGATGAGTATTTCAAAAAGTCTTCTTTGTATTATCTGCAACTCTGTTGTCCTTCAACTGCATGATAAAGCAGCTATCTCCTTTCAGGCATTGCTGCCTACAGCTTAACCTGAAGAGGCTTGGCTTTGCTTTTTTGTTAATTTCTGTTGAAGGCACCATCAATTGGTTTTGCATTTGTGTGTTCTGAGAATATTCAGAATCTGATGCAAACAGCAAATTCAAGGTGAAAATAACTGAGCCTAAATAGCACCGAACACCCATTTTCCCCTAGTCAGCTGCACCAGGCAGTTGGATTCTATCCTAGCTGATGCCAAGTATCAAATTCATAGAGAAGTTTCTTCGGCTCACACGATGTTAAACCGGGGTAAAAGCTTTCATTTTCTTTTTAACATACTTGCCGTAGATTTGTTGATATTGCCCTCCCACTTTGAGCAGGCACAATTTCAACAAAAGGAAAGCAACCTCTGCATGAAAAGAAATAAAGTTTTAAATTCTGCATTTAGGAATCTAAAAGCAGCATTTCCCTTTTCCTTTCTCCTCTGCATGCTCTTTTCTGCTGTTGCTAAATTGTTGAAGGAGGTAGCTGTAGTTAGATAATGGAACCGACCAGCTGCTTCAGATGATGCTTCACTTTGGTTACAATTACTTGACAAAAAATTATACTTCAAGCTGAGAAACTTTATTTTCATAAACACTACAGTGTTTTTATGAGCTCTTAAGAAAGAAGTCAACTTAATTGATTAAATAAAAATCAGTTTATTTCACATGTTTATTACTTGTGTAGTAATTTCACTTAATGAAGTTAATTTTCTTTCAGATACAGTAAAACAAAAAAGACAAAAAATGTCCACAGAATCCTTTTGAAGAATAACCAAAGCAGGAATTTAAGTACTCCCTTACACAAAAAGTATTTAAATTACACAGATTATACAAGATTAGACTATGTAACGCAGAGAGCTCTTATTCTTCCTACGGCACGCAAAACATGAGTTGTCATGTAGCTGAACCAGAAACCTTTTTCCAGCTGATTCATACTTACAAAATCACAATGCACAGACACTTCTAGCCAACACATGCCTTAGCACTCTAATAAAAATCCCTTCAAAAAAATTTTTTTTCGCTTATTTTGCTACCTCCAGCTATTGAAAGAGGGAGTGGAGTTTCAGAGTTTCCACAAACAAATCTAACAATCTTTTCTAATTAGGTAGTAGAGAATTTATGGGAAGATTTTTCATTGCCAAATATTCTACTCATTTATTCTTCCTTGGCAAGGGAAACAAAGTCCTGACATTCAAAAGGAATCTCCTACAGTAAATGTACTCAGGGACAGACTTTTTTAAAGCATTTTCTAACTTAACCTTGCCTTCAACAAAGCAAGGACCAAGGTCTACGTAGGTCTGCACAGCAGTAAGTACTGTAAGCTGCTGTGATAGTCAAGGTCAAATAAAAGGTCAATATAGCCAAAGCAGACAACTTGTACCTATTATGAAAATCTATGCAACTTCATTTGAAGAGAACCAATGACATTACAAATCTCCTGGGTGTTTTATTAATACTGAAAAGTTATCATTATTTCTGTACAGGTGATCTTTTCTGCATTCCTAAGAGATGCAGAGACAGGTCAAACAGGTTAGAAGGTCAGCCTGGTCCACAGTCTCAGATTAAGTAACTTCATGTTTAGCTCATTTGACTAAGCGGTTTCCAGGGTTCTCACCAGGGAGGTGAGAGCAGCATGCAAATGACAGGTAGCACCTCATAAAGGTAAAAGCAAATAAGCTTTACTAGCTCTACCAGCAAGGCATGGCATGTCCCCTTGAATGTCCCTGCTGCCTGCAGCACCACAAAGAAACACACACTAAAAGCACAAAGTGCTTCAAGATGGAGACAGTAAGTCTGGCTACCCTACTCGGCTCAGCTACAGCACCACACCAACACAGCCTCCCCAAACCCAAGAAGGGGGAGATACAACCCCGAAAGCTGTCCACACACAAAGGAAGGGCACAGACAGCAGGGAGGCGTAAAAGAACATAAATACAGTGAGACAGAGCCTTCAAGAAAGCTGAGAAACACAAAAAGGTTACAAAGACCGCCATTTAACCTGTAAGGCTTCTAAAACTTCAACCACCCTCAGAAACTGAGGATGTCAGAATATTTGTACCCTCTTGCACTTTGTAACATACACTGCATCAGCAGGCAAAAGCCCTGAGAGTAATTTGTGCATGCTAAATTGTTTGAATAAGCTTTCAGTAAGTCATTTAACATTACAGTCTGAATTTATTTTAGCCTGTACTCATAAATGCAAGTATGAACACAAAGGTCAACTAATGCTCCCACAAGTGTCCCACAGTATACTGGCAACATTTAAAGGTCTCCCAGAAGGAGCAGCTTTCATTAACAACCAGCACACACAGGCAATGGATGTAGCAACTAAAATGGTTACAGGTCCCAGACCCAACATTCCCGCAGGGCAAAATTGCAGCACTTAGGGTACTCCTTAAAAAAAACCTGGTTAGCAATGCTGCTGGTTTGTGGCTCTATTCTCCAATTCAAATCATCTGCAACAGCTTAGTCTCAGTATTTTCCCCTACAGAAAAAAAACCCAAAACATATAAAAACACCCTGATATAGAAAAATCGAATGAAGTTTAGAATTAAGGTCACTATTTACAGAGAAGATGGCCAGAGTTGTTAATTTATCATTGGAAGAGTGGAAGTTCTCACTGACAAAGGTGGGTAAAAAGCTGGAAAGGACCAGGAGTTGACCAAACAGAATCTAGGACCTAACTAAAGTCACTGGTTCACATGAAACCTTTAGCAGTAGTCATTTTTGTCTACAGGCTGTGTTAGCTTGTCTGCAAGAATGTTATGGGAGACAGCATCAAAAACCTTACTGGAGTCAAGATAAACCATCTACAGCATTCAGCAAGCCAGGCAACTCATCACAGAAGACTGACAGGTTGATTACAGATGATTTTCCCTTCGGAAATCCACGATGACTGCTGCCAATCACTGTCTTGTCCTGCATGTGTTTGGAAATGGTTTCCACTAGGATTTTCTTCATCACCCTCCCAGCGACTAAGATGGAGCTGACCAATTTGGAGTTCCTCTGAACCTCTTTGGAAACAAGAGTGGCATTGGCTCTCTTCCATTCAGCATTATCTTTCTAGCATAACAGAGTGGTCTTATAATGAAGTCCAAGCAGCCCCGTCAGCATTTGTGGGTGCAACTCATCAGGGACAACAGACTTTCTAAGTCCAGTCTGAGTGCTTCCTCCTCCACCAAAGGTAAATCTTCCTTCTTCAACTTTCTCTCTGGTCTCAAGAGCATGAGAATTCCAAAGGCTGGTCTTACTGGTAGAGACTGAGGCAGAAAAGTTATTGAGTACTTTGGCCTTTTCCATACCAATTGTTCCCATTCAGCAGCAGGCTCATGTTTCCTTAGTCTTCCTTCTGATATTCATGTACTTGTAGAATCTTTTCTTGTTGCCCTTCAGCTCCCTTGCCAGACTCAACTCCATGTCAGCCTTTGCTTTTCTAACCACTATTCTTGCAAGATCAAACAGCAACTCTATACTGCTCTTGTGTTATCAAACCCTGCTTCCAAAAGGAATCCCTGATTGCTTTTTATGTCTAAGTTCAATAAGCAGTTCCTTGTTCATCCATGCAGGCCTCTTGTTGCCCTTGCTCACTTTCCTGCTTTTTCAGACGGAGCTTCCTTGAATTTGGACAAGGTGATCCTTGAATACCAACAAGTTTTCCAGGATCCCTCTTCGCTCCAGGGTTGTATCTCATAGAATTCTTCCAAACAGGTATCTGAAGAGGTTCAACGCTGCTTTCCTAAAAGTCCAGGGTTGTGATCCTGCTTTTTGACATGCTCCATTCGCTTACAATCCTGAACTCCATTGTATCAGCTAAATAAGCCAATAACAACAATTGTACTCAAGTTCTTCCATGCTCAGGGACAGGCTACATATCCAGATATTTACAAAGTACTCAGTGAATGGCACTGATTAAGAAAAGGTTTATCATTTTTCTTTTTTCTGAATTAGTTTTTCCCAAAATCCACAATTAGAAGTCTATAGTCTCTTCACTGTGAAAACCAAAGTACTTGAATTAATTTTGATAATACTCTCACAGGAAGTGAAGCCTTTGGGACAAGAAATCTCAGATAAAACTGTATTACCCTGGTGATTTTTTAATAAAGAAATACAAAATTCCATTACCACTAGCTGTTAGCAGACTTTTAAAGTTATAGCCATTGGTTCTTAACAGATGAAGGCCAAGATACTCCTCAGGAAAAAAGCAGCCCTAACAAATGGCCCTCTCTGGTCTGCTTCTTCTGGCTTCACTTGCTGTTCTAAAAAAACCTACTTAGACAAGGTAAGGAGAAAAATATAGAACACAAAGGCAGCAGAACTAAATAAAAGTCTTCCTTTCCCCGAACCTCAAGTTCCAAAATAAGCTAATTCAAGTTTTAGGCTGAAAGAGATGTCATTCATTAACTAAGTAATCACCTAAAAATGAAACCGTAAATTTCATAACTCTCATTCATATTTTACAGCTCTGCTCTTCAAAAATGCTGTTGCTTAAGCCAAGCAATAATCTGCTTCATAACAAGAACACAGAAATAATTGCCAGTTCAGTCATCTTCAGAATAAACTTAAGTCACAGGGAACTAATTAGCTTTCTTCTCCACACACAAGTCTTTGATGTGCAAGAATGCCTTCTAATACTTTCATATTCAATACAACAGAATTGGCTGAAATATGGATTCCTTCAGCAGGTATCAGCCTACAGCTGAAATAAAGTAACAACCACTTGCCCCAGGAACCACTGCCTGTATATTTTCACTGCCATAAGCTTTCTTCTGAGTAAAATTCTTAGGAATAGTGGTAAGAGAAGTGTAATGGTTTTCAAAGTCCTAAGCAAAAACAGACCAACTTGATTCATAATGTCAGAAGAAAGGAGTTGTCAGCCTTTTCTCTTAGGGAAAGTTAGCCAGTAGGTCTTATTCTGAGTGTCCATGCAATAAGACACGCAAAATGATCTTGGACTGCAAAACTGAACGCCTTTTAGTCCAGCAAAATATTTCTTGAGCACATTGTAAAGTGTCTTCAGATTACAGAAGTACTAAAATATTCTGAACATACACACACAGGACCACATGCAGTGATTCCCCTTTCATTTTCTCAACTTCCAAAGTGGGGCTTGGGGTTGTTTTGCTGCTGGAGAAAGTGGGGGTAGGTAGAATGTCAAAGGAACTACTCATGACATTTTTTAAATGGCCTCTTTCCAGGCTGAAAATCTTTATTTAATCAGTAAACATTATCCTCTTTGTCACCTATCTAAGTCTTTAAACACAAGATAAGCTATTGACGCATTAAGTAGAAGTCTGCTTCTCTTTATGGAAAATGCATCTGATTCTGATTTGTTTCAGTATGACAAAAAGTTTGTATTTCTTTTTCACCTATTTCAGCTTTACCTTTTACACATTTCTAATATTTGACCAGGCTGAAATTTCAGCAAGGCAAATGGTGATTTGCTCCATTAGCTCAGGCTACAGAGTTTTACAAGGTCTGGAGAAGAGTAAAGAAGAATTCAAGGAAGAATTACCAGAACCATTGAAAGTAGCCAAGTAACTTAGGTCAAAATTCAGAGGCTGTAATGCACTTTGTACAAAGCTTTACGAATTTTTTTTTTTAAAGTTCAAAAAAAATAGAAAAAAACGACACCAAAATAGAGATGTATCATCAAAGTTTAAAAAATAATTCAACACTCTCTACTTCCTTATGTTGCTGTGTCCAGGTATGATAGAACCAGTTCCATACCACAATGCTATCATGACAACAGGAAAGTTCCCTTCAGACTATTCCACACATCATCCCCCTAGTAGCACAATTTAAAACACAGGACAAGAATCCAAGAAACCAAAAACCCTCAATGCTGTCAAAACTGATTTTATAGCAGCAAGAATATAATCTAGCACTGATGTTAAAAGAGGCTTTCTTATTTACTCCAAAGGCAGAAATATTAGCAAATATAGGTCACTGGGTAAATCCTGTGTAAAGTGACTGACAGCCATGCAGCCACCTCTCAAATCCAAGAGTGACCTTGACCTTACAGTGATAAGCACTTTAAAACGATAGTAGTTCTATCTGTTAAGACTCTTCCCACAGAATTACCATGGACACTACACTAAACACAATACAGTGGTTTGTTCAGTTCACGGACATCATGAGTTTCTAATGCCTCACGCTGCATTGCACATCTGACTGCTTTGTTTCAATGCAACACTGCTAGATTATAAAAAGTTTTAGGCACAATCCTAACATACATTTCAACAGCTGGCAGCACAGAGACAACATTAGCACAAGGCAAATTACTTAATCAAGCAGGTATACTTCTTTTGCAATGCAACAAATTCTTGCATTGCAAAATTTTGCTCAGTACCAGCATTTTGACAGGAACGCACATTTTCAGATGTAAATAAAACATTTGAAGATCATATTCTACCTTCATACACAAACATTTAATTTTTACCAAGTTTGAAGAAATTATAGGCATTACTGTGTTTCAAAGTGTGCAGTTTCTGAATCCATTTTTTCTTCTAAGATGCATGTAATAAAAATACAATTAAAACTGGTTTTTATTTTGCTACAAAATTTCTCTGTACTTAGCAAAACAAATAAGAAATGAGCAGAATAAACTGTTCCCAAGTGCTAAAGAAGAACAAGCTGCCATTAGTCTGAAATAAATTACATTATTAGCAAGCAGTCTTCTAATGGTAGCTGTAATCTTTCAGAACTTTTTTTTCCTTCAAGTAATTTTAAAAACATTCCTTTTTAAAATAAGACTTCATTTAAGAGTTCACATTTATTTCCCTCTCAACATATAAAAGCAGACAAAACAAAATTATACCAGAAAGAGGCATTACTATTACCTGAGAAGAACACTACACTAAAAAAGAAAATTACGATTTAGGAAGCATTTTAAAAAAGCTCACATCTGAATAAACTTTCATGCTTGCATACTGTAAAGAAAACATTTAGATAATCTTTATGTTACTTAAGGAAATAAAATACTTTCATTTATGCACACTTACTGCAATTTCTCTACAGGCCGACATGGAAATCCCTGTACCTTCAATTTGCTTCAGTGCATACTCCTTTTCATCTTTTCTGTACACACGCACACACAAAAAAAAAAAAGAGAGAAGAATATGTTTAGCTCTAACTTACATTACACCAATCAATACAAGTTAAATAAAATACTTTAATTTGGTCTGGATCAAGAAGCTGAAAAGCTGATCTGCTTTTATGCATAAATTACATTTTGATACAAAAAGCAACTTTTCTTTTAATGAGGACTTTATAATTCCCAAACAAAATTTTCTGCATAAAGAAACTTTGTTAACCTATATCTATTTCTCTCTGAAAAGAGAGATAATATCTGCAGATAACTTGCAAATTTATCTGCAGAGAATTCTGGAGGACACTTTTCCTCAAATTACAGTATACTGCCTACTACCATGAAAACACCACACTCATATCCCATGCCTGGAAAATTCTCAAGCAAATCAAGCGTCTCACTGTGTTTTGGGATTTGGTGCAAGACTGATTTCTAACGAAGCAAGACCAAGTATGTGTAGACTACAGGCTCGAAGAGCGCTTTTTCCCAGATAAGTTCGGAGCAACAGGAGAACCTTCTGCAGCCGAAAGTAAAGGAATGGGTTACTTTGAGGTGATCTAAATTATACTGGAACTGGCAAATACATTCTCATTCTGCACAGGTAGTTTTCTACAGAGAAACGAGAAGGCCAGCAATTTACACCGAGTCTTGCAACTACCCCAAAATATTCACTCATTTAGACACTCAGATGCAAACCTTAAAAAACAACATAAGATTGGACCCTCTCTTCTAAAACAAACTTTTCTACATATATGATAGTTGAAATGAAACAGCGTGATTGCACAGTATTTTGGAACATATGACTTCTGAATCTGTACTTGGGGGGAGAGAGGAAAACCACTCAAAACTTTTAAAGGGCAAAAGAAAGCCTAAAAAGTTGCCATTATTAAAATTAAGCCAAATACTGCACTAACAGCTTGCAAGAGCTGTTCACCAAGTACAGTTTCAGGAATAACTTCAGAAGTGGATGTGTGTGCTTCCTAAGCAGAAAAATTCACCAGAATCTACTGACATGATAACTCAGATTCCTTCTTTGCTCCCCACTGAGCAGCTTTTTATTTTAATGAATTAGTCATTTAAAAGAACTCCGCTCAAGATGCAGAACCAAGAAACCTGTAACCCCACAGGTAATAAGACCATACCTTACCTCACAGAAATTGCTTTTGATTTCATTAATTGGTCCAAATTTTAAGGAGTAAATAATAACTGCCCATTCCCTCTTATACATGGTTCTGCTATCTATGCAGAAAATTTACATATACTGCAAAGTATTAACTCCATAACT
Organism: Margarornis squamiger; assembly: GCA_035222235.1. Lineage (NCBI taxonomy): Eukaryota > Metazoa > Chordata > Aves > Passeriformes > Furnariidae > Margarornis > Margarornis squamiger. Next base: position 69,319,658 of record JAWWTY010000106.1, on the reverse strand, counting down.
CAGATCACTTACTGAGACTGCAAAGACAAAATTATATTGTCTGCAGAACCAAAACCAACTCTGGAAATTTAAAACCGATCATGGCTTTTAAACTCTGGTCATGTTTCAACTATGTGGCACAGAACAATCCTGTGCACAACTATCAGCTGGAATCCCAAAGCAATGTAGTCACGACAGCACTGCACTATACCCTTCTTTTGGCATGTCTACTTAACCAGGCCCAGGATCCCCCTGATACGGGTATCCTTGAACTAGTTCTACAGATGCAAAGCATTGTATCCAATAGCTCAGACCTTCACAGATCGAAGGTCACTGCAGAGACCGGGCGTGCGGCTTGGCACACACTGCCTTCAACAGCACTGCTTAACACCATTGCCACTGCGAGGCTGTCATCGCCCGACACACAGAGGCTCCAGGCACCATTTTAAGATGCAAATAAGAAATTATAAAAGATGTTAATAAAGAAACAAACCAAAACAAACAAACAAAAAAAACCACCAAACAATCCACCAGCTTAAGGTATTACGGCATATGGGAAAAAAAGGCAGACTTACTGAGCTGCAACTCTGACAGTTCTAGAACACTAGGTTTTGTGAACAATGAGCAAAAATAGGAATAATTAAATACTTAGCTATAATAAATGGGTGTCAAGGATAAAGAACTCCAAAGATATAATATCCAGATCTGACAAAATTTACTTTTTTTTTTTTTTTACCAACAGCTTTGGAAACATAAACACAGCCACCTTTAAACACTATTCACTGGCTTTGGCAGAAGTACAAGTCTATATGAATACTTATCCAAAGTTAACTGTTCTTATTAAGCAAACATAATAGCTGATTAAAGCACTTGCCAAAAGTGGTGTTTTAGCTAATAATATCTCCCATTCAATGGTAATCTCAAGATAATTTAAGAAATAAATATATTCAAAACTTCAATATCAAGTCAGCCAATGGACTCTGATGAAACACACAATTCTGATTATTCACTGAAGTGTCCACAGGAAAAAAAACACAGAGGTACTTTATTAGCTATTTGCTCACTTGTAAGAATTCAATAAATTATATCAAATGGTGTGTGTGATAGGTAAGTATACTGTTCACTCCCTAAAGACCTATGCTCTTATGAAACACTTGAGACGGGGAAGTATTTCTATTTCATGTTGAATATACAGGAAAACTCCGGTGAACTCTGAACACATTTCAAGAAATTGTACAGAATTACACAGCAGGAAAGTTTTCATAAATCCTTTTCTGACATTTTTTTACTAGAGCAAATCAAGCGTGATTAAGTTCAAAAACCAAATCCAAATAACAAATTACGCAGCTCCGGTATGCAGCAAAAGACGCTCATGCTGGGCATAGCCAAGCAGAAGCAAGCTCTTGGTCTGTAACCATTTTCATCCAATCCACAGAAATACTGGCTTGGGAACAGGTCAACTAACTTAAAGGTCCTCCAGTGTGGAGTGCTTTCTGAGGGCAAGGAGCAAGTGACACAGACCAAGACCATAGACTAATCTGAGCAAAAAAGATAGCAAAGCAGAACTGAAAAGGAACTCCACATCTTTATGTTAGTTAACAAATTTTATTAAAGCTTTTCAAAACTGATGGAGAAGAATTTGCCTGATAAAATGAGTACCATGTCACACTACCACTAGGTTTCTTTACACTTCTAGTTCCCTTATCCAAAACTAAGGGTTAACCATTAAAATCAACATTGCTTCTAGTTCCAGAAGCATTACAACTCATTCTATTTTAAGAGGGATTAACTTTTTATGAAAATGAAACTGCTGATATGAGATAGTGCCCTCCTAAAAACTTCCTGTTGCTGTATTTCAGATTGCTGTAGGCAGCATCCAAATGCAAGGGTCCTTATGCATACCAGCAATTATTGAGAACATCCCTCCATTATAAAATCGTGGTCTTCAGGATTAAGCTTTTCTCCCTCACCAATAAACATCCAATTCTGCAATTCATAAGGTTAAGGTAAGATTTTAATTTGTACAGTGCAAAGGAAAATTCTCTCCTCTTGCCTCAAAAAATTGTACTCAGGGGTTTATGTCCAGCATTCAAAGCGGAATATGAAAATATTATTACTATTTCTTCTGGGTAACACTTTTGGTTGCCATTTTCCAAATACTTTTGAAAGAACAAAGTATCGAATTCACTTTAGAAGAATGCAGTTCAAAAGATTTAGAGTAATTAGAACATTTCAAAGGAGCTAAACTGTTTTAACTATTGCAGTTGTACTTCAGAGACCTCCCAATCATATGAGAAACTACGTTACAAACAAGTCAATGGAACACTAGAAACAACTTGTCTGAGACCATAAGAAAAATTGGAGGATTTGAATAATAGGTATAAAACATCAGTTTGAACCATGCACTAGTTTCAAATTTTAAAACTTTCTGTGATGGTCTCTCTTGAATTCACAGATAATTTAACATAAATCCCAGCTTCAGAATTAATTATCCACATCAAGGAACTGGCTTGAAAAACTGCAATCACTCTGAAGCTACCACTGTGACTATCATATCAGTTAATACAGATATTATCATGACAGTATATACTGTCTTAATTTAAGTGCACAATAGCATAATTAAATACTAATTAAAGTGCACATTTTCTTAAACAAAAAAGTGCATGATAAAAACATTCCAAGACTTAGCTAGAAGAAAAGTAACAGAAAACAACAACAATTCGCCCTTGTGACAACACTAATGGAATTTAAGCATTTGTAGGACAAAGCCTGGGAACACTATAGATTTCAGCGTCCTTCACAGTACTGCCTGGAACACAATGTCCATACAGGTATCTGGTTATGCTCTGATCACTCTCTGTGTTTAACTGCTGCCAGACAGTGTAAAGTTAATCACTCAGCAGGAGATCACAAAGAATTGCAAACTTTTTTTCCACCCAAGAAAAGGTGAAACCATGACACTGAAGTGCAACTAGAAGCCAACTGAGAAACTCATCTGGAACGCAGAAGCACAGCCACTCAGCTGATCGTGTTCAGCACTGGTTACCTTATGAAAGCTGCTCACAGATTTAATCCTATACGAAGCACATTGACATAAAAAGCCCTTTACAAAGGTAATAGTACAAAAAAAAGGTGTGTGTGACTGACTGAAAAAAGGGACCTAAATCCTTCCCACAAAGTGATGAATTCCTAGGCTTTAGCGTTTTTTATGCATATAGAAATAGCCACTAAGCCACAAGAACTAAAGGATCAAAAAATCCCCATATGGCGTGACCGGGATGTATGTTTAACAGACTAGGAAAATAATTTTCTTTTACCATTATCCTCCTTATCAAGCCTTATCCAGTCAGCAGCTCAGTCAGCTCTATTTCATCTACACAGGGAAGACTCACAAATGACAGAAGCTGTGAACCTACAGGTTGATCTTAATTTATGCCTAGTCAACAGTATACATGTTCAATTTCAATGCATTTACATTAGTTTATTTTGAGAGCTATGCAAGAAACTCAAAATATAAAACAGGATAGTAAGCAGAAATTTAAAAGAAATCCATGACCACATCAGTCGTTTAAAAGGTTTGTCTCTCTTCACCTTCATGGGCAGCAGCCTGCTGCTCTGTTAAAACTTCACAGCAACAACAGGCTGTTCCTACAACCCAGACAAGTTCAATACAACACAGATACCTGAACTACAACTAGCTGGTTTTGGCTATGAAGAGAACAGATGAAACTAGCAGACTTTCACCTCATTCTGCTAAGATGAAAAGCTTCAGTGGTGTCTGTGGACTGCATAGCTGGCCTGTGTGTTGATGCATCCGGTGGGAACCTTCTCCATGCAAACAGAAGAGCACATGTGTCGGTCACAGGAAGGGACTTCTCATCCAGAAAGAGTGGATTTGTATGTCACCTCATGTGCTTGAACTTCAGCCTAGACTTTTCTCATAGGGGCAGTGTCGCAAAATGAGGAATATATAAAATTTGCCTAAGAAAGGATGTTCTTTAATGTTTCATCTTTGCATACTTTTCAGCCTAATCAACAAGACACAGATTTAATTCATGAAACAGAGAGCAGCCAACAAGCTCTAAGTGATGTTTATGTGTTAAAAAGACAAACTACTTGTTGGCAGAATTGTCTTATTAAGGTTTAAGGCTTCACATGCTCCAGTGATCTCAGACCTGGGGGGAGTATAACAAAGCTTGAGAAGAAGGATGTACCACTGATAGCGCACACATGGAATGTAGAACTTACGGGCCACAAGGACATTTGACAGAACCTCCAAATACAGGAAGACACTAATAAAGCCAACTCAGCAACTGTGCTGGGATCAGCTCCGACCAGGTGAAAGGTAATTCCGGCAGGAGATGGTGACCACCAACTCAAGGCCACCAACCCAAGGAACCCACTGGCCCAAACCAAGAGAAAGACTGAGCATGGGACTAATCGGCATGGGAAACGAGAGAATCATTAACCAATAGAAGACAGGATACTAATTAATAAGAGAACTATGCAACTTGCAGCCAGTGAACACTAATTCCTTTGTTTGCTCGAGTGTATGAATAGCAAAAAGTTTTGCTAGTTGATGTACTCAATTTGTGGAATATCATCAAGCACCCAGGCTTGGCCAACTCTAAAATAAATAAAAAATATTTCTCTCTTGTGTGTAATTATTGGCTTGTTGCACACCAGGTAACAAATCCCATTTTTGTGGACAATAGCAGTGTGGGAAACCAACCTCCTCAGCAGGCAATGACTATACAGTCTGTAAAAGGTGAGCTTGCCTGAAACAACATCTACAAATGAGCTTGGGGAGTGGGAATAAGGCAACAAACATACCACACAGGACAGTCTTTACTCCACAATACTAAAAAGAGCTAGAGAAAAGAAAATCTCCAATGCTGGTCCAGGTAAACAAAAGGAAAATTGAATGGAGACAATATATGGAATGGAGACATCAAACACTGCATTTCTGAATTATTTTTTTTGCCTCAAGTCCTTATAATCTCATTTTTCTAAAAGAGGCCTAAATCCTGCACAGATCATTGGTGTCACTGCCTGATGATACCCACTAAACTCCATGAGGTCTCCCCCCAAACATCCTTCACACATGAAGGTAGTACTTTTCCCTGTCTTCTGCTACCTCCAAGACTTAAAGTCTACACATGAAGTTCTTTCAGAATCTATGAACAAAGCCAAAAGGCAAAAGTTTGCATCATTTTTAGATGTTATACTTCTCAAAATGCAACAATGTCAAACTCCTTAACACTACGCATAGTTTCCTACTCTGTTTTCCAATAATTCTATAGACTTGCAATGTCAGCACTGGTATAAATGCATGCCTGGAAAAAGGCTAACCCAGGATTGACAGTGCAACCTCAAAACTTTTAAAACTATTTTTTTAATTGATTAGTTGGTTAAAAAACTTTCAAGAAATAGGGGGTTTTTTTGTTGAAATTAGCATTCTAAACTTAAGTCTACTATAAATGGGCAGACATTCAAATACAGAGCAACTGATTACAACAATTAGCCTTATTTAAAAAGTATCTCACTTTCATCACATAGGAGCAGAACAGGTACACACAGCTTAGCCTGCTAGAAAATCTGGCATGTTCCGATCATATTAAAGCACCACTAGCAGCAGTAGACATTCAGTGTTATCACAGTACTCTATCAGAAACTGAATTACACCCAGACTTTGCTCTATAATCTGTAGCCCATCCCCAGATATACTTCTAAACCACACTGTTGATACAACTACCCTTCTGCTTGTTTATTCTTCTGTAAACCCACTTATGAACTCAGGAGGAAATGTGCATGTTAAAGAATACAGCAAGTTCTTAAAGTGATGCTAAGATACTTGTCATTAAACACAACACCCTTACACTGTGTGCTTCCACAGAACCTCACAAAAGACACTAAATACATATAAAAAAACACCCCCAATCTTCACCTAACATAGGTCATGTATTCTTTATGTATGAGAGGACAGCTGATTAAAAAGACAAAACAGTGAATCTGAGCACTGATAAGATTTTCTGTTATTAAAAAAGATGCATTTTTCTAGCTAAGATTTCAATAGATAGAGAGGTCTCTTAATATCAGTGTGAGGAGACTGAAGCTATTCCAGCTCCATTACAAATAACCTAGCTATATCCTCTTTCCTTTATTCCAGTAGTTTCTAATTCAGAAAATCAAAAGCAAATCTTTGTACCATAGATAACTTCTAACTGTTAACAACAATTTCAGACTATTTCACATCACAACCACAAACAGAGCTTTAAGAGCTCTGTAATAACAGACCACTGGACATTTTACTAACCTTAATCTTATTAAAATTCAGACTTTATAATAATAAAACTATGAATTTGTACAGAAAGAGAGCACAACTTCAATCACTGCCACCCTCATTCCAAATTTATTGATGAAGAGTCACAGAGACCTCAACCAGCTCCAGGGTTGCTGCCATTGCTAAAATGAGACTGGCTCCAAAGTATCTTGAGTGGCTGAGAACTGTGAATTTCACGTAAATAAATGTACGACAGATTGTGGTAAGCAGACTTGACAGTCTGTTTGCAAAGGTAAAAACTAAAGCTTTCCCATTAAACCTTGAAAGGTGTAAAATTATTCTGCTGCTTGAGGTAATTTCTTCCAGCGTTTTCTCTATTAAAGCAGGAGATAGAACTACATATGATTTTCTTTCTTTATAGACACACTTGATTACAGATAATGAATAGATTCAGAAAACACCTCCCTTCTAGAAAGGATACTAAATGTGACTATTTGCTACCTTAAAACTAGGAACAGCAGCGGCAAGGAGGAAAATACCTCTCAAATAAAGAGGAAACAAACTTTTATTTATCAGTGAATTATGCACCAGTGCCACAGACAGAGGGTTCTTTAGACAACATCAAAAAAGCGTCTGCTGTTTGCTTCATAAAATCACAGAAGAAGAATACTTGCAACTAACTATAAATGTGAAGAACATTAGCTGTCTGGGTTTGGAATTTTATAAGCATAGATCCTAAAGCCATACTATAACTACACAGTCTAGCTTAGAGTGCATCATGTCTCTTCCTTTGTAGTACTAAATCTGGCTAAATACTGCAGCTTTGATAGGCAGGAAATGACTACTAAATCACTAAATAGTAGAAAGCCATTATTTCTTTGGGATATTTTTGAGAAGAACATACTAGAAACACCAGATGCAGACTTTTTTTAAAATCCTTAAAATATACTAGGTTCAGCTATAGCAGAATATACAAAATTATTGACTCAAGGCAAAAACCTATCAGAAGGACAATGGCCCAAAAGCTGAAGTTACTCAGTTTTCCTTTTCCCATTCATGGCACAATCAAGTACTTCTCCTAAAGCATATGAAAGCCCAGATTTATCAGAGACTTATTACAAATTTTCTGTTCTTCTTTTCCTTCAGACTTCCTAACTCAAACCATCTACAGTAAAACTTTCAAGTCTCAGAGCTAGACCTGTATTAAAGCTTACTAACACAATGTGGATGTAATTCTTAGTAAATTAGCCTTTAGGTACAAAAGCTGTAACCCAGATCACAATTAAGAAGCAAGACCCAAATTATGTACGTGGTCTGTGAGACAGAGCACATTTATTACAACTGGAAAGTTGCAAAGTTGCAAAAACACCTTTACAAGAAGGTATAAGGACCAGAACGAAACTCCATAAAGTCACCATGAGGTCTAATTTAATTCAGTATGAAATGTTAAAAAAAAAAAAAAATCATAATTTTTAATGTTGGGGTTTTTTAGTGGAGCACCTACAGGTTTTTTCCTTCACTTCAGTGCCAGGGAAGTAGGACTGTAGGATTTCACAGTTAGATGCCTTTATTCCAGTTACTAAGAGAGTCATGCTGCTTCTCAAAAACAAGGTCTTTAGTCAGCAGCTATACCTCTTCCTGGAGAAAGGGAGCCATGTTCTGCTTCCCTTGAACTTTAAAACTGCATGTCCCATAGTCAGAATAGGTTTCTCTTATACTCTTTCTAAAGCTTAAGAGCACTGCTTGGATGAAGTTTTACAGTTTTTTCCCTACCACTGAAGTCATGCTGAAGATACAATAAATGCAATAAATGGCATTTAACTTGTAACAGTCTTTTGGCTGTTCTTAACTGAAGGTCAAGTTAAATTTGGCAATTTGTCTACCTCTGTTTCTTATTTGGAGTGTGACAGATCTGGGCAAAGGAACAACTGGTTATCCAGTACAATGACTGGTTTTAATCAAAAGATATGAACATAAAGCTAACTTTGAAGTCTACAACACCCAGGAGAACATGGCAACAACTGACAGAGACTCTGTTTCAGGAATAGGGACATTCAAAGACATGGGTAACACCCACAGTCAGCTGCATTAGAGACAATGAACCTAAAAAATGAATGTGGCATTTTTCAATGCGCAAAGTGTTGAAGCTTAGAATGAATCTGTGATAAGTCATGGAGCATTAACACAGGTGAGAATTTTCTCTAAACACCTTTGGATTTGCAGAATTCATGAGCCATAAGATAAGAAGCGCCTCTCTCAAAACAACCTACTTAGGAGTCAAATAGTTAATCTCATACTGCTAGAAATGTCATGCATGAGTGACCTTTACATCATCAGATCTATTCAGGCTCTCAGACCCCAGAACATTACCAATGAGGTGGGAGAGTCAAGGAAAATTGCAGCTGGAGCAGAACCCCAGCATTACCTATGTGAATGCTTCCAAGTGCTTTAATAAAGACAGCAAAAGAAAAAAGGAACAAAAGAGGCAGAAAACCTTCTGGCCACATAAAAAGGATTGATTCTTCCTGCAACTAATGCATGAGTAAACCAGACACATTGCTTCAAAATAGTGAAGCATACCTCTGGATGTACTTTCTATTCCAACAGATCTAGCTTCTGCCTCCAAGTAATTGCCTATAACATTTATTTTCACTTGACTACAAAAAGAAATCAATGGCATCTTCTACTTAAGTCAGCACAGAGTGAACAAAAAAAAACAATCATACCACACATGAGGCACAGTTTATGGGAACACATGTTTAGAGCCATACTGTCCAAGACTGGCCCCAGCTCATATCTGTGCTCTTATTTAGCCCAGAACCCTTGTACTTAAGTGAGCAATCTGACACTGCCAGCACACACAGGAAGCCACAGCCACTGCTTTGCCTATTGGAAAGCCTAACCACAATGTGCCTTCACTTACAAGATGAACAACTCTAGAATATTTCAGGATCATGAATGCTGTAGAAAACAGACGACAACCGAGGGTGAAGCAAGCAGTTATGCAGTGGCATCATCTGAAAATATTTTTTTAAATATTGCTAATCTCAGGAAAGACAGATGCAAACATGAACAATGCCCTTCAGAGACTCACTATTCCAGCTCCTTCAATCTTTCTCACAACCAGAAAAGTCAGTTCTACTTTCCAATAAAGTAAAACTAAATAAAAAACCTCACACCAACCAAAAAATTCAACCTACACTTAGCCACTTTGTAAAGGTCAGTTAACACTATGTCTACAACATTCCTTCCCTTCAGTCTTATTAGATACACTAATATTTCATAAACTCTCAAAAACCCCACTGCTAAATGAAAGGATTGTGCTCCCACAGAAAAGTCTAAAAAAAAAAAAAAAAAACCAGATATAAAAGTATCAGTTGATTTAAAGACTCCAGATTTTATTAACAGCAACTAATTTTGATTTAAGAGATATCCACACTTTCTAATTCTTGAATCTGTTGAGATAGTGAATTTCACAAGAGATAAAATAATTCCTAATATCATCACAACAGCATTGTTATCTGTCAGTCATCTAACTTATAGTCAAGTGAACCATGTAAACCAAGCCCTCAGAGCTGGGAGGTCTTTTATAACTCTAAATTATTTAGATAACATGAAACTCATAAGTCAAGTCAAAACAATAAACTTCTTGTATTTGCTCTACAAGTAGAAGCTGTTCTTCATTTCCTAAAGTCACATACTGACTTAGCCAATTTATTCTAAAAGCAGTTGTCCTGGACCGGTTTCAGCATTCCTTTAGGCAAACACACTGTTATTGAAACAAATAAATCTTGTTTTAAGTTCTAACACTTTGTTTCAGTAAAAAAAAATAAAATACAGAAATTGCAGCCTATGTCAGTTCTCAAATGCCACCAAAGAAGCTCAAGAAATGACGTATCTTTGGAAGCAGAATGTAAGACCTGCTAGTCGCTTCTGCTAGCCATCCCTTTTCCTCTGATCATCCAGGTACACCACTCCTTCTCCTGAGCTGAACATAAAGCAGCAGCCAGCACATGCAAACATAACCTTGCTTCATCACACAGAACTTGGTAGTACAAAACAGAGGAGAAAGACGGGGGTCCGAAGGCACCTATGCCAATCATGAGCTTGATTAAGGTACAGAAGACGCAAACAAGCCATTTCAGTAGATATTTTCAAAACATACGCGAAAATTTAATGTTACCGATAAATCTCCAGTGCAAACTGTTTAGGACATTCCACAGAAATTCTGGTTATTTGTGCAAACACATCTGTAGTGTTATGAATCACAGCAGTTTCTGGGGCTTGGGGGTTTTGCTGATCTTTTTGGTTTCTTTTTAAATCATGCATGATACCCATGTTGAAAATAAATTTATGAAAGAAACTTCTACCTACAATGTAACAGATTAGACTGGATGACCCAAAAATACACAAATATATTAAATTTCTGTGTATTAAATTTCTATGTCAAGTAGTGCACATGAGAAGTATTTAGTTTCTGACCTAGCTGCTGTTTTACCTTGCTTTGCACTCCCTTACCAGATGGGGGGCAGAAAGGAATCTGTTCTTCCCCCTCAAGCTCTTACTTCCTTTTCCTGCAGCCCTACTCAGTAACACAAAACTTCTTATCCTCCTAATTTCTTTTAAAAAAAAAACCAAAAAAACAAAAAACCAAACAAAAAACCCAACAAAACAAACAAAAAAAACACCAAAAAAACCCCCAAACAACACTATACTTTGAGATGTTTTCCTTCACAGCTTATTATGGGCTAATTTACGTATGACTCTCCCTTTGCAAGCTTGGCAAAAGTCTGTATCTGTTTCTCTCAAATACAACCTCTTCTACATCTCACTCACCTCCTTTCTTCCCCAAGCTCCTACCACCACCACACCATCTTTGTGCTTGCCACAGTAGCAAACAAAACATGGGCTGAATGCTATTTGCTTTGAAAGGCAATGATGGGCTGTACAGCTCGTTTCTGCACTTAGTTTCAGGAAGAGTGACAGAAGAAAGGACAAAATAGCCACGGGAGAGACCATATGCAAGAGTCTGTGGGAAGCATTAAAAATTACTCATCGCCACTTGCACTATCTCTTGGGCAGGAAGCAAGGTGACAGTAGAGCTGCACCAGCAGCTTTCAATAAGGCAAAGTTATGAACTACTAATTATCTCTTCCTAGATTGGGGATTTTTCTATTAGAATGCCTTACAGGCAACTAGTTAGACAGGTTTGGTTTAGTTCTGCTGCTTCTCCTCGCACATATTGAGAGCACTCAGTGTTAGTATTTTCATACAGGTAAATCTAGTATTTAGGTTTACTTAGTTTTTGAGAGATCATAGTGAGGCATAAATACCTTTGGCTGTTTTATACTTTCATGATAAGGAGTTTCATCAGGGAAAAAAATTTTGGAAGTGGGAAGCAAATCACAGCCTTTCAGATACCATAACTGATAGAGATTTTGCTGCAGAGAGGTAATTGCTCAGGATCAAATACAGTGCATTCTGACTTTGGTCAACAGTTGTGTGATTCAGCCTCTCACAGATTTGCATTAGTAAACAGCAACTACTGCTGAACACGTAAGTTACTTACACTCAAGACAATGTCAAATAGAGGAAATAAGATGTAAATACATAAACTATTACAGACTCTCAAATATCTTACAAGTATGAACTTGCATCAGAACATAATACTCCAGTTGCACATTCAAAAGAGTATAATCCTTGCCACATCAATGAGTTGCCTCTCTCCTGACAGCAAATGTAACTGCAGTACTCACATACTTGCTCCCCTGTGATTTTACCACCACCATTGTTCACTTCTACCATTTAGCCAACTTGGGTGCAAGTTTTCTCTCCTGACACACTCCTACCACACAACTTCAGTAATTTAAGTTTTACAGAGTAACAACGTGGGGAGAACAATACACAAATCAATTGCTACACAAATACTGATTTAAGAGATCACATGGACTACTTTTGCCTCTTCTACACTTCAAGTTTTCTACCACCACAGTGATCTGAGTCATAAGTGTGGCCAGATTCAACCTCTGAACAACATGATGATATTAGCAGAAACCCCAAATACAGCAAGCTGCCCCAGGAGAAATTCTGCTTTTCCAATGGAGCCATGCCTTACAGCACAAGAGCATTACAAATGAGAGCATTTTTCTCTCTTCATCAGTATTTTCCCATTTCTGCTTCAAACAAATAAGATTCATCACATAAAAAAAACTAAAACAAAAAAGGTTACACAGCCAGAACCACAAGCAGCATTCCTCTGTTAGATTATATACTTGCCTTGGCTATGTAATTCATCCTTCTTTCTCTTCCCCATGCCCTGCCTTTCAAAGAATGGTTTGGGTAGGAAGGAATTCTAAATATCTAACTCCACTCCCCTGCCATGTGCAGGGACACCTTTCACTTGACCAGGTTTCTCAAAGACCCATCCAACCCAACCTTGAACACTGCCAGAAGTGGGGCACTCGACTCTTATGTGGACTTGGAAGCTGTAAGTTAAGAACTTTACATTAAAGACTCTGTACACATGCATCAGTCCAAAATGGAAAACAGACTCTCCTCCTCAGTTACAAGCTTACAGTACTGAAAAACATGGGAGAGAGAAGGGAAAGAGTATTTCTTTTGTCTTCCCCTTCCTATGCCTGTATTCCACATTTTTGGACTTGAGTCACTGTTACCCGATTTCCAAAAGGGAGTTCTGTATTATGCAACTAAAGTGAAGCCTGTTTTATACCAACTCTATTGTTAATGTACCTGTAACTTTCAAACAAGAAAGTATTCTGCCAAGTTACAAATAGTGGCTTTCCTTTTCTAACAAGTATATTATAGCAGTAGTATATAAATCCATATACTTTGTTCAGCTGATATATTGTACAATACAGGGCACTGTTAAACCTTCTATACTTGCCAAAGGATAGCATAGCAAAAGGGTCTGCCAGGGCAGTGCCAGCTACTGAGCAGGTGGTGAGCCTGGGAACTGCCCATGGTACAAATCCTGGCCCTTCTGCTGCCATCGTTCTGACACCTGATCACTCCATATTTCTGTCATTCCCTTTCGTAACAAGATTAAAAAGCACATACTTGCTTTTTGAAAGGTGTTTTGAAACATACAGACTAAAGTAAAATTACAAACACTTTTTTTTCTTTCTAAGTAGCTATATAGGTAATATTTTTAATAAACTCTGTTGCCCAAACTCAGGTACTGAATCAAAGAAAAATGAAATAACCGCAGATTGAGAGAAAGCAGCCAGCTCGATTGTTTGTTTAAAGGTAGGCAGAAGCAGCAATAACTAGAAAGGTTTTATTCACATGAAGATTTCAGCTTTTTCAAGTGTTGCATCTGCTGTCGCTGCTGCAGAAGGAGGAACAGAGTGGCCTATTTTCAACTTGACTCATGCATCCCACTATTCCTTGCGCTCCTGATTAACCAACAGTGGTATCTTCTCAGCTTGCTGACTCATGCAAATATCTTCCTGCAGGTGAACTGACATCCTGGTGAAGGAAGACAAATACTTTGTAGTAGTCTGGACTCAAAGACTGATCATTCTGAAAGAGTGAAAGGAAATCATTCAGGTGTATACAACAAACAGCAGAATTTCCAAACCTCGCTTCATCTTAAAAATTGCCTCTTTTATGAGAGACACAGGAAGTGAAAACGACTAAGAACAACTTTGTAGCTTAACCTGTGATCAAAGAAGTGACAAGGAACATAACGAGGAGAGGTAAGGCATGAAACAAAACCACACTTTCCTAACCATGACTGGAAAAATTGTATTCTTTGTTTTACTAGACAGACATGCATGTGTCCAAAAAAAAGAGCTAAAAACTTGATATTGTCAAAACTTGACAACAGATTACAATCATGAGGCTTATATCACAATGTACACCCTCAAAGCCACTGCTCCAGTTTTAGTGTAGACCAGAATCAACCATTAGACAGCTTATATAGATACCTATTTTCGACCCCAACCAAACTACAAAGATATTAACGAAAGTTTCATAAATACAGGTGCCTAATTTAGGTAAAAGCATACCACAGGTAGTACCTCTGGACCTCATCAGACCACACAAACACAGCTGTAAGTAAATAGAATCTGCAGGTGCTCAACATCTTTAAAAACATGCTCATGCAGTGCATGGAAATGTCACACCAACATTGTTCAAATCTGACTATTTAAAAAAAAAAAAAAAGAAAATCTCTTAACTTTCATAGGAATTGGTCAGCTCACTAGAAACACGCCCAAATGATATTCTACTCCAGGCTGAAAAAGCCAAACTAAGCTGTTACTTTGTCAAAAAACTGCTTTTATGCCCAAGCCATTCATGGAAATCTAACCAATGCAACCACTTTTTTTACAAGCATTTTATCGAACAGCTTGCCAAGCTCTGTATAAACACATTTTACTATTTCATAAAATTTATACACCAAGTTTTTGAAACATGAAGTGACAGGCTCTCAGTAGAATTTCTGCAGAGCTACAAGGTTCTTATTGCCCTCAGGCTCCTGAGACTGTAAAGTGACTATATGAAACAAGTAGCCAGAATCTCTTCCTTTTATACAGGAATGCCTTGCAAATTGGAAATACTGAAAAAGTCTCTATTACCAGCCAAAGAATTCCTTCACACGAGGCTCAAAATGCCCCAGTGATCAGCACAAAATAAATATGCACGACTGCAAGCTTTCTGCTGCCAACAATGGAAAAAGTTTATCATGAAAGACCCCTTACAGTTAAGAACTAATGCTAAATATCCTCCAAACGACAGATATATTTTAGTTAGATATTTACGTAAGGAAAGCATGTTATCTTAATGATTTTGATTGTTTTCTAATGTTTTTTCTTACTTTCACCCAAGGTGCTAAAGTTACACAAAAGCAACTGAGTGAATTCACCGATGTCATAAAAAGGAAAAACAAACAAAATCAAAATAAAAAAATTTAAAAAAAAAAAAAAGAAACAAAAACACAGGCATACACACACAAAAGAAAGAATAAGTCAGTTTCAAAGCTTCATGATTAAAACCTTTTGAATGTGTTCCATATTATATTACATGTCAATCTCTCTGACAGCACTGAAACTTTGCACTTCCGTTTACCAGTTACCTTTCTTATGGCTCAAGGTCTCCCTTTGATTACTCCCAGCTCTGACACATTAGGTATCTTTTTATGGTGTTTACTTTTGCTTTACTATCCGTTTGCATTTGTAATATTATTATTGTAGAGATTTTGAAGTCATGTCCACTTTGCAGCACCAAAGTAATTCCTGCAACAGCTTTCCATTGCAGATAATGGAAATGAAATAGATAAGTTAGAAACAGACATAGAATTTCCTTTTTTTTTTTTCATAAAATGGTAAACCCAGAGCTCTGATCTTTTTATGCTGTTCTTACAAGCAGTAATTTTAGGATTACTATATCAAAGAAGAGAGAAAAACAGTTAACTAGCATTTTCTGTGTTTTTATCACAGCTTAATCTCATATCTTGTATATAGAGATAATAAATTAATTAAAACTTACAAAAAAAAAACCAAAGAAACCACAACCACTTAACCCAAAAATAATGGGAGAGTTCAGTGGCAGCTGTAATATCCAGAAAACCTTTAATATTTCCTTTTCAAGTTACCTATGCTCTCGTATTCCTAAGACTGCAGAGATGCTAGTCAGAATGAAAGCTCATTTCCCAGTATTTAATCCTCCACTGGAATTAGTGTGCTACCTTTTAGTTATTAATCACTCTGATACTACAACCTTTTAACTCAGGGTTTAAATTATCAAGACATATGAATGCAATTTACTCCCACGGAAAAATCCCTGAACTTCTCTACTAATCTAAAGCAGCAGCATTCCATTAACCACTTCCAAAATTTTATTTAAAAGTTGTCATTTTTCCACACCCAGTCTATTCTTTTTCAAAGTTTCAGTTGGCTACAATGGAAGGCTATTCCCTTGAGCTTTCTGATAGAAAGGTACTGCCTCTAATTTGCAATAATGTTTTACTGAATTTTACAGCATGCTTAGAGCACTTCTGCAAACGCAGCCCATGTTTGTGCACTAATCACAGCCCCAACTGAAAAAGCATTTAATGACTCTTCCGAAAGTAAAAGGTAATATTTGGAACCACACACGCACAGGAGTCTCACTCAGGCCTCAAGACTACTCCCCTTCAACAACTGCACGCCAGCCAAGCAATCCCAAATCACAATCCTAGCTCCCCATCGCTTTCTCAGCCACAGTACTGTGAAAGTGGCATCCATGGGATGCCAATGCCATGGTGCCAGCTGTCTCTACTCCAGGGAAGGGAAAGAAAGGTTTGGGAAGGGAAGGTTTGGGAAGGGACCCTTTCTTAGCCAACATACGTGGGCTCAGTGGCTAAATGGCCTCTCTGGATCTAGTCACCAGGCAGGTGTTTGGGGAGAGGCGTACGGTGCTCTCCCATGGGAAGCTGATGGAGACACACCTCCCACACACCTGTGCGTAGGTACGGGACAGCAGCTGCCAGCTCTGCCCGCAAGGAGCACCCAGAGCCGGGCAGGTTGGCTCCGGGTTCAGCGGGTGTACCTGGGGCTGGTCCAGAGCAGGCACCCCGCAGGTCCCGGGAGCCACCGGGGAGGGCGGCCGGCAGCCAGGGGCCGCTCACTGAGACCTCCCGAGTTCGCGGGGCAGCACGGCAGAGCACCACCGCGGTCACACAAAAGCAGACGAAAGCAGCGACCCGAAGCACCCCGTGAAACGCCGAAGGCGACCCCAGGGCACAGCCTGCTGACACCGCACCACCAGGGATGCGGGGCGGGGGGAGCGGGGCAGAGCGGGACCAAGCTTAGGCTGGACATCGGGAATAACCTCCTCCCAGCAGGCGTGATCACACGCCGTCCCCGGGGGTGTGTAGGGGAAGCCTGGCCACGACCCTGGGTGCCCTGGCCGCGGTGACACGGCGGCGCTGGGCCGTGGGCTGGGCTCGGCGGTGCTGCCCGGGCTCCCCGCGGCTCCCGGCACCGCACACGGCCGGCGGGGCCGGGCCCGCTCCGGGGGCTGCCGCAAACTTTCCGGGGCGGGAGGGGAGGGGAGGGGAAGGGAGGAGAGGGCAGGAGGGGAGGGCACGGCACGGCTGCGGGGGGACGAAGGGGGTTCTCGGCGCGGCCCTTACCCGTCCTTGCGGCGGGCCTTGTAGACGTGCCCGTAGGTGCCTCTGCCCACCTTGCACCCCTCGTACTCGAACAGGTCCTCCACCCGCTCGCGCTCGGCCGCCAGCTTCGACTTGAACTCGTAGTCCATGTCTCGCCCATGGGCGGGGAGGGAGGGACTGGCGGGCGGGCAGGCAGGGGGGACGCGGCGGCCGGATCAGCACCCGCGGCTGTGGGAGCCCCCTCCCGGCGCCGCCATGTGCGGGGCTCGGCGGGGGCGGCGGGCGGGAGGGGGTGCGGCGGGGGACGGGGAGAGGGGCCCGGTTTGTTTTTGTTTTGGTTTGGGGCTTTTCGGCGGGGGGGGGGAGGGGGCGCGCGCCGCCGCCGCCACCCGCTTCAACTGCGCTCCTCGCGGCACGGCGCGGGGGCTGCCGGGAGTCGTAGTGCGGCTGCGGGCGCCGGCCCCGGGAGCGCTGCGACCGCAGGACTACAACTCCCGGCATGCCCCGGGAGGCGCCGGCCGGGCGGGCGTCGGCGCACTGCTCTCCCCGGAGACACCAGAGCGGCTCGGCGGCGGCCGCTGGGAACTTGCTGACTCTTCACATTGCGGGCAGAGGCGGGAGCGGCGAGCGCGGTGCCTGTGGCCGGCAGGGAAGGATGGAAGCAGGGACAGACGGAGCACACGGACCCCGCACTGCGGGGCGCTGAATGGCGCGGCAACTTGTTTATCTCGCCAGCTGCCAGTCACGGGCTGGCCCCGCCCCCCGGCGGGTGCCGCGCTGTGATTGGGCGATGCCGGCGCCCCGCCCAATCAGAGCGCGGCACTCGCCGGGGGGCGGGGCCGGGGCTGTGGCGCTGGGGGTCCATGTTGGGCACCGGGAGTGTGGGGGGGCCGGGAGCGGCAGCGGTAGGTTGTCCCGAATAAATCAGTCCCTCATAGGAATACAGCGGCAGATACAGCGCTCGGGCTCAGATATACAGCCCAGTGTACAGCTCAGATGCAGTGTTGCTGCGTCTTTGTGGTGGGATGCTACAGCAAGGCTGCGGCCCTTCAGCCCCAAGCAGGTTTTCAGGCGAAGCACGGCGGGGCTCTGAGGTTCAGGTTTCCTGCGAGGTATTTTGAGATCGCAGAAGTGCTCAGGGCTCTTAACAGAATGCCTTGGCTTCTCAGGGATTATTTTTGTGGAAAGCGTCACTCTATGCAAGCGTATTCGCGTCATGGAAGTGCAACTAGGAAGACTAACAAAATCCGAGAACCAATTAGGTTGGAAGGGACCTCTGAGAGCATCCAGTCCAACCCATGACCCAATACCAGCCCATGGACTGGGCCACGGCACTCAGCGCCACATCCAGCCTTTCTTAAACACCTCCGGGGACAGTGACTCCACCACCTCCCTGGGCAGCTCAGTCCTATGTCTAATCACCCTTTCTGTGGGGAACTTCCTCCTGATGTCCAACCTGAACCTCCCCCAGGACAGCGTAAGGCTGTGCCCTCTTGTCCTGTTGCTAGTTACCCTGGAGAAGAGGTCGAGCCCTGTCAGGGGGATGTTGAGAGTGACAGGGCCACTCCCGAGGTGACCTTACACAACCTGAAGGTCACATCCTGCCCTGGAAGCAAGTGGGGTTCCCCACCTTGTGTATGCAACCTCCAAGCACAAGCAAACGAAGGAGCGGAGAGTAAAAGTGGAAGCTGGCCATGATGCCTAAAATCCTGGAAAGTAGGCACTCAGAGAAACGTTAATGGAGAAAGATAGACAATACCTTTATTGGGAGTTGGGAGGCTTTGGGCCTC
>JAWWTY010000106.1:69271416-69300390 GCA_035222235.1 Margarornis squamiger | reverse complement strand
TTCAAGTTATCTTGCAGGTGTCTCTGCAAAACATCATGACCTTCAGAAAGCCTGAGAATATGTGAGAAAATCACTTTCGTAACTTCTAACACCACTTAATATGCAAGCAAGAAAACCTATACTTCTAAAACTCTAAAAATCTACAAAATACACACCAAACCTTTACGCATCAGCCATATGCAGAAACCATCCTGGTTCATCACTTGCCCAGCCAGTGTTAGTTACCTCAGTGGAAAGTTTTCCCACGTGCCGGATGGGAGGGGTAGAGGAGCCGAGCTGATGAGAAGCTGTCACTGCTGACAAAGCACAGGGAGGTGTCAACTGCACGATAAGGTGCAGTGCTATATATGATTACTGGTGCATAGCTAAGTCATGAGGTCGTAACCAGAAGTTTGCTTCCCAAGGAAAGGCAGGAGTGTAACCATTTTGAGGTGGTTATTTCTCCCAGAAGGCAATGGATGATTCAGATTTTCCCTAGTGCCAGGTAGCTAGCAACCGAAATTCTCAGAAAATTTCATCACTCCTTTACCAAAATAATATTTTCCAGAGAACTGTACGTGCATTTCTCTGCATTTGCAGATGTAGATCTTTCTGAACAAGGCCCGATCATCAGCTGGCAATTTTCCTAAACAGGAAGAAGAACAGCATTGATCTTTCAGTGTCAACATTAAAGACATTTGCTAAAATTAGAGCTAACCATTTAAATTTTGCAAAGCATTCACATCTTTGGTCACATAGTAATCAAAGCCAACACTGAGAAGAAAGGGACACAGACTTAAAAAAGCAAGCTTCTAGCTGTAAAAAGTTGTTCTACCCAGATATATTCAGCCAGTTTTAACAGCAAGAGGAATAAGGACTACCTTGCTGTTGGTAATACTAAACTCTTCGAGCAGTTTGCGTTGCCCTCTTTGACCAATAAAAATAGCCATTTTTGCCCATTTTTACCACAAAGGGCTTTGTTTTTACTCTTTCAATTCCACCATATATTGTCAAGACTGTCTTTTATCATAATTCATTGTAAGTCTGCAGCACTCATGAGAGAGGGATAACAGCACCCACCATTATGGAAGCCCAGCGAGGCTGGCTTTTGTAAGCCAAGGCAGCTAAATTTCCCCTCTATTTACCCTATACTGTACCAAGCTCCCTAGTGTTGCAAGCAACCATTTTACCCTTTCTTCCATAAACTGATTGTGCTTTGCCAGTAAATGTTTTGGCCCTTGCTGCTGCTACTGGGAGGCTGTCCGAGAGAAACCTCTCTAACAGCTGGAAGCCTTTTAAAAATGTCAAACCTACATTTCCCTGTCACCAGCCCACGTCCATCTTTTCTTCCTGTACAAATACTGTCCTGAAGTAGCCTTTTCCACTCTGCTGTGTGTACCCCTGCCAAAAGTATTTATAGACAGCAGTCTCATCCCCACATAGCCTTTATTTTGCTGGACTAACCAAGCCATGCTCTTCTCGTTCCCCTTGTGATTCCCGCCAGTGGAAGCTGGACTGGTATGAAGCTGGTTATGGAAAATGCAGAATCTGTGCCCCAGTTCCTTCTCTCATGACCCAGCCCTGCTTCTAATTTCTGAATCTGTACGTTGGCCACACAAAAGCCATTAAAAGCATAGAATCAACTAAGCAGTGTCAAGTGTAGGCCAGCTCAGAATAAGACTGGTAAGAATAAGACTACCTTCTCATTTGTGCAAAAGTTTTATTTATTCATGGTTAAAAGATGGAAACGGGTACATTTCTTGTGGAGGTTGGAGCACACGGCAGGATTCCATGTCAAGTTCATAAAGGTAGAGGAAACTGGGCACAGGCGGTCGGGCATGCTGGAGAACACCTGCCTGGCATCTCCTCTCCAGGTGGTTGCCAGAGGAGAAGAGGAGAAGCAGCAGCAGCAAGCAGCCATTTACAGAGCAGCAACAGTCCAGGAGAGAGAGACAGAACAGTACTGTAACATTCCCATTGCTCTTCCATGTTACTAGAATGTTGTGACACCAGTAATACATATTTAAGAGCATTCACGTTTTTTAAAAAGTGTTTTATTAATTATATTACTTCTGGTCAGAAGATAAATGACTGTAGCATTTTTCGTAGGCAATGCCCTATAATTTGTTTAATTGTGCTGATGCAGAAAGTCTAAGTAGCCTCAGCAAAGAAAACAGAACATGATAGGCTGGCAGGTTGCAAGCAGGATCTCTTTCAGCCTGCCAGCCTAACTGAAGGTGCCTGGTTGTCGTTCATTAGTATCATCATTTCTTCCAAATCTTAAGTCACTGTGGTTAAATAGTGCCCAGATTGTTGGAGGTGAAAGATGTTTTAAACAAGACTGAAAGCGGAGGAATTGAATATTCTCACCAATTCTCTAAACAGTTCTCCAAGATAGAGAAGAACTTCTAATGTAAAAAGGAAGAATTTGGTCTTTAATACTTCGATGTCAAGAAAGTGATAGATACAGACCATTTTTCTTCTTTGTAGATTGCCTTGCATTTAAAATACACTCTTATTTTCTTTTTAGCTTGCTTCATTCCATGGGCACTCTCTTACAGTTCTCTCTTCGTGTATTAGTGAGACCAAAAAATAGGTGGTGAGTTTTTTTAATTTTTCTAGGCCACATCTGGAAGTAGTTGCACCATTTCTTAACTCACTCTCTTTGTAAGCTTTTACTTGTTAATCTAGTGGGAAATTTTTGATTCTTAGGAATCAAGGCAGCATTTTTTCCAGTAGATCTCAAGTGGGATATTAATAAACATACACACTCAGTGTTCACTTTTGTCAGTCACATTTAAAGCCAATGTTGCTTCATTTAAAAGTGGAAGGATGCGTCTCAGAAATCTGAAGGATACGAGCAGAGAAAATTTAGAATGAATAGAGGTTTCACATGAACTGTGTCATCATCTCTACAGAAGCAGAGAAAAACTAACAGTCCTATCCCAAAAAAAATGTAGAGATATACTTGGGATTTTAAAACCTATTAGTGTGAGAGTGTGAAGAGCCTAATGAAAGTGGAACAGCATGCCAAAGGATTTCTAATAGGGATAGATTAGAAAGTCTTCAACTGCCTGCAAGTTTATATGTTATCATTTCCAGTAGAATTCTGAATCTTGGAATCTTTTATGTCAATTAACTTCTACACCCCTATAGTATAAGTATTAACCTTAATATATAGGTTTAAAAATACAATACGTAACTAAGGGGCTTCATCAAGATTTTATCGTAAATCTAAGGAGAATGCTAGGAACAGAGGGAGGGAGTACTGAATTCTGCACTCATGGTATAATTATTTGGCTAGCTCTATTTTGTTGGGGGGTTTTTAGTTCATTTTTATAGTGCCATAATCCAAATCGTACTAAACCAGAAATCTTGTGCTGCTTTTCTTGAGTGTAATCCAAGAACTTGGTCCCAGAATAGTCTGTACTGTTTTACACCATGTTTTTTTTCCTGAGAAAAAGAAAACCCTCACAAAGCTATTCCCTACCTTCTCTTTACAGACTGGCAAGATTGAATAGTTACCCAATAAAAACAAGGTTATTCAGCATTCAGCAACTAAAAAACCATGGGAGACAGCAAAGTAAAAGTGAAACAATTATGCATTGCTCAGTGTGCCATAGTTCATCCTCATGCCATTATACCTCAACCTTATTGCTGATCAGCTAGTGTAACCATGTGTACATCTTTCTTAGGATATCCACTTACTCCCTGTGAATTGGGAAGCAAGACAGATGAGCTTCTTTTGTTTGAGGAGCAGCATGCAGTATTGTGGGTTGGCTTCAGTTTGACAGAAAAAAACCACCAAAATCCAGAGGATACAATTTGTGTTCACATTTAAGAATCAGCATGACAACTGGTTTAGAGGGCAAGCCAATACCTCCAAAGCAGAGATTTAGATTAAGGCTTGAATTCCAAAAACGTTGAAGTTGCCCATAATTATGGAGAAAGCATAAATTCTAATTCCGAATATAGCAGTCTAAAATTTCATCTCTTGGAGCTGCACAATCAGTGTAACTGAGTTGCCTTGCCTTTGTGGGTATACATGGTTTCAGTCTTCCTGCACTGTTGGCATCTTCATTCTAGCACCACCATATTCCATCTGTGGTATTTCCTTGCCTGTCGCTAAAGTTTTCAGAAGTTAAATAATTCGAAACTTTGCTGTAGAATCCACTGGAAAAGTCAGTACCATGTAATGAAAAAGGAAAGGTGTTTCTTTAATTATCCTTGAAATGTATAAAAGAGAAAACAGCAAAACTGCTCTGTCTGATAGCTTTCTGCAGTTAAACTCATTCCCACAGAAATAGTAGAAGCCTGCTAAACTGACAACCTTAACTGCATCAAGTTTTACGTTTTCAACTTTTTCCTCGGATATAGTAAGTTTTATATCACTGTACTGGCAGAATTCATACTAAATACAAACTACAGCTACAGAACAGTATTTTATTACAGGTCTGTAGAACATACATAGTTTATATATACAGATCTGTTATTCTTTAGTGTTGCTCCTAGCCAAACAGATTGTGATTAGAAGTGTTTTCAACAGCAAACGTTCAAAACGGTGTTAATAAATCATCTTAGGGTAGGAGACATAGGACTAGAAAAAACAAACATCAGTTCTACCAAGTAAGATGTGTATATATGGAAGAACTTTGAGTGATAAAGACAATTTCATAATTAATTGTCTGAAGATACTATGTAATCCTTAGACTAAAATCAAACTCATTAGATATTTTTAAGAAAAGATTAGAAAAACCTCTGTCATAAATTTTGTAGGTAAGGTACCATTAACATGATGAGAAATTAGATTTTTTGTTTTTCTTTCCATCCCTATTTTCCTATGTCTCTGTTATTCTATATGACATAAGAAGGACCCTCAGTTCATGGACTAACCAGTTAAAAGACAAAATGCAAAAGACAAAAGTAAACCATGAGTTTTCATGAGAGCAGGGTTATCCCACACAGCTTCGTACTTAATGCTGAACTGTTCACAGTTCATAAGTGAACTGGGAAAAGGCATGAATAATGATGTGCCAACATTTGAAGAACATATCTAATAATTCAGATCTAAAGTTGATTGAAAAGTACTGCAAGAGATTTCCACAACACTGTGTGAGTAGTGGCAGCTGAAAAGCAGTGTTCCAAAGCGCAGCATAATGCACAGGGGGGTTAAAACATACAGACATGATGATTAATTCTAAAAGCTAGTATCAGCCAGGAGTAGCCTTAAAGTCACTGTGAGTAGTTCTCTGAAAAAAGCTTCAGTGCTCAGAAGTGATTAATAGCACAAGAGAGGTAAGCTTTTCCAGGAAAAGAATAAGAAAACATAATGTAAAACACATTTATAGTACTGCATGTAATTGTGGTGCGCTACTTGCATGTTGCTTTCTGTTCTAGTTATCCCATCTCAAAGCCCATATAGTAGGATTACAGTAACATTCAGGATTGGATAACCAAAACTCAGAAAATCAAAATGGCAAAATGATGGGATACAAATACATTACCAGCTTTTAAACACAAAATGCTACCAATGTCATAGCAAGTCTGCAGGACTCAGATTACTGGAAACTGGGGGGGCATACAGAAGGGATTGTTGCTACCTCCTTGCCCTTTTCAGATACTGTTTCATCCTATGCTAGATGGGCCTCTGGTCTCATCTACTACAGCCATTCTTATGATATTGTGATGAGAGGCTAAATATATTTGGATTTGTTAGCTGGGAAGATAAATGATTGGAGAGGGGGGAGGATGGGTAATAAATGGTAAAAAATAAATTAATACAAAAGGCATATTTAATTAATACTGTGTCATTTGCAGCTATTTTATACTATACTCCAGAGGAAAGTTCCAGCTCAGGAATTCACTGGAACACAGTTTGTTAGAATCTGAGGAGCTGTGCTAACAAAAAAAATGTGATTGAAGAGCTGAATCCCTCTTGCTTGTGAATGATTTTGTAAAACTGTGGTGGAATTCGATTTTTGAAAAACCTAAGAACTCCAATGCTGAGAGGCTTGATATGTTACTGAAGTTCTCGTTTTCTTATCTCCACCCTAATTTTATTATTTCCTAACTCCATCTGTGCCTCAGTGGCAAAATCCTAAATTATCTAGATTCCAGAACTGCATTTACAGCCAAATAGGAAATTACAGCATTGACTGCTGGCTCACGATGCTGAAGAAGTTGAGCAACTCTGAATTTTAAAAGAAAGCCAGATGGTCTAATGAGAGCAGGAACCAGGAGTTCCATTCTCCTGCATGATTTTATTTCTTAGGGGACTAGGCTTTCTACCTGTAATGCAAGGCAGAATACTTCCCCATCCTTAGGAAAACTTTTGGATTAAAGCACTACTAAAACTATCACTTAGCTTTACTAGCTATGTCCATCAAACAGTAAAAAATTTGCACTCAGCCAAATTTCAGTCAGACTAAAAAAAGAACTCACCAAAATCTTTTTATACTTCACGCTACAATATTGCCAGTACAACTCAGAAAAAAAAAAAAAAAGATATTATCCTGAGTGAAATTCCTATTGATATTTCCATATATAGAAAAGACTTGAGCGCTGACTGTTAAAGAAAAAATACTTTTTAAATCCTTGCCACCAGACCTCAAAATTTTTATTGTCAAACCCCTACAGTGCTTCTGGCTGGCTAAAGTATCAAGGAGAAGGTGACTGTGACTTTGGCCTCACAGAAGATGCAGAAACAAGAGTAGGTGCAAGGGAAGTAGGGGGATGATGCGTCCACAGACAATCACTATCTGCTCTTACTACAAAATGTGAATGCCCTTGCTGCTGAGTAACTTCTTATCACTAGCTTCTGTCTTATCCTCACTCCAATTCTGCACACAGACACTGAGTATCTATTAAGGCAATCAAAATTATTAAATCAATGCACCTAAGCTGAAGTGTTTTCAGCTGCCACCTTAATGTTTCTTTGAAGGATAAAATGTCCTTGGTTCCCAATAGCCTCTGATAGTATATGGTGTCTGGTTGAGGTTAATTTTCCTCACAGCAGCCTGTGTGGTGTTGTGTTTTAGATTTGTGACCAAAGCAGTGTTGATAACACACCCGTGTTTAGCTATTGCTGAGCAGTGCTCGCGCACCATCAAGGCCTTCTCTGTTTCTCACTCCGCCCCCGCAGCACGTGGGCTGACATGAGCTGACCAAAGAGATCTTGCACGCTGTGTAACATCGTGCCCAGTTATGAAACTGGGGGGAGTTTTTGCAAAGTTGCCATTGCATGCAGACTGGCTGGGCATCAGTCTGCTGGTGGGATATGGTGAGTGAGTGCCTTTCCACTACTTATTTCTTTTTCTTCCTCCTTTTTTCTTTCACTGACTTACGAAATTGTCTTTATCTTGACCCAGGCCTTTTTCTTGCTTTCGCCCTTTTGATTCTCTTCCCCATGCCACTTCAGGGTGAGTAAGTGAGCAGCTGGGTGGGTGTTTAGTGGCTGGCCAGAGTCAGCTCACCACGCATAGGAAAGCTGAATGAGAAGGAACTGGGATGCATCTTACCAGACTAATTGTTTTGCCATGGCTCTCTTCTTCTATGCTGTATGTGGAAACTACCAAATCTCTATTGTTAGGGACTGGGTGGAAGAAGTCACAGTTCTTTTTGTCTTTCCCAGGTGTCAGCAAGAAGGCAGTATGGATCTCAAAAGGATGAGGAAACTGATAACAGCTGCTGTTGTGTGAACCAACTGAACAAAATGTGCTACTTCTTCCAACCTCTAAAGCAGGCATAGGCAACCTATAGCTCTTAAATGACATGGAGCTCATACGTGGCTTCTGCAAGAGCTACGCCATCTGACAGATAGCAGGCAGTGCAAGTATGGAAGTCTGCACTTTCTGTGTGTCCAGCTCTCAGAAAAAGCAAATAAACTGAGGCCACTGAAGCCAAAATTCCCCTGCCACCTCAGACCCCGCTCTACTCTCCAGCAGAATCCTTACCAACAGCCTACAATGTCCATTTAGAGGTTGCCCTCTCCTTAGCACGATGAGATGTCACATGAACTTGAGCTTTCATTTCTCATCTTCCTTAATCTCAGACTGTTGTGTGTGATTCTGCACAACCGCAGTTTAATATCATGACAGCCAAAACAAAATCTTCCTCTGACAGATATTTTCTTACGTTGTGTAAACCTCTGGCAAAACAGGCTCCTCCACTGACCCTGTGATTTCTGAGGAACTCTAGGAATTTGGATTTTACATGTGTGTGAGCTTTTCAGGACTGTCTGAAAGCAAAAACCATGGAAAGGGGTTTTTGTTTGTTTTTTTGTCATCTCAGAGCAAGGTGACTTAAATTTTAGGAAGTGAATTTAATGCACTTTTTAAATGGAGTTTCAATAGTAATTAATGGAGACATGTTTACCCCAGAGTCTATTCCAAACCTCACTTTTAGCACTGGAAAAAATACATTGTTTGTGTTTCAGTTCTTGTGTCTACAAAGTAGGAACAATCATATTTAGACATGCTTAACGAGACTGTCTCAAATCTCAGTGGTAACTGGGCACTCTGAGTATTAGTTATTACTTTATTATTATTTTTACTTCATTATTGCAAAATTATAGTTGCTAGTACAAACAAAACTTTCTCCATATAACCTATTAAGTCCATCACATGCAGTGGATTCTTTGGCATGAGACAAACGGCCAGGAGCTGTAACTTTAGCATGCTTGTTACAGAAGCAAGCATGCTTGAAATAGAAATAATTGCGCTATCAATGGTAACAGAAACAATAGCAGTAGACTGGCATCGGATTACCAGTTTGTTCTCAGTAATGAAATCCTCAACACTGGTGAACTGGATGCTTAAGGAAAAGAAGACAAACTAAGAGAAAGAAAATTTGTTGAAATGGTGACTGTTGTTCTGGTTACACTAAGAATCCATTTTGGGTGCCAAGCTCACTTCAGCCTGCTTAATTTTGATGTGTTACTTTTGATTGTAATAACTCCCAGGTACAGAGGAAGTTGTGCTCTTAAGAAGTGTCAGAAATTAAGCCCTGACTTCTTTGGATCTGTGTCCCATTCTTCATTCTGTCGTGGTGTCCACACCTCAGGTTCCCTGCCCATCATTAATCTTCCCTTCCCCCAGCATCCACAGCTCCCTCCTCCTGCCTCCCAGCTACCAGCTGGGTGAGAACCAAGGGGATGTGGCTGCTTTCAAGCTGGGCATGTGCTGGCTGCCAGCAAACTCAATAAATAACCTTTTTGCTCAGGCAACAGCCTTTCAGTCACAGCAATAATTTAAAGGAAGTAATCTTTCCTTCACTGTTTCTTAAAACTTGGAGGAATTTCGTAGCCTGAAGTTTTCTATTTCTGAGCCAAATGTAACTGAGTGTATGGATTCAAAAGTTATTAGAGAAGGTCTGAGAAGATGAGCAGGCAAACAGCATATGACCTAAGCTCTGTTTCCTGAGGCTTACAATCACAGAGGAGTACCCTTTGATGATGTAATAGATACAGTTTCCAGTAGTTTATAAATAAAGTTTAAGGATGGAAGGTCTGGGCAATATGCAAAATGTTCGTCTCAGGTGTTTCCATACTGTTTAGAACATTCAAGGGAAATCTCCAAAGCTATTTAGTGGCATCAGAGCAGAAAAACTCCAGTGGTTTTGATTTATTTGGATTCATAGAGAAATTAATAGAGACTGGGATCACATTTCAGGAGTCAGAACATGTGTCTCTGTTAAATGTCTCTGCTCCAGCAGTTAGGCATCATTTCCCAAACAAATATAATTGTAGTTCCTTGTCAGAATCTAGGGAGAATTATTTGTAAATTAAAAAGAAAAAAGTATTCATTGGTCCATACTAAACAACCCTACTGAATGACAGATTTTCACTGCCTTTAGGACTCCCTGCATATGAAAGATCTACGTGAACATCCACAAATGAGAATCATATGCAGTGTATGTATGACTGTATTTTCTTCTTTTATTAAGTGCATTCTTTTTTCACATTTCCAACATCCTAGGCTGTATCTGACCTAAATTCAGATACAATAAGGACTGGTTTTGGCTCAGTGCAGGTAACGTGATACACGTTCTAAAGTCTGATAAAATTGTGTGCTTTCTTTCGTGTGTAATCTCTTTTCCTTGATATCACTTGAATATTGATACCACATGTCATCCTTATCCCTTCAAAAACACATAAAAAGTGAGGGGGGGGAAAAGAAAAAAAAAGAAAAAGCCAGATAGATTCACCTTGATATGACTCTGATGGAAGGAAGACAAAGACATATGCTGAACTCAGTGGCATTACTAATGAATTTATTTATGACTGTCAGTAATTCAGATTGCATTAAATGTATGTCAGCTCCCTGAAATGGTAGAAAAATCCATCTAGTGTCAAAAATATATCTAAGAAGAACTTAATGTCTGAAACAATCTGGTGGTCATACCAGTTCTGGGTAAATTGAAAATAGAGGAGTAAATTTGGTAAATTACAAGTGGAGATATAATATGCAGTGACTGTGGCTCATATTGGTCAGGCACCAGGGCACATAATACACTTTCACAAAGAAAGGAGTTGACAGAGAAGTTCTGCACATCTGTATGAAAAACACTATTGGAAATAAAAACAAAATATGGAGGAAAGCCTCAGAATATGGAGAATTTGATTTCCCAGCTCAAACTGATCATGTATAAAAAGCAAATCTAAGTGCTGTGCCCTGACCACTGCAGAGCTTTTAAGAGGCAAATCACGTAAAATCCCCTTCAGGAGCTCTTTCCTACATGCAGAAGCTATATGGACTTATTTCATGCGCTATTAACCAAACAAGTTCAATTTTTGTATGTGGTTTCTCTTACATTGACTTGGAGCTATTTTTATCTGTTTGGTTTATGGCTGTACATTGAGACCATAAGCACAAATTAAGTTTGCAAATTAAGTTGCTCCATCCAGAGTTGTTACTCCCCCACACCCAGCCCTTTATCCCTGACCGTTTGCAAACATTTACCCCCACAGTTCTGCCAGCCTGACCCCAAACGGGTCCCTCTGTGCCAGGGAGACTGGCAAACAACCTCCAGTGAAGTGTCCAAGGGGGTGAGCCAAGGAGCACCTACACAACTGGTGTGGGTGCAGTAACCTGCTGCTGGATGGTGAGAGGCAACGAGATGCTGCCTCTTCATCAGTTCCAGATATGTCAGGAAGGAAACGTCAATCTGCTGCCCTCCTGACGGCTAAACCAGCATAAACAGATCTAACCATATTACACCCTTCGCTGCACACAGCCTTGTGTGCTATACTTGCTATATTGATTTGAAAATCAATAATGCTAAGCAGGTAACCCCTCTGTGCAAACATATTTATAGCATTCTAAAGGATTTTTTTCACCGATGTGATATTCCTATAAATGTATCTCTAACACAGTAAGTGATTTTATCATAACCTACAGCATGAAGTAGTGTTACATCCTGAGCCAATATATGAGCATAAAAGATGAATATCTTATCTCTATCATCTCCAAAGCTATTTTAATGCAATGTAAAATAGTGCAATTTTTTAGTAGTTTTAGAAGGCCTTTATTAGCCAAATGAAGCAAAAGGAAAACAAAAGAAAAAAACTACTGATCAGGTCCAAATGACATCTGTGAAGTTTGGGCTGCAAGTTTTATTATCCTCATGCTATGTGACATGGAATGCCCCACTCTAAGGGCTGTTGGTAACCCCCCACTGTAGCCAGGTCATTTGAATGGCCTTTTGTGGCATTTGAAAGGATCCAACTTAAAACCAAGTAAAACAACAGAATAAATTGATAACTTCTGATATTAAAATCCTTCAGTCACAAGACTATTTATTACAAAATACACAGTATATTTCCAAATTATACCCTTTATTTGAAAAAGATCTTCCCTGAAAAACCTAGCCAGAAGTAATTACTATCTGCAAATATACTGAATGCATAAGTAAATAACACATAAAATTATTATATTTTTCTAATGATAAGATTGCATTAACATGGGTAAGACTGCTTACCTGCTTTGATGCTTCTATCTGTACATTCACTTTGTGGGTGTAACTTATGTGCAGTTTAGCACCATGCCTTCTGCATGTTTACATATCGTAAAGGTGTTCTCAGAACTTACTGTCCTGCTGAATGGAGTGAGTTGTAAAGCTATACACAAGCACAACAGACCTGGTGAACCAATACTTGCAGGCAAGTAAGGCATATTTGAGCTCTTGCCAGTGCCCATGGCCACATGGTGGGGAAAGAAATCCCATACTGTGACTGTCAGCCACCCAAATTCTAACACAGTTAAGAACTGAATGACAGTCTTTCGAAAGGCTGCATCAGAATTAGAGACTTCAGAAGTGGCTTCATATTTGGTAAAAGCTCCACCTAGGCACTCCACATGTCTTAGGAATGCAAATATTTTGCAGCACTCTGATCCTGGTAGGAGGCTCCTTCTTTGTAATCTTAAAACAAATCCAAATCCAACCATTTTATCCTGCGGGACAATTTCTGCATTAAAACAGCAAACTCAGATATCTCAGAGGATTTGAAGCTGAAGTCATTCTGAAAGCTCCACTGTAATTAACATATATATATATATATATATATATAAAAAAATATATATATATATAAAATATAAAAATATATATAAATATATATATAAAATATAAAAATATATATAAATATATATAAATGAAAGAGCAAGACCAGGATATGCAAGCAAGAAGCTTAATTTCTTAATTTAAATAAGTTATATACAACATTAAAAAGATTTTAGATGAAACTTAAGAAAGATGGCATGTTAAGACATTAATCCATTCTACCAAAGATTCAGTTTACTGGAATAAAAACATTTTGACAGACAGGTATAGAAAAAAGGTGTCAGGAGCTGATAATGATTGAATATTATATAAGGGCATCCCAGCGTAGGGGCAAACTCTGGGACTGCACACTGACAGCCATAATAATTATTTACTCCTGCTGAATTTAATGGGATTATGGCTACTCTTTCCTGTTTTCCCTTTAGAATTATCTTGTGTAAGAGACAGTTTGATGGAATATATACAGGAGTCAGAAACCTGTGATGACTCTGAAGACAAACTACCCCTGAAGCAAAAAAACAGCACTTCCTATTAAAAATCAAGACACAAAGTAGAAGGGACATACACCCTGTCTCAGAAAAGATTTGACAAAACATGACTCCATACCTCTCAGAAGCTCAAAACAACCAGATCCCTTGGTACTCAGGGTGGGTAGGCTGCAGTAGGTCCCACCGTCCCTGCTCTCTCTTGCATAGTAGAGGCCACCTTGCACCGTCACACTTGTTGATAGAAAATAAGGGAGTGGTATGTCCCTTTTTTTTCCAAAACATATGATCTCAACTCCTGGCACAGGGCATTTCACGTGTTCCGCACTGCCCTGAGTTCAAGTAGATAAACATGAGGCTGTGGTGTACTAGGAACTGCAGACCCTGTGCCTTCACATTATCTCAGTGAGAAGCCTGTCTGCTACTGCATTCATGCAGGAAATGTGGGAACCCTGAGCAGCTGGTCTAATGTGTGTCCCCCACAGACATAAATAACCTGTAGTCATTTACATAAAGTCTCACATACGGTGTTAAGTCAGTACAGGGAGCGACATGCCCCAGAAGAGCTAATCACACCCTACGCTCGGAGCACCAAATTTGTGTACAAGCTTTGCCTTTTCTTGAAAGAAGTCACGTTGGAGGCAGGGTTTGACAGGAAGAGTTTGTTGTTTAACTGATAGACTTAAGGTTTGTATGAGAGCCAGTTGTGACTTTGAGATATTTAGCATGAAGTACAGAGAATAAGGAGTTTGTCATCTCTATTGCTTTTTGAACTAATGTAGCACCTGAGCTGCGTGTTGGCATGTGTTCAAAATGGTTTCAACCTTTGTATGCTACCCCTATTATCAGTTGCAATTACAGGGCAAAATTAACCACTTCAGTCTCATACTAAGAATGCTGCTTTTGTATTATGTTTATTGCATTGTCCTACATATTGTTAATAATCATACATACTGTTGCCTTTTTTTTATACTGATGATTTCCATGGAATGCATTTGTGTCATTTAAAAAAATCAATCTTCAGATTGCCTCATGTATTCTGGCACTGGAAGAAACTAGGTGTTGGAAATAAAATGTTAAGCCGCCCAAAGCAACTGCAGTTAATCATATTTAACACCTGACCAAACTAGGCTCACCCAGAGCTTTTGGTAGAGTCTGCTCAAGCCATTCAGTTGTATTACGTGAGAGCCCATTAATAGCTGCAGTTTCTGTTAAAGCTGGATGTAATTCTAAGAAGCCAAAGGCCCTGTGCAAGTTTAGGAATATTTTGTATCTCTCGTTTCTCTGGTACAAAAGGTCTTGGAAGGGCTTATAATTTATTTTTCTGTGACCTACAGAAAGACTACTGGTTGTAAATCTCTTTGAAATCTCTTTGCTTTTAATTACTATATCATCATGAAAAGCATATGAGAGGAGACTGCAGAGAGTACGTCCCATTGTTCAACCTCCATAGTGCTGAGTTGCTTTTTATTTACTCTCCTGAACCTCTAATGAAAATATACATACTCTATCACAATTAAAGTGTAAACTTTTGTCATTGCCTTTCTCATTTCTTTTACAAAACTAATGTGAAAACTCAGCTTTTGTGTTGCCTGAATAACATAATTCCCCCAAACGACTCACACTTGAAGTGGAACAAAAACCCCAACTCTGAAGAGCAAGCAGGGAGCAGAGTGTTGAGGCAGGGCAGGCATCAGTGTGGAGAGCCAGGGTTTTTTTGAAACATGGTGGGATTAGAGACAGATTTCCAAAGAGTCGAGTACATCAAGGAAAGGGGACAGGAGCTCGAGGATGTCCTACTGCATATTACTTTAAAAGGTATGCTTTTTCCTTTGTGGCAACGCTTGGACTTGACTTTTTTTCCTCTTGAAAGGAACAGCCTTTTCTTCTTTGCCTTAGCATAAGAAAGGAACAGGCTTTTAATGGTAGCTTGCTTTTCTTGGGCTTTCAGACAAGGGGAAAATTCTGATTTCCTCAGAATATATATTTTACCCATAAAAAAATGGCTTTTATCCTCCTGGATCCTTTTTGATACCTCCACATCATTTTCTTAGGTTCCCATGCTTTTCTTCACTCCATGAAGATATGCCCTTGGGTCATTCCAGTACCTACGGTTGGGAACCTGCAACTGTGTGTACCTGGGCCTTTGTCACTGCTGGAGACATTACAATGGTCATAACCACTGCTTCCTGTACTAAGTTTGACACTGACTACACTGTTTCAGTCCTCGGATCCCATTAAGATTCCCTACATCCGTTCCCTCTTTCATAGGACTCACAGACAATCCCCAGCAATTTAGTGCCCCTGAAGCAATGCCTTTGCCCAGAGCAAGCTGTTTGGAAGGGGACAGAAATTCCTGCAGGGAAAGAAGTCTCAGGAGTTTGCAAATTCCTTCTTCTGCCTGTTACCAAGCAAATCTAACAATCTCTTCTTTGATGGAAGGTCCTAGGAAACTGGAGCCTCCATAACTGCTGAAGGACTAAGGCAGATTAAGGGGGAAAACAGGTTAAACAAGAGATAATATACTTCCAAAGTTTTTTGATTCCGCAGAGAGTGCTGACCAGGAACATACACAGGAGAGGGAGAAATATCCTGGGGAGATCACAGGACAAATCCTGTTGCAGAAAAGCAACATGCTTCAGTAAAAACAGAAAGGCAGATAGGTGCATCTGTTATCAATCAGCTCTTTAGACAACAAGTTAAGGAGTCGTGGAGCAAAGGAAAAAAGCCTTCCCTCAGGCTCAAATTCCTCCTTGGAATTTCTCAGATGTCCATGGCTGCAGAGCTGTAATCCCCAGCCCTCCCTGAGAACAGCAGCTATTGCCACCTTCCTTACCAGCCTGACTACCCAGCCAGGGAAACCAGCACAAGTTTGACTACTTGTACAGAAGCCATACTGGCTCTCTGGGAAAAGACACAGTTGCCTGAGCAGGACATTACCAGGTTTAGCACATTAATATAACAAGCCAAAAAGTCTTGAGAAATTCCTGATTACATACATACTCACTCTTGGATTTTTTGTTTATTTGCTTTCAATAAGGATATTTAAATTGCAAAGTTAACTTCCCATGACGTTGTCTATAGTAGAAATTCAGCTTTTCTCCCTGAGAATGGAAAATTGCAGAGTATATTACCAGTGTGCTGAGTGCCCATATATTAATGTTAACAGCAATTGTACCTCGGCAGTTTCCTTAGCATAAGAATAGGTTTGCTTTGTAATGACAGAGCTGACTGAATAGCAGAAATTTCTGTAAAAACACTTGCATTTAAAGCTTGACCACATTTCCTTGTGCAACACAAGCTTGACCATGTCCTTGTACAACACCCTCATCCTTAGGGCTCTCTGTTCTGACTCCCAGCTCCCTTCCCATTCCTAGCTGCCCCTGAGAGCCATGCACCTCATCTCTAACTCCAGCAGCCTCATCTGCCTTGCTCTTTACTTGTCCTTCCTGAGTGCAGGCAAAGCAGTCCCCCAAAGTTCCTGCCACTTGCCCTCTGGCACTGTGCTCCCTGGCAGTCCTCAAAAGGAGAGTGGGCCCTGAAGTGGTGACTTTCTGGGAGCAGGGAAAGAGCGGGTGGGAACCTCGGGGAGATTGTTCTGGCCACGTAGGGAGTGGGTACACATTAGTATTTGGAAGATCTTTTGTTCTGCAGATCCGTACATGGGGGTGTGCATTGCGATCCTGTATGTGGCAGCAAGAGGAGGACCCTCCAGAAGTACCATGGACTGGTGCTGTATGTTCTCTTTGCTTCCAAGGTGTGTTCTTGTGCTCCTGGATACTTCCAAACCCTCCTCCAGCCTCTGGACTCTGACCTCAAACCAAAGAGAATTCAGTAATGAATGTAGTTAATTTGAAACGGACTATTGTTTCCAAGGTCAATAATGGGAAAACTGACTATGAGCAAACATCCCTCCTGAGAACACAACTCTGCGGGGATCTCACCTTTCCCTTAACCAAACAGTGCCATAGAAATTAACAGGATGTTTGCCTTCTCAACCTACCAATCTACTGCCATGCTTTCCCTATTGCTTAAAGCAGGCCTCACAACATCTGAACTAAAAGTATGCAACAGTTGCAACAGCATGCTTATTTCACTCAGACCAGGCTTAATAGGATGTGTTGCTTCTGAATTTTAAGTAAATCATTCAAATTCACCTTGCATTTGCTGAAACAAAGGTTGAATTACTTTTTTTTGGTTTCTGCATTTGGGAAGCAAAGGCCAAGTTTCACTATCCACACCTCAATAAAAAACAGTCAAAGAAAAATGTTTCCTGTGAGTGCTGCATATCTTTCTTGAGCAGCCAAGGTTTACATCATGGACAAATATGCCCATTTGTATTCAGAGGATGCAGACTCAGGATGTGTCCAACCTATTTCCCTACCACAGCCTCATCATCCCCCGCTTCAGATTCCTCTGTTCCCCAGGCACCACCCTGATTCACAATCTCCAGAAAGTAGGAGATGCTTGATGATCTTGCAGACCTGCACCACAGCTGTTTTCACTGTGGATTTTCCAGCCCAATTGATTGCCCACTGTCTGGTAAGCAGGCCAGCGTTGCTAACTAACTTTTAGAGCATGAATGCTATTTGCTTATCTCTCATCAGAGTGGCTCTCACTTTGCTTTCTCTTTGATGAAGGCCAGGGCCAGCACCTCTTCAGCATGCAATTTCATTTATGTGGCTTTCTTCCCTCTGAATTTCTTCATCTAATGCTAGTCACACAAAACCTGCAACACAATTTCACCTCCTGGTGCATTACATTTTTAGGCATAGAAACGTTATATTATCCATAATGTGAAGTTATTTTTCCTGTTCCCCAAAATTAAATCGTTCTTGTCTTATCACAAGTCACAATTCTAGAAGGGCTTGCTTAAGTTCCACATTTATGAAAGATGTGGAAACCAGACACGCACGGTACCATTACTTTTTACAGATCTTGTGTTGATGGCAGAAAGTAGCAAACTATGGACTTTTGTCAAATAGAAAAATAAAATTAAAAAATGTGTTTTAGAAAACACTATGCAATGGAGAGTTGTGCGAAACCGATTCCAGTGTCTTGGCACTGGAAAAATTCTGCACAGAGGAGTGCAGTGCAAGTCAGCACAGGGTGACATCACATTTTGGTGTGGCTCCACCCAGTACAATCACACTTGGTGAAGCTGGGTTGTGTCGGGCTGAGCAGCTCTGCATGAGTGTACTCTGCTGTTGCAGCGTCAGCTCTTGCAGACTGACAGCGTTCTTTCTCATGGAGTCACATCTATAAACCTTGGGGCTTCCAGTTATCAGCTCTGCTTTGACTCCAAGTCTAGAGAACTAGCTCAGATGCAGACATCAGTACTGCAGACATCTGGAATTAGATAATGCAAATTTCAGTGCTGATGCTGTAAAGATCGAGGACAAATGCTCTCACGTCAACGTTCAGCAGGGGTCTTTCTTACCATTCTTTTAAAATTTTCAAAGAAACTTATTAATATTTTCTCTCCAGTAGAGGTGCATCAGTCTTTCAATCCCTGAAACAGAAAGGGATGCTTTTATGCAGCCATTTTCATGCAGCCTACATGCAAAATTCTTAGCAGTTTACATAAATTATGTTACTAAAATAAATTATTGCAAAACAGTTGCTATTGCCGCATAGGCAGTTCAGTTCTCTGCTCACTTTTCCCAGACTGGACATATAGTTTCACTGCCATACTTCCTCTTCCAGTAGAACAAGTAGATCCTTTGGTGTACCTAGAAGATTTAATGAATCCTTGTCTAAAATAAGGTGGGTGATTCACGCCCTAAACCTACCTGTTTTTCTACACTGACCACCAAGGAAAGCCCTGGGTGACACATCTTAGTTATCAGCATCTGCATTGCATATGTAAAAGTTAAATGAGATTAATTTTTCTGGTGGTGTCTACAATTGCTTCAGACATTTCAAAGCAAAAATGAAACATATGACATCTCTCAAAGAGCTCAAATGGCTTTTTTGAAAGCCAAGAAAGTACTTGAAAGTCGTTTGACCAAAGGAAGATACTGATCAGCCTTCTCACAAATCTTTTTGCCACAGACTTAAAACTGCTCACAAAGGAAATGGACACAGACACAGGTGAGAATCCACCAACAGGGAAACATGCAGAAATCTGGATCTGATTACCTGAGGCAGAGGAAATAGGCGGAACCTGGACAGAACTTACTGATGCTCTATATAAATAATATTTTCTAGTTTCCTGTGTAAAATCCAATATGGAACATTTAGCATCCTGTCTAGGCTAGAAAATTTAAACTGTGAAAACAGAAAAAAATCATCACTCTAATAGTCCTATCAAATGACATAGTGTTAGCATGAAGAATTACCTTATTTTTCTGATATAAACAGACACGGATACAGAGAACGATAAATATTTAGATTACCTGTCTAAATCTTGCAATTTCCCTTATAAAACCAAAGATTGAAGAGAAAGTCTGAATTATTGCCTTGCTCTCAGTCACAGAAATCTGATGTATATGTATTTGAATGTATGATGTTTTACAATTTGAAGAACTAATTTGAAGTTATTAGCCTCTTATACCTCAACTGTGTCAGGTGACTATGAATCAAGAAAATTGGTACTATCTCCTACCCTTGTTTATGTATGTCACAATTTGGATATAAAGTATTCAAATTTTTGGATATAAAGTATCCAGAGTTTTTCAGAAGAAAAGCCTTGAACCCCTTGTTGAAATATAAGTTGGAGAAACCAAAGAGATGCTAGGAGAAGATAGGTAGGAGAGAGGAAAGAGAGGTAGGAAAGAGATAGGTAGGAGAAGGAAAGGTAGGAGAAGGAAAAAAATACTCTTCTTAATTGTACAATCAGGTTGTGTTTTGACACTGTCCTACATGACATCCTTGTCTGTAAACTGGAGAGACATGGATTTGACAGATGGATGACTCAGTGGATAAGGAATCAGATGGATGGCCACACTCAAAGAGTTGCAGTCAATGGCTCCAAGTGGAGACCAGTGACAAGTGGTGTCCTCGGGACTCAGTACTGGGACTGGTGCTGTTTAACATCTTTGTCAGTGACCTGGACAGGGGGATTGAGTGTGCTCTCAGCAAGTCTGCTGATGACACCAAGCAGTGTGGTGCAGTCAATGTGCTGGAGGGAAGGGATGCCATCCAGAGGACCTTGACAGGCTGGAGGGGTGGGACTATGAGAACCTCATAAAGTTTAAAAAGGCCAATTGCAAAGTCCTGTGCCTGGGGCAGGGCAATCCCAAACACAAATAGAGGCTGCACAGACAATGGATTGAGAGCAGCCCTGAGGAGAAGGACTTCAATGTGTTGGTGGATGAGAAGCTCAACATGACCCAGCAATGTGCGCTCACAGCCCAGAAAGTCAACCATGTCCTGGGCTGCATCAAAAGCAGTGTGACCAGCAGATCAAGGGAGGGGATTCTGCACCTCTGCCCTGCTCTTGTGAGACCCTGCATCCAGTTCTGGGGGACCCAACATGGGCTGTCCAGCAAGTCCAGAGGGGGCACCTCCCCTAGGAAGACAGGCTGAGAGAGCTGGGTTTGTTCAGTCTGGAGAAGAAAAAACTTGGGGGACACCTTCCAGTACCTAGAGGGGGCCTAAAAGAGAACTGGAGAGGGATTTTTTAAAAAGTTATGTAGTGATAGGACAAGTGGGAATGGCTTTAAACTGGAAGAGGCTAGATATCAGGAAGAAGTTATTTGCTGTGAGGATGGTGAGGCAATGGAACAGGCTGCCCAGAGAAGTGGATGCCCCATCCCTGGAAGTAATCAAGGCCAGGTAGGATGGGGCTTTGAGCAACCTGGTCCAGTGGAAGGTGTACACGGTAGAGTTTGGAACTAGATGATCTTTAGTGTCCCGTCCTTAATTCTATGATCCTGTGATTCTGTGTTATATGTTGCAAATACTAAGTGTAAAAAACCCCAAATTATAACAATTAAATTTGCAGTATTGTTAAAGATGTGTCTTTCCATAACCAGGCAGCATATGTTCTATAACTGCCCACAGAATGCAATCTAGTAAGATATACTCTGTTGGCCAAATGACATAAAGGGTCCTGCACTTGCAGTTAGCAGGAAGTGTCTGAAAGCTCAGTG
This sequence comes from Margarornis squamiger, assembly GCA_035222235.1. Lineage (NCBI taxonomy): Eukaryota > Metazoa > Chordata > Aves > Passeriformes > Furnariidae > Margarornis > Margarornis squamiger. Next base: position 69,279,275 of record JAWWTY010000106.1, on the reverse strand, counting down.
CATGTCTTCCACCACAGCTGGCCTAGCTGGGGCACAAATTCAAAGCTGCAATCAAAGACAGTTGTGCAATTTAGACCTTAGCTAGTAATTTGAAAACAGAGAGGGAAGGATAGTATTAAACTACTGAAGAAATATTTATGAAAAGTAAGGGCACAAAGTGGACTCTGGTCTAATCAAGGACTACAGTTATCCATAGCAAAAAGAAAAAAAAGATTACTTTCATGAGAAACTGATATTTTTGCCAGCACCTTCTTAGATGTTATGATCAGCTCCACTTATGCACCACTCTGTGTAAAAGCTTTGTCTTCCAGTCTCCAAAGCAGCCAGATCACTTTTTTATATCATCCAAAAATATGCTCTCTGTAACAATTTATCTTAAAACAATTTTCAGAAGTGAGTCACGACCTTTGTTTAAAGGTTTCAGTTTTGAAATGCTGACACCAGCTTAACTCTAGCATTGTCTAGAGGGAACACTACTACAGAGAGACTTAAACGATGCTGTCACATAGAGCAGAATAAATTATTTCAATTGTAAACCAGCTAATTATACATTAATACCTACTTCTTTTTGTTACAAGAAAGCTTTTTGCTTGCTCTGGATGAAACATAGCAGTGTGACTAAATCCATATAAAGAGCCATTTTGCTTTTATCATATCAATATAGCTCAGTGTCTCAATTTAAGATTTGTATTTCTATTCATGTCATAGCCTTGTGTTGTCTTTTCACTTCATTTTCAGAGTTTCGAAATTTTGAATGTACCGATTGACAAATACCCCAGAGGTCAAATCTCAATTTATTAATGCCTGAAATCTCATTATTTTTTAATAAATCTCATTAGTCTAAGACCTAACTGGTGATTTTTTATGCTTGGGTTTATTAAAATTTATAATATAACCAATGTAAATCCCTTCATTATATAAATGAGCAATTACAAACAATGTAAGCAATTACAAGATATATAAATATTTTTTTTCATTACTTTCCTGATAAATATGATGACATTTTCCCTGCGGAAGGCTGATTATAAATCAATCATAATCAGATGTCTTTGCTGAAGCGACCAGCATAAAGAGACAGCCCTGGCTTTCCTCAATCAAGTAAATAAGGAATGAACACGCTTCACCTCTGAGACAGACTAAATCAAAGCAAAAATAACATAATTTTAAAGTGAACTTTGGATATACTGTTGACCTCTTGAGAGAAACGTGGGTTTCAGTGTGGTCTGCGGGCGAATCCTTTTAGCTTTGACCACAGACCTTGTATATGGGGTCATAAAAAAAGGGATGCATCTTTGTTTACTCCCTGTAAACAAAACTAGTCCATGTGGTTGACATCCCATCCTTCCCACGCTGGTTCCTTCAAAGAAAGTTTTCTATACGGCCCAGTTTGGATCTTTGAAAAGATATAGCTTTGTCTCCTCCTTAACCTTTAGCCATTTTTTTTTTTTAATAAATTATTTGTTTTCCCTTTGATTACGGCACTTTTCTTACGTTAGCTGCTTATCAGAAGATGATGGAAAGATCTCAGATATGAACTGTTAACAGTCTACACCAAGGAAACAAGACACAGAAACTTTTAAAAAAGATCACGTGTTCATTCAGCATTTAACTACAGTATGTAAATTAATTTAACTAATATATGTAATTTTTTGTGATGTTTCTCTTGGTCTCTCACCATGAGCAGGTGGAGGGGAGAAGGTAAAGCACATGACAACCTTAATCCCTATTGTCAAAACAAGCAGAATAAAATTTTGGTATGACAAAAAAAGTCATAGATAACCAGAAAGTGTGCAGTTCATTTTCCTCCCTGGAACCCCTTTCTGAAGGTCACTTCTGATTATCCTGTATCCTGGTGACAGATGATAATAAATAATACTGTGAATTATCTTTCCTTCCTTTCAAAGGAGATGAGAAGAGTCTGCCTCTCTCATTCTCTCATACCTGCTAATACTTCTGTACATTAATTGTTTTATAGATTTGTGTACTTCTCTTCAAATTTAGTTTACATGTTGAACATGTAAATGTTTGCAGGAGCAAGGGCTTTTTTTGCATACTGACTTCCTTTAGACTGGACTAAAATGACCGATATGACCAGGGGGTTTTGGAGATTGTGGAAGGGGAGAAAGTATGAGTTTTGCTTAAATATGTGTAAGATTTCTATTGGCTGACAGCTTTGTTTTCAAGTGCCACAGAAAGACTGGGAAAGCTGTTTATTTGTCCTGTTTAGTAGGGCTGTCTTGGAGACTTTTAGGATCAGAAATGGTTTTCTTGTTTTGCATTGGTGACTGTAAATCAACATTGATACAAAGATACAACTACTGCCATAGTGAGGAATAAGGGAAGTTTAAGTGAATCCTTTCATTTTCAGGAACACAACTACAAAACATCTCAAGCAGCAGTTTCCACGTACTTTTTAATTATCCAAATGTAGGGATTGACACCAGTTTTTAGAACACTGAAAAAATCACACCAATTGGAAAAAAACAGCATTACCCAATTCTCTTTCTTTAGTCCCTCTTCAAAGATCGACAGTAACTAGTTTAGATAATGGTTGAATAATATCATATATTTAGTAAATTAGGTACATATAAGTATTAAAGGTAACTACAAATGAGCTAAAGGTATTTATAAGTAATCTTCATAAAGACAAAATATCTATGTTGTAATTATGAATTAAATTCATTATTGCATTCAGTGCATTATACTCATTAATCAAGTGCATATGAAAAAGTATATGGCCATGACAGTCATTGCCTAACAACGAGGAATTGACGCTAATAACAGAGGAGAGCTTTGACAGATATACAACAACTTCATTAGTTAAAAATTGATTTTGGAAAAGACAGTAAAAGTTTCTTTTCCATAAGCAAACAATATTCTCAATTTCAAAAGGACAAGCTTTGATAAACAAGAGAGCTTACTTGTGAAGTCAGGGACTGAGGAATTTAAATACTGAGGATAATATAATTATTTTATGTGAAAGGATAAAATTATATGGACTTTGTGTCTCTGGAAAGCAAAAAAAGTTCTGCTGAAGAGAGCTAGTTGAATAAATAACCACAAGCAAAACCCAAAACATTTGCAAAATGGCAAAAAGGATTAAGCACAAAGAAAATGTTATCTGAGGCATAAAGAAAAGGAAGGGCAAAGTGGGAATTGCCAAAAGTCAAGCTGAATTAGACTTCCAAAAAGATATGAAAAGCAAACAACAAAAAAGATTCTTCATTCCCATAAACAAAAGACAATAAAGGACTGTAGTGCTATGGAATAAAAAATTAAGACAAATGGATGATAATCTTGGCAAAATATAAATTGCATTTCGCTATTGATCTGAAATTAATACTTTGTCTCAGTTTTTCATGAGTGCGATGACTGATCATGGGAGCAAAGACATTTTAGATAATGGCAGAGTGTGTGGCAAAGCACAATTCAGCCCAAAGACAGAACAGAACTCAAGAAAATGAATGCAAGGCCGTGTCTCTTCTCCCCACCGTTCCTGAAAGGAACTAGCACATGAGCTCACGGGTCTACTGCCAGGTGAATGGAGAGGTGCAAACTTCACACCTCTCACCAAAAAGGTGCTTTATTCCAGCAATGGCGTTTTTATAGCCCATCGCTGTGACATCCAGGCCTGCAAAATACACATAAACTAGCAGCAAGTACAATTTAGGCCAGCTTTTTTATTGGATTCACATTTTCCAAATGTAATTGAGTGATTATTCCATTTGCCAAATATTTGCTGCCGGATCTGTAAGCCAATCTTTGAGAAGTGTCAGTAATTTTGTGGTTTTAAAAGACATACACTGTCCAAGTATTAAAGGTATGCTACTTACACTTCACACACAGAGAATTTTACAAGACTTACTTAATTGTCAGAGCTTCCTTTATTTTTTTATCAGCAAGTATAATTTGTGAGGAGATAAATTCCATGGCAGTACTACACTTACAGCTATCAGCCAAATCTGAACTAACTGCAGAGGAAACCATAATGGCACCCTGAAAATTATTTTTACATGACAATTCTTCATATTTACTTTCCTCATTTAGGAAATACCCTCAGAAGGGTATTTCCTGCTCATGGGCAGTAAATTAATTTATTCAGTAGGAAATAACAATACGAGGTGCTTGAAAACACTATTTAGCACACAAAAATAGCTCCAGTTGCTGAAAGATCAGTTCTGCTTTTTACTGTGACAGAATTTAGCATTTCTATCATGTAGCAGAACAGCCCAGATTTGCTGAGAAATTCTGTTCTGTGACTTTTGAGTCTCTGAACGGTGAAGTTGGCTGCAGTTGTTGTCCTTTCCATGAGCAGAAACCTGAGAAATGGGGCAAGTAAATCAAAATGGGAATGGAGTGGCACAGCCAGGTTGGCAGCAGTAGAGATTAGTGCTTTTGTTCCTAAGAGCAGGGAAAAAAAATGCCTGGAAAGTCATGCATTCTCTGTGCCTACACAGTTCTGTAGCAACTCGTGTTTCTGTTCTTTTTGTAACAACCATCAAAACAATTGGGGAAGGCAGCAGCACACTACAGTTTTTGCTTCTCACAAGCACATCCTGGAGTTGCACAGAGTTAGCGATAATATAACCTTTACATAAATATTAACAAGGAATGTTCTCCTTCACAAAGAGCAGGCACGGCCTGTTACTGCCCGGTGGGTGGAGGGCTGGTAAATGCATCTTGAATTCTGTATTTGAATCTCCATTTTTCTTGGCAATGCCTCTCATGTGAGTTGGCTGCTCTAAATTACTTTGCTACCACAGCCCCCTATGGATCATTCCAGCTGCTCAAAATAGCTTCAAAGTGAGGAAACCCCTGTAAAGAGACTGGATAAGAATACAGAATTCATCATTGTCCTTTCTGTACAATAAAACATTCATACTTTCTCGAATCTCTCTTTCTGGATTTGATTATTTGTTGACACCAAGCTTGCACTATTCAAGAATATGGGTAAGAGCAAAGATTGCTTCACGTTAAGTCTGTGAGCTCTGTGCTCTGCAGCTGGACAAGCAATGAAAAGGGGCTATAGCTGTGGCACCGTACAGGCTTGCATCCCATTTCTGACTGCCCCAAAGCTCTGTTTTGGCATGCAGAAACTTTGACTGACACACATAACATTACCAAAAAAAAAAAAAAAAAAAAAAGGCAAAATGGAATTGATATTGTTAAAACAGGCTTTTTATTATGCAGAATTTCCTCCTGCACACAGGGCAAGGTACCTGGCCAGCTACAGCCTGTTGTGCCAGCAGATTACTACAAAGGAACCAGATCATAAACAACATTTGGCCCCATGTCTCACAATCATATGATGATATCTGAGCCTTCCTGTCTTCCCAAGCCATCCTTCCTCTAGATCCAAATGCCTGATTAATGTTATTAAATCAGCGTCAAAACGGCTCTAGTTAAATTAGTGCATTCCTTTTGAATGGACATTTTCAAACCTGCTGGTCCTTCAGCTCCTGTCCTGCCCTTTATCTCTGGGTAATCTCAGTTGTAAACATGAATTCAGCAACCATTTTTTAAATGATGACTCACAGAACCTCCCTCTAATCCACAACAATCTCCTTCTGTCCTTCCTGAAACCTCAGCCTGTCTCTCAGACAATACTTTGTTATTGTGTAGTTGTCAGTCAAGTTCAAAAAAGAGCTTTCAGTGTTTCCCTCTTTTCCCTCCTCCACCTGTTTTGTGTGTATCTGTCAGCAATCCAGGCTCCTGAGAAGGAAGGCCTGCAGCCTTCAGTGTTAATACAGATCTCTTTTTAGGTGATCATACCCATCCTCTCAGGCTTCAAACATACAACATCACCCTGCTACTTCTCTGACACATCAGACAAAGTACTTGTCTTTGTTTTCAAATTCTTTCACTGTTTCATTTTACTCGGCGTTGAGATCATTTCCCTCCTCATGTCAGCTGGTGATCCTGCACTGTATTGTCCCTTGTTAAACTTTCAAGCAAGTACTTCACAAGGCTTCATAAGTTATCCTTCACACTGAGAAGCTTCCTAGAAATAAGACAAGATGTACTTAATTTTTTCAGTCTTGTCCTCCTCTGAAATGTCTTAGAAACATTCTTATGGGCAACTGGTGTGCCTTCAAACCAAGAGACACGGCAGGCCCCACCCTGACTAGTGTCTCGCAGCAGGTGAGAAGACACCACAGTCCTGAACTGGAAATGTCAGAGCGAGCACGAGTTGAAGGGGGCAGACAAGAGCGCAGTCACACTTGAGGAAGTGCTGAAGTTCGTGAGCACGTGGTCCAAGGCACGCGGTGAGACCACATCATAGCCAAGACCAGGAAGTCAGAGACCCCGAACAAGACAGGATCCAAGATATGAAAAAGACAGGCCTGCCTGGAACAATGTCACACAGACCACTTGCAAACAGAAAGCAGGATCTAACACCTAACTGAGAAACGGAGACCAGCATTTAATCAACAGACGACAGGACTAGGAACTAGCATTGCACATCTGAAAACAAGGATGGGTGGACTGATATTAAAAATCAACAGGGAATATGGCTGGACAAAATCCACAAACTCTCAGCTGTAGTTCCTAAGCCCTTTAAACAGATTTAATCCATCATGCCTACTGAAACCAGTGGTCCTGCACTCCCTTATCCATTTCATGTGCATGCTCAAGCACAGCCTCTTATTTATACCAACACAAGCACTTATGTAGCTGGGACGGGAACTGGCTTGGGAAACTGATGTACATTAAAGCTGATCACAATTAAAAACTATTAACCATCATTAGAACTAAATCGTTACCATAAAACTCGATGCAGTCCACTACACAGCCATGCAAGTGGTTGTGCCTGCACAACGAAGGAAGCAGCACGGAGACAGAAACAAACGGCTGAGCAAGAAAGACCTTTTTGTTTTTTTTAGGGTAGTCAGAACTCGCACAAAGTTAATAAAAACCAGAGAAGCCCGATCACTAGAGAACATGGTTCTCTGCCAGCTACTAAGGCTGTGCTATGGGTGCATACAGCGGCGACCAAGGCACCTAGGGAATGATTCACATCCAGCTGCCTTGGGAATGACTCACTGACTCAGTGAGTCACTCCTTCGCTGGTGGACGGAGCCCACTGCCTATTATGCTGTCCGATAGTATCTCACTGTCTCCTAGTAGGGACTCATTCATGTTCCTCAGCCATCTGCTGCTGCCTGTCCCATGTAGCGTAACTACCGCAGGCTCATCGCGGCGGCATTTTCTCTTCTTCATTTGGTCGCTAGGGAGGGAGGGTTTCCTCGGACTGTGAGGTACTGCAACGCTGGATTCAGAACGTTAATATAATATCGCTTAAAAAATGCTTTAAACGACCATCAACCCGTCTAGTTTGCAACAATTTCTTCTAAATATTGGGGGGGGGGGGGAGGGGGAAAAGGAGCAGGCAGCGAAGTCCTGATGCAGGGACAGAGAGGCGCGGTGCCTCCGGTGTGCGCCCAGAGCAGCACATGCCCCCTCGGTGCCTGGCTCCGTGTGCCACTCCCGGCTCCCGGGGCACCCTGGGGGCTGCTGGCAGGGAACAGCGGAGCGGGAGCTTCCCCTTCCCGAGCGAATGGAGCGCCGCACGGAGGGATGGAGCGCCGGGAGCAGCCGGAATGCTGAGGCTGCGTCCTTGCTGCGCGCCGAATGGTTTGGGGGATGCTGCTCCCTGCTCTGCCCGGGTGGCACGGTGCGACTGCCGTCCCGGTGCGGTGCGATTGCGGTCCCGGTGCGGTGCCGGTGCCTCCCGGTGCCCCGCTCCCTGCGGCGGGAGGGAAGGGCGGGCGGTCTGTCGGCCGTGCCGTGCCGTGCCGTGCCGTGCCGTGCCGTGCCGTGCCGTGCCGTGCCATGCCGCGCCGCGCCGCGCCGCGCCG
>JAWWTY010000106.1:69231920-69271316 GCA_035222235.1 Margarornis squamiger | reverse complement strand
GCGGGTGCCGCCGGGGGCCCCGCTCCGTGGGGGGGGTGGTACGGGGGGGCGGGCGGTCTGGCGGCCGTGCCGTGCCGCGCCGTGCCGTGCCGTGCCGCGCCGGGGCGGGCGGGCGGGGCGGCGGGGCCGGCCCCCGGCAGGACGGGCGTGCCGGCGGCCCTATGGGCAGCGGGGCAGGGCGGGCCGAGCGGGGCGCCCAATGCGCGGCGCGGCGCGGCGTGATGCGGGAGCTGCGGGCTATAAAGGCGGCTGCGTGCGCACTGCCCGCGCTTGCACAGTATGGCCGGCGACATTAGCTAGCGCTCGCTCTACGCTCTTCTCTGTAACAGGGGAACACACGGACTACAAGGAACCGCACCGCATCGCCCGCCCGCACCCCGCTCGGACTGTAACCCGCTCACACACGCTCACGCACCATCCGCCGCCGCGCAACACGGGTGCTTCTCGCCCGTTTTTGTGGTTTTTTTTTTTTCCTTGAAAAAAAATAATCCTTCTACTTATTCCTCTTTTTTTTTCTTTAAATTAATACCAAGTGAACCCCCCGGCGGCAGCACCGCCCGGGACGGACTGGGACCCGGCGGCGGCGGCGGACGGTGGCGGCCGGGGGCGGCAGTTTGGTTGTCGTTTAATTTCTGTGGTTGTTGGTTGCCGAGTTGTCTCACCATGAAGGAGAGCGGTGCACACTTCTTCGAAGGGACCGAGAAGCTGCTGGAGGTGTGGTTCGCCCGGCAGCAGCCCGCGCCGCAGGAGCCGCACCAGAGCAAGGGGTCCGGCGACCTCCGCACCATCCCCAGGTCTGCGGGCAGCGCCGGGCCAGCCCGCCCGGCCGGGTGTGGCGGCGCTGGGGGCGGGGGGGGGGGGGGGGGGGGGGCATGGCGGGACGGGACGGGCGGCCGGGCAGGTTCGGGGGGGGCCGCGGAGGGGCTGGGCCCGCGCGGCCCGCCGCCTTCCCCGGGGACGGCCGCGGCGTGTCCGGCCGGGGGTGCCCTCGGGCCGCCCTCCCGGAGCCCCGGCCGGGCCGGGCAGGGCAGGCAGGGCCGGGCAGGACAGGCAGGGCCGGGCAGCCATTCCGCGCCGCCACCGCGTGCGGCCCGCGCCGCTCCGCGGGCAACATGTGGCGGGGCGGGGCGGGGTGCGGGCCCGGCCCCAGTGTCGCAGTGCTGCGGTCGGGGCTGCCGGCCGGGGGCAGCGGGGCAGGCAGAGCCGCCCCTCGGTGCCGCGCGGGCGGGGAGGGTTCCCGCATGGCCGGCCTGCGGCGGCCCCGGGCGGGAGGCAGGCGGGCGGGCAGGGACGGGGCGGTGCGCGGCGCTCCCGCCGCGTCCCCCGCGGTGTGCGCCGCCTGGGCAGCACGGCCGCAGCCGCGGCTCACACGTGAGCGCCCTGGCCGCGCTCCCGGCGCTCGCCGCCCGTCCCTGCGTGCCTGCCCACGGAGGGCCGAGGCCGAGGGAGCGGCAGCCCCGGAGCGCCGCTCCCCGCACGTGTTCGGGACGGGCTCCCGCCGGCAGGCAGAGCGCCCCCGCCGCCTTTGTTAGCGCGGGAGCCCGCGGCCACCTGCAGGCACCCCCGGCCGCCTCCCTGCACTCTGCACTGCGCTCCCTGCCATCGGAAGGTGATCTTAAAGCTCCCTCCCAGCCCAGGCCGGTCAGTGATTCTGTGGAATGCACCTAGACTTATGGCCGGGGGGGGTCCAGCTCTAGAGCTACGGGAAATTGTGTTCTGGAAGTGTCAGAAAATGGTAGCTGCGAGCTTGAAGCGCAAAGCAAAACCTGCAGAGCTATGCATGAGGTTGCAGGGACGACAAGAATGGTACATAGATGCTATCAGCTGACATAGTTGGAAAAAGCAGGCTTGTCCTAAGCAAACGGGGCAAATCTGAAGGTTATACTGACATTCGTAGTTTACTTGCAGTATGGTCAAATATTCAGCTTTTCAGATGTAGATGGAGGATCTAGTGGTCTCAAGTGTACTCATACCTGCTTGTGCACATCGCTGTTAACCAGTGGTCCTTGGTCAGAGGGCTTGGAAATAGACCATGTCAATTTAATGTTTTGGCGTATGTTAATGATGGTAACATCTCAAATTTCCTGTGTATGTATATCAATAGAGTTAGCTGTTCCAAGATCTGAATTGCCAGTGGGCAGGTAGCTGCCTTTTCCTAAAATAGTGACTAGCTTGTGCTGTGGGTGCATGTGTGCATACTCATGGTAGTGGAAGCTTCATTTCTGCCATACCAGAAGCGCTGCAGAATACATTTACCTCTGACCTGTTGGTGTAAGGAGGTAGTTTGCTCACGTAAATTTGACTCGTGAAGCTCTTTAGACCTTTTTGAATAATGTGCTTAACATAAAAATCATCACATGTGGTTAATACAGTTCTTTGAGGCTTAGTGATGTAGCAGATCCAGGGTAACAACCAGTGTAGTTAATGTACAGGCGATCCTGGAGGGCTGTGGAAAATCCTAGCTGAAATACTTGCAGATGATCTGAGCTGCGCAGGCACTTGAGGATTCCTGTAGTGTTTGACTTGAAATGTGAAAGGTTCCAAAAGTACTCATTTGATTTTGTTACTGTGCTGGTGTTGGGATATGCAGATGAAGTTTAGAGATGGCATTCTGCAAATGCTTTCCTCACTGAGACATTCGTGTTCTCTGGTGTTCCGTTTGTCAGCTCAGACCCGTGTTTGCAAAACTGCAAACATAACTTTTAGGCTGCTCAAGAGCATTTAAATGTAATTGCAATGTAGGTACTGGGACAGTTCCTTTGTGCGGTTTCGTTATGGCTGTAAAGTTTTAATAGAGTAGATGCAAACTGTTAACTGTTGAACATGTGGTATTTAACACAGTTTCAGAGCTGTGAGTGAGCTTTGAAGATATTTGTGTTAATTGGCTCTTAATACAAGATGTTAATTGAAGTTGTGTATTTTTTTTGGTTGGAAGCTGTGACGTGTCTGAAAATTGCTCTTAACCTGTGTCCAGCAGTAATTATCAGTGATACTGTGGGATTTTTTTAGCGTAAACTGAAGTTTTACAAACATTCATTTTCATTGTAATTAAATTACCTATTACAGCTGATAGATCCAAATGAAAAAATACTCAGTACAATATCTCTGACTATGCTAATTCTATAGAGGTGATTGAATAAGCTAGTTTATGTTGAACAGAACTTGAAATCAAAGCTGAAACTGCAGAACAATAGCTAAATTAGAATCAAGTTGCAAACCAGTTGAGCTTGCCTTTTGTACTGTAATACCTGCTTAGTAGTGAAATGTGAGCCATTCATCTACTGAATGACTAAGCTAGTGTTCAAAGCCGAAAATTTCCATGTTGCATGTGCTTGTTAGGGATTAGATATTTTAAAGTCTTTGCTGGATATCATCAGCAAAAAAAGTTCTTGAACTGATGCAATTAAGATTTATTTTTTTCCACGTTTTTCCTCCTCTGGGTAAGCCCACTTTCTGGATAAAAGCTTGGATTAGGTGTAATGTATTTCAGAAAACTTCTGTGACTGTTGCTTTAATACATTCAGTAAGGGTCCCAACTAGAAAGTAATGAACAGGGGCTTTACTTTGCTGTTAAGTTTTGGGGTGTTTTTGTTCATTTGCTAATGACCTCTGCAAAAAAGTCCTGTGGTTTGACATAGTGGCAAGCATCTGAAGATGCCTACCCTGCCTATATTCAGCAGTGGAATGAAGTTAACGTTTTTGTGGTCTCAAAATAATTTGCTTTAATTTTAGTGCTTGTTCTCACTATGCTTTGTAAAGCATGTTTTTTAAAAATAGCCTTAAATGATGTATAAAAACTGGAGGGTTTGCTGAAAACATGATGAACTTACTGCAAGCCCTGCATTTCCATGGTGACTGTGTAGTGCATTCACTATTCCCACATTAAAATAAGCTGTTTATTCCTTCAGATGTGCAACTAGGCATTTCACATCTCAAGGGTGATCGTGATCTTGAATGTACAGAAGTTTGAAACCATAACTTAGTGATGCAGGCCTTACAACCCCATCTCTCAAGCATTCAACCTGAAGAATATTCGGAAATTATTTGTCTTTTTAATCTGCTTCCTATTTGTCTGTATCATGTGAACACACAAGCTGGAGCAAACTTGCAGCAGTGAGCAGTATGGAGTGACACTTGATACCACATTCTGATCCCATGCTACAAGAAAGCTTCCAAGCAGTCATATAGTCAAGCATCTAATTCCTGTAAATACTTGCTTTGTACTGCACCCTATAGCCTGAGTCAGCTCACTGCTGCAGTGCCGCTGCACCTCTGCTCCTTCCCCCAGCCCTGAGGACCACAGCCGAGTTATCTGCCTGTTTCCTCAGACAGCAAAGGTTCAAGGAGGCTGGGCCATGAGCCCTGTTCTACTCTTACTCCTGCAGTACTTTGGAACAAAACTCTGGGGTGTCTGGAAAGAAGGCAGGGTTGTGCCAAGATAAGGGCCTCTACCACCCTGTACTTGCTGAGCTTTTTTATGGGTGATGCAAGGTTATCTAGGCAACTTTACACAAGAATGCAGTCTTCCCCTCATCAAAATTGATATTAATCAACTAGATTTTAGCATTCAGGTTCAAAATGACAGGTAAAACATTTTTGCTTGTAACTCACAACTGTAATTAAAGAAGGATTTCGCACAAAGGTATTAAACCCTTTTACACTCACTGCTGCTGATTCTGATACTGCTTGCAGGAAGTGAGGACTTGTCATGTGTTTTCCTACCTTACCACTGAAACTGCTAAAGAATTTGGTTAGTCACTTTCTGCCAAAGCCCTTTAGTGAAACTCTAGAACATTCTATTAAAATATGTAGCTGCCGGTGTGTTTCCCAAGAGACTTCCCTGATTAATGGCTGTTTATGCATCCAGGAGAACAGGAAGATTTGGGGTTTATGGTACATACTTGCTGCCTTGAAGTATCTTCCTTCCGAAGAGGGTTACGCTCAAATTAGCCTTGAATGTTGCTTGTAATTCTTACTGTTCCTTCCGGAGGCTCATGCTTCTTAAACACCTCTGGTGTCAGGTATGTTTTGTGCTTTGATATGAAGGACTTACAGTGAATATCTTTGGATGTGAAGGATGGAGTCCCCGTTCCATGTACACTGCTGAAACTAATAATGATGTAAGGCTTGCAACGGGAGAAATATGCAGCCTTCAAAGCACTGTCTGTGGCCATCTTTGTGCTGTTGCTGAAATATCTTGGTTTCATTTGGAAATGATGCTCTAAGTAGCTGGCTTCCAACCCTTCTAGGTAAAAAGTACTTTGTGAGGAGTACTGCATAGAATCACTTGTGACGTGCGTGCAGTTTTCCATTCAGGCATCTGTCTTTAATTCCAGATTAAATGCATGTCCCTGGAGAGTTTCTTAAGTTTAAGATAAGAGAGATGTGGACAGTCTCTCTGTATATCTTTGTGCAGAGCATATAAAGGGTGTGCCATTTTAGTGCACCTCACAGATACTGCTGAAGTAAAATTATCGGGGTGCCAGTGCCTTGAGCCTAAACTCAGGCTGTGAATGTGGTCAAGGTAATCTATCTTAAACAGCACTTTATAAACTAAGTTAAAGTTCCAATAGGGAATAATTCATATGCTGCTGTTTTCAGAGAAATACATGAGTTTTAATACAGGAATAGGTGCTTTGAAAAGCTTGTGGCTTGTCAGCTGTACTCTACCTGCCTCTTTCAGGACGCTTGAAACCAATGTAGCAACTCTGCTGACGCTGATACTTAGCCAGCTTTTGTGTGTCTCGGCTACATCTCCTCTGCCATCTCCTCTGCATAGGCAGTTCAGACATTGCACTAAGTTTGACTGGCTGGATCATGGTATTGGTAGGAATGTGCCTACTTCACTGGAGCCTGCTAATGAGGTAACTGATATATCTGTGGCTCCTAAAAATACTCGGTAGGTAACAGGTGAGGGGATTAAAGGTTGCTCTCCAGTTGAGTGCTTGATGTTAAAGCAAGGTCTTACAGTAAAGATTAAAGTGCTTTTTACTTTTGGTGCTACAGACTGGTCAACTGTTCTGTTTAAATGAAAAGCTGTGAAACAGTATCTATACAGCTTAAGCTGTTTTTAGAAGTTCCGTGTGATATATTTCCTAAGAATTCCTGCCCTACTGCAAAACAGCTTTTCCTCCCAGTGCTGTCTGGCTGCCTTGGCGACGTACTGTTACTGGGGTGGTGGGATGGTGTGCTTGTGAAGGCTGTTAATTGCTGATAGGAACAAGTTCTTGATGTAGTTCTTTATCTCTTTAAATTGCTGTTAGCACCTTCCCAGTTGGCCTGAAACAACAGTGTTGTGCCTCATAGGCCTGACTCCTGTTAAGAAGAGTTTTACCCCTGAAGGTAAAAGCTCAGAAGAGGCCAGTAATTTGCGTTCAAAAGCATGGTTTTATCTGGCAAGGAAAACTTGCCTCATAGCTTATTCATCCTTTACTTCTTAGAAGTATGAAATAAAGGAGCAAACATGATGGTTTGGAACTTAGTTGGGAGGCAGTGTTGACTATTCATTACAGACTTGAAGCGTACTTCCTGGAGTTAAGATATTCACAGTTGTAATAGTTTTTCCCTGCTGACATACTTGGTTGGCAGTTTGAATGGGAGTTATTTGTACTCTGGTAACAAGTCTGTTGATAAAACACTAAATATTGCGACATGGGTGTAGAAGCGGATTGCTAAACTTGATTTTTTTATTTCCTTTGGCATGTTCTGCTAGTCAGGTGTAGAACAAATAGCTTTCTACCATTCAAGCAAGGACATTTTTTTTACACTTGGGTGGACGTATTCAATTTTCATTTGCTGTTCTCTGAGAATGTGCAGCCATTTAAGGTGCAATATGCTTGCCCATTGGAGAAACGGATTTGACTTTGGAGCAGTTATTTGAAACTTCAAAAATGGGATCTTAAAGCTTTGTGAAGTCGTGGTCAATAAGCCCGCATACCAGTGTGTTTTTGCAGGTCTGCTGCAGAACTTGCCTCGGGAGAGAGCTGGCAGTGACTCGTGGATCCTATTCTATGCTTGAGTATAGGAAAGTAGTTTCCAAACTGGGATTGTCCTGATGTTTGGCTATGGAAAATAATTTAGAAAAGAGTAATGCCATGCATGTTGATCATTGAAAGGGGAATTCTGAAGAGCAGAAGCCCATGATAGTACTTTATTGATAATTAGTCTTATTTGGTTCCCCTTTTTCAGTTGGAGGGTTTGCTTAGTCATGAAATAAGTAGTATTCTCAAATATGTCACAGTTATTAACTTTGAGGATTTTTACTTGACAAGAAATGTGAATAACTACAATACATATACTGATAACCATTGAACTACTAATTTTAAGGTGGATTTTTTTTTGTTTGCACATAAAGTGTGAGGAGACATTACTAGTCATCAACTAGTGATGCTTACATAATTTTACAAATTTAAAATAAAAAAAAGAAAAATGCAAGAGTTAGAGTGAACTTAATCTGTTTGGTACAAAGTTGTCCCAGATGTTCTTCCTTAGCTGTGCTTTAAACAATGGAACATGCAAGATAGTAATGTCATCTTGTTTAAATAGATTATGTTGGATCAAATCCAGCCCTTTTTTTTTTAGTTTCCTGTACTTAACTTTAAAATGCATATAGATACAGGCCAGTATTTCTGCAGAACTTCTCCCCAAAGTGGCCAGGTGTCATCCTGGGTGCTGCAACCCTTTGTTAGTCTATGTATGCATCTAGAGCAAGCCTGGCATCTTGTCTGTTTCTCAAGTTGCAGGTTTTTTCCTTAATGTTGCTCTAATCATATAAAATTATGAACTTGCCCTGTATTTTGCCAAGGCTGAATGCATAGCATTTAGTGTATGCTTAGCTGTGGTTTCTGTTGTACAATAGTGAGGAATTGAGCAAAGCTGTAATATGCAAAGGTCCCTAAATACCAACTATAGTGCTAACAAGCATAACTAGGGACTTCCCTCTGCATGGTGGGCTTTGGACTTAACATGCAACATTGTGCTGTTGGTACTACGTTGTACTGACCCCTCATTGTTAGACTGCTTGAAGACCAAACTTGTTCCATCTTCCTTTGCTAATATGTGTTTGAAACTTAAACAAGCTATTGCCCCAAAATGCATGCATAGAGCTGGCACTACAGCAATCCTTAGAAGTGTCACTTGTCTACATAAAGCTGAGGTCTTGACTGTCTGACCAGGTAAGAAGCTTGTGAAGGCTGAGACGTATGCTTTTGCAAAGCCTAAGATAGTTACATGCCCGTTAATACTTAGACAAGTACAAAAGCAGATTTGTAGTAATGTACAAATGGGGTTAGTGCAGCTCAGCATTAGGGAACTCTTCCTCACCTTTCATAAATCCTATGTCAGACACTGGGTGTTTCTTTAATGGCAGATAAAATGTCAGTAGCAGTGCTGGAATGATTTGCACAATTTAGTATATTACCTTGTTTAATTTACAGGAAGAATGTAATAGGATGTTAGAGGGAAGACATTAAGGCTGGCAAATTTATGCTGGTGTGTTGTAGCCAGAAAACTAAATCCTTCAGTACTCTTTATCAGCAAAATAGTGTGATTTTTCTAGGAGCATTTTAAAAAGTAGATACAATATTAACTGTTTCAGTCTTGGCAATTACCAGGTTTTTCAAGGTGAGCAGCCACTTGCATTTTCATATATACTTGAGTATTGGGAACAGAGATAAATCCAGTCAATGATACAAGCATAGAGCTGAATAAATGTGTGGGGCTTGAGGTGAGCATTAAAAATAACCTTTAACATGCAGATTTGAGTGCTGTCTGTGGTGTCATGTCTATAGTTGCAGAAAAGTATTTCATCAAAGGTCACTAACTGGGGTGATAGAGTAAACCTCACTTTGATTTTCAAGTATTCAGTTTTATCACTGAATTCATAAGCTTGTTCAGATGTGCACTTAATTATGAATGTTTTTAAAATGCATAGATTTTTCTTAAACCCAGCTTCAGTCTCATTTAAAAGGAGGCCAGAGTGTGAGCTTGTAAGTTAAGTATGTTCTGGTTGAATCATGTATAAATATACTATTCTGCTGTAATATTCACTTTAAAAGGGAAAATCCTTGAGTAGTGGTAGTAAAGGTATAGAATTCAGTTTTGGGGAGTCATTCTTCTAAATTAGGAAATTAATTGAGGGAGAAATTAAGGCATTTATTTGGAGTGTTTAGAGAAGCTATAGAATATCGGGATATTTTAATCATATTTACAGCAGAATGTAAAACTTCAACGTTTTGAGCTGACCAATTTTCTAAGGGGAAAGATTGGTGGCTGCTGGGGGAAGCTTGCCAATGGAATTAACAGTGAGTGCTCTGTTCTGAAGTGCAACTGCAGAGCTTTTGCAGTGTCAGTTCAGGGTGAGAGGTCCAACTGCTGAGGCAGGATTATATGCTGGCAGTTACACGGGCAAGCTGAGCTTGCTTGGTGATGAAAAACTGGCCATTCTTTCATGCTCCCAGCTGCGAAGGGTCCTGCAGTTGTTCCCGCTCTGCTGGATGGGTAGCTTAGTTTTATGCTGGGTTAGTAAATCTCTTGGTTCGTGGCAGGTCTGAGGACAAGAGCCAGCACAAACCTGCAGGTGGAACATGCTGTGGGAAGGGACGGATGGGAGAAGTAGGACAGCTGGCAGTCTTGTATTATGTGACGTCAGGATGCTGTATTTGTTTCTGTCTTATTTATAGCAAAATTGACTGTAGTGGATTCTACAAGTCTGGTGTAGACAGAAGGCTAAATTTGAGAACCAAAGCAGTTTTTTGAAAGAAAGTCTGTCCTTTCTCATTAGTGCTTGGAATGTTTTGGCTTAATTTGAGCCCTTCAATTCTATTTTTTTTCCAAATTCCTTGTAGAACAAATAATATTTTGATTCTTTACTGTCTAATATTAAACTTCTACAACTATACTGAAGTCTACCACTATGGCTTCAAGTTGCCCTGTATGAAAATAATTCAGTTCATTTTCTCCTAATATTCTAAACTATTTGCTCTAAATTGTCTATATCTTCTAGAGGTAGAAGGAATTCTGTGATCCTAATTGGTCAAAGAGAAGTTCAGGCCATTGAAATCTTACTTTTTAGGGATGATTTTTAGTTAAATTATGAACTTGACTCTAAGATGGTCAATTAAAACATCTTAATGTTAACCTTCTGGTTTATTACTCAAGTGAAGCCAGTGACTATTGTGATGAAGTGCATGGAGGTTTGACCCAAAGCATACCTTAAAATAAATCTTCGTCTAGTCTTTGGGCTACACTTTCTACCCAGGGCTCCAGAAAGCTTTGATTTGTTTAATCTGTTGTTTGTGCTCTTCTGTAATTTCTTCACAGGATTGAGTGGGACAAACTTCTGGAGAATGTGCATTGTTTGATCATAAGTGTGACAAAAACTGACAAGCAGGAAGCTTATGTACTCAGGTAAGCCACTAGCCCATTATTTTAGTCTCTTAAGCGGTAGAAGAGAGAAAGCTGAGAATCTAGTCTTCAGTTACTATGCTGCTGTTGATAACTACAGCTTGCAGGGATCTGCTGATCACAGTGCTGTCATGCTTCTGTTCAGAGGTAGAAACGTCTTTAGAGTTATCAGTGTTGGTCTTTTTTCCTCTAAAAGGATTGACAGAGCCCTGGTCATTCTGTACCTGATCACTGAATTTTATCTGAGGGTAAATAAGTCTCCCCAGTTAAGAGGTTTAGTATTACTTCGGCAGAATAGTGCACATGGATGTCACTTACAGATCAGCAAAAAAACTCCATCAGTACATCGGCTTTAAGTGGAGATAATGTAATCAAGTGGAACAACCCTTGCAGCTGAGCAAAGTACATGTAGCTTTCCTGAAATCCTGGAATTCTTGTGTGGTGCAGCAGTTAGTTTTAAGGACATTAGTTTTGCCATGTGTTTTTCATCTTGCAAAATACTTTCTTGCTTTTTCTACTTGAACTTTACAGATGCATTTGACATTCTCTGGTTTACTTCAGATTACAAATACTGAAGCTTTTGTACTCTGAAAGGCTGCCTTGAGGGCAAGGTTGGGCTTAAGAGCAAGCTAGTCTAAGAAACTATGCTGAAGCCTTGTTTCTTCAGGCTTCGTGTACTTTAAACAAAATTCTGAAAAGAGTGTAACTAGTTACACTGCATCCTGGATGGAATATAGCCTTGACTTTGAATTTGTAAACAGCATTCCAAATTGAGTTATTTAAGCTAATTTTTACTCCCATTATACAGTTATGTAGTGAAAACATACTTGTTAAGCCTGTTTAAATGTTCTGAATTAGTATCTCCAGTTCAGTGGGGTTGTAGTTAAGTATCTGACTTTAGTTTATGTATAGTTATTTTTTGTATCTTATTTATAAGGCTTATCATATAGCTGTGTCTGTATTCTCATAATGAGACTTCATATTCCTGTGGACAGGCAGTGATTTACGTTTCTAGTAGTCAGCTTTCCTAGAAGATGCAGCCAGACAACTTATCAAATTCTGTTAAGGCTTTTGCCTTATTTGAGTTCATGTCCTCCTAGGCTTTTTCACATGAGAAAGATTTCGAGTTTGCTCTGTGTCAGGGTTAAGACATTAATTTCTATGTCTATGCTGTGTACTGGCTTCACAACATGTTTGTATTTCCCAAACAGTTTGAGGATGTCTAATGCATGTATTACGTCTTCCTGTAGTGGAGTATCTCTAACACCATGAGTGGAGCAAGTATTTGTTTTGGGAAATCATAACACCTCAAATGTTAGCTGAAATCTACTCTTTTGATCCATTTGCCAAGAATGTTTATTTACCATGTGCTGATGCTCACTTAGAGTAATACATTTGGTGAGGATAAGAACCAAGACCTAACCATTCTCTCCTGGATCATTTTATGTACAGCACTTAATATATATTTTAACATTTCTTTACAGTGAGAGTAGCATGTTTGTCTCCAAGAGACGTTTCATTTTGAAGACGTGTGGTACCACCCTCTTACTGCAAGCACTGGTTCCCCTGTTGGAGCTTGCTAGGGAGTACAGTGGGTTTGACTCAATTCAGGTAAGGTGTCAAAAATGTTGCATCTTTCTTAGAATGTACAAGAAGCTTTTTTTTCCACTATTTCAAATTCACTGATTTCATTAAATATTCTGGAACTTTGACATTTACATATGCTTCCCATAATGCGAAGATTGTATTGTAAGATTGCTCTACTGTAGCATTTACCCTTTTATTTGCCTCTTAATGAGTGAGGCCACCCAATGCTATTGTGCTGAGTTACTTAAGGGTGGAAGACTTCTGTGCCCATGCTGTGGGCACTGAAGTCACTGGAATTTTTCTAGTGGAAAACAAGTTTGGAAGTAAGCTGTCTGCTATAGCTTAGAAATTAAGCAAGGAATAACCTTCTGAAATGGGAATAAAGGTAGCAGTGTTTTGACAATGAAAAGCTAGGTCCTCTGAAAGTTAATGATGAATGCTTACATTTTTCTAAGTTTTTAGATTCAACGTGGATGGATATATTCAATAACTAAGATGCACTTTTATTTTTTCAGAGCTTCTTTTATTCACGTAAGAATTTCATGAAGCCTTCCCACCAGGAGTACCCACATAGGAATTTCCAGGAAGAAGTAGAGTTTCTTAATGAAATTTTCCCAAGTAAGTTCATGAAACTTCAGCCAAGTTGTACAGCTTGTGCAAAGGGCTGATGTTATGTGAGAAGTGACAAGCAGTACAATAGGTACAGGCTGCCAGGCCATGCCTTCAGCAGTCCTTACATAAAAATCAAGAGCTATAAATACTTACTTACTGAATTGCTGACACTAGTTTGCCAAGATCAAAATTTAAATCATACTAAACTTGACATTTAGCACCTTGGCTTAACTGGCATCAGACTTCCAAAGAGGGTGTAATAAATCACTGTGCACAATCCACCTCTCACCCTAAAAGCCCTATTCAAAAGCTAGAATAGTAATTTAAGCTAACCAACACACAGAAATAAAATGTGGGCTTTCCTCAGAAAAGTCACTGTGCTAAAAATCGGATCTAAACACCTAATAAAATTTAAAACCTACAAGAAGAATCTTAAGTTTTAAATTCTGAAGAAAAGGTTTTTTTGGAGGAACATGAAAGCTGTGGTACTCATCTGAGTCATTTGAAAATAAATTCTAATCATAAATATATTCAATAGATGCTTAAGAGTACCATAGTTTCTCTCTGTGCATAGCAAAAGCTGCAGTCTGAACTTCCTGCTAGTAAGCTCTGAGCTGTGGTTGTCCAGACCTACTTCTGAGGGAACCTGCTTTTCTGATTATTAACTTTGCATTCCTGAAGCTAAATGCCTGGTTATTTGAATACAGATGCTGATTGTATTGGTGAACCTCCTGGGGTTCTGTGAAAACTTCTGTCTTTAAATACAAAATGAATATAATATTTTACCTAAATGTTCAGCTGTGGTACATTAACTGGAGACTTTTTGTCTTCTCTAGATGGCGCAGCTTATTGCATGGGGCGTATGAATTCTGATTGCTGGTATGTATGTGAAGAGTTTGAAGTCTTTGGGGCTTACAGTAGAACTTAACTTAGTGCTGGTGATATATATTACATGCATGATTTGTACTTTTCATAGGTACCTGTACACCCTGGATTTCCCAGAGAGTCGGATATCCAATCAGCCTGATCAGACACTGGAAATTCTGATGAGTGAGCTTGACCCAGTAGTTATGGACCAGTTCTACATGAAAGATGGTGTTACTGCAAATGATGTCACTCGTGTATGTTTGCTTGAAAACTAGTAATTTGGGGGAATGGTGGAAGTTGGGCGACCAAATGCTTTATTTACTTACCATTTAATATAAGATTGATTTTGTGGTAAGGAAGGATTTAATAGGAAATGTCACATTAATACTTTAGGAGTAGAATGGATTTAATGCTAGAATGTTTTGGGGAACATAACTTTGCATTTTCAATGCCCATGCTTTAGTGTATTGACAGGAGCAATATGTAATGCCTTGGGTGATCATAAGCTTTTACTCTGAAAAATGGAGGAGTATGAATAAAACCACAATCTGAGTAACTTTGACTGAAGGATGTAGATTATGAAGAAAAAGGCTCAGATTGAATATATGAAAGGTTATCAAGTTACCAAAATAAAGGCTAAATCCTGGAGCCATTTGGATGGGGGAGAGGGCAGATTTGGGGTGTAAGCATAACTTGATGGTTTTGCCTCCATTTCCCCTTTTTTCAAACGGGGAAGTTGTGTGACATGAACCAGTTTCTCTGACAAGTACACTGACTTCGTCTTGTTTTGCATCTTAGGCTTTGATTCTCATACTGTATTTGCTATTGAGATTTGGCTGTGCCTCAGGTATTGTGTGGGAAATCAAAGGGCTTGTATCAAACTGACTGGTTTTTGGAAGAATTCTGGTGTCCTGCCCCTAAATGTTCATTCTACCTTTGAGTGAAATCTAAACAGTTGTAAGGATGTGTGATAAATTGTTGTTTAATTCTAACTTGTATTTCAGATGAGTGGAATTCGTGACCTGATACCAGGTTCTGTTATTGATGCTACAATGTTCAATCCTTGTGGGTATTCAATGAATGGGATGAAATCGGATGTAAGTTTTACTCTCATTGATAATTAACATATTGATAATTACAGTAAATAATAAATACTTGGTGGTAACAATATGTTGACTTTTTTCAGGGAACTTACTGGACTATTCACATCACTCCAGAACCAGAGTTTTCTTATGTTAGTTTTGAAACAAACATAAGTCAGACCTCTTATGATGACCTGATTAGAAAAGTTGTAGAGGTTTTCAAGCCAGGAAAATTTGTGACAACCCTCTTTGTTAATCAGGTGAGTTTTCTTGCTTCAGCTTGTCAGCTTATGAAATGCACATAGACAAAAATAAAGCAAGGCTAGAGATTTTTACTGAGATATTTGGGTGGTAGTTTCTGTGGAAATTAAAACTACTCTGCAGTATTGCTTTGGCATGTACTAAATCTGATCTCCAGAGTACTTCAGAAATACTAAGATGAGGTAATCCAGTCTCAGTATTCTGACTTTTTCTGCAGTTCTTTATAGTCATAGCTTCTTGCTTTGGCATTTTTCTGGATTTACCTGCAGCTGTCAGGTGTAGAACTTCTGCTGTTAATGGCGATGCTGCCAGCTAATCATAGAATGGTTTGGGTTGGAAGGGACCTTAAAGATCACTTAGTTCCAACCCCCCTGCCATGGGCAGAGATGCCTTTCACTAGACCAGGTTGCTCAGAGCCCCATCCAGCCTGGTCTTGAACACTTCCAGGAATGGGACATCCACAGTTTCCCTGAGCAACCTGTTTCAGTGCCTCACCACCCTCACAGCAAAGAATTTCTTCCTGATACCTAATCTAAACCTCCCCTCTTTCAGTTTAAAGCCATTCCTCCTTGTCCTGTCACCACATGCCTTTGTAAAATGTCCCTCTCCATCTCTCTTGCACCCCCGTTTAGGTACTGGAAGGCTGCTCTAAGGTCTCCCCAGAGCCTTCTCTTCTCAAGGCTGAACATCCCCAACTCCTTTCAGCCTGTCTCTGTAGGAGAGGTGCTCCATCACCTGTAATAGTTCACAGTATCATGTTTAGGGAGCAGAGTCGCTGCTTGGGAATGAAACTTCCTGCAGCACTGTCAGGCACAGGTTTGGAGCATGTTGGTAATCAGTATCACAAGAACTACATATGAAGTACATGTTATGCTAGTCCATCTTCATATGCCAGTTTAAAAATAACTTCTTTCCCTTTTTGTTTTCTAGAGCTCTAAATGTCGCACAGTGTTTTCCTCTGCCCAGAAGATTGAAGGGTTTAAACGTCTTGATCACCAGATTGCCCAATTCAGTGATTATAATTTTGTTTTTACCAGTTTTACAAAAAATCGCCAGCAACAGCACAGTTGATTAAGAATGAAGAAAAAGCGCAAAAAGAAATCCCATATAGAAGGTGGTGGTTGCTTTCTAGTTAATGATTCAGGGGGCCATGTTTTCCACTCCCACCACCTTGTAGTTGTGGAAAGCCCTAGGTGTAATCATAGTATAACCATTTTGAATTGTATGCATTATTATATCAAGGAGTTAGATATCTTGCATGAATGCTCTCTTCTGTGTTTAGGTACTCTATGCCACTCTTGCTGTGAAATTGAAGTGCATGTAGAAAAATCTTACTGTATGAAACTTTACAACACTTGTAAAAATAATTCAGGTAGAATTACACACAATATAGTTTTTCTCCAGGTATCACCAAAAATTCCCCACAGACAAGGCTTTCGTCCTCATTAGACTTTAGCCTCAGCCTACTCACTGGGGACAGTTCTCTGTTAAATTGTCACTGTTATTGTTTCTTTTTTCATCTAAGTTGTGATTTCAGTCTAAAACAGTTTTTGAAAAACTTGTATGATTTCTAATGAAACTGATTGTTAATTAACACTTTCATGTTTGGAGAAAGTTCTTAAAACAGTTACAAATTGTTTTGCTACTACAGGTGGTGGTTGATTTATTTTTAAATCAGACTGACTTTTCATGCTCTAATAAAGCTTATAGGAATTTGCTCAGCTATACTGTAGCACTGGGCTAATACACTGGTCTTTCACCTTTAGTAACTTGGGTATCGGTACTAGTGCAGGCTAAAATGTCTTGCCTTAATGCTCATTTATCTGTCCACATCCCCAAGCTGTCACACTGCTACAGAATGGCAGAATTTGAAGAAGGTCCAAGACTTGATAGGGGAAGAGCTGAGCCAGAATGCAAGTGCTTTGGCATAGTTGTGTGACAGCTTTGCAAAATGCAAGTTCATATTGGCACCAGATATTTTCTGTCCTAATCACCTGTTATGTCAGACATAAGAAGCTGGTGCTTTTGAGCACTGGCTGGTAGATGTAGTGGAGGAGTGGAATTTGCCAGTCTGGGTGTGTTGATTGGTTTGGATTATTCTCAGTAAAACCTGTGACCTACTACTCCTAACTGTAAAGAGTGCTTCTAAACTGGTCCAGCGTCACTTCATTTTTGTTGTTCTGAGCAAAGCTAATGCCTCTGTCTTGTGACAGTCCTGTGACATTGTTGTGCATGTGACTTATGTTGTATTTGAGTGTTGTGACTTCATCTGTTTTTTCCTCCTAACTGCTAAGGTGGTTCCTCTTACAGTGATTTGAGGGCATTAAGTGAAGGCATAGAACAAGAACTGTCTGGGACATCTGGACAGAAACGAAGCAGAATGATATTCGTGGAGCATTAATAAGTTACTTCAATGGGTATTGACTAAAATGCAGGCCTTAAAGAGCTGGCACACTTTCAGCTATGTTTGCAAATACTGGGATTTTAACAGCTCTGAGACCAGCGTGTTAACTACAAAATTGATATTATTTTCCTCCCCTTGACCTTGCGATGTTTTGACTCTTTCTGGTTTGATGCAATGGTCTTTTTGTTCCTTCCATATTTATAAATGAAGTACTTTTTCAGTGCTTCTAAGCTGAAGTCTACTTGGTTAGAAATCAAGTGGTTGGAACATTTTTTTTTCTTACTTTAAGCATATTATTCATGTTCTTTACCAATGTTAACAATTACATGCTGTAAATGGCACTAATGCTTTTTGATGTTAATACTGAGGACCAATATTTCAGTGGGTTTTTTGTTCTTAAGTTGTCCCAATTGATCTGACATTTGTTGGCTTGAGGTCCTTTAAGTAGACTGAGGATCCCTTTTCATGTAATACTGAAATACATTCTACGAAAAGAAGCATAAGCCTCGGCTATAAAAATGAAAGCTGTTGAATGGGTTATTGAACTATCTGGGTGATCAGGATGGGGGGAGTATGGTGTTTATAATTTCTGTGGTGTTAGACTTTGATCATTTAAAAATATCTGTACCACAACTTAACGCTTCAATAAAAGTTCGCTTAAATTGTTCGTAGTGATGATCCAGCAATTCTGCCCTTCACTGTCTTTATGCCTCTTGGTACCAAATAGTTTAATTCTGAAATAGATTTATGTCCTTATTGTCATAATTTACTTTAAATTTTCTTTGCCCCTGTAGGGGGATGCATTTTCATTGTTAGCACGTTGGTATTTTAAAATGAGGCAGCATGTCAGGCAAACCCAAATGAAAATGTTATGCTGTTTTTGAGGCTAAAACTGTTTCTCTAAACGAACACAAAAATTCGCTGTCTTTGTCTAACATGGATTTTTTCTTCAGCATTAAGTATTTTAAATAGTCCTCTAAATTCAGACAGCTCCTCTTTCTAAGTAAAAAAACTGGCATACATTTAGGATACTTAAGCTTATACTGACTTGGAGAGTTCAGGGTGAGGTTGTCTCTGAAAACAAAGTTGGCATGTGCCTAATTTGGATGGTAACCTATACCAGAAGTTAGTGCCTACTGCTAAGTGGATACAACCAGCATAAGAGAAAATTCCTTGAGTTCATGTGATGAGTCCTACAGGAATAGCAGCTGCAGTTTACCTGCAGAGCTCTAACACTGCTGATACCCCCAAAGAGGATATCAGTAGGGAAAACTTGTGTTTGCATTGGAGCTCTTAATACCTTTAAACTGCTCAGTTCTGAATACAGGTTTCATTAGTCACCCAGAACCTAAACATGTAACATCACAGATTCTAATAGTGCTCTGGATATTAAACAGTAAGTCCTAGTTATTTCAAGTACTTTAGATGGTTGAAAATGCCCAACTAACTCTCCTATGAGAATAAGAAATTCCAACTTGCAGCATCAAGAGATGCTGTCTAACAATTCTCAGCTATGACAAGTGAGCAGTAATTTACATCCTTTTTCTAACTGACCTCCACAAACTTACTCATCTTGATGTTTTTCTGTTTTAACTCCCTTTGCCTGAAGGTTGCAGGTTTCATGTGAAAGTACTTGTGTCTTCACATTTTTTAACATCAGGAGTGTCTTTCAGTAATGCTGCTTTACCCTCTCTCCTGTAAAGGCTGCTGCTAACTGACCTGAGAATATGGTATTGACATAATTCTATCCATTATAGCAGCATAGATGCAAAGCTTCCCACAGTTATTAGCTGCTTGATGTTTGTATTTCTCATAAACCAGTGGAGGAAACGGCACTGGCTGCAAGTCCA
This sequence comes from Margarornis squamiger, assembly GCA_035222235.1. NCBI lineage: Eukaryota > Metazoa > Chordata > Aves > Passeriformes > Furnariidae > Margarornis > Margarornis squamiger. The sequence continues at coordinate 69,252,249 of JAWWTY010000106.1, read as the reverse complement.
CATGCCCAATTAATTTCTGTGAATAAATCAATAGAATAGCTATTTTAAAGGAGTAGCGAAGATTTTCCTTAGATGATTTACTGTCAGATGACAGCCAAAGGAGCACTAAGCAACAAAAAGAGGGCTAAGGAAGATCTTCATCCTTTGTGGGAGGGAACATAGTGATGAAGGGTGAGGAAAAAGCTTGAAGCACTTTGGTGCCTAAGTCTCTAAAGTAAGACCTGTTGCTTTTGGGGTACCCAGTCTCCTGAGCTGGAAGGTGGGCTGGAATCAAGCCCCCCATAGTGTCTAGGAGGAAGGGGTTAGCGAACTGCTACCCTACTTAGACACACACAAGTCTATGAGATCAGATGGGATCCACTCAAGGGTACTGAGGGAGCTGGTGAAAGACCTTGCTAATTTCAGTCATTTAGCAGCAGTCCTGTGGAGGTCCCACTGGAGAGTAGCAAAAATGATACCCATCTTACAAGGGCCAAAAGGAGGGTCTGGGTAATTATAGGCCTGTCAGCCTGATCTTGATGGAAAAGTCAAGAAAGGGAAAAGTCGGAAAAGTCATGGAGCAGATCATCTTGAGCCTTGTCACGTGGCATGTACAGGACAACCAGGCACAGCCAGTATGGGTTTGTGAATGGCAGGTCCTGCTTAATGAGCCTGAATTCCACCTATGACAAGGTGACCTGCGTAGTGAATGAGGGAGAGGTTGTGGATGGTGTCAGTCTGGACTTCATTAAAGCCTTTGATGTTGTGTCCTACAGCATTCTGGAGAATCTGGCTGCTTATGGCTTGGATGGATGCACTGTTTGCTGGGTAAAAACCTGGCTGGATGGCCAGGCCCAGAGAGTGGTGGTGAATGGGGGTGGTGGCTGGTCACTAGTGAGGTTCCCCAGGGCTCAGTGTTGGGGCACGTCCTGTTAAATGTCTTCACTGATGATCTGGATGACAGGATGGAGTATTCCCTCTGTCAGTTTGCAGACAGGACCAGGTTGGTTGGGAATGTTGACCTGCTGAAGAGAGCAAGATTCTGAAGAGGAATTTGGACAGGCTGGATTGATGGGGTTCAACAGGGCCAAGGGCCAGGTTGTGCATTTGGGTCGCAACAACTCCATGCAGTGCTACGGGCTGTGGTAAGAGTGGCTGAAAAGTGGCTCAGTGGAAAAGGAGAAGAGGTGCTCATCAACAGCAGCTGAACATGGGCCAGCAGTGTGGCCAAGAAGGCCAGTGGCATCCCGGCCTGGATCAGGAATAGTGTGGCCAGCAGGACCAGGGAAGTGGTTGTCCCTCTGTATTCGGCACTTGTGAGACCTATGTACCTTGAGTACTGTGTCCAGTTTTGGCTCGCTCAGCACAGGAAAGACACTGGAGGTGCTTCAACATCCAGGGAAGGGCAGTGGAGCTCGTGAAGGGTCTGGAGCACAAGAGTGATGAAGAGTGGCTGAGGGAGCTGAGATTGTTTAGTCTGGAGAAAAGGAGACTTGGGGAGGATCTTAATGCTCTCTACAACTACCTGAAAGGAGGTGGGCGTTGGCCTCCCAGATAACAACTGACAAGGATGAGAGGAAGGGGCCTCAAGTTGCCCTAGGTGAAGTTGAGGTTCAGTATTAGGAAAAATTACTTCATGGAAAGGGTAGTCAGGCACTGGAACAGGCTGTCTGGGGAAGTGGTGGGATCACTATTCCTGGAAGTGTTCAGAAAATATTTAGATGTGGCACCTGGGGATGTGGTTCAGTGGTGGACTTGGCAATGCTGGATAAATGGTTCAATTCTGATCTTAGAGGTCTTTTCCAACCGTTTGTTTTGTGAATCCCATCTAGTCGCATGGGCTTGTGAAGTCTAACTTGACGCCACCTGTAGTGTATGGAGCACATCTCATTCTGCAAACTGTACTATTATGAAGAAAGACCTGTGTGATTTGGGAGGAGACTGACTCAGTGAAGAATGTAGTTCAGTAGAAGGCACTGAGCATATCAGCGTTTTTTCTGGTGTTCAGTCATCTGCTTGATTCAGCAGCTTTAAAACTCGGCTAGTTTAGTTTTATCTCTGCCTAGGAAATGCTTTATATTTCCTCTTGATAGCCTGTCCTTTCATTTCTTGTGGGCTTTTCTGCACTTGAACTGAGCTTGGAGTGATGAGTGCCGGAGTCATGGTGTCCCAAGGAAAAGAGATATGCTTTAAAAAGCAGTTGGAAGTTTGAGGACTGAATAATACTGGAGGTTGCAAAGCAGGGGAGGGGGTGGATCTCGTCCCATAGCAGGGAATTTGGAATTAGATGATTTTTAAGGTCCCTTCCAACCCAAATTGTTCTATGATTCTATCTTAGACTGTGTGGAGATGGAGGGGGATAGCCAGACTGCAGGTAGCATGATTAGGACAGGTAAGAGGATAAGGCAGTTCTGTGTGCCTAGCACCCTGATACCATTTCAACACAGGGCAGAAATGGAGCAGCTGACACCAATGCTGGTATCAAGCCACTCAAATAGGCATTAAAAGCCATGGGTTTTCAATCCTAGACATCTGCTGTAGTGTGTTGATGCCAAAGAGACGAATCTGCTCTGGTACACAGATCTGAGTAGTTTGACTCTAGAAGCAGGTACTGGCTGTCAGTCTGGCTGCTGCCTTGGTGGTGCAGGATTACATATTGGCAGAGATGTTGAATTTCCCAACTGGGGTGATGTAAGCTCAGGTTTTCCTAGTGATAATCCCCAAAGCAATGCTGTCAATACCTAAATGCACAAGGCTTGGAAACAATGCTGAGGAAGAGCTCTTGAGGTGTGGAGTTCTCCCACACCTTACAGACAGAACTGTTAAGAGGTGGAAAAAATTGCTTCGAGACGTGATGTATAACATGTTGAAGTATTAAAGCCAAGCTTGTGGCTAAAGCCTAGGAAGAACAAGATAGTTCAGTGCTGACCTCTTATGCTCCCATGCGCCTGCAGTAATGGCAATTCAGTAGAAATGTTAATGAACAAGTGAGGAGCTGCTCTGATAGCTTCATGGAGCTAAGCAAACACAACTCAGGTAAAAGGAATGCAGAGAATCACCTGTGTGTTCTCAAAAGTACTCAAAAACCATTCCAATTTCAAATGCTTGTACAGACACGAAGTGAATGTACCTATGGATAAGCCCTGGGAAGAGAACACTGTCATTAGGAAGCTACTGAGAACACTGTCATTAGGAAGCTACTGAGACAGGCATTTCCTGGCAGTTTGTTCCATTGACTTTCAATTATGTGTTTAACTTCAGGTTAAGTTACACTTGCACTTCTTCATCCCACTTAATTTCATACTGTGGGATTGGTGATGGTGTGGTCTGTGGGGTATTCTGCATGTTGTTCAGTTCAGCCAGGCCTCTGCTCTCTGGGAGAGATTGGATTAGGGTAAAAATTGTTTATAATGTTTGGTGTTAGTATATTTCCTGCCAACAAGGAAGCACTGCCGGAAACAAGGTTTAACCAAATTTGAAGTTAACTGTTCAATTTTCTTCTATTGCTTGTTATACACTGTACTTACAATACCAGAGCTGCTGTTATATTTAATTTAAAAAAAAAAAAAAAGAATTAAGCAGGCTCTAGAGAGTCTTGCTTCTGCAGCTGCCTGAGAGTCATATCTTTAATACAAATTTTACACTCCCTATAACATGCTCAGTTCTGCCTTTGGCAACTGCTATTAATTTTAAATATATGTATACAACTAAAATGTGTAAAGTCACGTTTAGGATCAAGTCCAGACACGTGAATAACATAATCTCAGCATTTTTCATTTCTGTATTAGCCAGCATGTGAACCCACATTTTTGTATAATAAAATTCCTAACGTGGGTACTTTACTTAATCACTAACTCCAAATTATGTCATTTATAGCATTCCTGTTATTTTCCCCACATCTTTTTCTAGATTATATTGACCCTCTCAGTCCATCACTCTAACTCTGTCTTAAAATATTAAGATTTTAGAATAGCATGCAAGGCATCTGCCCATCTGAAGACACAGAATCATAGAGTGGTTTGAGTTGGAAGGGACCTTAAATATCGTTTAGTTCTAACCTCCCTACCATGGGCAGAGATGCCTTTCACTAGACCAGACTGCTCAGAGCCCATCCAGCCTGGTCTTGAACACTTCCAGGAATGGGACATCCACAACTTCCCTGAGCAACCTGTTTCAGTGCCTCACCACCCTCACAGCAAAGAATTTCTTCCTGATACCTAATCTAAACCTCCCCTCTTCCAGTTTGAACCCATTCCCCCTTGTTGTGTCACTACATGCTCTTATAAATAGTCTATCCTCATCTTTCTTAAAAGCTTCCTTTAGGTTCTTGCAGGCCACAGGTCACTTGAAGCCTTTTCCAGGTGGAAAACATGCAATTTTCTCAGTCTTTCTTCATAGGAGAGGTGAGAGGTGACACATCCCTCTCAGTGGCCCTCCTCTGGAGTCTCTCCAACAAGCCAATGTCCTTTCTGTGCTGACGACCCCAAAGATAGATGCTACACTCCAGGTGGGGTCTCACCTGAGCGGAGTTGAGGGGCACAATCCCCTCCCTCAGCCTTCTGGCCACACTGCTTTTGATGCAGCCCAGGACATAATTGGCTTTCTGGGCTATGAGTGTATATCGCTGGGTTATATCCAGCTTCTCATCCACCAGCACCCCAAAGTCCTTGGCAGGACTGCTCTTGACCTGTTCATCCCCCTGCCTGTATTGATACCAGAGGCTACCCTGACCCAGGTGTAGCACCTTGCACTTGATCTTGTTAAGCATCATGAGATTCTCATAGGTCCACTTCTCAAGTTTGTCCAGGTCCCTCTGGATGGCATCCCATCCTTCAGGTATGTCAACTGCACCACTCAGCTTGGTGTTATCTGCGTTATTTGCTGAGGGGGCACTGGATCCCTTTGGCTGTGTGAATTAGGTTTGCATGGCCAGGTTTTGGTACTGGGGTGTACAGGGGTGGCTTCTGTGAGTAGCTGCCAGAAGCTTCCTCCGTGTCTGGCAGAGCCAATGCCAGGCTCAAATATGGATGTGTCACGGGCCAAGGCTGGGCCAATCAGAAAATATGTGATACCATATTTAAGAAGAAAACAAAATACTGTGCAGATGTAATTGCAGCCAGGGAAGAACAGAGTGGAAACACATGAAAAACTGTGCAGAGTTGACAGCAAAGTCAGTAACGCAGGAGGTGCTCTGAATGCTGGAGCTCAGGTTCCCCTGCACCCTGTGGTGCAGCCCATGGAGGACCACAGGGGTGCAGAGATCCACCTGCAGCCTGTGGAGGAGCCCCATGCCTCAGAGCAGGTGAGTGCCTGAAAGGAGGCTGTGAACCATGGGAAACCTGTGCTGGAGCAGGGACCTGCCGACCTGTGGAGAGGGGTGGGGGGAAGGTGTTTTTGAGATTTATTTCTTATTATCTGATTTTGTTACCAATACATTACAATACATGCTAATACATTAAATTAATATCCCCAATTGGAGTCTGTTTTGCCAGTGACAGTATTTGGTGAGTGATCTCTCCGAGACCTTATCTCAACCCATTAACCCTTTGTTATGTATTCTCTCCTCTGTCCAGTCATAGAGGGGAGTGATAGAACAACTCTGGTAGGTGCCTAGGATCCAGCCAGGGTCAACCCACTACATTATATCATTAATGAGATATTAAATAACACTGGTCCCAGTACTGTCCCCCCAGTATTGGCCTCTGCTTTAGAAAGGTGCAAAGTTCTGGTTTGAGTTTGAAAAGAAATGGAACTTCTGACTCTACTGTCCACTAGAAATCTACTTCCAGCTCCACTGTCTAATTCCCATCTGTTAAATTTCATTTATGGGCAAAAGTAGGAATTTGGTACTTGTTTTATACTGTTAAAAATGCTGCACTGAAAAAGCTGTAAAAAGACAAGCATAAACCAGGAGTGGATTGAACAGAGTTGTAAACTGCAGTTACAGGACTAAGTTCCAGCTTCTCTGTGTGCAGCCCTAATGTTCTGAGTCCATTTTTCTTGTTCAGAAACTTAGAGCAGTTTGGTGCCGCTTCATTATCTGCTTCTTCCAGGAGAGGCACTGACCTCTGTGCCTGCAAGAGGTTATTTGTTAAAACACACCATGTGACGGCTCCATCAACACACCAGCCACTGTTATTTTCCAGCCATCTCCAGTCCATAAATTTGGACTTCTTTCTTTCAAAGAGGAACTTGCTGGGTATCTTGTCAGCTTCACTAGATTTAGCCAAATACAAGGTCAGATTTCCAATTACAGAGATAGAATCCAGCCTCTAAAAAGACAGATAAAACTAGATTATCCTTAACTACAAGATTCAATCTTAGCTGCTGTGGTATCTTGCAGCCAGAATCTCAGCCTACACAGCAGTAACATACATACACCATGCTATTTCAGGATGAAACTTAAAACTAACCAGAGGGCCTAAGCCATTCAGGGCTGTTCTCTAGTGGTAACTCCCTCCAAGCTCACTCTCTTCTCTTTGTTAAAGATGTTTCTATCCTGTATTTGTTTCATGGCATGGTTCTAAAGCCAAGATAATGCTCTTGCATTATCTGAGAGGAGAGGGAAGAATCTGATTTTATTCAAGTATTGACTCATTCTCAATACTGTTACAATATCCAGCAAGGCATGTATCATAAGGTCTACTCATTGCATGTTCACCTGATTAGAGTTGGGGCCTTGTGTTCTTTATATGATGACATTGCCTAAAGCCATATTATTAGCTAGGTTATAGATAGGACACTGTCCAAACCATCTCTCTTGCAGCCCAAATTTGCCAGTTTTAAGGGTTCTTACACACATGTATTTTACAGACACATTCAGATAGTGCAGAAGATGTTTTTTCTTCTTATTTGATGATCTAACATTTAATAGTTTCTAATTCTCAAATTTTATAATTTATTTAGAGTGAAAATCTGATATAGTTGATAAAGTTGCTGATTTAAATAAAGACCTGATTTATATATTCCCTCAAACTGTTGTGAAAAATGGGGGAAGTATGGGGAGGACAGAAAAATAAGAAAATTACTCATTCTGGTTACAGAATGTATAATTTACCCAGTGAAAACAGAAATATATAACAACAACATATATAAAGCTGCAATTCAGGCTGTAATTGCTGAAGCTACAGTATCTACAACTGAAGGATACTGAGCATGAAGCTGATGAGACTAGTGAAAGCAGTAAAGCAAACAAATAAACAAATTGCCTATGCTCTTCTATGATTAATACTGGTTTCAATGTTAGTATTTAATTTGTTCAGCTGTGCTTTCACTATTTTTAAGTAGGTAATCAACTGTAAATTCATAGGTTTTAATGTTTAAGTTTTAAGCATGGTAAAAAGTTTATTTGTAGTTGTACTCTTGTTAAGTGCCATGACATGGAAAAGCTGAACAATTTATATTTGTGCCTTTCAACACTGTTTAGTGTACTGCTACATAACAGGAAGATATTTTTTCTGATTACCTGCTCTCTTAACATTGTAATCTCTTAAATACTTCATTCTTGAAATATTTAAACTATGCAGACCACCCAGAAGGGCCCAGCAGACAAGAAGTTACAAACCAGTGATTTTCTCTTCAACTCCTCATGTTACTATGTCAAGCTATAGGTAGTAAATGAATCAGCTCTAGGAAAAAGCTATCAATTTTGATTTTTCATAAAGAAAATAGCCCAGAGATACACAGAAATCACATTTAAACCAGCTTTCATAAAACTGTTCTAACTCCTTTTTAAAGAATTGTAATCCTAGTTATTCTTACTATATTTGGACAATGGCCATCTCATTGAACCACTTCTCAATTTTGTATAGTAGTCAAGTTTGACTATAGGATTTAAGTGTAAAAAAGCAGAGCTGTATATTTGTTTCCTGATCTAATAGATCTCAATCAAATAAAGGTAGGAGAGCACTTCATCTTGTATAATATAAATATACTTCTTTGTATGCTAGAGAAACATGCTAGCATTATTTTAAAGCAAAGCATGTTATTATCCATCTGGTTAAAGTTTACTGAAACCTGTGTATAAATTCAACCACTGCTTGTCCAGGCTAAGAGTTCTCAAAATACATCATTGTCTAAAACAACATATATGAATCTGTTCAGAAATCAGAGGAAGTTGCTTGGTACCATTCCATGTGTATTTTTGTGCACATGGGTTTGCTAGAGAGAAGAACTAACACAGGAACATATCCAAAAGGAAAAGAGAGCCAGACACAGAATGGCTAAGAATATGACTCTAAAAAGGCATATGGTTAAAACTATTAGGTTGAGTGCTAATTGAGAAAGAATGAGCAAGGTAAGTCTCTGCTTGATGTCTTCTGGGCTCAGAGAAGGAGGACTCTGTATTCAGTCTTTTGCAGTATTGTATTGAATTCCCTAGGGAATTCAAAAGATTTGGAGAAAAGGAGATATAATAGACAAAAACTGGTTACAGACACAGATGTTCAGGCCATACTGAGTATCTCAAAATATTAATTTTTTTTTCCAATTTGTGTGATGGGGACTCAAGAAATTAGTACAATCTCTGTATTCCATGTGTAATAAATATTTTAGATACCAAATATATACACACCAGTATATATTTACATATAGATATGCAAACTATAAATGATACCCAAAATATAAACAGTTCCAGACTGCCATTTTTGTAACAGTTCCTCCAGCTTTATTATTTTGGAATCCTTAATTTTCAGGATTGTTTAAGACTCTGAAGGAACTTCAAATTATTTTGATCACTCTATCTGCAAATCTAAACAAGTCACCCTCTAGCAATAGAGCCTGAGCTCTGAGACATGCGAAGTTTCTGTTATTCCAGGAACCATACATCCCATACAATTTCTTAATGGACCTCTAGTCATCTGCAGAAAAATACTTTTCTTCTGCATTCTGGGATGGAATGGGAAAATTTGAAGTCAGGCCTTTTTGCAGATGCTGGATCATTCCTTCTACCCCCATGGGGACCCTATAGGAATCAGAGGGATGGTTGCTTGTACACTGGTGAGAATATAACTGTCATGTATGTTTCCTGCTTAAAAGGATATTTTGTTGCCATAGGAAGAAAAAAAAAAAAGACATGCAAGATTTACTGTACTGATAAGCGACCCCAAATACAATACATCTGATGTAATCTGAAACCACACCAGAAGACAGACAGTTGTCTCTTTAAATGCTTTAATGCTTTAAGGACCAAGTGGGAATGAGATATGACCTATAGGTCTTCATCTTGAAACTTAGACGTCTAGTGAGTCATAAAGACTGCCTGAAGGAATGGAAGTCCTTACTCTTTTCACAGTCCTGTAAACCAGTTATACAGTATGGAAATAATGGTATTTACTTTATTTGACGGAAGTGCCAGTAGCAACTAGAATGTTAGAAAAGGTGACAATATGCAGAGGCTGAATTAAATGATTCTCCATTGGTAATTTCCCTCACTCCACAATATTATGAGGATTCTTTTGATAAGACAATCTTAAGGCTACATAAGAATAAATATGTATATTCTAAGTCAGGTCAAGAGATTTGAACTACTCACCCTCTTCTGAGTAACCAAAATGACACTGGTAAAGGCCACCAGTGTAAATACTGAATAGTGTAGAGGTTGAATATTTTTTGAGGGTTTTATGCTGTCTCCAGCAGTGAAAATACACATTATAGCATCTCATTTCAGTGCTGCATTAGTATTAGTTTTATAGTTTCTAAAATTCTTGAGCACACTTCCTGATAAAACAAGGATGCAGTTTGGGAATTCCAGAGAAGCAGCAAAGCCAGCTAAATGAATAATTTACTCTAGGTCACTGTGTATATCTGCTAATATGGGAGGAAGAGCTGATTGGAATAGCATAGAAGGCAACAGAGGAAATTATTTGTTGCTTCTAGTCACAAATCCAGGACTGTTGCCTGCTAATTCTGAGCTGATTAGAGAAGCTGAAGTAAAAGAGAGATGTTGGCAGTGACCACTGCTCCTGTTAGCAATGCCAGATCTGGCCATTCTGTAGCTCTTGCCAAACACACAATCCCTTGCCCAGATTGGTCTAAAGCTGGTCTTTCCAGCAGAATCTTTCCATCTGGATTGCTCCCAAAATGAAGACGACAGAAGGGTATTTGTAATGCTTGCAATGCTGTGCCTTGTCTTTTCTGGTTTCCAGAGCAGTGATGGCTGAATAAGCTTAAAGAAACTGAAATGGTGCCAGTTACACATCATTATGTGTTTCAACACACCGAATATAAGGGAGAGCAAGTCTAAGGTATTACTCTGTAGCTTCTACAAGGGGAAAAACTTTTCTGAGTCCAAGGGACTGGGCATGCTTTCATACACAGTGGAAGTGTACTGTATTATATAACTCTTACTTAAAGACAGAGGGTCTTGGGTTTTATCATAATAACTTCTAAAAACTTATCCTCTTCAAAAATAAAATATTTTTGTGTCTTAAAATTTGTACATGGTGGTTTTTTCATAAGAACTTATGTATCTAAATGGCAACATAGACTTCTATTTGTTAAAACAGAAGTCTCTTAATTCTTTGCAAGGGAATTCTGAGCCCATAATAGATACTAATGATGGATCTTATTGCTGAGACATTCAAGTCTGACATTTGGATGTCATGTCCTTTAAGGAGGATAAATCAAAAATATCAGCTCAAAATACAGATATGATAGTATAAACTTTTAGGCATTTTCTCTAATCTTCTGTAATGTTGTTGCTCAGTTACAGTGTGAAGACCCTGTAAATAAAGATAAAGCAGTACTTAATAGCAATCTGTTTTTTAAGAAAATTCATGCAGCATATTTCAGGTGAATGTACTTTGGCATAAGTCACCATTCAATAAATAACATTTTATTCAGTATAAACTACTCTGAATGTAAGAACTGCAATAAAAAGTTATGGAATTACTTACAAAAGAAGGTGTTAGAAGGTGATGCACTGGAGATCTAGTACAAATACAGCACATGCTTGTAATAACAGAAATAGAAAGCCTTGAATTAATTATATGTAAAGGGTATATATATGTTGCTACTGACTGTAAAAGATGATCCTAAGTGTAAAAAACATGCCTTCAGAATCTCCAAGAGAGCTAAAAAGGTCAAGGCCAACATAACTCAATATTTTCCATTTTCATTATAGACTTGTATAAAGCAGCTCAAGCCTATCCACCATTCAGAAATCCGGATGAGGAAGTATAAATTCTTCTCTTCTCACAACAGATCTCTATAGAGGGAAAAAAACCCTACAAAACAAAACAACAAAAACCAAAATCACATCAGCAGTAAGTACTGCTGAGGCATTTTCAGACAGCTAATAACTCCCTCCAGAGTTGGCTTGGTTCAGTTTGGAATCTAAGCGGACAATTGTATCTCCCTCTTACAATTGCTTGCTGGGAAAAAAAATAGCTATGCTTCCCTGCAAATGTAAGTAATAAGAGATAGGTCTTCAAGCCTTAAGGCTAACAGATCTGCTTTTCTAGGGGAAAAACCCCCAAATAAAAATTATTCTTTTTAAAAAATAATTTGTTCTGATATACGTTAAAAATCAAAAATGTGCATTCACACATACTGAAAATATCATGAGCTTATTGCAAACTAAATGAGGCAATTGTAAGCAGTGACTTTATTTTTTTAATAAAGGCAAAAATCTCATTGACAGCAGCTATAGAAATATAGATAAATGTTTTTACACTTCAGCTCCTGACCTGCATTTCTGACTAGCTTACAGAGACACAGTCATGTCTTTGCTCTATTCATGCTTTGAGCCAGCTGGATATATGACCAGCTTCTTTCTAGAAATCCTGTGGCCATATTAGCATAGTTCTGAGCCCAAGCTAATGTACCCTGCCTGACAACCAGCCTTATTAACTCAAGTTCAGCAACTCACAAATCGCAGCTATACAGCTGCTACACTGGAGCTGGCTCCCAGCTGGCTGGTTTAGGGCACAGGCACAAGGAACATATCACTGTGCACACCCATCCATGTAGATATACCCTCAAATGACCCTAGGCACTGCGTGCTGTAACAAAAGCTATTTTTAAGAATTGGTTCTCCAAATAATTGTGCTTTAGTGACATAATGCAAACCATATTGAAAATGGAGCAACAAAATCTTACGGGATATGGTAATGTGAGTTTGTGTCAACAAACAGTGTGGCACCTGAGCTTGTCTATGAACCAGCTTTAAAAAAAATTAACAGATCCATTAACCTGCTTTAATTTTTTTCATTGTTATTGAAAATACATACAAAAACTTACATCTTGTCCTGTAGCAGGAAATTGATACTCTACAGAAAGCCTCTACATTTCCATCTAGTATTTTTTACCATTTCCATTGTTGCATCTAAAGCATTACTCTCCTTTTAAAACAGCAATGCATACAAAACATTTAAAAAGATACAACTGTCATGGGAAATATTATTATGTTGTATTTGTTGCTTTGCTTTCCAAACACATCGTTTATTGAAAAATGAGGTGAATCAGGAAGGTAAAGGCTACTGAAAGAATGTGGTCAACCATGATAATGTCCTTCTTTCCACTTTTTGCTTGGTGTTTCTGAACAGTATTCCTCAGTCAGTGTAAATTGTAAGTGTACTTTGTTATAGATTCAGGTCCTTCTTCCCCATTCATTACCCTCCCTTCCACTCACAAAGAGAGGCAAGACAAGCTGCCAGTCAATCAGTGCACTGGATTCACATCAGACCAACCTGACACAACTCCTCAAAATTACTTTTCCAATAGCTTTAAAGACTTAAGACTCATTCACAACAGTATTTTTCAGAGTATTCCTACACAGAATTCCTAAAGAGCTCAATAACAGCCTTTTCCAGGTAATGATGCCTTTGTGAGTAAAAGCAGTAATTGTAAGCATGCCAAATGTCATGGTATGATAAGTGACAATGGGAACTTCACAGGTATTTCCACTTCTTGTTCTGTTATCTGCTGTGATTGATCTATTGTGTTTTATTCCTCTGATTCTGTACAAGAGACAGCAGAGTTAAATAGCTGGGATTAAAAATGAAGCTGCTAAACAGAAATTATTGTTAATAAATTGTTAATAATTGTCCTCAGATACGATATGCCCACTTTATTATTGCCAGTGGATCCCTCCTTCAAGTACTTGTCCAGTATTCCACTGAGTTTTTGTGTTTACAAATCTTGTAAAGGACTGTAAGAAGTTTGCTATCTTTTTGGGTTTGTCATTCTGAACCAAATTTGAGAGCCCAGAACAGCCAAACACTGAGACCAAAGATCCACCTAGCCAGTACCCTTGTTGCCTAAATCAGACCATAGTGAATGTCTGGAAAAGAGCAGCAGAACAGGCACAACTAGCATGAGAGGGTATTTCACCTCATAAATCTCCTCAGCCTTCAGCAATCTTTGGCTCAGGAGTTCCTGAGTCAGAGAATGGTTGCAATTCACCTACCATTTTACCATCCAATCATTCATGTGTTAATCCTCACAGAAGACTTTCATTTTTACAACCCTGAAAACACAGTATCATCATTCAACTTCAGCACCTCACTTTCTACTGTTTGTTTGTTTGTTTGTTTGTTCTGGGTTTTTTTGTTCAACAAATAATTTAGGAATATATTTAACACTTCAAATTCCCAAGGAAATGCACTAAAGATTCCCCTTTGTTTTCAAAACCAATCATTTTCATCTAACGTTTCTTTCTCAACTTTCAACCATTAATCAGTCCACAAGAACAAATTATTCCTCGGCAGCTTGGTTTCTTTTAAGAGCCACAGACCACAGCAATTTGTAATGTAAGCAGATCTTTATTCTGGTGAAGAGCAACAACTGCAAGGACAGCAACATCACTATTTCAGAATGGCTTTTCTATAAAAACAGCTTGAAATGGACCATGCGTTACGGTGATCAAAAATCAAGTCCAGAGTTAGTTTCTACCCTGTAAGTTCCTTCTCTAGTCACTCACTAAAATTTATGGCACAAAAATTTTAGTCTCATGACTCTGACCAATACAGCATTTATCTAGAACACTCAAGAGTACTCAGACAATCTTTTATCTTTTGTTTTCTGCTTTTGCAGTCCCTGATTTTCCTTATCGGGAAGTGTTTGCCACCATCTAGATACTACAGTTCTAACAAGATGAATTTCCTAATCTGAATTCATAGAGGTTGTATATTATTCTTTTTAAAGATATGTTTTAACTATGATTTGACTTAGCATCCTTTAGCAGTGCAAAAGGGTGTTTTCACCTTCCCTATGTAATTTATACCTGGTGTTACAGTGTTTATTTTCCTCCCTTCAAATGTCTTGCAGGTACAGTAACACACTATCTCATTTTAAACTAGCTATTCTTATTCTTCTGTTCTGGATTTGTGGGGTTTGGTGTTTATGAAACAATGGATTTTAGTACTTACAGAGATGCACGCACAGGTAACTGAGTCAGTTCATCCTTCTGTCGATTGTGCAACTGGACTTGTTTATTGGACTGCTCTGCTACATCCTGCCTCACTCTTGTCAGTTCTGTCCTGACCTTCAGAGATATAGAATACATTTATGATTTCACTCACATAGTATGAACTAACACTGAAAAAGCAACATTCTAACACCTTGTAGTAATATCACAGAAAGAAAAAACCCTCAGGCTTCAGCAATATGATTCTTACTTTTTATACTGAGTGAGAAATTCTTTCTGTAGGTCAGTGGGCTTACAAAAGCACTAAACTACGAGGAATTTCAAACTGCTGCCAAGTTACACCTCAATAAAAGCCTACTGAATTAAGACTTTGATGTTTCTGCTGCAGATTGACTAGTAAGTAATTTTTATTTCCTGCACTGCAAACCACTTTGGCAGTTCTTGATGTGTGTAAAAAACACTTCTAACAGCACTTCACTAACAAGCAAAGTGGTGTTCATGGACAAGGAAAACAGAACACAATTCAATAAAAATATTTCACTTTAATAAAACATAAGCCCTGGGAACATTGATCAAAATCAGTGAATAAATATGAAACAGAAATAACCTCCTCCTTTACATAATTCTATGCAAAAAAAAATTCCAAATGCCCTTATATCACTTTGTTTTAAACACATTTAAAACAAATGTTCACCTGTGCAGGAAAGCTGAGAGAGTTGGGCATGTTCAGCCTGGAGAAGGCTCCAGAGATACCTTCAAGCAGCCTTCCAGTGCCTAAAGGGACCTGTAGTAAAGCTGGAGAGGGACAATTTACAAGGGCATGAAGCGGTAGGACATGGGGAATGGCTTTAAATTAAAAGATGGTTTAGATTAGATATTAGGAAGAAATTCTTTAATGTGAGGGTGGTGAGGCACTGGAATAGGTTGCCCAGGGAAGCTGTGGATGCCCCATCCCTGAAGTGTTCAAGGCCAGGTTGAATGGGGCTCTGAGCAATGTGGCCTAGTGGAAGGTGAACCTGCCCATGGCAGGGGGGTTGGAACTAAATGAACTTTAAGATCACTTCCAACCCAACCTATTATCTGATTCTATGAAACGCAGACAAGCCAGATGAGATTAAATAAGAGTTTGGCCCTGAAAAATAATTATTCCAGGTGAACTTCGAAGTCAAGGGGTTTCAACTGCTTTCAGCCCAATAGAAGTAAGAATTTCCATATTGGTATATCAAACAACCGATGCCAAATAATTTGAGGTCATGTAAAAGATTCCAAACTTTCATATTTCATAAATTAGCAAGGCAATTCTATAGATAGACATCCTCTTCTGATCCAGCTGGATAACAAGTAGCATAATTTACTCCCTATCTGTTACCACCTGCTTCAGAAGATTGTCACCTGCCAAGTTTTACTGGGAGGGATCCCAGTTTTAGGACTCCATGCAGGACAGTGCAGCAGTTCTCAGCTTTGCCATTCTCCTCCTGCCCTATCACTCACAGACATAAAGATGCATTCCTTCCACATGTGGATATAACACCAAGTTTCTGCAGGATGTTCCCAACTGCTCTTCACTTTATATGCTCCAAGATATGAGACTGGCAGGACACAACCTGTTACTGGAAGAAAGGAGCAGTTGAAGCTCTGAGCCTGCTGCACGCAGGAGGCAGCATTCATTACTTGTAACAGCTAAGCTCTTTTTCCCCAAGGAAGACAAGACAAAATGGGTCTTTTCAAGGACTCCTGGTGGAGACCTTTGGTATAAGGCCCTTGTGGGAAGAGGGAGCCCAAGAAACGTAGCTAATATTCAAGGATCACCTTCTCCAAGCTCAACAGCTGTCCATCCCAACAAGTAGGAAGTCAAGACCACTGTGGAGGAACAAGGAGCTCCTAACCAAACTCAAACACAAAAAAAAAGGCATAGAAAAGGTGGAATCAAGGGCAGGTAATCTGTGAGGAATACAGAGATGTTGTGCAAGCATGCAGGGATAAGGACAGGAAAATTAAAGCCCAGTAAGATGGTGAGGGATGTCAAAGACAACCAGAAGTGCTTCTCTAAGTACAGAAGTGACAAAAGAAAGACTAGGGAAAACGTGAGCCCATTGCTCCCTCCCTCCTACTCTACCGCATCTCACTCCATCATCTTAGACTACACAAAGGAAATAGAACAGGCTCTGTGTAAATAAAGCACCCCTTACTCTACCCTACTCTTCTCTGACTGTGCTTTGTTTAATAGAATTGCTAGGATTTCCTTACATAATGTTTAATGAGTTATGGAAACAACAAAGGCACATATGCTAAGGAAACAAGCAGGTCTTTGTTTGTTTGTTTGTTTCTTTGTTTGGCAACACCTATGAACTGGTTTGGCTTACAAATTCCTAACTGAAGATGCTCAGCAATGTAGCTGCAGGCAAATGGAAATCATCCCTTGTAATACTATCAGCAAATTACCTTTGTCCTGGGGCTGATTTACCTTTTGTAACCCTGGCTAGAGCCAGGAATACACATTAGTCTCTTAAAGCTTTCTTCTCCATCTTTCTGCACCTTACAAGGCTGTCTAATTGCATTTAGGCTTTTCACATGGTAACATTTTACTGAGATCTCTTCCACAGGCAATCACCTTTTGTCACAATATCACTTTTCCTTAAATTTCCAACTTAAAAAAAGCCCAGGAACTACAACACCCTTCTCCTGAGGCAGCCTATTCAGCAAACAGTAGAGAAGCAAAAACTAAATAGAACCACCCATATGATCTGTTACCATTTTTAAATGCTAAATTTTGTGGGTTTTTACTACGTAATACAAAAGGCTTTCAACCAGAGACACTCACAATCTAAACAGACAGAAAAAAAACCACAAGAGCTTAAACAAAGACTCTTATCTTAGCCTGTGTTTTTGCAAAACATTTAACCCTTTACTTAGATAGACTAGTGCCACGGCCTCAACAAGGAAAGTAAGTGTTCGGGAGGGAATGGAGAAAGGCCATTTCCCTTCTGCAAAAGGATTGAGAAGGAATTCCAAGCATGACGATAAAAATCAAAAGAAAATGAAAAAAATTAGACAAAGTAGAAAGCCAGAATTCATTATGTATTTCAGTGAACTTTCTCTGTTTCCCTGCACCTTAACTGCAACAATGTTTATTTGCTTAAATAGATAGTCCAAGCCTCTGATGTATGAATTTCCACAACTAAACTCTGAAAACTACAGGGCCCAAAATAAAAAAAATTTAAAAAAATTAATGTGCTTACATTGCAAGTGAACACACTGAAACTAGTGCATCTGTACGTAGATCTCAAAAATGATCATGTATTTTAAATTGACCATTTTGTCATCACTGACTCAAAATGACCTAAGAGCCACCAAGGTACTGGCCTCTGGCAGCATGCAGACATTAATCTGTTCATGCAATGACAGGATTGTTAGCTGAGGCCTCAGAAACCCAAAATCTGGATCCTCAAAACATGTATTTCCACATTTAACTCACCAAGCAGTTCAATCTCACTGGCAGACCCTGAGGACAGTCTCTTTTAAAGAGACAAATGGTCGAAATACTCCTGCCACAATATGAAAGACCAAGGTAAACCACTAATGCCCATGGCAAATTTAGCCTGACAATGAGGTACTCTCTCTTAAAATACATTTGGCACTAATGCACCAAAAATTTCCCATCATCC
Source organism: Margarornis squamiger (assembly GCA_035222235.1). Lineage (NCBI taxonomy): Eukaryota > Metazoa > Chordata > Aves > Passeriformes > Furnariidae > Margarornis > Margarornis squamiger. The sequence continues at coordinate 69,234,237 of JAWWTY010000106.1, read as the reverse complement.
AACTGCATGCTCTGAATCACGATAACTAGGAGACTGAGATGACCCCAGATACTACACGAGGCTTAGGCTGATATAAAAGCAAACAAATGTACTGGCTCCTTCACAGCAGTTCATGCCAGTCTATGATTTACACAGGCTGATCTGGCACAGTTTCATGTTCCTATAAGGGCTTTCTGTAGTTTTAACTATTAAACTTAACCTCCTCCCATCTATAAAAAGAGAATAATGGTATTAAATGTAACATTACAGAAGCACTGTCAGTTATGACAATTAATTAACAAAATTATATTCAGAACAGAGAGTTTATTCTGCCTTATTGAGGTAGAACTTTTTTTAAAAACAATAAAAATTTTATCTAAACAGGAAGAATTGATGCAAAAATGTAACTGTCAAGAATAATGATATAGAATAGAAAACAGTAGCCAAGAATTATTAAAAGGTCAGGTTTACACACAGTGTGAGATCAACTAGCTAAAGTTACCAACATTTACATACAGTTTTAAAAGTTAGAAGCTCATTAAAAACCTCTGTCAGAAATGCTGAACAACCTAACCATAATATTATTTAACTATCTCCTTCTAGTGGCAGAACACGAAATCAGATACTCAAAAAATTATTTTTAGCTTCTAAAATTCCTAAATACAGCAGGACACACAAAGCAAATGATACAAATATTATTTTAAAATATCTGATAATTGACATTTGTGGTATACCAAACATCTGTTCCACAGCTATTATCCCCCGCAGTCAAAATTCAAGACTTTGCAATTTGCCTGGTGAAAAGGTAACATACCCAAACATCTTTTTCTGTATATAGAACTAATCCAAATCTATAGGCTGTTTTTACCACATTAGTATGCAATATTCTAAAGCAACCTCTAAGAAAAAAACAATTAAAAATGTGAAGCTTAACAGAAAATGAGATGAAGCCTAATGCTGGCTTCCCAAAGAAAAATTCTGCTAAATTTATTTAAGATAGGTGATTTTTCTAGGAAAAAGAGAAATGGCTTAGATCATACCTACCTGGACACAGTTAAACACTTGACATGGTGCTATGCTGACATTTATGTTTATCTCATGGAAGATAAGTAGGGGCAGGATGAAATTTTACAGTGAACTCCCTTGTGATCAGTTTTTATTTAACATTTTAATAGATGACTTTGACACAACAAGTAGCAAGACACTTTTGGCACAAAATCAGAAACACATCATATGGAAGGAAAATGGGAGAATTACATTACAGTAAAAAGACAGTATGAGGATTGCAGAGTTCAACATTGCTGCAAAATGAGGAATATATAAAATTTGCCTAAGAAAGGATGTTCTTTGATGTTTCATCTTTGTATACTTTTCAGCCTAATCAATAAGACACAGATTTAATCCATGAAACAGAGAGCAGCCAACAAGCTCTAAGTGATGTTTATGTGTTAAAAAGACAAACTACTTGTTGGCAGAATTGTCTTATTAAGGTTTAAGGCTTCACATGCTCACGGCCACCAACCCAAGGAACCCACTGGCCCAAACCAAGAGAAAGACTGAGCGTGGGACTAATTGGCATAGGAAACGAGAGAATCATTAACCAATAGAAGATAGGATACTAATTAATAAGAGAACTATGCAACTTGCAGCCAGTGAACACTAGTTTCTTTGTTTGCTCGAGTGTATGAATAGCAAAAGGTTTTACTATTTGATGTACTCAGTTTGTGGCATATCACCGAGCACCCAGGCTTGGCCAACTCTAAAATAAATAAACAATGTGTCTCCCTTGTGTGTAATTATTGGCTTGGTGCACACCGGGTAACATATCCCATTCTTGTGGACAATAGCAGTGTGGGAAACCAACCTCCCCAGCAGGCAATGACTATACAATGACAATGACTATACAATGACAATGACTATAAAAGGTGAGCTTGCATCTTGCCTGAAACAACATCTACAAGTGAGCTTGGGGAGTGGGAACATTTTTCCAGACAACAAGGTCCTGCACTTACAAAAACATAAACGAAGGCCTGATCTCAGAAACCCTTGCCAGATGGAAATCAGACGGGAGTTTATCTTGACAGGACGACCAGAAAGCATAAGGGAGAGAGCACGCAACCGGCAGAAACTAACCGCGTGGTTTTTTATGTAATTATCTGATAAAACCTTTCTAAACCAGTGCTCCGTACCAGAGGCAGTGCGTTGTAGAGAACAAGATGTGTTGTGAGAGCATTCCCTCAGGAAAAAAGGGGGAGGGGAGGGGAGGGGAAGGGAGGGGAGGGGAGGGGAAGGGACAAAAAAGGCCGGGGGGGAGGATGACGGGACGGGACTGAGCGCC